>CM065926.1:19290204-19903841 GCA_033439105.1 Magallana nippona
AATTACTAAATTCCTACAAACCGCTTCCAAAAAAAATTATAAAGATTAATCATTTTTGTCTTTGAAGGAGATATGTAATTGTTGCTTGGTAAGTTATTCAAGTGAAAATGATCATATTCTGTTATATAAAAAAATAATATGTCTTTGACGTGCTCTTTGCAATTTAGTCGTTGGAATTTTTGATCAATATTAATGATATCCAGCTCTACAACATGTAGATATAACACGAACTGATGAAGGTTATAGTAGCATGGCATGTTTTGTTTTACTCGTTGTCGACAAGTTATATAAAAGCTGTTTTGTATTTAGAAGAAAAGGCCTGAAAAGGAACTCAATATGTGAAGGGTTACTTCAGAGTAAGATTTTAGGTAAGAAATTTCATTTGATAAAGCCTTTTTTTATTAAATTTGTCCGCGAACCAATAGTGGAAAAATAAGTAAATCATGCAGATATTAAATGAAACAACTTTCCTCTTTACAAAATATTATTCAGTGTATAAAACTGTACATAAGCATGACTGATTACTGGTATAATTATCATATTGCAATTGTATTAATTATACTTGAATTAGGATGATCCGGCTTTCCAGACAAGGCCTTGTGCTATTGCTGATAGCAGGTGCTTTTCCTACTCTGATACTGGTCTACCTCACATTCACCTCAGATGGTAAGCTTATAACTTAAATGAAATCAATTTTTGCATCCATTGTAATATTGTAGCCGGTGTTTTAAAGATGTATGGAAGCAAGACTGGTTGTGGGATAACTCATTTATTTGCCTGACTGTAGGGATCAGCCCTATGATAATAAATAGACGAAAAATTAAACAGTATAATAAATAACAATTTCATTTGCATGCTCACATGTATTTGCATCGTTGGAAACCCACGGTTGGTCTGGCTTCTCTTACCTCCAGGAGGTAATTAAGAGAAGTGAGACCAACTGTGGGTTTTCGATGATGATGTATTTGATATATCATAAAGCACAAGTCCCACAGCTTTAACACATTTGTATTAGAATAATTACATTTATATATATAAGATTGAATAATTTAAAATGATATCAGCAACTTTATTCAGTTACTCATTATAATTAGCTATAAAATAGTAGTCTAGAATTACATATGATAGAAATGTAATAATATGCATATCTCAGTATATATCATACCGATTTATGGAATAGAGCTGTCCTTGATAGTATAGTGATGTGAATATCTCTGGGCAATGTAGCTGTCACAAACACCTATATATATATATATATATATATATATATATATATATATATATATATATATATATATATATATATGTAACAATGTCGTATTTCAATTAAAAGGTACATGAAAATGAGAAAATAGTTGAAAAACCGTTTCAATTGTCTCGTAAAACTTATTCTTTTCATTGGGTTTGACAAACTAATTTGCACAAATGTAAGGCGGATGGGATTTTTTTTTCCAGATGGTTATGCAGGGGAAGCTACATTCCAAAGACTTGAACTGAAGTTTGCAAGCAAGCTAAGAGAGCTAAGCATGGACAACAGAGCACTCAGAAAACAACTCAGGTATACTTAGAGAACTAAATTAATTGATTATTTATTACCTTGGTTTATTATTTGTCCCATATATTTTAAAGAATGGAACATCAATTTTCTTGTTCAGCTTGACTCGGACAGAGTTGACAGCATTTGAAATGAATGTAGATGAAGAAAGTCACAAGTCTTACAACAACTGCGCTAATGCTCAGCAGGAGGTTCCAAAGTGTGAGGTAAAACCAGAAAAAAGTATTATAGCACATTATAGCAAATATCATAATAGAAATTACAGTAGAAGTATTAATCACTTCAATACAATAGTTAGTAATGATTTTAATGACAAAGGGTATTTTTTTCTGGTGAAGATGCACTGCATTGATGTAAATGTTTAGACACAAATTGCATATGTATTTGCATAACAAATACAATGTGGCAATGTAGCATAGGTCATATTTTTCTGCATATCATTCTTAGTTTTTAGTGTGATTGATATTTTTTTTTTCCTCCAGGTGATACATATAGCCATTGTATGTTCTGGACACAAGTCAACAAGAGATGTTGTGACCCTCATCAAGAGTGTCTTGTTCTATCGAAAAAATCCTCTTCATTTCCACTTCCTCTCCGACACCACTGCACAGGTCATTCTGAACTACCTGTTTGAGACTTGGAGCGTTCCTGATGGTGTGTAGCATCATTTTGGGGTTACCTTTATTTTTGTACTGTGTAAGCCCTCTGAAGTTTTGCAATGCTCAGAGGATATTTTGCCTGAATGTTTGAATTTCCTTTTAATCAATAGATTTAATTAAGAAATGTTTGATTAAAAAATTCTTTTTATTTTCAGTCAAAATCAGTTTCTATCATGCAGATAAAGTAAAGGTAAGTATTTCAAAGTGTTTATACTGTAGATATCTTTTTTATGCTTTTATTTGGAAGACATAGAATTAAAAAGATATAGGGAAATCTATTTTGATTTTTATTAGCTTGTTTGGAAAATATCAAATAAAATAGATAATTTTTTATTTATTATTTTTGATTGCTTATTAGGAAGACATTGAATGGATCCACAACAAACATTACTCTGGTATATATGGCCTGCTGAAGTTAGTCCTACCTAAGACGCTCCCAACTTCTCTGGAAAAGGTCAGAACACTCATGTACATATAACATGTACTTACCGGTAGTCAGTACACATTTACTTGTAAAATTTGGTGGGGGGGGCAGGGGAGAGGAATTTTAGACATTTCGGTTCGGAACCAAGATGTTTCGGGGCCAGGACGTTTCGGGGGCCTGGATGTTTCGGTACCTGTTAAGATGTTTCTGGACTAGGACGTTTTGGGACTTAGAATAAGACGCTTCGGGACTTGAGAAAAAATAATGCTACAAGCATTTAAATGCAAGTTTGTAATATTTTTTTTTGTGTGAATAAATAAAGAAAACAGAGGACATGAGGGTTAAAAGTGGATTGTGGGTGATAAAACATTTTATGTTATTTTTCTTAATTTTTTGATAATTAAGAATAAAAATACTGCAGCATGTTCCTGAAATTGAATTAAATTGGTAATTTTATGTGTATTTCTGTGTATTGCAATAAAAACATTCGCTGAAAACCCTCGTTTCAATCCTGTTTAAAAAGTGGTTCTTGCTACACTTTGATCATTTGGTAATGATCATTTATGAATTTAAATAAGGGTATTAAAAAGCAATTGGATGAACAAATTATACTATATACTAATTACACTTTATAGTGGAAAAAATAGAAAAAACAATAAAATTTTTCCTTAAAAATCAACAAATCTGTTTGGTTAGTTTTGAGATTCATATATACCAGATATAATTTTTTGTTGAAAAACATCGCACATTCTGTTGTATATTATATCTAAAATAACAGATTATTTTTCATAGTTGGTCTTCTTTTGACTTTGACACAGAAGAAATGGTAGATTTTACCACATGTGGGGAGATCTCTTCATTAGTCTCCCCAGAGTTAACATCTGGGTACACCAGTCCTATACACAGGTTACAAGGTGTGATTTGATTGTTTTTATAACAATTATCGGTAGCCCTCCTTCGAGCATCTTGGGATTTTTCTAATAAATGAATCAAATTACGACTGAGGATATGGATCAAGTGTTATAATAACTGTTCATTAAAAAAAAAATTTGATGATAATACATTTTCATGAATTAATTAGGTTCCTATACATTTTAATCAAGTCCCGAAATGTCGTAATCTAAGTCCTGAAACGTCCAGGTCCCAAAACGTCTTTTAAACTGTCGCGAAACATCTGGGTCCAGAAAAGTCTTGCATCCGGAGAGAGAGAGAGAGAGTTTGAATAGTTTTCAAGTCTTGATTGAGTGAAAGGTTTGAACATATCTAATTTTATTCTGCAGGTGATTGTTTTGGATACAGATGTTAGTTTTGCCACTGACATTGCAGAGCTGTGGAAAATGTTTAGTTTCATTACTGGACTAAAGGTAGGGTTTGTATGGTATCATAAAAAACCCTTTAGTTATTGTCATTGAAATATGCATTCTTAAATTAGTGTTGAATCAAAACAATATTGAAACAAGTACATCCCAAGATACAATGAAAGATAGAGAGAGAGAAAGAGAGAGAGAAAGAGAGGAGAGAGGAGGGAATGATAATGCGTATGACTTTGACTTTGGCAAAAACAAATTTCTCCTTTTTTACCTTTCTTCTCTTTCAAGTCTTTAAAATTGAAAGATCTATTTGACTTGTATGAAATGAGTGACACACATTTTTCCTTACTTTATGAAGGTGCTTGGGTTGGTAGAAAATCAGAGTGACTGGTACTTGGGGAAAATTTGGAAGAACCACATTCCATGGCCAGCCTTGGTATGTTCAATCAGTCTGTCTTGTTCTGTTGTGAGATATTAATGTATCTGTTGTACTGTTGTGATACTTGTGCCCCATTTGAATGTAATTCTGTGGAATATCTTTCAGGGCCGTGGATTTAACACAGGGGTCATTTTGATGAATTTGCGTGTTCTGAGGGAGATGAATTGGATGGAGATGTGGAAGAAAATTGCGGTGAAAGAACTAGAGACAATGCAGTACACACAGTTGGCTGATCAGGTAAGGTAAATAGCATAGAAATATTACAATGCAATATTGATGCTTTTCTTGTGACCAGGGATGAATGAACTAACAGCATTGGCAACTTCTTTAGCACCATGACATGAAATCAACTTACAAAATTTCTTTGTGAGAAATTGTAAGACTTGAAATACATGTAGGTGCAAATTTCACTAGTATGTACTTGAATATCCTTGGTGTGATTATAGTTTGGTATCTGAATTTTGAAATAAATTGACAAAAAAAGTACATGAATTTAAGATATCAAGTTTTCTACTTGTATTCTGTTGTTTTTGAAACAGGATATTTTCAATGCGGTTTTGAAGGAGCACCCCTACTTTGTGTACCATTTACCTTGTCAGTGGAATGTGCAGCTGTCAGATAACAGCAAGAGTGACAAGTGTTACAATCAGCTGGAAGAACCCAAGGTAAATAATTAGTTACTGTATACAGGGTTATTTTCGCCCCCTGTAATTTTCGCCCTTCTTCATTGCAAACAGTTTCGCCCGGTATTGAATTCGCCCAGACACAGTTTATATTATGAGACATTGGAATTTGCCCAGTCTTAAATTCGCCCGCTGACAACGAGGACGAAAGGGGCGAAAAAAATAAAAGGGGCGAATAATTCCCTGTATACAGTATTCAGAAGAAATGATGATGGCATACAAAATTCAGACAAACTTCAAAGAATCTCAGTGGAAATTAAACTTGACTTAGAATTTCAACTTATCATGCAAATCATAATATTTGCCATGAAGATTTTTACATATACATGTACATGCACATAACGCAGATGAGTTTTGTGCAATTTGCTTTGAATAATCAATAATTAAGAAATAAGAATTTTTATATTTTGATATGTTTAAAGAAAGTTTTAGCTTTGGAATATCAGTACATGTAATTGCAGATATTATGAATTCAATCCAAAGAATGAATCCTCAAAACACTGCGATCTTGCTCCTTTTAAATACCGAAATTTACCCTTTCAGACAAAAATATTGTAATATTATAGCTAAAAGCTCCAAGCATGGTCTGTATGGAAACATTTTTGTCAGGGAGACTTTCATTATAAACATGATATAAATTAAACAAAATTGTATACTTCAGTGCAAAAGCCCGACTTCGCTGATACGACTACATCTGTACATACGATGTATTGGTCATGTGTGTTTGAAGTGTTTACTAAGTTTTTTAAGTAATACCAAAGAAAGCAATCTAAAAACAGTCTTTTGGGCTTGAGACCAACAAAATATACTCATTAAAATTTAGATTTTGGCAATTTGTTGAAACTTCTTTTTATTTTTGTACACAATGTCACATGGGTGTGCTAAAAGCGTGAATATGAATAGACTTGAGTCGTGTGATTGGGCTTTGTTATTCATGAGGTCAAAGACGGGTTAAAATTCGTAAACAAGGTACCTTTACTGTAGAGAGAAGCAATCAAGATTTTGCACTTTTTAAATAAATATTTAACATATGAGTGCACTGCTGTTCTAATTTCTTTCATGGATGATGAACGACAACTTGGAACATCAATGCGCTCATATAGAAAATAGGCTTTCAAAACGTGGGTGTGGCCTAAATTCTATGGAAAATCAATGTAAACAACATGCCCCTGCTATATTAATTGGGGTAATGCGTAAAAACAGTGTATGAAAGTAAAAAATGAAATTGATATTTAAAAACTTCAGTGTTTTTGCAAATTATGGGGGGCTGATTTTGGACATTTAGAGGATTCATCCTTTAACACTTTTATATTAAAGTACTAAATTCCAACAGGTGTTTCTCAAAATTTTCTCCATTATACTAAATCTATTAACATTAATATGTTTTCTCTTTAAAAGTGTTTATTTTGAAATTTCTGGTTGCTTTAGATAATTCATTGGAATTCACCAAAGAAGTTTAAAGTGGAAAACAAGCACGTGGATTATTTCAGAAACTTGCACTTAGCATTTGTGGAATACGATGGAAATCTGCTACGTCGAGAGTTGTTCGGTTGCGAGAAATCGGAGGATGCAAATCCTACAGCAGCCCAAGAGGAGTTAAGCGAGGATGAATGTTACGAGTTCCGTCGTGAGCAATCGCTTGCTCATCGCACGCACCTGTTCTACCTGGACTACAAATATGAGCCTGAGGAGTACGATGTGACTCTAGTGACCCAGTTAAGTATTGACCGCCTCCAGATGTTGGAACTGCTGTCAAATCATTGGGAGGGTCCGATCAGCCTTGCCCTCTACGTGTCCGACGCCGAGGCCCAACAGTTCCTGAAGTATGCCCAAGACTCGGAAATATTGACCAAGAGAACGAACATTGGATATCATATTGTGTACAAAGATGGGGTGAGCAAAATAAACTAGCTGTAGGGCCACATTTTACAAAAGAACTAATGATAAAGTCGTGATTTTTTCCTATCTATTTGAGTATGGGTAATCTCTCTTCAGTGCAGAAAATGTATATAAAATCATTAATTCCCAATTATTTTGATCCCAACTTGTATTTTTCACTCTCATTAAGTTGAAACATTCAGAAGCCGATGAATAAGCTGCATTTATCTGTTCTCTCATAAGTTCTTTTGTAAAATGCAGGCCAGGATTATTGTTTGATTTATTTCAATAGCTAGAGGAATAAAATTCATATTTTTCTAATATCAATTCATTAATTTCATTTTAGATACTTGTACATGTATGACATATGATAACAGTCGAAATTTAAAAGGAAATTATGACACATATGTTGTTTTATACATCCATTGCTTAGATACAAGTTTGTATTAATTACATGTAATTTCATTATTTCTCTTTAGTTTTAGAGTGATTATTTGTGTCTTGGTTAAATAAAGAGGAAAACAATTTCAATAATTTTGTAGGTGTTAATTATCTTTCTTTAAAAAATAAACACTTTGTTGATATTCTGTGTATTGTAACAATTTAAGCAATTTTATCCTGTGAACTACCTGCGTAATGTTGCCTTGAACCAGAGCCAGACATCTCACATGTTTTTGAGTGACATAGACTTTTTACCCATGCCTGGCCTGTATAATCACCTGAAAAGTGTTGTGTCAAGAATTGACATGGAAAAAGAAAGTAAAGTAAGTCTGATGAAAAACAAAAAAACTCATTCACTTGTATACTGGTTGGTTATAAGTGTAACACACTTGAACAAAAAAAAATATCAGTACACTTTAAGGGAAACCAAAAACTTGATTATGCATGTTTTGATAAAGGATAGAAACTTTTACTTTTTTGCAGGCTTTAGTCATACCAGCTTTCGAAACCCAGAGGTATAGATTGGAATTTCCCACTACAAAAGCCGACCTCTTAAAAAAGCTGGATAAGGAAGAAATATTTACTTTTAGGTATCTAAAATTATATGTCTGCAAAATAATCAAAGTACAAACATAAGAATGAATTTGAGTATTCATGTTGTTAAAAATTACACAATATGAATTTTTGAATTGAAATTTTAGATACGATGTTTGGCCACAAGGCCATCTTCCAACAAACTACACCAAATGGAGATCTGCTACAGCCATGTATACTGTAAGTGATATTCAATCAACTGCTTGGAAATCATTTAAATTTAAAGGGCCAATTTTCATTAAATGCAAGGTTTCAGAGGGCCTATAAAGTAATTTTGTGGATTCACTCTAATGAATTATGATCAAATTTCATAATTTGCTGAGGATTAAAATTTAAGGGTGAGGGCTACTCTCAAAATCTATGAAAATTTGAGCCATTACAAATTTTAATAATCCACATTACATGTCTCTAATAATATAGAATGCATTTCAAAAAATGCTCCAGGCACTGCTCCCTCACTGTATATACCTAAGACCCTCTGTAAATGTTGTTTATTTACAGGTTAAATGGGAGCGTGATTATGAGCCCTACATTGTGGTCAGGAAAGGGATTCCTCTGTTTGACCAGCGCTTTGTTGGCTTTGGATGGAACAAAGTCTCCCATGCAATACTTCTAGATCTTTTAGAGTAAGAATGATGAACTATTCCTTCAGATTTAGGATGTACTGTATTTACTAAAATTGAATTTGATCTATAAATGCTCTTAAAGCATATCTGGGATTGGGAACATTCAAACACTGAATATAATGAATGAAATGTGTTTTCCATCATTATTTCACCTAAGTACTTGATACAGTTGAACTTTGATATCTCGAACACTGATATCTTGAATACAATGGATATGTTGAAGTGATTTGTAAGTCCCAACCACTTTTTTTTAAGTATTTTACCTTCGAACACTCGAATATCTCAAAGTTTTTAAACAGTCCCATCTAGTTAGAGATAACGAAGTTTGACTGTAAATGTTTAATATTATTGTTATATTGCAGGTACAAATTTGTTATCTTGCCAGATGCATTCATTATTCATATGCCTCATGCTCCTAGTCTGGAGATCACCAAGTTCCGTAACAATGCGCTGTACAGAAAGTGAGTCTTTACATTCTTACTACATTAATTAACAATATACAGTTAAGGAGGCTGGCTGGTCTATAAATTAACTATCATATCTTCCTTAAATTTTCAGATATGATTTGTTTGTTATTATCTACATGTATCATTTTGTACAGAAAAAAATTCATATATTTAAACATTAAATTTGAACATTTATCTTTATCTTATACAAAGCTCTCCTTCAAAAGGAGGTTCATAGAGTCTAAAAATGGTTAAGACCATCCAGCCCTATTAGGGTGTATTTTTTCCTTAATTAATACTGGAGTATACCCGATAATTAAAATCTTATATATATAGCTCTCCTTTAAAAGGAAATTAATATAATCTTTTAAAAATGGCCACGACCATCTAGTCCTCTTAAGATGTATTTTTCCTTAATACTGGTTCATGTATTATTAAAATTAAGATAATTTTTAAGAATGAAATTGACAAAAAATATTTTCAAGATTTATTGAGAAAAAGGGTAGTACATATTGTAAAGGTAATTAATAATAACATAAAAATCAACATTTTCTGTTTCCCTCTCTCGTACTCTCTGATAAAAACTGCATGTAAATGTATTTGTTTTTTGTTTTACAGTTGTCTAAAGACTTTGAAAGGTGAATACCAGCGAGATTTATCAAGGAAATATGGATTGAAGGCTCTCAAATACTTGTCAGTGGACTGAGCAGTGATTTCACAGTATTGTGCAATTAGAGACATCCTGCGTTATTCTCATTCTTAAAAGTTTAATAGTTTTACCTCATATGTAAGTTTGAAGATATTCAAGACGTTGTTAACTATAGTTGAATTCAACAAGGCAGCCAAAAGAAACATGTAGTGTCTTCCTATTAACAATAAACTTCTGTTGTTGTTAGTTAAGTGTCAAATCTTGACTAGAATCAACAAAAAGTTACTGGAAACCAACTTTTATTTGCATGCGAGATATCTTCATGAGGTTTGCGAGAGCCTCCTCGTCGCAGATTTTTCTCGCCACAAACCAGTCCTTTTAAGAATTGTTTTTTTAAACAAAACTAATGTAAATAAGGCTTTGTTGCTAAAATTAGTTGCCGCAAACTTTTTCATCTCGGGTAAATCCCGAAATAGTAGTTGCGAATAAAAAGTTGGTTTACAGTAATGGAAATTACAAAAGAAAAAAATAGAATTAAGTAAAATGAAATGTTATTAATAAATCAAAATTTTGGGGACCTTGGACAAGGAAAGTTTTGTGCATTTATTAGTTCTTCTCATTTTTTACCAAAGTTTTTTAGTCATTACTTGTACATCATTTAAATGGTCAGTATATATATTTTTTAAAAGAGTGTGTTTCATTTTATGAAGTATAACATCCTCACATATTCTTATGAACTGCCATATTGCCATATTTTGTTGAAATAATTAGTATCTTTTTTTCAAAGCCTAGAGTCATAACCATCAATCATGTATGAGAAAGAAGATTGTATATCAACTATTTTGATTTTCAAACAGCTGTACTTAGTTTTATAAGTGCATGTTTCTTTTTGTTATATTTGTATTTGATATAATGCAAGCATTGTGCAGGGCTTTCAAATGTAATTTGTTGTGCTATTTATTTTATTTCATTTTTTTCTACAGCAATGTTGTAATACAAATACAAAATTGAAAAAAAAGACACAAATTTAATCCATCTTATGTCTTCTCTCCAGACTGACTATTTGTTAGAGGAATGGATGATGCATGTTCAACCCTGAAAGAAAAATATATCTGTTTTATTAATTAGGATACACAGACTTTTTAAATGAAAATAATTTGGCCAAATCACCTCTTGACATTTTAATGATCAATAATACAGCTCACATGTTCTCATTATCCTGGTGAGATTTATTATTTTAAAACAGAGGGACATGCTTTCCCCCTACCAGATGATCACTTATCATTTTCAGGGGTGTCAGTACACATTTCAATTCCACCCACTCCTACCCCGAAAAACAGCCACCAAAATACATGTATGTTTTTTGGAGGGTTTTTTTTTTAGGAAGGAGGAGAATGGTTATTTACAAATAAGGAGGTGAGTGAAAACTTGTGAAATGATTGCAAATGCCTCCACAGCCTGTTCAGAATTAAGTACCTGTCTTTCTTATAAATTCCGAGGCTCTCCTGAATGGTCTGACCCGAGATCCACTGCACGTCACGGTGTAGACACGTGTACACGCCCACAATGACCAGCACGAACACACAGACACTCCCCCACAACTTGAACTGTTCCCGACTGTACAAAACAGATGATCTTTTAGCTTAACAACTTTTTGTTGTAAAATATTAAATGAATGTGGGGGAATAAGGCGTATGAAATGTCCATAAGTGAAAAGTTAAGAAAAATTGAAAAATTAAAAAAACTGATCTATTTAGCGGGGTTTTCTTCACCAATCCGGTGTTATATATAGTGCCTTTTACCCCTAGCCATCTTTCACCCCGGAAAAATGGCTATAAAGCAGTCCCCCCCCCCCGGAAAAATGGCTATATAGCAGTTTTTCCCCCACGGAAAGCTGACTATATAGTGGGTTTTCCCCCTTTTTATAGCCAGATTACCCCCACGGAAAACCTACTATATAGTAGATTTTCCCCCTTTTTTACATTCCGGTCATGTTTATGGTGGACCATTCGTGGCAATAATTTGCAATAACTGATATTATATTAATTTCTCATAATAAAGGATAATTATGGCATTTATTTATACATAGAATAAAATACGTGGTTTTTTCACCCCTGATATGAACAAAGGCACGGCCTTCATAACATTCCTGTGTCATCACCATTTATTTCACCTTTTGTTATACCTTTTTGGAACACCTTTTACGCGGATTTCGGAATACCTCGAATCTTTTTCATCTAATCGATGCCTATCTACAGTTTTGACTTCGACGTTATGACATTGACATTTTTCACAGAACACGTCAGAATACATTTGAGTGAAAATACGCCGGTTTGGAACTTTAATTTTCCCATGTATTATCATCTATGTATAAGCTCCTCCCAGGAAACTAACTGACTAATCTTGACTTAATTTAACTCTTTAAGACATACATGTATTGACAACTTCATTTTGTTTTTTCTCTCATTTTATGTTAGATTTATCGAAATATGCTCAAATATTGGCTATAGTTTGAAGAATTGTTGTGGAAATACTTTGTTATTAGTTTTGGTGTACGTGTATACATGTACGTGTTTCTTTCTGTTACATCATATCGATATTCATGAACAGCAAAGGCTAAAATATTCAGATTATCTGATATTGCTTGATTTCAAAAAGTGAAATTTTGGACCTAACAAATTTTATCAATCTTTAGCAATGACTTTTGATGTTATTGTTTTCAACAATGTACCAAGTATAAACTTAGAGGTATGTTGCACACTCAATACAGTCACTTATTTTTAAATCATTATTTGATGGATAACTGAACAATACAAGGGAATTGAAAAATATCTGGTTGAACAAGCTTAAAAGCATACATTCTTCACTCATATTTCCCTCCGTATGAAATTAAAAGAAAATTTTGAAGACAATCTAAGTGTTGATTCAAATGCCGTATGTTTAGAAATACAGTGAAATGTTTAAAATTTGCTTTCATTCTGAAATTAAGTACAACAATCCCTCTATTTTGGCAGTGTGTTGAACAGTGTATGAAATCTGAGCTTTAATATTTTGCGTATTTTTGGTCATCAAAATGATCACGGTCCAGTAGCTATAGTCTTAAGGTTAATTATTCTGATGGTACAGTAATCGGAAGGTTCAAAAGTTCGTCGGTTCATTAGTTTGAAGGTTTATATATATATATATATATATATATATATATATATATATATATATATATATATATATATATATATAAAGGGTTCAGTAGTCAGAAAATCCAAATAGTGTAAATTCCTGAAGTTTTGAACTACACCAAAATATACTGACTAGAATGTATTATTCTACATATCTACAACAGTACTATATTTAGTTTTTTGTGTGCAAATTTCCTTAGATTGCTATTTTTTTAATCTTAGTTTAGCTCCTGCTATGGAAACTCTGATCATTTTGCCCATATTCAGTGAGAACATATTAACTTCTAGGCCTAGCAATGAGCTCGAAGTTGAAAGACCTTCTATGATTATGTTGTGCTTCATTATAACATGTACAAATTCATTTTGGTAAAGGGGAAGAATTTTAAGAAATCTTAGATATAAAAATGTATGTAATTGAAATATTTCAAATATATGAAAATGTATTGTTATTGGTGCAATTTTCAATCATACATATACTTTCCTTGGCAAATACGTATTCATTAGTTGCCAATGATATTTTGTACGTTTAAAACTGACCTTATTGAATTTGACTTTGTTCAAACCTTAAAGTCTATGCTGTATTAAAATGCAGCAGTCAACACTGATTTTATTTTGCTTAAATATCATATAGGGAATCACAAAATCTAAAGAAAACATGTAAAATGGTCAACTTCTGGAAATCTTTTTAATTAATCTAAATCGCATGCAGTCTTTCAATATACAGGAAATATTGTTTTTTTACTTAAAATTCTGAGAATTTTTTCATTAGGTCATCTGCATCATTTATGATTATTTTGATTGATTTACACGGGCTGTTACATTCAAAATTAATATTTTATAAAGAAAACACATTATTAATTTTTTTGTTTTACTTAAAGTTTAGGGAATTCTTTCATTGCAATTCCCTGCATCAATTTTGATTGATTAACATAGAATGGTAGATTATAAATGAATATTTTATACAGAAAATCATATTGTGTTTTACTTAAAATTCAGAGAACTCTTTTACTGCAATTCCATGCACCAATTTAGATTGATTTACATGGAATGGTACATTATGAAATGATATTTTATACAGAGAGCATTGCGTTTTACTTAAAGTTCAGGGATTTCTTAACTGCAATCTCCTGCGCCAATTTTGATGATTTTCACAGAAAGGTACAAAAGTAAAAATTCAGAAAAATTCATTGCATTTCTCTGCATCTTTTTGATTTTTTGATCTAATTGAATGGTACGGCGGTGCATTATGAAATTATTATTTTATAAAGAAAATATAATTTGAAATTGGTTTTGGTTGATGAACACGGAACGGTACATTATGAAATTAATATTTTTAATGACTTCTTTCGTTGAAATCATCATCCTTCATCGATTGTGGTTTATTTGGAATATTTTTTTTCAAGGACTGGTACATTTTTAGATTGATATTTTATATAGATGTTTACAGGCAATTTGTGCGTGCAATCAAACATAGCTGTGCTATTCAGTTATTCCTAACATTGTCTGACATTCCAGTTATCATTCAGTTAGATGGATAATACAGGTTCATCGTATCATCATGACTTGATTTTTAATAACATTTAACATAATTACATCAACCAAGACGAACCGGAAAAGAATGAATCGGAACCGGAAAAGAATGACGACAATCATAGATCTAACAATTTCTTATTGTAAATGTATGTGCTTTAGACTCCAAGAAATAAGAATACATCCCCCGATACATATTTATAACATTTTGCAATATAACATTTTGCGTTGATCTCAACGAAAATATTATAACACAAAATGTGATCATTACTTATGATCACTCAAAACCTGCCAAAATGTATCATGATAACAACGAATAATACACCAGTAATCAAGACCTTACCGATACTGGTACTGTACCAGTATGTCTATTATGTATACCAAATTAGAAATAGTTTAAATGTTTGCTTCCTTATATCACCTCTTTCTATCAAGTTATAATATTATATCAATCATAGAGGACTTTGTACTTTTTCTAGTGCCATATAAAAATACTCGAGGGCCATTTTTCACCTATAAACTATTAAATGAAAATATTGCAAACATTAAATCAATATTCTGTCCCTGGACATTGGGTCCTTACCGTCAACTGACCTTGATCGTTTAATAAACTGTACGTGTACGTGTACGCGTACGTGTAAAACAATAAGATTCAACATTTTCAACATGTTCAGCATACTCTCACTGTTTATGAAATAATTCTATGACTTCGATGAAACCAAAAACACAGTAATTCTTAATTTATTCTCTGCTTCACTTAATACAACGTCTGATATACACTAAGTCTATATTTTTATTTAAAAATGCTACACATTTTTAACGAAACGCGAGGTTTTATGATGTAAACATTCTTTTTTTTAAATGAAATGGCTTCACAACCAGAACAAAGTCAGTATCTTTGCTGGTTACTTTGGAAAATGTGAAATGGAGCTTGAACTAACCTTATGTATATATTATCATTCACTGCGTGCTAATTTTTCCGCTTTTTATTTTTCAACGTGATTTATAAATGTACAATTTTGAAAACGATGCCATATAAAACAAGATATACGATTCACTTACCTAAAAATCTCACCATACTATTTATTTCATATTTATGCGATAAAGATTTACTTATGTACCATATAATTTCTTCGAACAATGAAACAAGGGTAATTAGAAATAAAAACTAACACATTTTTTGTGATGAGCTGACTTATTTTTTTTAATATGTAAGCTTGATCTTCTAATCAATTGGCAAGTAAAATAAAGTCGTATATCAAGTGCGCTATTGTTGATTATTTATTTTTGTTTTTCGGTTGCTACTTTTATGAATAAAAATTTATTGATTTATTTATCTAGTTATTTAGTATATCATTAGTCATCTTATGAATTGATTAAATGTTTTGAAGAATAATGAATTTACCCGCGTACCTTTTTTAAATTTTTTGTTCGTAAATTTAAAAAGAAAAGCAGAATTAAACGTAATTTTCAACCATTTTGATAAAGAAATATATGAGTGAGTGTGTATTTTTAAATGATGTTTTACTTTTAAATGACCGTAAAAATATGGCGATGTGGTCATCTCTAGTTTTTGAGATATGGGGCCCTAAAAAATACACTATTCATTATAATTGGATTTCAAACATCGGACTCGGAAACATTAAGGGCCCCTACCCTGGGGCTAAATTTTTCAGTGTCATCTACTAGTGGTATACCACTACCAATATAAAAATATGGATAAGTGGTCATCTCTATTGAATTTGAGATTCGGGCCCCACTTATGGAACACTATTCAATCATTATAATGGGGTTTTAAACATCGGGCCCTCAAACATCCAGGGTCCCTACCCTGAGGGCTGAAATTTTCAGAGTCAACTACAAGTGGCAAACCACTGCCACTGTGAAAATATGGTGATGTGGTCATCTCTAGTTTATGAGATATGGGACCCTAAAGAATATGCACTATATTCATTATAATAGGATTTTAAACATCGGGCTCAGAAACATCGGAAACAAAATTTCTCTAAAACAGAGGTTTAGCCGGGATAAAATTTGCACAAACTTTTAACAGACAGACGGACTGATAGATTTATTTAAAAATTCTCAAAACATTTTTCACTTACAAATTCAGAACACAGAGTTATGCATATAAGTGTATATCTTGTAAAACCACGTACTTTTTTCAATTAATTACCTAAATTAAAAGTTCTCTGTATAATTCAATTACACACATGTTTAATTTTCAGCATTGTCTATAAAAAATAATAAATCAGCAAAACGAAACTTAACCTTTACAGATGAATGCAGATATATGCAACCTGGATGTGTAGAAACATTGATTTTAACCCATACTGGGTTTCCATAAATATTTTTTTTATAAAATATGAACCAAAAACGTAAGGGAGAAACCCTACTATGGGGGAAAAGCTACTATATAGTAGCTTTTCCCCCCGGGGGAAAGGCTACTATATAGTAGGTTTTCCGGGGGGAAAAGCTACTATGGGGGAAAAGCTGCTATACAACACCGGTTCTTAACGAAGTATATTTCATTAAAGCATAGCAAGTTTCAAGAATTGCGCCTTTTAGGGTTTGGATTTGACAATTTTTTTTTATCTGTTATGGTATGAATCAGTTCATTCTAAGCAATTGTTAATATTCAACCACATACCAATAGACATTTGTTCGATCTTACCGGTAATCAAGCATATTGCATCGATGACATTTATGCATGCTTGATGGGTAAACAAAAGAAAAAAAAATCGTACGTATTTTTAACGTAGTTTGGTTCGCAGCATGTAAATTGCCCGTCCATCTCGCAGCAAGCGCTTAGATCCGGGTCGTTACAGGAATAGATGTTTCCCTGGCGATACCCGATGTCGTCATTCTTTAAGCATTGGACGCCGCCTGTAATAAGAACCAAGGAGAAGCAATATCGGTAAAAGAGTCTGATAGTTTGTTGTTATAATAAAAATGCCTGCTGTGCCGGGCGAACCAAAGGGGTGGAGAATGAATTTAATCACAAATCAATGTTTTTAATATTTCTTTGCGCACCAACGATTCAAAGAGAAGCATAATGGGAAAAGGAATCTTAGTTTGGGATCTTTGTTTTTAAATAATAAAAATTGTTGCTGTGCCGCACGCACCGAAAGGGTGGAGAAGGTACCGGTATTTAATCACAAAATCAATATTTTTTAACTACAACTGAATGTTGTAATGACTATTGGGGTTTCCAAGGTAACAAAATTAAACATTATGATTTAAAACAGACATCACATGTCGGATTCTTAATGTTATAATTCTATACGTCAAAATTTAGTACTGTAACTACGAAATGGGCTATTTGAGTATAATCAAGCGTATGATTTTTAGAATAGTATTTTATCTTGTTTCTTAGATATTGTGTTTAGAATTAGACATTAGAAAATAATCTACAACCAACGAAATTTGTTCAAATATAATTATAAACTGGGTTGGGGTACTAGTATCTTTAGTTTTATAAACCGCGAAGCCTAGCCTAAACTGCATTTCCAAACCCAGTTCATACGAGCATCTTAGTTTCTAGTACTGCTTGTAGAAAATAATACAATTTTTTTATGAGTGACAAAATTACGTCAAATTGATTGAAACCTTTTTGACGTTGGAATTTTGTGACGTCAGCAACGTAGTATACACAATAGAATGATTTTCGATTTTTCGGCAATTCAAAAGCAGATTTTAACAAAATTATATAAATTTGAAATGAGGAAACATCAAAACTTAAGCCAGTAAACAGAATCAATGATTATATAAATGCACTGCTATATCAATACCTATACCAAAATGTCCTCAACTACGAACTTTCTAAAAGCTTAGTTAAAAAAGAAAGCAGGTGTGTGTGTGTTGAAGGGGGGGGGGGGGGGTTGCATTATTTCGATTAACGTTCAAAAAGATTTTTTTTCTCAAATCTGAATTTGAAATTAAAAAATCTGAATGTATTTTTCGATTTATTGATCAATCCAAACATTCCGATTTTTAAAAAAAATCATCTCAAGGTACTAAACATTTTTTAATCATAAAAACGCACCACAACTAGATGTGAATTTAAATTATTATGACTATTTTAACAATTTAATTACAATTAAATCATAAAAACGCACCACAACTAGATGGGAATTTAAAATATTATGACTATTTTAACAATTTAATTACAATTAAAAATGAATGTACTAGTATGTGTACATGTATGTCCAAGAAGTATTTTGGTTCGTATTGTCCTTCCTGACATATTTCATTTCATAAATAAAATCTGCAACAAGACTACAGTACTCTTTATTTAAGAAATAAAATATGTCAGAAAGGACACTAATTTGCCGTGCCTGTAGAAGCAATTTTCTTACGCTATTAAAATTTTTCTTAATTTTTTTTTTTAATACCTAAAATAAATAAAAACTTACTCACCAGCGTTTTTAAAGAAATTCCAAAACAGCCAGATGACGAGAAACGCACTCATGCCATGTGAATGCTTCTAGCGTTGTGTGGAGTCTGAGAGTGCTTGTGATCGGTGAGATCAATCTATACCTGTCCATCGTGTCACGGGACACTCTCTGGGCTGATCTGTCTATTCTACTGCTCCTTCTAATCTGTTAAGCTTTGTGCAGAATATTATGTCGTTGGGTACGAGGTATTGTGCGTGTAATAGCATATTATCTCTAAAATATAAAGCTTTTTGATTCATGGTTAAAAACAGATAAAGCGGTGCACTTTTATGTTGACGGGTGCAGGAGTTTTAAAATAAAATTACCGTTTTTTATTTTACAATTTTCACATTATGAATGGAAAGATGTTACGTAATGTTGGAGAAACTATATGCATTCCGAAAAGATTACCCCAAACATTAAGGAATGTTAAAAACTGGAAAAAAATATTTGCTCTGCCTGCCCATTAGTACAGTTATATTTACCTTGCCAGTTATATTTACCTTGCAGTTCTCAAACACTTAGTTATAGTACTTTGTAAAATTGACTGCATAACTTTAGTTCTATCGGGAAAATGGATCGATGGACGATCAACTCAAATTTGTCGGAAGATCGGTAGTTATGCAGTTAATTTTCAGTTATCTACAATTTCGACGTTTTATCCGTCTTCCAATTGCAATTAACTCTAGTTACTGAAAGAGTTACTTTCCCCTTATAGCAGGTATGCATCACTTTCGGTTAATCGAAGATGAGTAATCAGTGCGGGAGTTTACAAATACGAGTTTTCTTACAACAAAAACATTTGATTATATTTGAATTACCAAACAGAAAACATCAAATGTTATCTAAAATTAAAAAAAGATCAAAGTCAGCATATCATAAGAAATGCAAAGCGTTATGAAGGCATTATGAAGCGATCATTGCAGAAAAAAATTGCATTAACCCGCTTATGTATTTTTTCTGCAATGTCGCCACCTTCATATCCCGAATGAATCACCAAAGAAAGTATTTTATTGTTTAAATGATTGCTTTGCATGTCCACTTATCTTGATAATATAATGTACATGTATCAGCGGCGCTCTCCTGAAACCACGCACTTCACCGTCAGCAACTGCATTAATCATTGGTAGATGGCAGGCTCGTGGCACCAAGAGAGTGGGGAAGGGGGACCTGCACCACCCCCTCCCCCATTTCTTCTCGCAGCAAATATTTTTCATAAATTTTCATATAAAAAGTGAATTAGTGAAAGTGAAGTCCCCCCCCCCCCCCCTCCAACCGCTTTTTTGGTAGCATGTAAAAAATTGTGAATGGAAGGAAATGAATAGTGAAATTGAAGTTATAGGTATGCAGTAAAGTACGCTACACCCCACCCCCGTATCAGGATTTTCACGATTTTGAGAAGTTGTAATTTTCCGTTCTTTTTGTTTCTTGGCTTGCCAAGATTTGTTTTTGCATGATGAGTCTCCCCCCCCCCCCCTATTTCCACTTTCAAAAACGATGCTACGTGCCTGGATGGTTCAATTAAACGCGCTCGTCAAATCTCCCTACTGTTTTTGTAGTATTACAGCATCCTTTAATTGCACAATTGTCTTTTTACATTGTCAATCTACATCATTAACCGATTAAACAAGACAAAAAAAAAAAAAACCCGTTTATTTCAACCATCTGTTTATGCTGGTTACATAGCGCTATACCTGCTCTAATGAAGAGATAACTCGTGTTACGAACGATAACTCCAGGTTATGAAAATCCCGCTTAATGAAATATTTTAATCACAAGATCCATGGTGGATTGCAGTATGACCTTAATTAACATCATATTTATGTCAATGCATGAAAAGAGACATTAAAGGCTTCTTCCATATTTGGAAGATATTTCGATTTGGAAGTGGCTACCCATTAAGGGGAAACATCAATGCCACATGTAAACACATGGATAGCAAAGAAAAAGATTGACCTTTATTGTTTTTTATTCTCGTATAAAGTTTTGAATTATTAAATCATTATATCATCATTATATTTCGAAAGAGAGATTGAAAATTTGTAAAGAAAACTTTACCATTGTCATATTGCCGAGTCTACTCTCAAACAAATCTTAATAGATTTTTTAAAGCCACACATACTATACATCTAGCGAAGAGGCAGCCTATCTTAATATGCTGAATATGTTTGAAAACAATTTATTTCTGATAGGTCCCATTCTTTGAAGATAAATTAGGCAGAATTGTAGCTCTCCGGAAAATCTATGGACGACCAAGACCATATTGTCATCAAATTTCCCCCTGGTATGCGACAGTTCTACAACTATAGTTAATATTATGCGTGTGCTGTAAATAAACTGGTTTATCGTTATATTTTCCCACCCAAATAAACGGGTAAACATAAAAAAGCAAGACTGTAATTTATCTTTCGGTAGTTAATCAAACGCAATGTCGATACAATGAAAGGACTGTTAATCCCGAATGCAGTCGAACGTATGCAATCGTATAACGACATGTACTAGAGTCACTTACCATTCCTTTATTGTTTTCCTCATCCATATCCATCCGATTAATGTATTCATGAATATCCCCAGAAAACAGAGGGAGGCTGCGTTAAACGAATAATAAGCAGACATTTTCACCTGATGTTATTGAACTCCTTTATGGACATTTTGATTTCGGGAGCTGACTGATGAATTGGTTCACAACATTGGCTGGTAATTATTCTGCTCTAATGGCGTCTGTTTGCATTTCAAAGCATTCCTGGGGCTAATTTTAATAAAGTTAACAAACATGCAAAAAATTCTAAAGGCTCGAGATAATCAAACATAATGGAGGTGTCATTGTATTGTACTATAACATGAGGGACCAATCATTGTGTTTCAAAATAGATGAAAATACTTATACATAGTTTTTCAGTTCATCCGCGATAATCATGGTATTATTTATTAGTATTATCATTGTTATAAGTATTAGTGGTCAATAACTTTGAAGAAGTTGACATTTTGCAGAAACAAAGCACTGTGGTCCCAAGTAATGGCAAATAAAAGAACCAAAGAGGCACAATAAGTTGGCCATTTTATAAAGGCTGTGAATAGCCATCAAGTAACTTAAGATCGAAAAACTAGGATTTGTATACCTTCTTTAAAAGAAGTCCCACTTTATTGAATGGTTTAAGGTTTTTATAATCGTGTTATTTGACGTGTATTTTGCTGTGTTCAAGATTAAACGAATATCTTGTGTTCGTATTTTAAAATCGAATCAGATTGTTGTCCGTAGGTTCTATAAATTCTAGTGTATGCACAATGACACCGTGTCTTCTTGCATAAATCCTGTAAAATGTCAAAGTATCCATTGATTGGTGTGAAATCGCCCTACTGTATAGTAATTACTGAAGACGTGGAAAGGTAAGGAATCGCCTGGAACTGTCGATTGATTGTTTTCCTTTGGGTGCTTATTGTATGCATAATAGATTGATTGCTCTACAAAATAGTGAGTTCCGATAGAATGTGGCATTTTCACTTCCCAGGCTAATTTATCATGAGGACGTTAGGGGTATTGCTGCACTGTGGATTTTCTTGACATTTAGACAATATTTACATCTACTGTGGCACGTTCAAATCTTGCAAACAATAAGGAATTCCGTGGAGTAATTCTGGGCAATCTCAGACAGACCCGTTGGGATTTTTCTGTCTCCTACTCGATTGGACTTCTGTCTCGAATTCCAACAAATTTTACCAGGATACAAAATTAAAACCAATAAAGTCTCGTAATCCAAACGAACGGAAGAGAAATATTACCAAATTGTTGACACTTGTAATAATTTCAAAGAAGCCATGGCAACTGGTAATTAAGTCTTTATCCGTTGCCCCTTGCATTATTCTCCCTTTAATTTTTCATTTACATGTAAATTATTACCTTATTGATAGCAATAGCTCTGTTTGATCGTCGTTTTTTGTTTTAATAATGGCAAATATATAATGTTGGATTGCATGCAAACACAAATAAAGAGAAAATTGATTAGTTAAACTGTCGTTTAAATATCACAATATTATGTACAAAAATGCTGCAAAAGAAACTTGACCAGTAATTGCCAAACAAAAAAAGATTACTTCAACGTTTTGCAAAATTCCTTCACATGTAATTGTTCAACTTTCTTATGTGCAAATGGTATTGGGATCCTATTTGTTTATCTATTATATTTTAAAACAAGTTGTTGTGTAAGTTTGATCAGTGTCAAAAGAACCCTGATCACAAGACAAAGCACAATATATAGTGACGTCATCATTAGGGGTGAGTAATAAACGAAGAGTTCTGTTTCAGATGAGTCACGTGTCACGCTATAGTATTCACCACACTTAAAAGTTCTCAATGTACTTCCTAAATGCCAATATGGACGGTCGATTTTCTAAATTACAAGGCATCGACGACGTCTGTATGAATATCTATGGATTAGTTGTTTGACGATAGGTCATCTTTGGTATCCAGGATCAAGGATGAGCGCTAGCACCAAGATACAGGCCGTTTTGGTCTTTTGTCTGGCCTAGATGGTTCGATAGATGCTATTCACAAGGTCTGGAGCCTCAGCATAGATTAACTATCTATTCTGCTTATAAAACAAGATTGAATTACCCCATCTAAAGTGTTATTATTTTCTGTGATAATACTGTCTTCCTGTATTAATAATATCTATTACACTTTAAAATCATTTTCTGTAATAATACTATCTTCTTCTATTAATAATATCTATTACACTTTGTAATCAATCATAGTCACGATCTATAATGAATAAAAACGCATTAAAAAATCAAATCAGATCAGATAGCTCAAATTTAAAAGACGATGATATGTGAAAGTTTATTTTTAATAGGAACTTCATTAACAAATGACATATGATAAATGCTATTCGTTGACTGAGCTTCAGATACCACTAGCTAATAGTTGATTTCTGTGCTAACTTATTAAGACCATGCAGACGCCAATTCACTCTACCTTTTTTTTTGTAAATAAAGTAAATAAAAATTAACTTGTGTTGCACTGCTCTTGCCAACAAATCTGATAGGTTAAAAGGTTTTTTTTGTAAAACTGGAGTTAAGTGTTTAATTTGGGCAAAAGCCATATTCTAATACTCGATATACATGTTAAATCCCTGTAATGTTTTAATTCCTTCATGAAATTCAAAGTGTTGCCATCGAATAAAAAAAATGATAATAAATTGTTGGGAATTTTGGAAAGTGGGGGGGGGGGGGGGGGGGGGGGGGGGGGGGGCAATAGATATTATGACGACGGAGATACAAATAATATTTTCCACATTTTTTCTTTTTGTGTCATGGACATGAATGGGATCAACTCCCTCCCAGTGGTTCCGAATACCGTATACAAGCTGACGTAGCAGGATGCAGCAGTGATAATATAAACCCGTGATCCAGTGACAAGATACCAGTTATACTGTGTACCACACAACATCGCAACAAGCACCTGTCAGAGCTAATACATGATTACTAACCAACAACCTGGCATAAACATATGGTTTATCGTGTCAAAGGATCACCAGAGCATCATTCCTGTACAGAGGAACAAATAATTCATATAAATACATGTATATTTATTAGAAAGTAAATTAATAAATAATATCATAATGACCCGCAGTGCACATTCCTTTTGTGTGAAAAAAGGAAGCAAAAGAAACTTAGCAAATATGAAGTCGATTAACATTAAAATGGTCTTTGGTAATTGCTATTATTGCTAATATATTCCTAAACAAAATACAACGCAGGCTGTGATTTCACATGCAGATCTGTCATATATTATGATACACTGTAATGCCCCTTTTCATTAATAATCCAGTCCAGATTCTTTATAACCATGAAGGATGCGGACATGATATTTATCACTGACAGCGAAAAAAAAAGAACATTATTAATCAAATAAATAAATTTATCAGTGTCATCGACCGGACAGAGGGGAACCCATTCCGAAATGAGGGCTGCCCTCGCGTGCTTCAGAATAGTGCCCAACGTTAATGGGACGCATAATAGGCGCCTCCACTAAGAGTTTCCCGGAATCCGAAAAGAAGGCTTTGATGGACATTGGATCGACTGTATCCGGTAACGAAAACTCCCGGTTCAGTTCCTTTGTAGAAGTCCGCGACCCGATCCTTTCCTCCTTTCTGGCACTGATCACAAGTTTCTTGTCCAGCGTTTTCACATTTAGGTCTTCCGGGTTGAAGTCTTCTATGTCTACTTCCACGCGGTACTTTTTATCCCTGTCCATTGTCGTTGCAGGGGACTGCGAGTCGCTGCGGGTTTCGTATTTACTCGTACTGGATGATGACGTAACGTGTGAAGGGGGAGCGGAGTAGGTGCGCTGAAGGTTGTTAGTGTTGGTTACATGCGGTGTACTAGCGCTAGCCCCGGGGTAAGGCGGTTGGGGTGGGGATGCGGTACCGCTTTTCGGGGACATAAATGTTGTAAACGTGGACGTATGGGTTGTTGGGGGCAAGTTCTGCACCTGGACGCCCATAGGTGGGGTGCCCCTGGGTGGGGTACTGGAAACGGAGGAGCTTACATTTTGGACCATCCTCTGGGTTCCCGTGTTGTCAGTTATGGGTGCATAGTTCGGGACCGGCATGAGAGCCTCAGCCGTAAGAACGCCATCAGAGGATATAGTACAGTGCAGGGCCATTGGATCGATTTCGTCTGGAATATTGATTTCGCGGCTGTATTCACGAGACACTGATCGCTGACCGGCTTTTTCTTCGTGTTTGGCGTTAACAATGAGTTTTTGTGCATCCATCTTTACATTGACTTCCTCCGGTTTGTACTCACTCACGTTAAATCTGACTCGAAACACAGGCCGTCCGAACTGATCTTTTTCAATAACAGTTTTAGCATCGTCCGAGCTTCCAAGCTTATCCGTTAAGGCCTCGATTTTTCCATTGCTGCTAGGGCGGAGATTGAAGAATCCCCCCCTCATTTTCTCAATCTCATCCTCCCATTCCTTTCTTCTCCTCTCCATATCTTTTTCCATATCCTCCCAAACTTTGCTTTGTCTTTCTTCGAAACTTAGGTCGTCTTGTTGAATAGGAATCCTATGTGCCATTTTAAACGACCTGTAATCAGAAAGAAAACAGAGTTAACTACCTGTCATATCCACCTGAGAACACACACTTATTTTTTCGGAATGATTCACTTTTCCGCTATACCTCATCCAATCTGGCTCTCTCATTTTATGCGCCATGTTGTTTTATGCAATAGAAATAATATTCCGCCTTATTTTGTTTGCCGGTGGTTCAATAATCAATAGTTCTAATTCATTTCTCCTCGTTCCGTCTGCCTGTCTATCATCTAGCATACATTGTAAATGCCTTATTCCTACGAGAGCGGCCGTACGAATGACCAAGCGCCCGATGGTGGTATATTACTACCGAACTGTGTCGTGTAATTGCCGGTTTCGCCCCGGCCAGTTCACGGTTTTCTCGCTCTCAGCCTTGTATGGGCATTGTTTATTGTTTGTTACGATACGCTTACCTTATTTACGTAGAAAAGTTTTTAATTTTCATTTCTTTGTTCAAATCGTTTAAACGCGAACAACCTTCTATTGCTTCTTTGTGTAATTCAATTACTTCCACGTTAAAAGCTTACGTTTCATTGAAACAAAAATTTTAAACTTGCTTTAATTTTAAACTCGTTCAGTGGTGAGGCTTTCTCACACATTAAAAAACAAGAACACAGAAGATGGATATCATTTCTAAGCAGCTGATGCTTTTTACGGTATTAACTATCACGTTATACGTATGGATTACCAGTTATGAATGGAATATTTATCCTTGCCTCGCTTATCACTCTTGGATGGATTGATTACCTGCTCCCCACCGACGTTGTTTCACCTTTTATTTACCTGTAAATCTGGCCAGGTGTGAGTCACAATTCTGTCACATCTGTCGTAGGTTTCGATCAAGAATTTATAACTCGTTACAACTTATCTATTTTTACTGTCAGATACCTAAAAATATCCTGTTCCACACAAAGTTACCTACTCCTATGTAAATTGGCCCCAAATAATCATCTTTTTCTAAATGCACGTGCGAATGCTAGAGATAAAACGATCCTAATAGTTTTCACAGTTTTAAACGATTCTCTTATCTTTTCAGCATCTCTTACAACACTCTATTCATCGCAGGAAAAACTCTCTCTCTCTCTCTCTCTCTCTCTCTCTTCTTACCTTGTTTGTTAAAACCATAAAATGTTTAACCAGGAACACAGTCGATTTCTAATCCCACGTAATTTCTGTTGTACGTGTAAAACTATTTGACAATTTATTTAGCGTAATAAAAAATGACTAATCAAAATTTTTCGTCAAATACACGTTTTCCCTGTCTAAATGCACCGTAAACTTCACGCTTGCTTGGTTTTGGACAGAAAACGTTTGTCAAAGTCTATATTTCATGTTAAGACTCCGGGCCACAACAAGTTCATGTCTTTATCCTGGCCAGCGATGTTTTTAGAAATGAACCGGTGAATGAAAACGAATGTGTACACGTATAAACCAGAAAACCGGTATATATATAAGCTTGCATGTGTGCGTGGTACAGAATTATTTGACATGCATCAAGGGTTAGTAATTTTGGGTGCGATGTGATGGTGTTCGGCGGAGTAAAATCCTTGTACTGAGAGAAACATTCAAAGAATGTTATATTTTTTTCTTCAGAAACATTACGCATCATCATTAGATACAAGTGTGGGAGTAACAAGATAAACAAATCGGACGCAACAAACGCCTGCCTTTTTTCATATGTGAAAATATCGACTCCATAGAACCACCAGAACGTAAATATTATGACACATCGATCAAATCTGTACTGTTTTAAAGTAAAGCTACAGAGCATTTATTATTTTGAACTGTACAGATGAAGACAGCCAGGTGTTAGATACTAAAGAAAAACCCTTCCACTTCGGTCAGCCATAAAGCACTCGAATTTCTACCAATTAGCAGAGTGCTATCGTAACGTCGGGCGCAGCAGGCAGTGGTTCCGTACCGAAACCGTAGACATCGTACAATCAGAGAGTTCTCAGTGTAGACGCAAATTACGTAATGGCTGATCTCTAACAATAACAGCGCAGAGAATCTGTTACTAAAGCTTTTATTTAAGGGATTAATCAAATTTCTCTCTTTTCCTCGGCACAGTGTGTGGTTTTCGACATGTTTGCAAGAGAGCATCAGAATTGTCAGTACAGCGTCTATGTGTGTATTTAGCACTGGCCTGCAACTCGAGCAAACTGAACGCGATAATGGGCGAGTATATTTTGGCTAATAAATTCTCTACCCTACACAAGTCTGTGTTGCCTTGTCAAAACTCGCGAGTTCCTATCAACAGATGATCAAATTGATATCGAAATACACGGCCTTGGTTTCCTTTACGACTTAAAATGATTCACCACACAAAATAAACTCCCAATGGTTAACCTGAGCAAAACACAATCGTTTAAGTCCACAAAAATAAGGACTTTTTTCAACGACTGCAATGTCATCAAAATCAAAATCATTATGCAAGTGTATTTCTAGTACCATTTGAAACCAATTAGCTCGTCATTTGTTCAAGGAAAAGAGAATAGAACTGATTATAGCAATCTTACCCCCAGAAGTATGTGTTTGTGTGTCTCCTCCTCGCTCCTTCGTGTCCTCTCTCTGTCTATCTGTTCTTCTCGTGAAGTCGTAAGTGGTGTTTAGATGAGATATATACCAAGCAAACAACAGAAGCTTCTGGATGAGTTTGACAGAAATGGCTGGCGGGATGGGAGGGCTGATGAACACAGTCAGTTGTGTACGGAACGCGGCTAGGGCAACTACAACCGAACTGGCTCAGCCCTTCCGCCGCTCGCTTATATGAAACTTGATGTAATAGACCAATTCTATCATCCTCCTTTCAAATAAATTTATATCACAGTCGCATGGGGGATTGATTATGGAAACAGACACGAAGAAAACGTTTATATATACATTTACCAAACCCGTTGACCAAAAGTTGTGTATAATTGCTGTGCGTCTAGTTTGATACACGGTTCATATATCTATCCGTATTTCCCCAGGCGTTACATAGAAAGACGATATGATTTATTGACAATAAGACCAGACGAAATTCTCTTTCTTACAATATTGAATTTAAAAAAATGTACCAAAATCAATGAATCAGAATGATACGTAAAAAAAGAAAAAAAACCCACCAAAAAATGCTTTAAGTACTTACACATGCACAAAGTAAAATGAAAGAAACGACTTGAGCCTTTAGAGGGAGTCTTTAACTAATCTGATTAAGCCGTTAACTCTGATAAGTCAGGGAAAATTAACTACCGGTATAAAAAAAAAACGCAGAAAATTATGACGTTACTGTTAGATGCAAACTGTCCTGACGTCATAGTAGAATTTAATACCTTTATACACATGAACTGTTTTTCTTATACAATGTAGATGATTTAAAGAATTTTAAGAGAAGTAAATGTTAAATATGCTTGATAAAAACGAAGCGATTGGTCCTTTAATTTTATATACTTTTGAGACATACCGGGTAAAGAAGAGAATCATTGTTATTGTGACGTCATAGTAAGATATTATTGTCGTAACGTCATAGTAATTTTGGAAGCCACTGCTTCCATTTCTTTTAGAACCATGTCGAAATTTTTTGGACGTTTTCGTGGAGCAAATGTTAGGGATATTGGAAACCAGGCAGTATTAATTGATTATGGACAAATTTTTAAATGTTTTTCGGTAATGATGAAAAATAACACCGTTCTTCAAAATCTGTATCAGTCCCTAAGGAAAAACATAATGTACCACAAAGAAAAACTGCAATATTCAGAGGATTTGGTAGAAATGATAGCAGAGAAGTTCGAGGGGATGGATGAAATATTGGAGAGGATTGGTCATATACTTCGCAAGGAGGAGGAAGTGTTGCGACAGAAGAAAGAAATGCTGAGGAAGCTGAGAGAAGAGATTGGTAATTTTTTCAATGAATTGATAAAAAAAGATGGAGTATAATAGCATTACAATCAATGAATTGGAGAATAAATTTAAAAACAAAGTAAAACAAAAAGTCAGGTTCTTCTTTCGAAGACTTTTATAAAAACTTTTAATAAAAATGATAATTTTCATTTATAATTGCTTAATGTGTTTTGATGCATGATATTTTATATTTCATTTTGGTAAAAAAAAAAAAGAAGTGAAATAAAAAGAACTGTATCATTAAAAAAAAATTACAGTGCATAGAAGAATTTGATTTGTAAAAAAATTAAAATTGACCTTTCAAGTGTAAAAATTTCCAGCTGATTCAAAATTCCGTTTGCTGTCTATGAGAAAACCAGAACTGGAAAAGTACACGAAATTAGCTGAAGATCGGACAGTTCCTAGCATAGCGGGCTTTGTCCGCGAGGAGAGAGGTGGGTGATAGCAATGATGATAACGCATTATGTCATTTTATATGGTAATTGTAAGCGCGATCTAGTACGAAATTCACTTCTTCAGAAAATGTCATATGCTGACACGGGACACATTGTGTCAAAATTATCTTCACATTTATTTTGTTAACTACCATAATGGAAAGGTCAAATATAACTAGAATCTTTAATAGAGATTTGAATCTAGTAACAAGACTATACCAAGGATAATACATGTAGTTAATTTAATCATATTATATAACAGTACTCATCACACAAGGCTAAAACTACAAATCGATCGATAACTGCAGTTAAAACACTGCTGTGATGTCATATTCCTTTGCTCCAGCAGTCTAAAATTTTACACGTGACAGTCCGATATTACTCAGTGATATCCTTCAAAATCGGACTGTCTCAGGTAAATCAACGATGAAATTCAATGGCAGTGTTTTAATTACGATATATATGCCGAAAAAACTTCTGTTTTCGGCATATATCCATTACATATACGATCATGTACATTATATAAGATTTAAAGAAAAAAATATAAACTACTTGGTATGGCACATTTATACTACTTTGACACCAACGCCCATAGATTACAGCTTATTGCAACTGCATGTAACGAAGCGTGAAATAATCAAAGTACTGAAAATACTCGGTAAGACTGTGACGTTGAGAACGATTCGAACACGCCAAATGAAGGGATTTGCTCGTTTCGAATTTTGCAGAGGAATTGGAGCGAAGGCTGATTTCCGCCAGAGTTGCTGTCAATGAATACATGGAGCGAAACTTGGACGACCAGGAGGCGTGTACAATTCTACAGGTAGAATAACTCTTCAATGGTTGTTTACGTCCATTCGAAGATACTTAGTATTTGTAATATTGTATGAAACTGAAAAGTCATTAAACAATATGATACATGTAAATAAAAAAGTATGTACATAAAAAGACAGCATTTTACAATATAAAGACATGTACAATGTATAAAACATAAATTCATAATATCTTACCGGTATCTATGTTACATTTTCACTATCTTTTGCAATAACAAAATCATACACGCAAAAACAGACACATGTGTATATGTATACTACAAATGACCAAATTCCGTGGTGCAATGATATCTCTCTGTGTTTTTAATTTTCATAAATAAATAAATTACCATAATTCACTCTCAAAACAAAAATCATTTGGATTTTTGGCTAGAAAAGATAGTATTTTGAGACCAAATCTTACGAGAACTTTTTGTGAGCGTAGAATTTAGATTTCTAAGTAATGAGAGTTGAATGTTTATTCAGTACCTAAACGGGTTTGCTTTTGCAGCTGTACAGAGAACAATTGAGGGAAGACCATAATGATAATATGCTGACGATTCTGAACGAATTTGGAGATCTCAAAAAGAAGCGCAGATTTCTCCTTCAAAATCCTGTGTTCAATGGTATATCAATCTCAAAATTATTTAAGAAACCGTTCTAACCTTTAAAACACGTAGGGCATTTTAAAATGTTAAATTCAATACTGCTTATAATGTTTTGAATTTTTCGGGGGAACTTTTGATAGGTTTGGATCCTTTGTAAATACGGCTAGTTTTACTTTCAGCAGAGGCTATGCCATCAATCATCAGATCGGACAAATGTGGAAAAACATGATTTATAACTCAAATACATGTTCACTCGATCGATCTCTTCTCTGAGAATAAAACATTTATGTCGGGCTGTAATCAATATGCAATCATGCAAAAGCACCAAGATATTCATTCGAGCATGCTCGATAAGAATTGTGTAAACTGTCGATTTTTTATCAGAAAAGATTTGTTGAAATTATAAAAATGTTACAAAATAGTATAAGAAAGCGTTTTGTTTATTGTTTTTCAGAAAACGAGGGAAAAAAAGATTTGATGCAGTTGTTCCGAGTATCCCGCGAAGAGAGGGAGGCGACCGGGGAGGAAAACGCCTTACTGAGACAACGGGTAAACAATGATCTAACTAACAAACAACCGACTGTAACAAAAGTTTTGAAGTTTTAAAAAATAACGTCGATTAAAAGTAGGTTAATCAGGTGTAACGAAGAATATTGACCCGGGTTGGAAAAATGTATTTCTGGACGCAATAGTACAGGTGTAACCATGTAAACCAAAATTTATTCTTAATAAAGACATCATTTTAAAAATATAAAAATCACAAAACACAGCGATTACACGCTAAAAGTTCACTATATTTAAAATAGTTGCATACATGTATTGTTAATCAGTTAAATCGAGAACTAATCATTAAAATGTTTCATGTTATGGAGAGACTGTTTATTTAATACTGAATATGCTCATGTTAAAACATATACTAATCTAAAGAAAAAATATAATGAAATGTAATTTTTTTATTGATTGAATATCAGTCCATTAATATGTGTTCATGATCAAATTTCAACTATGCGGTCAATTTTTAATGGACTATAGGTAGGGTCTTTAATCAACACCTTTGGTCTCAATATTCAACGTTGAAAAATGATCCCGGGTAAATTTTAAACCCGGGTCAAATTTTTTTCGTTACTTCGGCTAAAAAGATAAAAAATGAATTGTCAAACTCGGCTATAAAAAAATATATTGATTTTCCCTTCCACTCCCGGATAACGCAGGCGCAAAGAATGTACTTGTGGCGTGACCAAGAGACCCCAAAAATCTTCCTAAATCGATACTGTTGTACATCTTTTAAATTTAATGCACCCTTTCTAATTACTCTGACTTGCCCCCAAATTCTATTTCTTTTCTTCATTCTAAATGTTTAAACCCCTTTGTAACTATTTATAGGCAGTCACGTGTTGCATTGTCATACGCCAGATCAATGTACAAGAGATTCCTTTTTTTAACACAACAATAGTCTTATTTCATTAAAAAAAATCAGATGAAATGAACAAATTAAAAAAAAGGTGGGTTTTAATATTGGACCACATCTGATCAAAAGTAATTAACACTGAGACTGGAATAATAGAAAATTGAACTTATGAAGAGAATTGAATTCCTGTAATTTTGTCCATTTTAATTTTTTAGTAATTTTAATCGAGACTAGTTTTATTTCAATTTATGGAGATCGGTTCAAAGTTTGAAACCGACAAATGAATGTTTCATGAATTTTTCCTTTCATTTTTAATTTCTTTAAAAAATAATATATAATAATTCTTTAACATCTCTTTTCTCTTGGTGGCATATTTTTTTGAAAATTTGATCCAATCAAATGACTTATTCTACTGTAAATTTTTGTTTAAATCAATGATCCAAAATCGATTGGGTTGATCTTTTCCGAATATTGCTACATCAGATATGATCATATCCGTTATTGAATTCTCAGTTGGGATGTATACTTTATAATTATTTAGAATGAAGCCTTAGTTGAGCGAATCCGTGAACAGAGGGTTACCAGGTCCGGTCTGAAGGAAGTGAACCGCGAAATTCTGAACACATTGTTAAAGGAGGAGGACGATGTGTGTACAGCCATAACCATCAGGGCTCCACCCAACATCCAGCCCATCTACGCTGTAGGACTCAACGCCATCTCTGTGTAAATAAGAATTCATCAATACAATTCTGGAAGGGTTTTTCTTACTTTTTCATCTTTTTAGGAACTCTTAACCATTAAGATGCGAAGTGGTAAAATGCTACTACCCCCCCCCCCCCCCCTTCCAAAAAAAAATGATGAAAATTAAGTAATATTCAATAAAACAAAAACGCATTGATTTTTTAGACATGAATGCGTAATTGTTTTGTAAGTGTGTTCAAAATAAGACCTATTTCTTTCCCCCATGTGAACATTCGAACTCATATAACAAATGAGTAATTTCATGCAATAAACAACAAATTATGTATTGCACAATCGCAGCAATTGCAACAATCCTCGTAACCATTTTGAAAAAAAAAAATGTTCACTTGAACTAGCTAATAACCGGAAGCACAAGTTAAAGGGTTCATTTTCAGCCAATTAAAACCCAAAGAAATTAATCAAATACTACATTTATATAATGATGATTATTAAGGAATTTCATAAGGAATCATTCTTTGGGTATCATGAGGTGATCAAATACGGTCGGGGTGATCAAATCCAGTAAAGCCCGAAGGAATGATTCCTTATTACTTATATTTATAACATTTTCACAAATTGTTGAATTAATTATTAATTATTTGCATTTTTACATTTTTTTTGGTATAATTATGCCGCTTGTGCCCCATACTACGTCATTTGCGTTATTGATGAAATATATATATATATATATATATATATATATATATATATATATATATATATATATATATATATATACACACACACACACACACACACACACACACACACACACACACACACACACACAGTGGCGTAACTAGAATTTTTTTAAGTGTATTCAAAATCGACAGGGAGTGCAGGGGGCGATGCCTCCGGGAAGTCTTGAGACCCATGCTTTGCAAAATTCTGTGTATTCATTTGCGTTTTTGCGTAAAGTGTGCTACGCCACTGGATTGGTAGCGATATCACAGACAAAGACACTGAAAAATGTAACTACAATGTATATGAAAACAGAGGCTCATAGATGACATGCATAAAAAATGTTTTACTTATTTACTCTCGTTTTCCCCTTTATTTAAACAATATATTGCACTAAACTGTAAGGTAATGAACAGTTCCAAAAGTATTGCCAATCTAACCAATAGTGCTAAAAAGTGTCTTTACAAACTGTGTCCAAATGAAAGGCCGACCTAACAAAACCTTACTTATATATACGTTTTTTCTCAAGAAAGTGAGAGTTTGTACAAAAAAAAGAAAGAAAAGAAAATATTACATCACCTCTTCGTGCAATCGGAAAACGATTTATTCAAGCTAGCTCATATTGCTTAACAAGCTGATAAGAATCAGTGGATACATCAAAATGTTCCTGGCGAAACCTTGCTAATAGTATTGAAACATCAAAAGAATTGGCGCAATCTCTTCGAAATTGCATGACTTTTTTTTTATTTTGGTTCTTCTAGATTTATTTTTTTACCGTATAATTCGTTTTTTTTAAGATAGCACATGTAATAATGCAATTTGAACCTTAATTTAACCATAAGATCGAACGTATAAAGTTTATTTGTAACTTTTTTTTGCAAATGTTCGATGTCCAAATGATTAACCACGACAAAACATTGAATTTATACTTATAAATGAAGACAATTTGTCAGTAAACTACGAAATGCCAGCACCAGAGTAACTGCCTACACCATTGGTATTTCCGTACACTATAATTGAATTTACTTGGTAAGTAATCATAGTGAGATTAATTAAAATTGACATGCGGTGATAACGAACAGTGTTCAAATTCAAAAGTCTAAAGGAAAATTACAAAACAGGAGCAGAGCAAACAAGGACCTCTAAAAAAATAGAGGTAGGATCAGGTGCCATGGAGGAATGAGCATCCTCTGCTGACCGGTTACAACCGCCGTGTGCTCTTTTTCGTAATCTGGGGGAAAAAAACCGGAAAAGTCCGTAGACAATTAGCTGATTAGTTATGGTCTTACAATTAGTATGAAAAACGTCAGTCAGCATGCGACCCAGTGGAAGATGGTATTTGCTGACAAGGTCGTTGTATCGACCATAGAACTTACGAAAAGATGACTTCAAACGAGACTGTTGATAGTCCTTTTTTATCAAATTGTTTGTCAGTAGCTTGCTTCGCCTTAGAAACTGTTCATACGAAGAGCATGCTCTTGCGTATCGAATTAATACTTTCATTTTCGATAAAAGAAATTTTGTAATGAAAAACACAGGAACCATATACAAGTAATGGAAACTCTCTTTATCAGATAGTGTCCCTAATAGAAACAAATTAATGTTGGACCTTCCTGAAAGGTTTCAAATTAAACAAGAGGCCTATGGGGCTAAATCGCTCACCTGAGCAACAATAGCCGTAACTCTGATCAAATCAGCATTACATTATCAAATTTATATTTAAACACCCCCTCCCCTTTGTGGCCCCACTTTTCTCCACAATTTCGACCACAATTGTGCCCCCACCCTACCTCCGGAGACCCTGATTTAATCTGCACAACCTGTGCTTTCACACAAGTTTCAGCTTTTTTGGCTGAATTCTTTTCCAGAAGATTTTCTCTATAATGTATATATTCCTATGTAAAAATTCGATCACAATTGTGGCCCCATCCTACCCCCGGGGACTATGATTTGATCAAACTTGATTCTCAACTACATGAGGATGCTTCCACACAAGTTCCAGCTTTTCTGGCTGATTGATTTTGAGAAGATGATTTTCTCTGTATACTCTTATCTAAAACTTGATCCCCCCATTGTGGCCCCACCCTTCCCAAGGGGACCATGATATGAACAAACTTTAATCTACACTACCTGAGGATGCTTCTACACAAATTTGAGCTTTTCTGGCTGTTTAATTTGAGAAGAAGATTTTTAAAGAATTTCTCTGTATATCATTATGATCCCCCATTGTGGCCCCACCTTACCCCTGGGGATCATGATTTGAACATATTGAATATACACTACCTGAGGATGCTTCCACACAAGTTCCAGCTTTTCTGGCCAAATTGTTTTTGAGAGAAAGATTTTTGAAAAATACAAACAAATTTTCAATAATTGAAATTATCTCCCATCTAAAGACGCCGTGGTCCTTTGGTGCAACAATCTTGAATCCCCCACCCAGTGATGCTTTGTGCCAATTTTGGTTGAAATTGGCCCAGCTGTTCTGGAGAAGGAGATGAAAATGTGGAAAGTTTACAACAACCACGACGACGCCGACGACGCCGACGACAGACAACGGATAAATCTTGATCAGAAAAGCTCACTTCAATGAGCTTTTTGCTCAGGTGTGACTAGATGAGCATAATAGTATCACAATAGATCTTACACAAAAAATATCCACATATAACCAAGCCCCTTTTGTTGTTTCAGATGTTTCCCTATTCCTATTTAACCCCCCTTCCCCACTCCTTTGTGATCCTACTTTTCTCCATGGAATCATGATCAAACTTCAACCTGCACAATCTGTGCTTTCACACAAGTTTCAGCTTTTTTGGGCTAAATGCTTTTCCAAAAGATTTTTCTCTATATCTTCCCGTGTAAAAATTCAACCCCCCCCCCCCCCCGCCCCCATTGTGGCCCCACCATACCCGGGGATCTTGATTTGGTTTTTTAGAAGAAAATATTCCGCCGTGACCCTTCATTTAAAGAAACTTGAATCCACTTCACCCAGTGATGCTCTGTGCCAAGTTTGGTTGAAATCGGCCCTGTGGTTCCGGAGAAGAAGATGAAAATGTTAAAAGTTTACAACGATAAAAACGCCAACAACGACAACGACAGGCAACGAACAAATCTTGATCAGAAAAGCTCACTTGAGTCTTCGGCTCAGGTGAGCTAAAAAGGCCATTGCAGCAAGTAAAAACACTTAATAAAATGTAAAACTGGTGTATAATTGTATGCAATCACATTGAATCAAATGCATTGAGTAGCGACATAAAATTTTCTGTGCAGATCAATTGAAAAGATCTGATTTTAATCAGATTGCTGTAAATTTAATGTTGTACTGACATTATGTACCAAGCCTAGACACTTGTTTCTGCAATGAAAATTTTATTCATAGTATAAAATTATTACTAGACATCGCTGAGATATAGCTCCCGGTCCGAAAAAAAATCGGATGGACAACATTGGAGATACAGTTCCGTACGTGTTAAAAAGTTGCAATTTACAGCGCACAAAAACTTGCGCTAGTGGACTGATTATTTGATTAAAAAAAAAATCTTCGGAGATTTTACTACAGATATCGTCACTTGCCTCCGATATTCTTTTGAACAGCATCACCAGCCCCGTAAAGTTAAGAAGTGTAGATTGTTTACATGTCAAAATGGCGACTTCCAATCTGCAAGTGAATCCAACATGCTTCATTTTCCGAGATCGGTTAGCGTTATTCTTCGGCACACCAGCATTTTATTTGATGGGTCAATAAAGAATCTTTTTTGAAATGTGGTTTCACAAACAAAGTTAATATCCACTTTCAATTATTTTATATTAATAGGAAAATGCCTCGACTGCAAACAGGGTATTTTAGAGCTTAAAACTTGATCTCAATTGATGTGTTATATAGTTATGGATAAATACATGCCAAAGATTGTCTGGTCAAGTTTTGAATTTTTTAATTAAAAAAAAATGTCTGAAAATTAAAATTGTTACTCTTTTATATCTTTAAAATATATGGATAAAATCTTAAGAATAATAAATAGCCACATAAAGCACTTATCAATCAATGATATTTTACAAAGAAATTGAATCGAAAATACAATATTTCATGAAAAGAATTGCAATTTATCCCGATTGAAAAAAAAATGATCCTGTCAGATCAGAATTATTTCAATAAAATTTTACAGAAATACTGTAGTTTATTCTGAGAATTGATATGCATTATAAGATCAGTAAATGAAAAAAACCATGCATTTTACAGCTAAACAAGCTGGAAATTCTGCAAAAATGTGATATATTCCAACTTTATATGATTTTGATCGGGATCAGATTAATTACAATCGGGATCGGTTCAAATTTAAGAGTTTCCAATTTTACTTGAATTACATTTTTTCGGTTCAATTTCTCGTTGGAATATAATTGTATAGCAATTCTTTAATGCAAGTGACAGTTCATTTGTAGTTTTTATCCATAGGTTTAAAAAATATCTACAATTCTTGATTTTCGTATTATTTTTTTTTTTAATATTGTGAATGTTAGATAAGTCGGCCAGATATGAATCAAAGGATCACTTGTATGTTACAAAAGAATTGACCATAGGGCCGGTATTGGTTTCTGTCTTTACAAAAAGCATCTCGATTTCCGTTCCACTTCTTGATTTTAGGCCATACACAGTAAACTCTTAGGTTCTAGTTTTTCATCATGTATAGTGATTGAAAAAAAAAGTTTCACAGTCGTTGTAGGATTGTCCGACCAGTATGAGTTATGGACGCTTTTCTTTCTTTATTATCTTTAAATTTTATGTTCAGTTTACTTTCTATAATACGATACATGTACTTTATATGCGTTTATTTACAACCAGGGACATATTAGCAACTATCGAAAGTCTCGCATGACGCGATTTCAAAGGTCGTTTTATGCATCAATCTTCTTTTATCCTATTGAAAACATTAATTCAATATCCTTTAAAAAATAAAGAATGTGTTATTTTCTTCCCCATATAGGATCATAATTACGACGATTAAATCCTCACATATGCCGTGTCCACAATGACGTTAAAATCGGGTATTTCTTTTCCTTATATATCTCATTCAGTTTTGAACATATTTCAAAATTTATGAAACAGATCCGTATCAACAATCATATGCTTTAATCAGAAGCAATTTTTTTTACAAGATTTTTTTTTATTTTAACTTATTCATTTCACAACGATTGACAAGCAAGTTCTTATGTCAATGTCTCGGATGTGTTACGCGATGTGGTCCTTAATGTGGGAGGATAACGCAATATTTGCGAATATTTTATCGGGATTTTTTTTACGTGACACCTGTCTCGAGTAACACAGCGTGAATGATTCTTGTCCTCAAACAAAGCGTGCTTACACTAAGGTATAGTTACGGTAAAAAGGTGTTTATACAAACCAATAATTTAAAAAAAAAAAGAAAGAAAATTCTTGCCAACAGGTGGAATCGAATCAGGATACAAAAAACCCTTAAGATATGCGGTGTAAGTGACCGCGGTGAACCCAACTGAGCTATTCAAACCTTACAGGTTTGACACATAAATATAAACCTCTATAATACAAATAAGTTTTAAATTTATTTCACTGCAAAAATGATTTAGCCAACTTTGAAAGTTAATTTAAGAATTACATGTACAAGCAATATATGCTAAGTTTTAAATGAAAATTCGAAAAAATTTCAGAAATATGTACAGTAGAAAATATCAAATGAACTTCTACTTTTAAAAGTGATTTTTTTTTTCAGGGAAATCAATCTCCCCTATACATGTAGGTTAATTCTTTTGTTATATACAAGTGATCCTTCATTTTTTCCACGGATTACGGATGGACTAGGGTTTTGGGTCATAGCCCATTTTAACTTTTTTGTGGCCAACAGAGAACATTGATGAATCGAAATATTAAATAAATCAATGATTTAACATTACACCAGTAATTTTCACTGTACCAAGAATCACTAGCGAGGTAAATTTTTAAACTCTTCACTACTGTGGTTTCATTAATATTTGTGGGTATCAATTTTCATGGATTCAAAGAAAATCAGTTTCAAAGATACGTAAATTCGGGGCCCATGATCCTGTCAATAGTAGAAATTACACTTCAATGAATACTTAATTTCGTGGATCAACTTAAAAACAAAATCGAAAAACGAAAATTGGCATTCAATGAATATTGATGAAACCACAGTATTTAAAAATCTACATCTTTTATTCTAGATATCTGACAGGCAACAAATTACTGAAACATTTTTGACTTTAGCAAGTGACAAGGAAGATTATTAATACGATACCACTAATTTTCAATTAACCTACTGGAAATTGCAAATAATGACAGAATACAAATCACCTTCGCAGATTACAGTGAGAAATTAAACCAGAGGAGACAAAAATACTTTCATTACTTTTATTGATAATGAAAGCTTGACCACATCTATACATTGTTTATGCTGTCAGAACACAGCATCCTCCAACTTTCTTGATTTTCTGTTCTGCTGATCGGCTGAAGAAACGAGCTTTGACAATCACTGGCTGTTTGGGAAGATGTCCCTTTCCAAGAACCTTGTAGTATCCCTGTTAAGGAAAGTGATTAATTAATAATGCTGCATGAACTCGCTGAAGTGAGACTGATTTTTTCCCCCAAATATGTTTCTCCACTTTTCACATTTATCAAGAAGAATTCTGACAGATTGTATACTGGTAAATCAAGTAAGAACTCCACACTTACTTATACATATCAGTTTTGTGCATCAAAACTTAAATATCAAAAGAAAAAGAATGACATTTTAAAGTGACTTACTAGTACTACTTCAACATGTTCAAATCAGCAGAAAATTACTTGTTCGTGATGAACAAGAAGTATATGTAAAAGGTGAAAAAATATGCTATTTTGGATAAAAAATTATGATTTTAAAAAAATTATTAAGTAAATATGAACAAAAGCCCCAGGCAGATTCGAACTCGTGATCTGCAGTTCACAAGCCCAATACTTTCACCACTGAGCTATAATGAGCTATGATACGACCAAATCGATTGATATAAACAATTTAACAAAACATTTAAATAGCCATCTTGTGGCGTACTGTCATAAAAATCATAAGCCTTGATGAAATGAGGTATCTTAAATGAAGTGAAATGGTATATTATGTAGTGAAGTATCTTAAATGATGTGAAATGGTATATTACGTAGTGAAGTATCTTAAATGATGTGAAATGGTACATTACGTAGTGAGGTATCTTAAATGATGTAAAATGGTACATTACGTAGTGAGGTGTCTTAAATGATGTGAAATGGTATATTACGTAGTGAGGTATCTTAAATGACGTGAAATGGTACATTACAAGTTGTCTGGATGTTTTCCCTGGGAATACTTACAGCTCGTACGACATCGATGACTGGAGCCTTGTCTTTGTTATCTTTGTAGTTTTCCCGGGTTTTCTCAGACACCAGGGACCACAGTTTTTCCACATTGACAGATGGACAGAAAAACTTGTTAAGAGTTTTGTGGAAGTACCTCATACCAACTTTACCAAAATAACCTGGATGGCTGAAAAACAGTGTTCTATATTCAGCAAAAGATGTAAGGTGTATTTCTCAATACTCAAACGAGAACATAGAATTTTTTTTCCAGACAAGTACATGCAGAGAAGAGGATTGACAGATTTAACAGCAAACCTTATTTCGCACATGCTAATTACATTTGATTACAACATCATATCTATACACAAGAATGTCATATCAAGATTTTTACATACTTTAACAAATCAACTGAAAAGTTTTATTTGTGGAAAAATTTTAAAAGACGAGACAACTGTTTGAACCAAAATTTGTTGTTGTACATGACACACTGGGCCCATTACCTTATTCAACAATCTAAACTGAAACTTTCCAAATTACTGCAATACCGGTATACCAAAATTTGTGAGAGGAACAAATCATTTCTTGATATTTAAGAGCCAGACATTGCTGAGGATTGGAGATTGTTTTAACAATTGTTTCTGCTATAAGAAAATAGTTGATGCATTATCATATTGAGATCATGACTGTTTTAAAAGTTTCTAAACCTTTTTTCAATTCTCAAATTATACATTAATTCTTGTTCTACAAATAACTATCATTTTACTTATACTAAAAGCATAGTGATTATCATTGTATGTTAAATAACAGTCCATGTTCTCCACACAAGTGTAAATATCTGCTAAAATGCAGCTAAATGCTAATTATACTCACTATTTGTCATAGTTAATTCTGTGGTGGTGCTGGCCTCCAGCGTTTCCACGACCACCAGGATGCTTCCTGTGTTTTCCTGGTAATATTGAAATGACAATTTTTGGATCAATGTGTATTTTTAAAATTTTAAATTTAAATAAACTGATTTTTCATTGATACTGATAGTTTAAAAGTTAGAAAGTTATTGCTAGTGTAAAATAAGGTCACACTGAGAATAAAATTTATACTGGCACTGTACCAGTTATCGGCTAAAATTTAATGTTTTCTTTTCGTATTTCCTTATTTCTTGATATTTTTGGATAAAGCTTGACATACTTTAAATGGTGATTTCCTTATTTATCCATCTGTTAGGTTAAATCATTATTAAGAACTCAAAACATCTTGTTTTTGTGCTTTTTAGCACGCCCCGAATTTGCCAAGTTTTAAGATTTACTGTACCAGTTATCGGCTTCGCGATAATAACATAGTAAAATCCCTGTACATGTTGATTTGATACTCTGTATAATGTAATTTGAATTATGCCCCTTTTGGGGTCAGACTAAAGGTCTTAGGGGTTATGATACATAAACAAAACTCATAAAACTATTCATTTGTTATCATACAGTAATACACAAAATCGTAGACTATTCAATACATAATATTGTGCAATCAGGCGTTCAACTGCGCTACGAATCTCTCAGAATTTAATGAATCAATTTTGTTTCTACATGTTATATTTATTGATGTTATATGTCAAATCAAAGAAGGTATATAATAACGTATCACAAAGAGGTCATATTCTATTTTTAACCTATTACGTCACTTCCCCCACAGCTGAAAGCACAAAGATATAAATCAGCGGTAAACAATGATCATTTAAACTCATGGTTATCTCAAATTCAAGAAAGTTTTCAAGCAATCTTAATTTTCTTTATTTGAACGGACAACTGAATTAAAAAATCTCGGATAGTTACGTGCTAAATACCCAAACTCTCAGTTTAGCCGATAACTGGTCTTAGCGGATAACTGGTACAGAACCAGTATATATAAATATATAATGATGGCAGAAATCTAAGATAAGCTGTTGATCAAATATAGAATTATATTTCTTCCTCTCTTTAAAACCACATTGACCAATTCTCACTAACTACCATTTCTCACCAGCATGCAGTTTTATTTGTTGATTGAGTGACGTAACAATGCACTGGGTCATAGGCCAGTATAATTAGGGATTCAACATTTGTGTACATAAGACAAACACCAAAATTACCTATACGTCCCTTTCCATGACTGACATGTCCTCTCAACTTCCTCGTCTTCTTGTTCCTTGTGGTCTATAAGAGGTAATAAAGAACTTAAAATGAGATTTTGCTGCAATATAACAAACATGCATATGATAGACTGAAATAGGTATCGCCTTTTATCAGTATCTGCAACGGTTATTAAGACAGGGACGTATACACTATATGTTATATATGTCTCTATTATAAGAGATAAGATCAAGTTTATGGTGGCTGAAAATATCGACATTCATCTGTTTCTTGCAGTAAAATATTGCTCAAAGATCTTATTGCCTCAACAACTGCCACTAACATTTTCAATCACAATGTTTACAACTGTAAAATATAGACATCAATAATTTTTACTTCTCAAAAGTGGGTTTTCTTTGCATCATTTAACATAAAACTTGTATTTCAGTGTCATTGAAGGATTGAACTATCTGAATTTTATTCAATCTGATCTAGAGATGTTTTATTAGGCTCGATGTATGCAGATAAATTCTAGGTATAATATTTTCACCCACCATGTTGGATTACACAGGTTAAAGAGACCGGAAGTGAATTTGCTTTCGTAAACACGGACAACCCATGAAAAGACGAAAAAAATATGCCGTTCCTAATTCGGAGAAAGAGGATAGCGCACTTATTATACGATTCCGCCCAAAATATACCGCTTTTGCAAAAATCAGGCCTTTTCAATATTATACAATATTTAGTTAAAATATATTCAAAGAAACGCAATTACACAATTAAACCATGTTAAAAGAGTCTTAATTGTCTCACACGACATCGTTAAAATCTTTAGGTTTTGTTAGGGATATATTGGAAAACAGTTAGTATGCAGAAAAAGTTGGATATTTGAGTATTTGAACCACTTTAAACCAAGGAAATCCTACTAAAATTATGTTCTACAGGTATTGTAGTACACGTTTACAATGAATTAATTTTATTAGACAAATATTTCAATATATATTGACTTTCTAAAAATACAATGCAATTGCTTATATATTTAAAAAAAAAAAAAAGACATAGTATGAACGTGTTATATGCGTGGCCTAGTGGTAACGCCTACGTCTTTTTCATTTTGCAGTCGCTGGATCGATTCCACCAAGTACATGTAGTATATACATTTTTGTTCTTTTCACTTAAAGCATGATAAGATTAGAGAGTTTAAATTACATGTATCTTATCTGCTAGATCTTTTATCCAAATTCTCGCTTACTTCTGAGTAAAAGCACACCCAATATAAACAGAGTTCTTCACTAATAATATACTCTATTTACACTTACATTTATTGCATTTTACTGGAAGTTATCACGGTTTAGAATATCAACTGTTTTTATACACAAAGTTCACAGGCACCTGGCGTTATAAATTTTTCTCATGATAAAAATAAATACCCTATACCTAATAATAGATAAGGTACCCATCGCCGCCATCTTGAATTTATTTCAAACTGTCACATCAGGTGGAAGTTTCGCTTGAAACTCATTGGTAAAATTATTTTGCGATCCTCTTCGTCTCCCGATCGGTCATTCAACATCTAAGCTTACAACCGATTCAACCAAAACGACGCGTCACACCTGTCATTACTAAAAATCGCCCCTTAATTTGCATCTACCGCCTTAGATATGCGACAAATGTCAGGTGCCTGTGACAAAGTTCTACATGTATATATTTATTACCGATGCAGGTTTCCTGAATTTTTGACAAATCAGTGGTAACAGACACCCGACAGGTACATGTGTCTATTTTTAGTAACAGATACTTTCCGTTCAAACACGGGTGTATGCGAAATAATGAGAAAAGGCGCTATACTTCTTTGAAGTCCTGTAATTAAATGTAATTTTCACACAAAGCATCTTAAAAAAGAAAAATATATCTACTACTTTTATAAAATATCTAACATATGCCTACTATCTTGTGAAGTTGGGGAATATTGAGTTTGATGGATAGGGTTATGTAAATGATTTCTCAAGTTGTTAGAAAATAGCAACCTAATAATCTCACAAATTTTCGGTGGTCATATGATATTTTCAACATACGTGTATTTACATATATATTCGAATTCATCCAATATAAACAACACAATCACAACGCAAGGCTGCCCAAATTGAGTATGCTTCATTCAAAAGAATCTTTACAAGAAAAACTGTAAAAGATAAGTGACTTTGTGAACATTTCCAATTTTTTTTCATTAAGTGATTCATCGTTCCATTATTTAATATTCTAAAAATAGTACGAATTATAAGATCGAGCTACTTTATATAAAAGAATTTTCATCGATTTTTCAGCCTGGTCCATTTCAGTTTTTTTTTTCAGTGAAGTTTAATTTGAACGAATAGAATTTTCGGTAGTTTTTATTTGCAGCTTAAAAATTTTCACATGTATGATCGGACAGCATTCAGACTGTCATAACAAATTTTGGTATAAGAAATTAATCAAAATTGATACATTCAGTAGACCAAATTAACGGTTACACTTTTGAAAATGAAAAAAATACACCATTCAAGTTATTATGGCCAATCCATTTTGATATTCTTTTATATTTAGAATTTGAAAAAAAAAGATACTGATCCGCCCCGCTCTGCTGACATAAATGTAGATTTATTGAGAGCGGAGCGGATCAGAAACTCCCGACTTTGAAAGATGACCAAAATTTAATGTTTTTATAAATGTATTTGCTCTCTCTCTCTCTCTCTCTCTCTCTCTCTCTCTCTCTGAACAAGCTCAAATTTAGAGTTTTGTATTTTCATATAAGAGTACCAATCACTGGTATTAAGCGACTGATCGTTACTGCAGTTACCGTCATCCAACATGGCGATGACCCAAAAAGGCACAAAATTCTCAGGCTGATAAATAATGTGATTGCATGTTTCTTACCATTAACTTATTGAAAATTAAAAATTAATAAAATATGAAGCGATAATAGGTCATAAATTTGCTTAGATATGAAGTTTTATCGACGTTTTAAAATTCGACGATGTCAGTTACTATAGACTTTGAAGACGGTAACTACAGATTGTTTATCAAATAGGATGTACGCTACTGCCTAAACGATTGTATACCGTTATCATTGCAGATAAATATTTTTATTGGGAATAAAGTTAGGCATTTGATTAATACATATATACATAATTAATTATTGTTGATATTCAATTTAAACTTGGGACCTCGGGCATTTAGGATACATCAAGTAAAATTAAGCAGGCAATCAATTATATAGAATAGATTATCATTTTAAGGGACAATGATAAATTTTAAGTCTTATTCAAAAATGCATTTATAATAGACCTTGTTTACTCTATCTTTTAGCAGATAGCCACACTGTATGACATCCTCTCCCAACACACAAAATCAACATGTATATGCATGTATTGAAATTTTGTAAATACATGTATACGTATATACATGTATGTATGTTTCATGTAAATTATTCAACTTTGATTTCAATTATTATATATTAATTAAGAAGTTAACAAAATTAAACAGAATTCGACAATCATTACAAATAAATCAAATAGATTCTAATTAACGTTTTTAAACCTGTATCATGTATACTTTTACATGTAAGTACAAGTAGGAAAATAGTCCGAAATATCTGACGTTTTCCTGGCTTTAATTTGACGATTTTGATTTTTACTTGCCATGGTTTATTCTAACTCGACTCTTTACTAGTATTTTGAAGTGGGTGGATATATGTAGGTATTACTATACATAGTATTTTTTTCTGGTCTACGACGTTAAAAGCTATTATATTCTGCTCCAGACACAACAATGTGACGTCAATTCAAAAGGCAACTACTCTCATTAAAAAGTAATTTCAAAGGGCAGCTACTCCAAAAATGTTGACGCAGATTATTGTATAAAATGTCGTGATGAGTAGGCGAAGCGTCAGCCATATTGCCGAATATTAATTCTCACCAGACGGACATAGAGATATATCCGGCAGTCATGTGCCATGTTCAAATCAATGAAAGTGTGATATTTCAGTCCGAGGGAAAACAATATATTTTTTTTCTGATCTACGACGCTAAAAGATATTTCATGTCCGTGCATCATTTTGAGTTTGATATAAAATATTGAACCATTGCCATGGTGAGCTAAAAGATTACGTCCTGTAAAAAATACGGATAAATATGCATTACAAAGATAAAATAATGAAGGACATGTGGTTAAAATATTTTTAAATTTGGGGGATTTCCTTGGATCGATCACAATAGAAAAAAAAAGAAGTATTTTTTATTAATTCTTTCCTAGCAAACAGGCATATCAGCAAGCACCTTTCTTGAATTAATGTCTACATATTGCCATATGAGTGTTACAATGCAGTATATATTTTAACATACAAAATTAAGGCCAATTGAGGCGATTCAAAACTTTTAGTTGAAAAAAATATTTGTACTTTTAAAAAACGCTTTTACTTAGGTAATTATTTATTTCTTAATTAAACTTTCATTTGATTTATTTATTCATTTAATTCAAAGGAATAACTGACATCAGGGACGTATATATATACGTCCCTGCTGACATCAGTTTCTGAAGTAACTGACATCCTTTTCTTAACTTTGTGTTAGTAACTGACATCGTCAAGTTTGAAAACATCGCCGGCATTTATAATTTCTGTAACATGTTAGAACATGCCATCGCTTTATATTTTACAAATTGTGCATAAAAAGAACGTAGATGACTAGAGAGCGATAATAATATTCGTAATAAGCAAGTTGTCAACCTAAAAATTTTGTGCCTGTTTGGGTCATCGCCATGGATGACGGTAACTGCAGTAACGATCAGTCAGTGATCAATGTTATTATTCTAACGTACGCAGAAAACAGGGAATATTGTAACATGCTTTTTATAAGTATTAAAACGTTTAAATAAACTACCATTAGACATGCACCGATAGAAGGATATAAAACTGCATTTGTTTGAAACTAAAAATTAAATTAAAAAAAATATATACATGTATATATATATTTTTTTTATAAATTGGGTAATCAAATATGTTCAGCAGATCATGATGTTATCTTCCTCTATAACTTAGACACCATGTGTTATAAATCGCTCGCTTTTATCATCCTCGATTTTGAAACAACCCACTTGAGTTTGGGTCATGTATGTATATATATTTATTTCATTATGTGAGTGGAGTCAGGGGCCGTTATATTGCTCGGTGTATGATCATATCCTGCTTACTTCCTGTTTTATATATCGAGGCGGTAAGTGGATATGTGCTTGGCAGAGAAGCTTTCATAATCATACAGCAAATGATTAGGAAGGTAATATCAGAAATTTGAAAAAAAAAAAAAAAACGCTTCCAAAAAACCCCGAGAATCTGTTTCCGGAACAGAAGACTCTATTAATTTTGAGTTTTAATGGTACCGGAAGTCAAGTTAACATAGGATGGAAAATAGTTTATGACAACAAACCGAGATGGAAAATTATGAGAAGAAGGTTGAAAAGATCTAGTTCTTAAAGTAAGACGAAAATTCAATCTTTAACTATTTAGAAGTCACAAACCTTTGCATATTGCAATGCAATAAGAAAAAGTTACTTTCAGAACGACTAATTTAGCAAAATTGATGATAATTAGATGATGATTAGGTCTATAAAAGCCAGTGTCTTACGTAATTATTTTGGGATTTTTTCTTTAAGATTTAACGTTATTGTTACTGAAAATGTTTGATCGTTTTTTTTTATTTTTATCTACAGGTCTCGGTTGGTTGGCTGTTGAATGCTAGCTTCTAGTGATGTAATTCCACAGCCAAAAGTTGTGTAAAATCAGGGATCATGTGTGATGAGGTGCTGAATAATTAAACAATACTGTCAGAAACATTTAGAATGTCTGAGGAGGATCCTGCTAGTAGCTTAAGACAACTCCCACCTGGTCAACTAAACATCATACGCAAGAGATTTGAATCGGATAGTGAGAGTCCACAGGTAGCAGAAAATGGTGTTAAACTTAGATCAAAGCCTCCTTCACATTTAAGTCCTGTTCACCAGAGGCCAACAACAACAGTTCTAGACTCTCCAAGCAGAGCAATGAACAGGGAGGGAGTACGTCCTAGAAGTGCAGCATTCATCCCTAGTTCTTCCCCCAAACTGTCAAAAGTATTGAACAAATTTGAGGCTATAGGGAATGGAGAAAATCTTAATGCCCCTCCAAACCCCAGGCCTAGAGAACCAAGCCCTCACAAGTTGACCCCTGCAAAACCTGCTTTATCAAAGAAACCTAGTTTTATAAAGGATAACAATGAAAAACCTCCCATATCAAGAAAACCAAGTCTTTCAACACCTGGTGATAAAAAGAAACTTATTGCAAGAGCATCAAGTGTATCATCTGAAGAGGAAAATGAGAAACAAAGCAAGTCAGTTGCTGGTAGTGTTGTGCAGCGTAGAACACAAATGTTTGAATCAGGAGATTCTCCATCAGTGACAAATGTAAGAAGTACCCCTCCCCCAAGACCTGCTCCTCCAGCAAAACCTACTTCACGTCCCCCAAGTGTAGGTTCTGATGAACAAGAAGGACCGGTGTATAGTGAAGTCATTAAAAGAAAGAAATCTTTGGGAGACAAAGACAGCAATTCTCAGTATTGTGAAGCCTGGGACCAACGCCCGGTTAGCAAACTTATTGGCTCCCCAGCTAAACAGGTGAATGCCCGACCCCAACCTCCTCCCAAGAAACCCCCAAGAACTGGTGCACATGATGAATACATGCAACTGAAGAAACAAGGTGTAACTTTCCAACTTTATGATGATGTACCCGATGAAGAAGATTCACCCGTGTACAAAAAGATAGATAAACCTTCACACAAAGATTCACATTCTAAACCCGAAATCCGAATGGCCCGCCCGAGTAGACCTCCACCCCCAAGAGTTCGACCTGTGACAATTTCAGGAGAATCCATCAGTAAGGAAGAGTCAAGTGTTCAAGCTGAATTGCACCATAAACCTTTTTCTTTGTCGAGTCTAAATGTTTATGAAGATGTGAATGGTGATGATTTCAGTATTAGCAATATCAAGCATTGGGATTTACCTACACCTGCACCACCGCAAACCACATCCATTCCTAGACATGGTTCCTCCAACCTTAAACGTAGCCTTAGCATGGACAGTTTGATGGGAAATCCAGTGTATTGTGATCCCGCCTTGACAGTAAACTTTCGTGACGACAGCGAGATATATGTGGACAGTGCAGGGTATGCTATGCCCCTGGGATCGCCCACACATAGAATGCTGGGGAATTCTGCCTCCCTTGATACAGATCCAACAACTGGAGGGGTATGTTTGTGTTAAATACGGTAGATTTGTTTTTGTTAGAATTTCAAGGGCATAATGTATGAAAAGTACCATTTAAGAGGATTTTTCTGCGGGAAGTTAGTTTTTGCTAAATATTCAATCTCTAAAATGTTTGTTGTACAATCTTTATTATAGTTATAGCCACTAATTAAGAAATCACAGAAAATAAATGGTACAAAATGTAAAAAAAAAGTTGCACCTACAGAAAATACAATTATGCTGTATTTATTTTAAAAAGGATGTTAAACATGTAAAAACCTAACATTGATGCATCATTTGGAGGAAGAAAGAGTTGAAACTCGATATGTGTTTTTGATAACATCATCTAAAAATGGGGTGTTATTAACTTGCATACTATTTTTGATAGATTGATAGCCTTCCAGCTTGCACTGGAAGAGAGTTTTCCTTGTGGTATTAAACTGAGCAATAGTCGAGTTTCCTGTTACACATTTAAGAGATCTTTATGTTGAAAATAGAAATTACCTTGTTAAATGAAATTGTAGAAAATTATAACAGTCCTCCTTTAAAGCTCTCATGGAAAAAAATTTCAAGGAGCCATTTAAAAGTATCTGCAGTAATTAGATGTGAAATATATTGTTTTACTGATAGGTGTTTAGTTTACATGTTGACAATTTTTTTTCTGAATTGTAATAGTATGCAAATTGATAGTATTACTTTCTTTTGTGTAAATTATTGTCATTTTTCGCCATGCTGCATTGCAGTTTTGTCGTCCAATCAGCCATGCTGTAATGAAGCAACTGAAGAAGTTTAAAAAACCTGTCATCAAACCAAAGCGAGCCACGGCCCGAGAAAACTGGAAAAAACTACAGAATGTAAGACACAAATTCAGACCTGTTCGTCTTCAAAGCTTATCAAAATGATTGTTGGGAAAATGGTCTGGGCCAGTGTAAATTTTGGATTACAGCTTAGTACCATGTGAAGAGCATTAATCCTTGGGGGCCATATGGTTATTTTAAAGGTTTTTTTTTCCATAATTATTAGTCCAGTGGGAAAGTTAACATTCTCACTTATAAACCAGTAAAAATTTTGTTTGATGGCTTTTGTGACCAATGGAAAAGAATGATTCATTATAGCCCTGGAACCTTTTTATAGATTCTGAAGCAAACTTATATTTTCCTGTTTACAATGCTGGAACCAGACTACAAGCTTCATATTTCGTGACACCATTTTTCTGACTCCCCCCCCCCCCCCCCCCCCAGAATTATAACCAAAGCATTAGACATTTAATTATGATTAAACATTTTCCGTAGCATTTTATTGCTTTTTTTTTTTTTACAAGAGTTTTAATATTACATATTGCATTTACATAATATAGTCCAATGCAGAAAAGGTTGGTGCACAAGTTCATGTATCTATAGTAGTCGTACACTTGTTTTGTATTATAAACAATATGTTAACCATTATGTTCCTCTCAATCTCTATACATGTATGTTAACACATATGTTCCTTCATTTAAAAGTCATAATATAGCAGTTATTCTATGTTTGTCTTAGATTACTAGTTAACATGTGTTACCCTATGTTTTTCATCATTTACATCAAGATAACACATGTTAATATTAATCCTTGGTGTAAATACATGTTTGTTAGTTCTTTCTTTTACAAGACTGTATGTGTTAACACATGTGTTTGTTAGCTCTTGTGCTTCTTTGTTTATACACATGTTAACTCAATTGTTAACCCAATATGATGTTTCTCCTCATATATGTACATGTAACATAGGTCCTACAGTAAAACTTGGTTATAGCGAAGTCCTAAGGACCAATGGATTTACTTCTCTATTTCCGTAATTCGTTATAACGGTATAACAAATTCATAATAATAACTATAGCATATTCACTATATACCTGTTTTCTTTCACCAGAAATAAAAAACTTCGCTATATCCGACATTTCGCTATATCCATGTTTGCACTAAACAAGTTTTACTGTTTTTGTAGATTCACAGATGTATAGTTGCCTTCTTCACACAGTTTAATATAAGATATCTCGAGTATATCATTTCCCCCCTCTTTGTGGCCTTATTAAAATATATCCCGTTTTTTTTTGTGTGTGAATTCGACAAAAATAATGAATTAAATCAGTAATGTTTGTTATCTGCAAAATGCATCCATCATTTATAAATCAATATTACTTTTGATTCTTAATTTACTGATCTTTATGGCACACACTGATATGATTTATGAGTGCTTTGTTCCTTGCAATACTAAAATGATTATGAAAAGAGTGTAACGTTAATGAATGAAAAATGAAAACTGCCAGTAATTTCAACCACCCCCTAAAAACTGGATATATGAGAACATTGTGATACAGCACTTGTTGGTGAAGGAAGTATTGCAGCCAAGATACATTGAACAAGTTTACTGTAGATTCCTTATTTCACACGAGTACTTGATTCCCTGATTCAATCGTTTTACATTAAATCACGAACGCCAAATTTTTATCATAGTTTCATTTAGTTTACATCTATCCAAAAAATAAAAGCGAGATTTTAAAATCTGCACTTCTTGCGATTTTACATGGATATTAATTCCTCCCTTTTAGTTAGGAATCTACTACAGTATTTTCATGAAAATTTAAAGGTATAATACATGTGGTACTTTTCATTTGTTTTTCATCAAGATCCAATATGAATGAACTCTTCATAGTTATAAAATCATTTAATATGATGATTAGAATAAACAACATGCAATCTCTTTGCACTCAAAGCTTAGATATTAGCTTTTATGATGTATTTGGTGCAGTAGGATATGTCCATTAATCTGACAATATTTCTTCTTTATGCACAGGTGAAGATGAAAATCAACTTGGCATTTGCTGTTGTCCGCCAGATGAAAGGCGAACACAAGACAGAATCATCAGGGGAAAGTTCTGGTGAGTATATTATGTACAGTAAACCATACATGTTGTGTTTATGCAGTGCCTTTTTGGAAATCTACATTTGAATATTAGACATGTTATTAAATAATACATGTTGATTTTGTTATACTTTAGATGTTGACAGCCTGGTAGATGAAAATGAGATCAAGAAGAGGATTGTGCATTGTGGCAGTGTTAGAATAAATACGGTAAAAAAATTTCAGTGTAATTACTCTGTTGCATTTTTATAATTTTAGGTCAGTTTTTTGGGATTTTCAATATTTTAAGATCTTTGATAAAAAAAAGAAAAAGAAATTTAATCAACAAAATCCTTGTTAAGTTTTTGTTTGGAATTTATTGTGCGTTTGTTTTGGTTACTTTTCAGAGTAAAAGTATCCGCAGAGCTCGGGAGGTTCAAACCCAGACCTACAACCAGATGTTTGATTTCTGTCTCATTGTAGGACTACATACGAACGACGACTACAAGACATTTCAACCGAAAATCATCTACAAATTCCCAGACTTAGTAAGTGCCATGTATTGTCATCTGAATTTTTTTTTTCTAAAGAAAACTACTTAAGAAATTGTCTGGACTTACAAAATCTTTTTCTTAGGCACAATCATTGGTCCAAATGACCAATATGAAATTGAACCACTTGAATCTCCCTATCTGAGCATGTGTTTTCAAAGTGTTGATCATTGGCTGTAGCTTGAAATATCTGCAAAATATCTGCGAATCTCTGGTCGGACTGACATTTCTCATAAAATTTTCAACAACTCTGCTGGATTTATGCGCCAATTTTTTTTTCTTTTATTTTCTGCATGATTTCTGCAAATAGATGTACCTGGTAAATGTAAAAAGATTTTATAAGAGAGACAAGAGGGTTTTTTTTTCGGGGGGGGGGGGGGGGGGGGGGGGGAATGAGGGAGTTATTTTTGATAATTTTACTATTCGAATATAGTGATTTTCCAATTTTCTAACTTTTTTCTAACTTTGGAAATTGTGTTATGATATTTGACAACTTTATTAATTAAAAGAAATATTCACAAACTGTCACTGACAAACTGTCACTGTGCTCTTTTGTATGCCTATCAGGGAAAACTACAGATTGACACCGACGGTCAACTGTCAATCTGTAGAAAAAGGGTAAGTGTCAAAACATGCATGTAGAATTAGGGTTGTTCTCAAAAGCATGTTTTATTTTGACCTGGTGTTTCTAGGTGTTGTTAACCTGCCAGTAATAAACTTTAATTCATTGGATTATTATCAATATCATAAAGCATGCTATTGATGTGTGTATTCCATATTGGTTATTCAAATCATTTTGTTTTAGCACAGTTCAATTTCGCAGTTACCCTTTTTCTGCCCTTTACGTGTTATTGTTATTACTTTGTTATTTCCCTTTTCTGTATTACATTCATTTCATTTTTGTGTTATTCCTTTAGGGAAATAATCCCACAATCCTGCTATGTCAGCATTTATTATCCATAAATCATGTATATACCCGGTATATAGTATTTTACAATTAGTGAAATCATAGAATTGAAGATCAGTGGTGTATGTTCGTATATTAAAAATTAAAGACTACTTTTGCATCATTTAGTATTTAAGGATTTTATACTCAGTCTGATAAATTCTTTGATTACTGGTATATACATGTACCTCTTACTCAGTATGTACTGGGGAAAATTACCAAGGTGAACATTAGTATGATATACATGTATATGGCTATACTTACATAAAAATGCAGATAAGAACACAAATTGATTTTGCAGATGAATAAAGTTCTCAAATTGTGAATTATTTCCATTTTTCATTCATCACTCAGCTTAACTAATTTTTTGATAATCACCAATGAATATGTTTTCCCATTAAAGGTCACTAATATATATTCACTTAATAATATATTTTTTAGGTCGCCTGAGTCACTCAGGTGACCTATTGCAATTGGTCTTTGTTTGGCGCCATGCAGTGTGCGTCGTCTGGCTTGCGTTAACAGTTTTACATTTTTAACTTCTTAAAAACTGTAAGGCCAATTGTTACCATTTTTTGATGTGAAGCATCTCTATGGTAAGAGGAATCAAAATTGTGAAATTCATGGCTCTACCACCCTGGGGTGCCATAGGTGGGGCCAAATATACAAAAAAAGCCAAAATCTTCTCTACTTCAACACATGTGGGGAAAAAAAACTAAATGCATCTCGATCTACCAAAATTGTGAAATTCATGGCCCCTGGGTCAGGGGTTCAGACCCTAGGGTGATGCTAATATGGCCATAAAGTAAAAGTGTATTAAATCTTAGAAAATCCTCTTCTCTGCTCCCATATATATTTGAGAAAAACTAAATTCATGGTTATGATGTCCATGAAGCCCTCTACCTAAATTGTGAAATTCATGGTTCCTGGGTCAGGGGTTCAGGCCCTAGGGTGGGATCAATGGCCGCATAGTGAAATTGTATTGATTTAATATTTTTTCCGGTACTATCACAGTTATGGTGAGATTTGTTGTTCTTACCCTAAGGTAAACATAAAAACTATCTTGAAAGTTAACAAATATGGGACAATTATTTCCTATCAATGTCCTTGTTGTAAGATTTCAGGTAGGAAGGTGGTAGTCATTACCATATTTTAGATTTTAGTTTACTGGTACTCCAGAATGAAGCTTAATTAAATGCATATATGAGAATCCTCAAAAGGTCTGTGTATGGGCTATGGTACTGGGTGACCGTTAAGGCCTGTTGGCCTCTTGTTTAAATATAATCGGACAACTAAATTTTTTCATTTCACTTGTTCATGTAAAATTTGCTTCAATCAGCAGTGGAGATGGGGAGTTTAAACAATGAAAGTGCCTCGGTGGGTGGAGCCTTAATTGTTTGTACGGTATGGTCATGCTGGTTGAATATATGTACATGAATATGGTTGCTTGGAGGAAAACACTTAAACTGACAAGGAAGTTTACAAGTACTTTATTTGATGGATAAACTTGTGATATATATCACTTTGATAAGTTTGTGATACATGTATATCACATTGAGATATTAATTACTTTCTGAATAACATCACCACCATGCAAGGTGAACAGATATGGCCTATCGTCTACCTGTTACATTGGGTAATATGTATTAATGTATGCATACCTAAAAATCAATACGTGTACATGTGTGAACTTTTTTGATTACCGGTAGTAGTTCATTTCAAGTGAATGAGTGAAATTTCACTAAATGACTTTTATAAATACCAACCAGCATCTTATCCTTGAAAATCTTGCTCACATATATGTAAAATATGATTTATTGATACATGAATATGAGAGTTAGATAATTCATTTTTTAGAAACAGTAAGGGACTTTCATCTTCATATAAAGCATTACATTGTATGTATTTTGTATGTATTTGACACTTTCTAAAATCTCGGTACATGTATTTTCTGTAGACATTGTACTTGAGTAATGATTGTCATGCAGTTTATTTAAGTATTGAACTAGTCTCTACAGAAGGATGTGGTGTAGTATTTATGTAAGTGTGAATAGACTGTGTCATGCTAGAAGTGGGGGGGGGGTTAAAACCACAAAAACAATTTACTGATCGATATATCTGGATGACTGATTATATTGTATTCATGTACTTGTACCGTAGTTATTTCATCTTTCATCCAAAACGTCCGTAGACTTCATTTGTTGGCAATTCTATTTTTGTTGTTAATTGGTAAACAAGTTTTAGTTATCAGACTTTGAATTTAACATAGCAACTGGGATAACACCAGTAGTGTTACGAAATTAAACGCGATGGAAATGGCATGTTACCAGCGAATTTATGTACGAGTTTCGATCACCACGTTTTGTTTAAATTTTGATTCTGAAATTTCTATTTTCAGGTTGAAAGCAATGCCAATATTCCTGCTTTCTGTTTCCCGGATGCCGAGGAGCTTGATGTCAAATTAGCATCTGCTGCTGCTCCAAGGTAACTCAAGGTCAAGGTCATTGAAAGATGTGAAGGCCATTCGAGTCAGTAATAAGTTACAGTGTATGGAATTTTCTGCTATTTAAGCCACTACTAATATATATATATATATATATATATATATATATATATATATATATATATATATATATATATATATATATATATATATAGGTACCGGTATATAAGGAAATGCATAATTGAACTCTCACAATCTTATTAAATTTTTAGATTTATTTATAAAATTACATCTCATTAAGTGTTTTGTTAGATTTTCAATATCCTCTGTATGCCTATAGCTTATTTACAATGCTGAAAACAAAAGTTAAACTGTAAATTAGATTAAATTTCCTGTTATTGCTAAAAAGTGTATGCTTGTTCCCAAGACCATCTGAAATAAACCCTTTTGAAATAAATGTTTGACTGCATGTAGAACATGTAACTTATTCTAAAATTAGGAATAGGAAGAATAGTATAGGGATCTCTATTATTTCATGTTACATGTATTTAGTTCACAAACAAATGAGTAGGGACAGTTAAGTTTGATAGAGTTATTGACATGTCAACTTCCCTCTTGCAGTGAATCTTATTCATTCGTGTTGACCAATGTGGAGGGAGAAAGAGTGTATGGCTACTGTAGAAGAGTGGTGGTAAGTGTTAGTTGTTTGATAAATTATTTGCTATAAATTATATCCTTATGGCCTATAATAGATTGAAAAATATATTTTTAAGGTCAGACGACACGTTCCTCAAGCATCTTTTTTGTATCTCCTCGTAATAAAGAGTTTCAATAAAAATAATTTAGGCTATCATCCCTTTCTGTGCTCTTCTACGATTGGAGAAAAATTCGTAATTTGTTTATGTAAAAAGTCGCAGTAAAAATGGAAAAAGTTATTTAAAATTGAGGAACGTGTCATCTGACCTTAAAGGGGGGAAATGCACAAAACTATGTGCTTCTACCATGATTTTGTGTCATTTAGACAAATGAAAATGTATAATGTGAAGGAAGTTTAATACAGCATTTACAATTGTTAGTGCAATAGATACTTTGTTTCAAATTTGAATACAATGATTGCTTAATTTTATGCAAAGATAGTTTATTCTTTGTTGATTTTGTACTCATTCTCTGGAGTCGTTTGTAGCCATTCTGCAGTAAGGCAGGTCTCCCAGAGGTGATCTGTATCATAAGTCCAGTGGATGCATTCAGTATGTATAATGAGGTATGGAGCATCAATTTCAGTTACGTTTACGTGTGTACAGTGTCACACAGAATAGAAAATATATACATTGTACTGTAAACTCTTGTTGTTTGATGAAAAATAGTTTTAAAGAAGTTTTGATTTAAAGTTAGTCATTTATGGGTAGTATTATATGATATTTATGCATAGATACTGTTAATGTGGTTATTTATGTGTGTGGGAAATTTACACTAGTTACATGGTAAGCTTAAAACCGCGTGAAATACCTCTAGGCATATGGTTACCAAAATTAAAACTTTACAGCGGTAAATCATGCAACCACGTATTTAATACCCACGCGTATTATTTGACTATAGAAAACACGTACTTAACCACCAGTGTTAATAACCACGTTAACAGTACTACAAAATCAGTGATTTGAATTACCAACATTTCCTTATTGATAATAGATATTTGTGGTTTTACATTAACGGTAAATTAAAATCATTCAAAAATGGTTACAAAAATCAAAACTTAAGAGTGGTAAATCACGCAATTGCGTATTTAATACCCACGTGTATTGTTTGACTATAGAAAAGTGTACTTAACCACCAGTGTAAATAACCACTTTAACAGTACATGTACATGTACTACAAAATCAGTGATTTGAATGACCAACATTTCCTTATTGATAACAGATATTTGTGGTTTTACCGTAAATTAAAATAGAACAAATAAGTAAAAGAACAAACTATCATTAATGTTTATAAAAACTGTTTTCAGAAAACATTTGCAAACTACATGCAGATGAAAATTTTTATTGTTTGTTGCAGTTGTTGGATGCTGCAGAGGATTGTCGGCATAAATCACTAGATCTGGCCAGGGAATTACTGTCGGCAGCATTTGGTAGACCTTTACCTGAACCTGGGAAAGTGGTGCAAGTCAGAACACTGGTAAGAAAGCAAGTCAACCTTGCATTTTTATACACATTGCTGAAATCACCAGGCAGTTTATGTTTGTCTCTGTGAGTTTTGATTCTGTGACCATGTATATAAAGAATATACAGTTTATTTGTTAATTCATTAGTCTGTGTTTTTCCATTTCATTGCATTTCCAAACTTTTTTGGTTGATTTCAGGATGAGAACTGGGACACCGGGACGATTCTGTTATCCAGACCTGAGGATTTCCGTGTAGACAATGTAAGGATAGACAAAACATATCAATGTTTTACATGTCATTCACACATTCCTGTTGATTCAGATTCATCAAAGCCTTAATATGGGAAGTACTGTAAGTTAAATGGTTTCTTTACAGGTGAATAGGGAGTACCTGTTATCCAAGCTAGGAGTAGACAAGCTTCTGAAGCTCTTCTCTTGCATGCTGCTGGAGAGAAGCGTTTTGTTTTGTGCCAAAAATCTCAGGTAATTATCATTACACACTGTAAGTTGATTTGCCAGTACATATAAATATACCCTTTTTTTTTTTTTTTTTTTTTATTATTTATCATTATTTGTAAGTAAACATGAGTAAGAAAAACACCAGTGCCTTGTAATTCAAGGTGCCTTCATTTTTAAATGTTTACACAAACGTCGTTTTATTTTTTTTTTTTTCATTGACAGCATATTATCTCAGACAATCCATGCCTTAGGTGCCCTGCTGTACCCGTTCCGATGGCAGCACACTTACATCCCCGTTCTACCGGAGTCCATGTTAGATGTCACATGTTCACCTACGCCTTTCATTATCGGCATTCTGTCCTCCCATCTACCCTATGTGCAAAAACTTCCCATTAGTGAGGTACTATATATAGTGATGCTAACTTGTTAAAGGTGTTTTTTATTTCTCACATTTGAAGGGTTTGGGAACCTCTTCACACAGTTAAATTCCACAATACTTTAGTTTAAATTTTCTAAATGGGGGGGGGGGGGGTGTCTAGACCTCCCTGTCTTTAACCTTTTTTTGGCATATGTTTTTTAAAAACTTGTTAAAGGTATTTTATTTCTCAACTTTTCAAGGAATAAGGATATTTTTACACTGCCAATGAAAGAGCTTTACTTTAATTGAGTATGCAATACTTTCATGCAACTAGAATGATCTCCACTTTCATAAATAAAAATGGAATAAATTTCAATCTTTTGTAAATAATTGAAATGTAATCAAAATGTTAATGTTACATAAGACAAGGATTTCTGTATTTGCTTGTATTTCCCCCTTTTTAATAAAGTAAGCAGAAGTGATTTTTGTCTGTCTGTCTCTCGAGAGACTGTACTGATCAGTACAGTTGTAATTGAAACTTTTCCTGTCAAAAATTTGTGCATACCCTTTATTGAAGATGTACTAGAGAAATTTAATATGTGTTTTCATGCCATAAATGATTTCTTAAAGTCCCAAGTTTTCCATTAATTAGTGTTAGGACGGTCCTTATGTTCTTCATATGATCATGTTATTCACAGAAAATACCGGGTAAATGTTTGTGTATTGCTGTTAAGGCATTTCATGGGTTTTCTAACTATTAAAAGAAAAAACCAATGTGGTGAATTAGGTAGTTTATGTCTTAATATTATTTGCAGTGTATCAGGTTTTGTATCAACTGTGTTTTCAGAAATTAAGTAAAGAGGTAAATTATAGATATCGTTTTCATGATTACCATAGCCTGTGATTACACAGTGTTTCCTTGTATATTTTATATGTTTAATCAGAAGATATAAAAAATATCATCCCATGTGATATTCAGTTAAATTATTTCTCATGCCCAATTATACATGTATATGCAACTGATACACATCTGTCTAAATATGAAGTAAACATAAAAGCTAATCCACAAACATGACACAAAATACATACTGTACAACATCATAAAGAGGATGCGTTTGTTGAATTTGTTAAACACTATAATTTAGTTATTTTAAAGTTTGCTCTTGATTATCATCTTTTATAACACCTTCAGTACCAATATTCATGTCTTGAGTAAATTTTTAAACTATAATTATGTAGCGCATAAAGTTGTTTATGGCTTATATCAATTCATTTACTACTCAAGTTCTAGCTAGTTTTTACTAATTTGGTAAGCATATACTGAGTGGTACATAATACTGTGGAATCATTAGAATTCGTGGTGGCTCAATTTTCATGGGATTCGTGGGAAGCCCTCCCCCATGAATTTACATCATCGACAAAAACAAATTTAGACAGAGTTATTATTCTTATGAAACTAAAAACCGACCCATCAACGAAATAACGCTCCCACGAATTAGCAAAAAACCGACAATCCACGAAAATTGGCCCCCACGAAATTAAATGATTCCACAGTATGTAAATGTACCTGAAGATATTTGAAAGAAGAATGTTTGAATTTCTTATTTGTTCATTTGATGGAGTAAAGAAAATTATTATCTTTTAAAAGAGAAAAACTATACAGTCAAACTTCGTTATCTCGAACTAGATGGGACTGTTTAAAAGTTTCGAGATATCCGAGTATTCGAGATATCGAGGGTATAATACTTAAAAAATAAGTGCACTTACAAATCACTTCGACATATCCATTGTATTTGAGATATCAGTGTTCGAGATATCGAATTCAACTGTATATGGTAATGTTTTGATAGATTTACTGTATTTTATGTGAATTCATGAATTTTGTAGATTGTAATTTTTGACCTGAACAAGAAACAAATGTTGAAAAGCCAGGGAGATGAGGGAACATTATTGCCAAAAGACATTCAAAAAGCTCTGAAAACTGCACTAAATATGTGCAGAGTAGATGCAGGTATTTGCTTCTGTTATCAAACATACTAAAATAAAATTGAAAATATAAAAGTATTTTCAAATTGGGGCTTTGTTTTGCAAATGATGAACTTTGTAAAGTTCTTGATGCCTTATCAAATGTATCACTATTTACATTCACACATTTTCTTTGTCAGATGTAAAAATGGCCTCCAATCTGATGATGTCAGAGGCCTTTCTACGCATGTTTGTGGAGGCAGTCGGCCATTACGCAGAGCACATCACTACGCAACAAGATGGGAAAAGAGTCTTCCTGGTATTTGTTTAGAATGTTTTTATATTGTGATAATATTGTGTTTGATTTTTGATGTGTGGTTTTACATGTATATTGATTGACTTGTCGTATGATAATTCTTTAAATTGATATACAATGCTGTATAGTAGTAGTTTAAGACAAATTTTGTGTTTTTAAATTAGTTAATTTTAGTGGAGTAATGGCCCTTGGATTCTGATTTTTATTTTTAATCTATGAATAAAGATTAAGTTTGAAAATTTCTATCTTACTGTTTCAAGAGCCTTTTCTATTCATTTATAATACATGTATAAATTGGCTGTTTTCTTGTTAGTGACCTTTCTGAGGCCACTGGTTGTGAAAGGAAATAAAAAGATTTTGATTTTTTGTGTTTTAGAAGGAGCAGTTTATTCATGATGCTCCCACTGACAGCATGGCACAGTTCCTGCAGTGGTTCTGTGAGACTCAGATGTTCGAAGTCTTCATCACAGAACAGACCGAGAGAAACCAATCGGCCAGAAAGAAGAGTAAAACTATAGGTAAGACTGGTCTCCCGTTCAAAGCTTCATAGACAAAACGTTTGAATTCATTTCTTATAGCACATGCCTTGGGTACTTTTATAGAGTAAAACATTATTACTCTGCACATGTAATAAGAAAAGAACGTTCCTGTAATCAATTCACTTGGAAATACATTTACACTTATATTTTTCTCGTAACTAGATTCGGCGACTATTTGCAATTGCTGTAATTAAATCTGAATTATCGCGATGTTTGCAATTATGTTCTTTATAAAGTCAAGCATTTAACTGACTTGAGTATCTAAAATGCGGTCCTAAATCCGTAATTTTTTTTTATGGAATAAGCAAGCACACTATCGAAATTTTATTTTATTCATTTAATGATAAAAATGGGCAATGTGCAATGTTAAATCAGATGCGCGCGGGCCTGAGAACCAAGGAATTAATATTTGATGGCCTAAATATTTATTTGCTTTAAAACAAATAAATTTAAAATAAAAAAATATCACCGCCCGACCGCATATATTTTTGAAAATGTTGGCCTGAGAACCAAGAGATTAATTTTGTATGGCCTTAAACATAAACTTTCAAAAATATATATATATAGATATAAAAAAAATCTCATGAGCTGAATTTACTTTGAATGACTTTGTTATTACAGAACTATTTAACCAAAGAATAGCAGAAGCAAGAATTGAAATGCGGGACAAGAAGGCAGCAGGGAAAAAAAATAAAGGACTTCTAAAAATCCTAATGCCTTGAGATGTGAGAATGTCGTTAACTTTGTTGGAATCTTCAAAATGAGAGAATGTGATTTGTTGATAATCTGTGATAAAAAAATTACAGGGTCGTTTAAAGTTAGAGCAGTACAACTGCTTTGGTTTACATTCCTAGTATGTGATAAACACATGGAAGATGAGAGATAAGATTAATTGTTGTCTATATGTGTAAAGATACTGCCGTGATGCAAATTGCTCAGTTGTATCATTTTATCTGATACATGTACCTCAAGCAAATCTACTTATTATTTTGTAATTTATTCTTTCTATATTCAATTTGTTGTATGTTCTTTTTCAAAATATAACTTAAATTTAATGAATTCTGTGAACATACTTAATTTAGCAGTAATCATATTCTGGCAATTTATGTATTAGTTTTTTTATGCTGTATATATGTATTCCAAGTACATGTGAATGCTAAAATACATGTATGATTTAAGGTGGTGTGGGACACTTCCATATTGTGACATACATGTACAGTGTACATCTTATTGGAATACGATAAAATCAAGTACAATTTTATAAATGTTTTCTTTCCCAAAAATGTTACCTAACAGCATACATGTAGCACAGTGGGATAAAGCATTAACCACTAACCTGTATTAAAGTCATGAGTTCAAATCTTGCTGGGGCTTTTATTTTTTTTATCTTTCCAAACATTTTTGAAATATATTTTTTGGTCAAATATTGTAAAATTTAAAAATTGTAGACCGTATTTAGATTATAATGTATACTTTTATTCACATTGATATCAACAGGTGTCCCATACCACCTTAAAGCAAATGTAAATCGAAAGATAGATCATGATTACGGCACTATAATCAGTGGAAGGAAGGATAGCGCTAAATTTAGCCTGTGTTCATTTTCTATATCCATATCATTCAGTGCAAGAAGTATCAATTGTTACATGCAAAATTATCTCAGATACTAGTAAGAGATATAAGATAATATAGAAAGGGGAAAGAAAGTGAGATGGGATTTTCAACCTTCAGGGTACTACAGTTTATTATAATTAGTGCATATGTTTAATGTTGATTGTAACTTGAAGTCATGTATAGTAAAATGTCTGCCAGACTGAATCAAATGTCCTGTTCAGAGGGGATCGATGCCGTATTTCTCAAAAATGTAAACATATATTGACAGTGTTTGTCATTAATTGTTTAGTTATGGTTGTGTTGGTGTAAACATCTACATGTATGTATCAAGTAAACTTACATTCAAAATAACCAATATTGATCCATCATCAGATCCAATTATGTTACCCTATTAGTTTTTCATTTTTTAGATGTCAAGTTTTTATTTTTTATATGCAATACTTTATTGTAGAGGCATTTCATTTTTATCATCACATGCATTTTAGCAAAATTTCAACAAATTAGATTTTTGACATGATTTTTTAATAGCGGTTTAACTGCAGTGCAATATTTACTGATCTTTATTCAGAATTCTTTTACTTTCAATGTTTGCCTAAGATGATTTGGGTGGTGTAATATAGTGTATTTAGATGTTAAGGTTTTTAAAATTCTGATCATGTAAACATGAAATACTTAAAACATGTTGTATAAGATGTGATTAGCAGTGTGTTATTTAAGTCAATACCACATTTTGCATTTCCATGTTTATAGTAAAATTTTTCATTGCTAAAACAAGAGAAAATTCCAAAATAGTGGATGTTATTACCAATTTTTAGCAATGAAAAACCAAGACCAGCTTCCCATCTTGCCAACACAACATTGATGACTATTTTATTTAATTTACACATTAATTCTTTTGAATTATTTTCTTATTATATTCCTGTAAGATTATTGTAGTTGCTTGAACAAAGTTGATTTTATACTTTTAACAAACCAGATAGAGAACGTGCAACTTTGTAATTTGTAAAAAAAAAAATGGCACATAACACACACCACCTGGCTTGATCCTCTGGCTCAGGTGAGCTAACAAACCATACATTTAATAATTAATATGAAAATCTTTTTGGTCACTGAAAGATTATACTTGCACTGGAGAAAGAAAGTCCAATTGCATGTTTAGGATAACCGCCGCACCAAGTTTGGACAGTTGTCAAATGTGGTGTTGGAACAGAAATGTCACAGGTTTTTTTTTGCTAATGAAATCATCATCTTTTGGTTTTATCCCATTTTACACAGTTTTGTTTGCTCATTACATCAAGCTTTAATTAATTAAAATTATTTTCTTGCTTTCCTTGGGTATGGTATCTGACAATCTTTTTTTTTTAATCAACATTTTATGTTTGTACCAAAATGTGATATGTTAATTTGGACAATTGGCAAGCCACAGATATTGTGTGACAATATTTGCTGTAAAGCCGAGCATTGTACTGTAGGATACTGTTACAGCTTATAATAAAGGGAATTTAGTCATATTCATTCCCAAATAGTCTTAAAACCATATTGTAGATTCCTAATTAAACGTGAGGAAATAATTTCCGCGTAAAATCGCAAAAAGCTGCCTTCACAGATTTTAAAATATCGCTTTTATTTTTCAGACAAGTTTGAACTATAAGAAATTTGAACAAAAAATTGGTGATCATGATTTTATATTCTCGTGATTTGGTACAAAAAAGTGGAATCGCGGAATTAAGTACTCGCGCGTGAATAAGGAATTTACAGTATTATATTTACATGTTGGATATAAAGAATTATGTTTATAACACGTTCATATTGTCCATCCCTGAGACTTCGCTTGTTGCGTATTTTACTGTTATCTTCAAGACGAGGATATTTTCATAATATATATAAGCTTTCTATAATTTAATGAAGAGAAATTTTGAACTGTGATACTTTGTTTGCTGATTGACTGTTTATGTATTTACTGTAGAGGTTAATAGTGTATATAGAATTGTTAAAAAAGGAATCTCAATAGTATACCACAATCCATTGTTACCGTACTTAGAAATTACAAATTAATGGTACATTGTACTGATATGTATAAAAAATACCTATAATTTAGAAAGCTAAGTGCTTTTTTTTTTTAACAAGAATCTGTTTAAGTACTACATGTACTGAGAATTAGGTCACTGTAGAATTAAAATTTGGAAATGTTAGTACATGTTTTTAATTCAAACTTTTAGGGAAGTAAAGTCCAGGTAGAGTAAGGGAAACTGCAAAGCAGATTATGAAACAATGTAAACTAGCTGTCTCAAAGTTATTTTCATATAAATTAGATACGTGTATAAATTGAAATCACTTAAGATAATATAAATTTTTAAGATTGATTTTAGAAAAATGGTACAATTTGAAACTAAACAGATTTCTTTAGCCAATCACGCTAAAAGAATTTAATTTTACAGGAATAATATTTACAATATCACTATGGCATGCAATATAGTGTTTGATTGAAAATGTGTGTTTGCTTTATGAGCTTTGTAAATGAGACAATTTAAATTATCTTTTAGTGCATTCAAAGAAACTTAAAGATTGTTAATATATACCTATATCAAACTGTATATATATATATATATACATATATAACCATCAGGTCATTTATCATGCATTCCAGGTACAGTATATACTTCTCAAAAGTGGTTTAAGTAGATTGTTTTTTTATAGTGCTCATAACCGTACTTATCTGCTTCATGAAACATATACAGTGGTGTCATGATGTGCAATGTTGTAGCAACAAGTATCACATCCCATAAGGCATAACGTGCCCTTTTGTTACTTGCATGTATGTTTACTGTTCATGTACATGTAAATAAAATAAAATTCTTACTCTTGGTTTTGTTTTTATTATTTAAATTAATTAAGAGGTATAACTGACATGATAGAAGTTAAAATTGAGGTCATGTTTATTTTATATTCAGACTTAAAAGTTCCACGCATGATTGTTACTTACCCTTCAAATGTATGACAATTAATGCCATGATCATGTCAATGTTCCTGAACCCCCCCCCCCCCCCCCCTCCTCTGTGCCACTAAAGTACACACTGCATTAATTATTAATATTCAATAAGAGCTGATCCTTTTTTAACATCCTATAACATATATGTATACACTGAAAGAAGTTAGTGTTAACAGTGTTAAAGCTTGAAATGATCAAGGGTCCCCCACACCTTTGGAAAAAAGTTTTGCATACAAGTCTAAATTTATACAGGGGGCGGATGTTTATTTCTTAGAGATATGGAATTTTAGCAATTGCGTTCAACTTGAAAATGACCGAGAAAGGGTTCAATTATTGGGGGGAAATCAACTTTCAAAAATTCAAAACTATTCATAACAAGAACCCAATGGGCCACATCGCTCACCTGAGCAACAATAGTCATAATAAAATCATTTTTATCACGAGTCATACCAGTACACAAAATATCTAAACAATACACACATGTAATAGAATAGATCCAGTATTAAAAAAATTCAAGTTTATGCTTTATAATCCGCAAAGCGGAATATAATAGAGCATAAATTGCTCCAACCCAGGTTATACGAGTATAACTAGTGTAGATATTGAGTTCATTCCTTATTATAATTTAATTTTCTGTAATTTGCTGTACAAATTGAGTGCGTTTTACTTTTAAAAATGATATTAATCTGTTCAAAATTCAAATATAACGTCAAGCAAATTAATTTATTTTGACGTTGGTGCATTGTGATGTGTCTTGTGACGTGCAAACCAGGTTATAAAATTTAACTAATTTTTTCTATCCAATCAAATGCCGCGTTACAACCAGAATTAAATTATAATCTGATATTGTAAGATATAATATGACATCATATCAAGATATGATATTGTATCATATGATATGATACGGCATTGTATTGTGTTATACATTATCATATTTTATCACATAATACAATATCATAACATAATATATGATACGATATAGATTCATATAATACAATATCATATCACATAATACATCACAGTAATGTAACATATGATATCATATTGTATGATATTGAATTATAAATTATGATATCATATCATGATATATGATATAACATCATGTGATACAATAATGTATTATTTAATACAATATGATATACAATATTGTATAATAATTGATATTATATATTATATGATACAATACCATGTGATACAATAATATATTATATAATACAATATCATATTATACAATGTCATATCATATGATACAATATTATATATTACAATATCTTATGATACAAAATGTGATACAATAATATATTATATAGTTCAATATCATATTATACAAAATTGTATCATAATATACAATATTATATATAACAATATCATAATATACAAAAAAATTGATACAATATCATATGATTTTTTACAATATAATATTATATGATATAATATTGTATCATATAATACAATAGTGTATCATATCATGCAATACTATATCATAGGAATCATGTTATATCATTTAACATCAAACACATCTATCAAGCAAGTTTAAGTGAGGTAGGTTTTTTTAGCAGCCTTGATAATGGAGATCATACTCTGTATCTGAAGCTACCTCTGCGATTCATTTACCAGATATATAGTTAAATCAACCATAAAAGTTTGAAATAGTACAATTATCCATTAAACATGTGACCTGTTCCAAAAAACTAAACCTTCTCCAGCATCTGAAACCTATGGCTCTGATTCAGCATCCACGCCTGTGAAGTGCATCAGAATCACAAGATGCATCATCTATTCAAATTTGATCAAGATTGAACCAATGATAACTAAGATTTGTCTATCAAAGGGCACCTGCTCTAAAAACTTGAACCACTCTAAAACCTTAACCTCATCCAGCATCCGAAACCTATGGCTGAGATTCAACATTCAAGCCTGTCAGTGTAAACTGTCTCAAAGTCAAGTGCATCAGTATCATAAGTATCAGTATCCATGCAAGTTTTGTGAAGTTAGGACCAGTAATAACTAAGATATAAACATCAGAGTGCATCTGCTCCAAAAACTTTAACCAGCTCTAAAACCTTAACCTCCACCAGCAAACGAAACCTATGGATCAGATTCAGTATTCAAGCCTGTCAAGTGCTCCAAAAACTTTAACCAGCTCCAAAAACCTTAACCTCCTCCAGCATCTGAAATTCAGCATCCAAGTCTTTCAAGTTCATATTAAAGTAGATCCAGATTCATCATCCATGCAAGTTTGGTGAAGATAGGACAAGTAATAACTTAGATACAGGACCTGCACCAAAAACTTAAACCAGGTCTGGACGCTGACGCCGACGCTAGAGGTATAGCACAAGCTCCCCCCGACTTCGTGTCGATGAGCTAAAAATGTGAGCTCTGTATCTTTTAGCTGACCTTAGGAAATACCTTTATTATGTATTTCAAACATTAAAAATGGAAAAGTAAAATTTGAAGAAATTCTTGTCCATGCCCCTTTAAATAAATAACAACCATAAAACCAAAAGTTAATTTTTCTAATTTTTAATTTTATATATTTAGAAAAAAATATAATATATAGAATTCATAAAATATTATAAATGTATCAATTAATAATTGCAACAATGAAACAATATCATAATGTGTATGTAAATGAGATAAGATGTTAACAATGATATGTGTTGTTCATTTAATTTGAGACATGACACACTATATGTTACATAGATATAGACATTTTATAAATCTTCTCTCTAGTCAATGTTCAAGTCAAATAGAAAATTTACACTATGCTATGTGGCATACTAAATATTCAACAATATCGAACAAGAATAGTGTCAACAATTTCACAACCACATTTACATGTATCTACACGTATCAGAAAAAAATTGACAAAATTACCGACATTATATATTGCATACTTTGCAGCTGAAGGGTAACGGAATGTTGATATAATTATCTAATTTGTAAATTGACAAAAAAAAACCCCATTATGGAATGTTGAAATATACTGGAACAATTTGTCATTCACAATATACAGAATCAAGACATTCAAGATTTTACGATTAACAAAACAGCACCAACACTAAACAAAAGTTTACATATGATGTCATAGAAAAAAAACCCCAGAATGAACATAAATTTTTCAGCAACTCAAGTCTAATAATCTCAAATCATATCAGTGCTGGTTATGAGGTACGTAGGGCATATTAAACTACTGGCAAAATTTACATAAACAAGGCAACTAAGCACTATACACAGTTTATATATTACATATATTACACAGTTTGTTCAAAGCATTTCTTTGGCTCCATTTATCTTTCTTTATCCTGACCAGAACAGTCAATAATAATTATAATTTCACATTGAGTGCTTTAAGTAAAAAAACATGGCCGATTATTGGAGAGGTGTATAACATACTCATATATACACCACCTCTCTTGTTTAGAAAACACTCTCCCCTTTATCTTTCATTAGCACTGTTACTAACAGCATTTAGTGTCTTCATATATCAAACATGTTAAACAAAAAATTAAATTACAATTAAATCTAAAATGGACATACACTTTAACATTGTCCAAATTCAGAATACTGCATTGACAACCCAAATATCTTTCTTTCTTTAAAGGTAATTGCATGACTATATCTCGCTCTTACAGACTGCAACAAATTATTTGTGTCCATTTTCTCGCTGCAAAACTTTTCCATTGTATTTCATTGGTACTAATCTTGATGGTTTTCAAGTTCTGTAAGATTGTCCATGTGTACACATGCAAGATTTCTGGTCTGCAGTAATCCTACATGTACATGTTTTTCTGTCCCCAGTGACCCTATATGTACATGTTTTCCTGCCTGCGGTGATGAGGGGCCAGGTACTCTGTACTGCCCATGGTTCGGTCAACCTCCAAGTCGTTTGCGTCCAGAACTGGATCAGGGACCTTACTCGGGGACCCGGACCATGTCTTTCTCCGCTTGGCTCGCTCAGCTGTTTAAAAAATCAAAATATTATAAAATACTTTGTTTTAAAAATAATGGTATTTTTGCTCTAATTAAAAGAAAAAAGGATTGACATTGAATTATTTTTCTAACAGTCTTACAGCAAACTTTATCCATTTTTAAAAAGTTTTTTACTATTAAAATGTAGGTTATCCATTTAAAACTTTAATTAATTAATGGAGCTGTTTTGTTTCTTCAATTTTCTCTTGCTCATATCTTTATTTTACTTTTGCTTACTTTAAAATTCATTTGTTTTAATTCACTTATTAACAAACAAAATTCCCAGAGAGTTTACATAGGAATACTTTTTAACAACTGACTTAAATAGAAATTACATGTACATGTGAACATGAATGTATTCATGAGTGCATGTATGAAGGTTTGCAATTCCATGAAACGTATATACATCATGATGTACATATTACATGTACTATGTACATGTACATCTAATAGATTTAATCATAAATTACTGGTACAAGAAATATTCTTTTACAAATACACACTGTTAAATTTTGCTATTTAAATGTTATACAAGTTAGAATCATGCTTACAACATGCTTTTACAGCAATATTAACATTTAATAATTTTTGTTTTATCAAAGAACCAACAAATTTCAGGCAAACAGGGTTAAAATCTCATGCTATCCCATATTTCACTAAATAAAATTTAAGCATTTTCATCTAAAATTATCTTTTTAACATGTACTCTAAATGCAGCTATAAAGAAAAAAAAAAATAGATTCTACATGTACATGTATTCATAAAAGAAATCGATGTCCAATGAATTGCTAAATAAGTAACAGAATGAACTTTGGTATGGGTACATGTATGATGAAGTGATTTTGCAGCAATTGTTGTTGTGTAAAAACTTGATCAGAGAGCAACATTAGGAATACAAACCAACAGAGGAAAAAGGAGTTAGGAAAATAATAAAGATTAAAAAGTTATCATTGTTAGAATCATCCGTCATAAAATTTGAAATTAAAATGCTACGGTAATATATGTAACTATTAACAAACCATTGTTTGAAGAAAGTACAAAATGTAAATCCTTTTTAGAACATGTATTTAAGACATCCACAGGAAAAAAGAAAAGAAGTATGATAAAATTGAGATTAAATTCTTAAAAAAATATATTTTGAAATTCATATTCACACACTCTAATAATACAGTCCAATTTGATTTGATTATTTATTTAATAGCTACATGAAAATGGTTTTGACAGAGGTCCAATGTGCTGTAGAGAGACAACAACCAGTGTTAAACAACCAATCAAAATCAATGTTCTATCACCATGGCATCACCTTACCTGCTGTGTAAATACTGAGCATCATGTGACTTATTTGCAGATGCTAGAAGAAATTTCATTATGATATTGTCAAAATCAAACCAGAAACTCATTAAAGCATGGTGTTTGATAAATAAAAAAAGCAACACAGTATGACTCAACCCCAAAACATTAATGTGAAGGTAAAAATATAAATGAATTTCCCAAGCTAGCAATGAAAAATAATACATGTCTTGAGTAAACTAACAATTCAACACACAAAATATAAATATAAGGATCAAAGTTCACACTAGCTTTACAAGTTTAATACCTCGGATGCTTTGGGAAATCTAATTTACACAAAAAAAAAAAAAAATAATTCAAAAGATATTTCTCCCTAAAAGGTAAAATCATCACAAAATATCATGCACTTGGATCCCAGACCTAGAAAAATTAAATTAAAAAATGAAATTCATCCTATGGGTAAGAGGATGAGGGTCACATACCAGCTGCCTGCCTCGATTTGAGGGTGACCTGTTTGGCCAGTTCTTGGCTAACTGCCAGGAGATGAGCTCGCTTGATCTTCTGCTCGTGAGCCTGTTTGTGTATCTCTCCCACCTGGCTGACGTCTGGCTGAGATAGCGAGTGCTGAACACTGAAAAACACACAGGTACAATACAGTCAGGTCAGTAACAGAGGCTCTGTTAAATATCTAAACTAATTAGATTAATGTACATGTAGATTTCCAATTAACCCAATAATTTACAAGACTTAGTGAATTTGATGAGTTTTTGAAAACATCATTTAATACATGTATAAAAGGACATGTATTAAGGTGCTGTGAAGAAAAAGCACCAATTTAGTAAAGCGACAATAGAAATTGCAAGTTCTTTAATTCCCTAATAAAATCATCCTCAAATCTGCCTTGTAAAAGCGATAGAACCACTGGAATTACAAAGGCAAAGAAACCAAACATTGCAAGTTCAGACCCAAACAGACATCTGTGTACATTAATGACAACACCTATAAACTTGACGACACACTTGAGGCCTACGACACTGACCTGGAGTTGGTGAGCAGTCGTTTGATTTTCTCGGCCTTTTCCTCCCGTTTGATCTTCTCTTCCTCCGTGATGCTCTCGTCGTCCGAATCGGGGATGTACCTCTCGGGGATTTCCACTTTATTTGGCACATACAGCTACACACAAAAACAAGCAGTGTCCACAAACTCATTCAACACATGCAGAAGAGTTTCCATAACTCTCCGTGATTCTGTTCTCACCTCAAAAACATGCAACTATTTTTAAAGGAGGCAATTAAATCCATTAACAAGCAATTTCCTAAAAATCAAAATTATCAGAAAAATTGAGGAAAGAGTCCTTTTTTTTAGTTCAAGAATTATATTAAGGATGTTATTTTGTATCGAGTTAGCAGATAATAAATGCATTAATTGCATAAGAACAGTTCACAGGCATGCTGAGTTATAAAAACATATCATATGAATATCCTGTATGTATTATACAATGCATATCAATGAATATGATAGGTTGTATATAATATACACAATATGTACTAAAGACATGATACACTTAACATGCTTTCTTTTAAGTGTCAAAATGTGCTACATGTATTTACAGCAATGGAAACAGACAGCAAGCACTTCCCCCAAAAAAAAATCATGTTATTTCCATGGTTGATTGATTTTCTTAGTCAGTCAAGGTAACATACACAGGTACCCGTAAATACAAGAGATTATTACAGTCAATTCTTTATTTTACGCGAGTACTTAATTCCGCTGTTTAGTATCAAATCGAGAGAATATAAAATCGCGATCACCAATTTTTTGTTATAATTTCTTATAGCTCAAAACAGTCTGAAAAACAAAGCGAGATTTTAAAATCTGTGAAGACTGCTTCTCGCGATTTTACACTGATATTAATTCCTCTCATTAAAATAAGGAATTTACAGTATGTCTTTTACTCTATTTTTTTTTTGCCTCAATGGTTACATCATTAATATAAAATTAAGTAGCTGTCTGTATCCTTACCACTATAAATTCACACACCCATTAACATGACAAGATCTAGTACACTTACGATTTCCCTCTCTATGGCCTCTTCATCAAACTGGTTGGGCGTCTTTTGGGAACTCTTGACAATGTCTGGAACCATGTCCATCTACAATCACCAATAAGAAAAGGTGAGAAAATCAGTATAAAGTTATACAGGTGCCATAAAACAATATGTAAATCATTTGTAAATCTGAATGGATTATAAAACTTCAATTTTTAACGGCTACTGCATTTGATTGCATAATATTTATATAGGTACATATATCGGCATATATTAAAGCTATAGAATAAGATTAAAGGAAAATATTTTCCAAGAGAGAGATTACATATCTTCATGCAAAGTCATACACATATATATGAAATCATGAATGTATAATTATATATTCATTTGATAGCAATTGAGGCATTGTTTGGACATGAAGCCAAGATAACATATACAGAAACACTAGCAAATCTAGGCCTGTTGAATGGCAGCAAGACCATTGACTCTTGGCCCATCAGTTTGGCTCAACCCCCACTCTGCCTGTAGTACCAGTCAGGAGGACTTACTCTGTTGGTGATTAGGTCCCCAGCGGCGGTGTTAGGGGAGGTGGGCGTGATAAGGGAGGTCTCTAGCCTGACCGGCTCACTGCTGGAGATGGTCATGTACCGCCCCCTGGGGGTCCGCTTCACATTGAACATCCCGGTGGAACTGTGAGTACCACCAGCCACAGATCGGTTCGTGTGGTTCGCTTCGTCGTTGAACGGTGGCTGGACTATGATTCGAGTGGCTTTGACCACACCATCCCTGCTGGGCTGGTGAAATGAGCTGCTATTGGTGGAGACAGTGACAGGGGATTCCACATGAGTAACAGGGGAAGGGGTGTGGGATTGCAGATGGAAGGGTACGAAAGGTCGCGGCCCCATCAGATGGAGGCTAGAAGAGCGCCGTGAGGATGGAGCAGAGGAAGGGTTGCTAGGCAACACAGAGGACCAGGGTTTGCTTGAATTTACCGGAGGGAGATTCTCGTATACCGGGTGGTTACCGGTAGAGTTAGCTGCTGGTGGCTCTACAGCCTAGAAAGCACAAAATATCATTGATTTATACAAGTTATTACAGTTCAGATTCTCTTTTCCAGTTATAAAGAATTAGTTAATATATACATATACATGTCCATGTAAATGTGTTATTCTCAGTCTTTTGATACACAATCTGTTTTTTACCTGGTCACTTGACTCCCCTTTATGATTCCAGGAGGGGTCTGTAATAAAAAAAAAAGAAGGAAAAGACCTATTATAAAAGCTATTACTGGACTTGCATATGAATAATAAAGATATGAAAATGCATGTATAACTTTTCTTTCATATAGAACATACAGATAATACAATATTCCTCTTTATTGTTTTCTGTTACAATATAAAGTATTAAGCACACAACAAGTTGAAGATAATAAATATCATTCACATCAACAACTTGATGTGATATCATGAGCACAGGTACATGTATATTAAATCAATTCCTAGTAAATAAAATAGGGTATGTTAATAAATTAAAAATGTGAAATTTTAACAATTAGTTACTAAAGGGTGATCTAGGAACATTCCGTGTAAAGTGCTAATCCAAATAAGATAAAACAATAAAATTAAAGAGAATAATGAAAAAATGTTGACAAAATAAATGTGAATAATATTGAGATGCAATTCAAAGTCTTCACTCTGCAAAGCTAGCAATTTCACTGCAAATCAGAAAATCTGGCAAGTATTGCTTTTTTTAGAAGACTGTCAACCCCCTCCTCCATATCGACCCAAATCAGAAAAGACAATGCCATCTCTATGGCGACATGATGACATCATAACTGACCAGGGCTAACATCCTCCCGGCGAGTTTTGTGACTTTCTTTGCGCTGTTCAGATTGCCGCTTCACGTCTCTAACAGTTAACACTTTGGGTTTCTCTTTGGGAATAATACCTGTAAATTCAAAGCGTTAAGGATATTTACTTGTGTCCCAAAGGAAATTGCCCTCTAAGCATCTACAAGCAGAAATGCCTTCCCTGAATGTTTTCTGAATACATAGTGCTTAATGCTGTTTGAAAATTCTCAAGATTACAGTTAAGAAAGAAAATTTGTAAGGAAAAAATGCAAACAGTCTGCTTATCTGAAATTGTTGATGTTTAAAAGCTACTGTATACAGGGGTTTTTTTTGTCTAATGAATTTTTTGCCCTTCTACAGTTGCAAATAGTTTCGCCCTGATTGAATTCACCCAGATACAGTTAGAAATAAATGCTCTGTCTACATAACAAACTTGTTTTAAATTTGCCCAGTGTTAATTTGTCTGTGTCATTAAATTTGCCCGCTGATGAGGGCGAAAGGGACGAAAAAAACCTGAGGGCAAATATTTCCCTGTATACAGTTATGCTTTGTCTTTTATCAATTAAATTTTTACAAGGGCAATAAAATTACAATGTCAGTGCAGACAAACTGTTTGGATTTTCCTTTTGGTGACCAAAACAATCATTATAAGAACATGCCAAATGTCAAAGCTGTTTATATCAAATATGCATTAATTTTGCAAAAAAAATTAATGAAATTCAGAACAAACAAATTCATGCCATTAAAACTATAAAACAAAAAACCGGCTATTATATTAATTCTAAAATCTGCCAAGCTTTTCATATATTATACGTATTCCTAATTGCAGCTCTATGAATATACAAGTAATATGTATATACATATATATAATAATTGTCCTCCAAATATTTACTATGTATACGATGCAAGCATACATATATAGACAGTTGACAAAATGACCAATCTCCTTGGATGTCTCTGACAAAATTGTCTTTGATGACAAACACGATACCAATTCAAATTTTATCCTGAAAACATACTGGCTTGGCAGATAGTACATGTATGTTATGTTATTAATAAAACATTTTCAAATCTAAACTGGATTAAAAAAAAAAATGAACTGATATAAGTTAGAAACATTTTTTTATGAAAAAATGTTATATTTCCCACAATGCATTGTGTTTCCCATGGTGCAACCTTGTGGTGGTGTTCTATTATCAAAACTAGCTACCGATAGCACCAACCATATCTGCCACCCAGTTTCACATACCAAAAAAGCGCTTGGTGTTTTCGTCGGCCTCGGAGATGTCCCACTGGCCCTCATGGCCGTCTACAGGAGCACCTCCTGGGGAGAGAGAGGAGCTCTCCAGAGACACATTCTGTTCAATAAAAATCAATCACATGTTTTTCATTTTCACAAAGAGGCCAAAGATTTTCATATCTTTTTTCTTTACACAATAAATAGTGTTGATTTCATTACAAAATTTTCTACCCCCAAAAAATCTCACCAACCAGAAAAACTATTCTCCAAAAAATCATACAAACATATGATTAAAAACATACATGTTACACATCTTACTAACTGATATATTGAAAATAAAATATTTTTAGCACAAAACTCTTACATTCTGGGCAACCAGGGTTTCAAATCTGGCTGTGTCAGTGTCGGTGTTCTCCAGCATGTAGCCAGCAGCACCTCGGGGCAGTGAGTTGTAGCTGTGGAGCACCTGCTGGACCTGGGACAGGTCCTTGGAGTCCCCAGTGTCAAGGTCGGTTTCAAGATACGTGCTGGGCAGCTTCTCCACCGCCTTGTTTCTGTTCGTCTTGGGTGACTCTATAAATATGAAGATCCAATGCATATCTTTAATACTTTATTTCCTTTCATTTGGTTTATTTCATTTGACAAGGTAGATTAAATAAGATTTTTTTGATTTTTTTTGTAATTTTCTACCCATTTAATTATGAGATGTCATTTCTTTAATCTTGATATCCCACATACTGAATTTATTCAACCTTTCTCAGATTTATCCAGAATGCGTTCAAGTCTTCCATACAAAGTGCAAATTCATTTTTTTTTTAGCAATAGCTCCCCTTTAAATAATACAAGATTTACAAATTATCCAATTCACAAAATTCTAATTTATCTCACCTTTTTCTGATTTTTCCAGCATGTTTTCTAGTCCCCCTCCTGAGGACAATCGTCGAAAGCGTTTCATGGCCTCTGACAGCTCGGCCTGCTGTTCTGTCAGTCCCGCCATCATGTCCTGTACTCGGGCCAGATCCTTCTCCATCTTCACTTTGTTCTTGTAGTTCTCTTCAGACTGTAAAAAAAAAAAAAATTAAAGTTCCAAAATCTTTATCTCTACAAATGTATATTTACTACTGAATCTATCTATAGACATGTTTCATTTATTAAAAAAGTGCATAAATTTGGGCAATTGCATAATAAAAGACTTTATATAAATTCATCATTAACTCAACAACTACCAGACAAGTGAACATTTTCACAACAATCAAACTTGGTACATACCAGAGAAGGTGCACTCTTGCTACGATTCAGTTCTCCATGAACCTTTGACCTCAAAAGAGCCACCTCATGTTCCACTTTATTGTTCTCGGCTGTTGTTTCTTCCAGTTCCTGTGGTTAAATAAAGAAAAAACTCGATAAAACCTGAAATTTTTAAAATGCACTCATAAATCTTGATGTCCATGCACAGCCTTGTAGAATCTGACCTTAGAGGCCTGGGCCAGAAACTGCATGATTCTGGAGTGTTCTTTCTCTATCATCCTCTGCTGTCTGAGGAAATTGTCAAGTTCGCGGGGGTTGTCTCGACTCATATCTTGTTGTCTGAGAATTCCTTGTAAAGCCACCTCCAGCATGTCCTGTTTAATGTACAGATACTTATAGTATCATAAATGTGTAAAAAAAAAAAAAAAAATATTTAAATCTTAATTCACATTAATACAAGATCTAATGTACATTTGGTCCAATTTATTTCACACGCTTTTCTTAAGCAGTTAACAAGATTAAGATAACTTGATTCCAAAGAAAAATAATCAAAAGGTAAATGCATGGTTGCATGTTAATTATAAGAGTTTAAAAAACACAAGTGAAAGGTACTGACACAGACACACGAGCAAGAAATTATTCAAAGTATTACTATGAAAAGAAAAAATCACAGTTAAAGTTTAATTTTGCAAGTAAAAATAAAAATTCCACTAGCTAAAATTTGCGAGTGGTCAAAAAAATTAATATCGACCCCTGGGAGAACTTAAAATTACAAACAATTTTAAAATTGCCAAAACACTACAATCATATCAATAATTTTGAATTTCATTTACATTAATACCATATAGGTCCACTTCATCAATTTATTTTACTACTAAATTTAAACAGCTTCAAAGTATCATTATTCAAAATAATTCATTTCTTTGTTAATAATGATATAATTTATTTCCTTTATAATGATAGAAACTTTTGGTTTATGAAACAGTATTAACATAACCCACAAACCACTGCCCATTTTACAGATTATCAATTTTCCCTAAACACATGCTCCATTTTACTATGACTCAGATAATGGGACAATTGAATTGCTCTTGTCTTTGATGCTCTTATCAGCTCCTAAGAATTTATCATTGACAAACAAAAATTTGCATTGTGAATTGATAAAATACTTATAAAACACATATTTAGTTATGAAATAAGGACAGAAAACCTCCATTTGGATGTTTTTATATAAAAAAATATTTTAGAGTGTTTACTATTAATTGACAAAATCTGTAAGGATTACCTCCCTTACTTTTCAACATCAGTGTACAATATATATAGGATGAGGAAAATGAAACCTGTCATAAAAATCATTAAATCTTATCTGATCTTAAAAAAAAGTGCAGGTGCACATCTTCAGATGATGTTCAACATATGTACAAATTTTCAGATTATTCCATGCAGTAGTAAGCAGACGGACAGGGTGATCCCAATATACACCCCTAAACTTCATTTGCAGGGGTATAACAACTGACCTTGTCCTCCTGAAGACTGGTGACCTTGAAGGACTGCTCCTGTAACATGCGGTCCAGTTCATAAAGCCTCTCTAACTTCTCCTGATCAAACAAAACACACATTCAATATCAGCCATATTGATGACCAGTCATTCAAATACACTACTGTTTTGTAGCCTGATGATCATGATACATGTATTTGAATAAGTTTTTATTGTTGATAAAAAAGTTTTCGTTCACTTAACTGTACCATAAATCAGCAAATATTTTCAAATAATGAAAGCATATTTAATTAAAGGCTCAAAAGGAATGGGCATCTGGCAACCCTCTTCCAAAATTTACGAGTACCACGTACCTCCGGTCATATAAGGTTAGTATTTATATGACCTTGACCATAATGATGTCATACCTCAAGGTCAGCCTCGTCCTTGGTCAGTTGTTGGATCTCCTCCCTCAGAGTTTGCACCATCTCATCCTCCTGGTGTTTACGGGAGAACTCGATCATCTTCTTTGGGGGTGTATACTCCTCGGGAGATAGCAGGTGCTGTATAAAACAAGAAAGGTACATGTTCAACCTACAAAGGCGATGTCACACTTTATCACAACAAATTGGACAATGTAATATTATGAAAAAAACTTCGCTATTAAGTCTTTAAAAAAAGTACTCTGTTGCATGCAAGAGAGTCGTGATCACAAAATATATGGATAAACTGGATACAGAATCTTTCAACAAATTTTGTATATAAGGCATGTCCAAATGTATAAATAGTGTTCCTTTTTTCATTAAGTGTGATTTCAGAGTACATGTACTACAATGCTGAATAAAACTGGCCTGTGTGAAAAACACTCATGTCCACACCTCTATGAACTTCTCTGAACTATATTGTTAAAGAAAATGAAGTTGAGCTGACCTTTCTGTACTGGCTGGCCATCATGTAGTTGTCGCCCCCATATAAGCTTCCCATGTTGACCATGTTGTGAACCAAGTTCACCAAGGGTCGGTATACTTCCAACTTAAAATACAAAAAATTCATAACTTCTTTTTACAGCATCAATTTTACCAGTTGAACTTAGTTACTACAGCACATGCAATTTCTATTTCTTCTGGTATGAACTTTTCTCTTACAGTACATACCCTGTTTTCAGCATCTTCCAGCTGATGCTTCAATCCCACATAATCATTGTGATCCTCCTCTAAGCTGATGTCTATAGGTCCCCCTCCCAAATTTCGAACCCTGTAAATCACCAAGAAGATGCAATAAGTCATCAGAACATGCTTTACATGAATCAGGATAAATTGTTGATTACGCAAAGAAAGAGTAAAAATAAAGCAAGAAAAATTACTTGTAGGCAAAAATTCACAAAGCTGGTACATTATTAATAAGAAATTAATGGAGAGAATCATTCAGAAGTTCTGTGTTTGTTTTCTTACATCTGTCTGTATCGATGTTCTGCCGGCCGTCTCTCTTCCAGCCTTTGTCTGATAAAGTGGCGGACACTTTCTTCAGCTGCTTGTTCTCTCCTGAGCTGAATCAGCATCAGCACTAACTCATCATGCTATAAACACAAATGTAAGTTTTACAAATTATTAAAGACAACACACCAAGTTAGTTTTAGATACCAGGTAACCTTTCAACCCATTTTTTTTTTTTTTGTACATATGTAAAGTGTAATTTCTCTCTGTATCCTTAAACAAAATTTAGCTTTTTGTATAATTTACCCCTACTCCCTTCCAAAATTTAAATTGCTATTGAAATACATACAATTTTAGGAAACTGTAAACCAACTTTTATTCGTGTGTGAGATATTTTCATGAAGTTAGCGAGAGCCTCGTCGTCGCAAATATTTTTTGCCGTTAACCAGTCCTGTTCATATGGTTGTTATAACAACACGGGTCTTGATAAGGCTTTGTCGCGAACATTAGTCATCGCTAACCAGTTTATCGGAAGTAAATTGCAAAATTAAGTCGCCCCGAATAAAAGTTGGTTTACAGTACTTTGACAGAACTAGGGAAAATTGTGAGGTAAAAGCATTGTAATACTTTATGTCAGACTTTAATAGTTATCTCTTATAAAAGAGGGACACATGTCAATACAACATTTACTGACATGTTCTGTACCGTTTTCTTTCTGCCAGTTTTCACTGATGGATAATCTGTAGTTATGAAAATACTCCATAAACCCAATGTATAAAACAATAATTAATACCCACCGTTTTTCCAATGAGGTCGCCAGCACAGATGCTCATTCTGATTCGAGTGCCTCCCAAAGGATATTTTTTGTTCATATTGGGAATTCCTGCAGTTTCCTACAAAGAAACGGAATTTGAATTTGGTATTAAAATCACAAGAAAAAAGAATGTGAGAAGCAAAAATTTGAAGCAAACCAAATATCATGTTTTCCCATACATAACAATTTTAAGATCTGCGTAACTGGATCAGAGTTATTTATCTTTCAAAACAACCTACAAAACTTCTTTCAAGTAAGACCCAAAATGCAAACTTTTGTAATTTTTCATCAAACCAAACATCGACTTACAATGACTTGGGAGTCGGGCATGTTTGGGTCCTCTCTGACAGTCTGAATCATCCCCATTGGTGGAGGCTTCTTGTTTCCCTTTCTGCCTCCTGCATCTAAATGACAGAAAAAACAAATCGGTCCTCTAGCAAATCAGTTTTCATCACATTACTACTAAATAAAGTTTTATAATTGTGTTACTGGATATTGTTCTGCACATGAAGGAAGAAAGAAAACTTTGGTTAAAAAAATCTATTAAAAAGACTGGGTAAACGTAATAATAATAATGTACATGATTATATTTCTATTGGGTAATGTTTATAATGGTTCATAAAAAGCATGCAAATAAAGTAATGATACTGATATTTATAAATATATTGCTGTCTGGTTATTTTACCATCCTTCTCCAAATTATATCCTTACACAGATCATGCATTCACAACATTCTACCCAAACAAAAAGAAAAAAATGGCCACGACATCCCTTAAGCGATTAAACTGATATTTGACAACATCAAGCAAAACATTTGGTCATATCTTTAAACCATATCTAAAAAAAAAAAAAACAACCCTATTTTTGTTCTCTCAAAAATCACATCTACCATAACCAAAATCTTTCTACAAGTGAATTAATTAATGTCTATCCATGCAATCATTTGTTATTAACACATAAAACACTAACAACAAACAAACAGAAAAGAACATTTTGTTTGTGAGCAGATGTTGTGAATGTATGTACTGCTTCAAAGGGTTATGCAAGTTCCTGCCAATGATGTTGCACAAGTCACACCAGAATACCTTGTCTTTGATAGACAGGTCGTGGGTGGGGCCTCTGGCTCTCTGACTCCTCCCTCATAGACATTTGGGAACTTGCCGTGGAGAGTCTCTTTTTGACGTCAGTCTCACTTTTGGCATCGTCTTCTACATCGTACTTGTAACCATCCATGGTGGGTTGCGACGAGTGTCTGCCACCCTGGGGTAAAGTTCCATCAAAACTACGGTTGGTGGATTTATCATTCATCGGGGCATTCTGTATGAACAAGTTATTGACTCGATTGACATTGAAACCATCCAGAGAATGTCTTTGATTGGTTGGCTGTCTGGACTCATTGAATACTTTGGGTTCACTGATAGAGTTCCTTTCTGACTGCTCGAAATCCCACCTTTCGTTTTGATGCATTGAGAAACTTTGATCATGGTCTCGACTTTGTTCATTCATTGAATGTGCACTTTCATTCATCAAGTGTTGATCATTTCTAATGTGATTTCTATCTACCTCTTCATCATACATATGCTGCTCTACAAGCGTTTCTTCGTCCGGAGACCCACTCCGACTCAGCTGTCTTGAGATGGAGTTATCGGGACTGCTCATTCGCCTGCGAGCAAGGTCGCTGGCGTCGAGACTCTTGAGCATCTCCTTCGAGCCTGACCTTAGCATTGAGACCGAGTGAAATTCCTTAACTATCCTTGGCTCCTCAGAACTATCATCACCCTGCTGATTGTTGGGATCTAGAATATACCCATACATATACACAAATCTGATAACCTACATACACAACATCAAGCAATATAGAAACTGGCATGCTTCTAAGATATAGCCACACCACATGCATAATACAATGTAATATGAAAAGCTGTTGCATAGACTACACGTCTCAGTGTCTAAGTACATATATTTACAGATTAACATAATTTAAGATGCAATGCAAAGGATTGAAAGCAAGATCAGTAATTTTGAAATGTCAGAATTAAACATTATCTTCATATTCTTTTAATGTTTTACTCATGTAATATCCTAGTTTTCTATTTTCACATTTATGGTGCTATTTGTAATTTCTTTAGCTAAGCCATTATTTAAGTGCAATTTCAAAAGTAAACTAGAAACTATTATATCAAGAAAGAAAGATAGAGAATCTCATGTGCAGATGAGGATAAGCTATTTTTAAAAATACAAAATAATTAGTTAATGAATACATATAATATTGTTCAAACTGTCAAAAAGCTATACTTAGTATAAATTTTCTCCCTTATACATGTACATTACTTTATTTGCAATTAATTTTCCTTTAACATTCAGAAATATATTTATTATCTACCTGCTATGATACCAACATACCACTACACATATACATTATGAGCACACATACTTGACTTGTGGCCATTCTGGTTTCTGTGGTCAGCCTCATTCTGACGAGGATTGCCTTCGTATCCAGGATGTAGATGATTGCCTTGGTAATTATTGCCTCCTCTCTACAATCAAAATACAAAGCAGGTCTTAACACTCATAATATTGTGTCTCAATGGCTCACTGTCATGGAAGGCTTACAGTGGAGACCTAAAATTTTCAAGAACTTGCTAGATGAATATTTTCAAAATTTGATAAATTTTTTCATTTGATAAATAAATTCTTACAAGGAATTGAGGTGCTGCTTCATTGGTGGGTGTGGGATAATTGAAATAAGCTGGCTGCTGCATTCGTAATTCTAAAGCTCTCTCGGCATCCATGAGTTCCCGTGACGTCTTTGGAGTCTTGGCCTGGGCTAATTCCTCCACATACTGAGAGCGTACAGATGTCGGGAGTGGTGGGCGGTTAGGGGCGGGGCTGATCTGGTCGTCGTACCTGTGAGACAGGGCATCCCCAATATTGACGTACGTGTGGGGAATATCTACGTACAGGTTGTTCTGACTGATGGGCAAGCTGAGATTTTCCCTATTGGTTGGCTGTGATTGACCATTGGGCTGGCCATTGGGTGGTTGGTCTTCAGTGAGGTACAACCTAGGAGGCTCCTTGGGCTGCTGGTGGGAGGAGCGGCCGGAGTAGTTTTCGTCATGTTCTGGCCTGATTCTCCCATGCCTCAGAATCTGGGGATCCTGGGGGTACCCCCTCTCATCTCTGCTGTAGTTACGATCTAGTTGTGCCTCAGCCCTCTGAGGGGAGTAGTATCCATAGTTACTGGTCTCACTGGTTTCTCGAGAATGATTTGAGGGAGGGATGATGTCTGGTCGCTCATTAGATCTATGAAGAATTACAGAGGGTCAAAACATACAATAATTTAACACTATTTTTTATTTAAGACAAGTACAAATATACTGAAAAAGTAGATTAAACGTTCTGTAACATATATGTAACACCCACATATGGTATCGGTACATTATGTCAAATTGTAGTCTTTATCAAATACTGTTATATTAGTATTTTAAGACATTTAAATTTGAAAGAAAGAAACCCCTATTCAAATGTTACACATTACATTTGTTCATTTATGATATTAAATAAATCTTAAGTATGAAAAAGAAAAAAAGGGTACCTTGGATCATATTGACCCATGGGAACATACGGATTGTCATCAGCCTTTCCGCTAGGTGACCTTTGACCTTGAACTCTATACTCCTTAATCCTATTATGTCCGCCTCTCTCTTCAAACCTTTCATGAGGCGAGAGATCACGATTCAGTTTTTTCACAGGTTTGCTATAAACATCATCTTGATTATCCTGCCTGACTGGTTCCCTGTCATAAGCTGCCCTGCTGTAGTCTGGTACTCTGCCATGCATTCCGTCTGCTTTGTCCTGGTAATTCTGAGCACGGCTATCCTGAGTATTCATTCTTGGGTATGTGTTCTGCAGATCATGGTCATTGTAAGATCTTTCCTGAGAATTTGGATCAAGGTGCAACTGCCTGTTTTGAGGGTTGTCATGTCGTAATGAATTGTCTTTTTGGTAGTTTCTGGAGGGTGGGATTTCCTCACTATGAGGCCTTGCTCTGTCTTGTTGTCTGTTCGGTGGCCTATGGTCCACTTGCTGGGCCCTTGGATCTGAGGGAAATTGTTCATATCTTCTTTGAGTTGGGTCACGATTATCAGAGTATGGGCCTCTATCACTATGTGGAGAAAATCGAGGCTGTCCTTCTCCTTGATAAGGCCCGAAAGCTGACTGCTGATGAGTCTTCCTGGACGGAGGAAATTCTGGTGGCCCACTGAACCTCTTCTTCACATCTTCATCCTCATCTTCATCCCATTCCATGAACGCTGACTTGGGAATCAATTTTTGTGTGTTGTTGTTTGGTTCTGGAGATCTCCTTCAACGAACAAAAACGTTCATTATACAATTTAATAGAAATGGTTAAAAAAATAACTGACACAATGTCGATAGATGATATTTCACAATTTTTATCTATTGTAAGTAAAAGTTCACTCAAGCACTTACTTGGGAACCCCCTTTAAGGCTGCTGCTAGTTCCAGGGCTTTGATCCACCTCTCCATGTCCCCTTGACTGTCAGAAGCAAAGAAACAAGTCTTCATGTTGTTGTGCTCAGCCTTGAAGGAGAATTTCTTGTTGGTTTCTCCAAGCGTACACCGGGATATCTGGTAGCTGGGCAACAGAATGGAGCTGACGGAATGCCGTTCCTTGTCATCTACGATAGGCAGCAAGAGAGACATTCAATAATATTTCACTGAAAGGCTGCTCAGCTTCTTTTTAAAGGATGATATACAGTTGAATTTTTATGGACTATTACATGTATTTACAGGTAAATGGGGCGACTTCATTTCTTGGACAACACTTCATAAAAATTCACTTGCATATATATGTCTACCATTATTTTAATGTAAGCAGTGTTGTTTATAAAAGTTAGGAGTATAAAGAGTACCTGAGAAATCCACAAAATTTGAGCCCTCAAACTATCATCAACATATATGTTCATCGTTAATAGCTTTTTGAAAATAAAGTTTAAATAACAATCTACTCCTTACCTTTGTAGAAGTAAAGTCCAAAGTCTGCTAGAACACACCATCTTTTCTTCCATGACTTTAGGCCACTACCCTCCTGTTATAATCAAACAGCGATGGCATGATAAACAGTACTGGTAGATTAAAAAACCAAATTCCCAAAACACAACTAGAACCAGAGTTAGTTACCAGAGATCTAGATGTAAACTGTACTTACTTGGCGATACAGCCAGCCTCTTATGGTCACCATGGCGGTTTCCTCTCGCTTGGCTGCTGGCGCCTTTAAAGCTCTGTTAATTATGCGGGAAAAAACCATGATTAACTTACTCCATTGGTCAAAAAATTTTTATATTAAATTTTCAGAATGTGAAGGGTCAGAGGTAGAAATCAGTTGCCTACCTTAGCTTTGTTGGAGATCTTATTGGTGATTTCTGTAAATTCAAAGCCAAAAAATGATAAAATCAGAATACATGCATGTGAATACATGTATAATAATATTTATCACATGTTTATCTCAATATGCAGTGGGTATCACTCATGGGATAAATTTTTGATATTCCACTGTGTGTTCTTACGCTGCATGACGTCATAATTAAACATTACGTAGCTTCAGGCGGATGATTGACGTAGAATGAAAACGTAACAAAACAATATTCAGTTGAAAAGTGTAGAGTTGTAAATGTGAAGAATTTAATGCTGTTTTTATTTTTCTTTCATGAATTGATAAAAATATGCTTGAAAATGAAATGTTTGTTAATCTGTAAGGAACTTTTTTTCCATGTGTAAAGTTGTTGGCGTCTTGTAGTATATGTGTTGTGCGGTTCACAATTATAATTTTTATAGAAAAGATTGAGGTTTAACAAAATACGTGGTAAAACATGTGATAAAAAGAATCTCTCATGATTTGCGAGGGTATATGATTTTTATCCAACTCGTGTGTTTTCTATCCCCTCGCCAAGGCTTGGGGATAGAAAACACACAACTCGTTGGATAAAAATCATATACCGTCGCAAACCATGAGAGATCCTATATGTATGATTAAAACAAAATCATGATTTAATGATATGAACTGATATAAACAATTCTCAACTTCATAGGTTTTGTTTATGTATATTTGTACAGGAGAAAAAAACATAAATTTTGGACAAAAAAGAGAAGAAAGAAAAGGGCTTATTACTTAACCTATCTAGGTCTCCTGATGCCTTATGTGAGGCTATACTTACTGGGGGTCTGTGCCCAGGACTGTTTGGGGGAGAGGCAGCAGAAGTTGGTGATCTGAAATGTCAAGTTAATCACTCATTTGAAGAAGTCATTTACTGAGGTTTTCCTTTTCCTTTATTTTCCAATTGTATCCCATTAGAACTGCAGCACATTAGTATGTACAAATCAGTATGTACCTTTATCCAAACATCAATGTATATAATCAATATTTCTATTACAGATTTTTGGGAAAACAATTATTGTTGGTACATGCATAACACATAAATAACTTTTAAAATGATAAGCAGATTATTCCTTAATGGATACTTACTGTAAATTCTATTCAATCTCTTAAAGCACTACTGTATGGAATTTTAATTTCCAAGCTTAATCATTCTAAATACATGATGATATATGATATATGGAGAAATTATACACAAGCGGTGCATCACAATAGATAAGGAAAAACAAGCTCCACTTTTTTCATCTGATTCAAAGTTAGAAATATCCAGGTCTCAAATGAATAAGTTGTATAAAATATAAATGCATTTTTGAAAGCGTAAGCCTTGGGAATAGATTTAATCCCATTAAATTTTATGAAAGCAGTCCTAATACATTTTCTCAGCATGACAGGAGCTTTCAACCAAATCCAAACAATATACAACAGGCGAAAGAAATTATTTCACTGCTCAAAATCATTACAGGGGAGAAAAAAAAATCACATTAATTTATAGATTATCTATTGTTATGTAAATGTGTAAGGCAGAAATGACCTTTTATGCCTGAATCTCTTGCTCCGACAAATTATTTAAAAAAGAAGCTTGTGACCAATTTGACTTGTTACTAGATAATCTCATTAACCAGTTCACATTGCCGAAAGTAATCGGCTAATCATATTTACCCACTGAGTCAAGTTCTTCTGACAGTTCAATACAATGAACTAGCTGACAACAAATTTGGGAAACGTCCAAAGTTTTTTTCAAAGAATATTTAAAAAAAAAAAAATGATCTAATTGCACTTTATTTATGATGTAAACAATCTTTTAAAAATCCTGCTCAAGACAGTGTAAAACTCACAATATGAAAGGTGTGTAACAAGCTATATATATATATGGGGACTTGTTAGGACTTCTTTCACCTGACCTGAATATCAAAATTTCTTTCACCCACACACACATATCCGGAAGGTTAAATTTGCACTACAAATAACAGGGTTGTATAACAGGTGAATCAAACAAGCATTTATGAGCCACCTATATTTTAATAGAGAACCTTTTCATTCTAAAATCTGGAGAGAATTAACTGAGATTTTACACTAAAAATACATTACCGGTTAAGTGATTTTCTTGACTGGGGTTGAGTGTAATTTAAAAACAGCACCAGATAAGGAGAGTTTACTAGAGTTCTTGCACCCAGCAGAAAATTTGTTGGATATCAAATGAGAAATACACAAAAAGCATGCTTTAAGGAATCATGTTGAAAACTTAATTACAGGCCTGCACAATGCAAAGACTAGCTTACTGATAGGATGAATAAAGTTTTACATTATGTAACTTGTGAGATATGAACAACACATCGAGTTTCTGCTTACCAAGTTAAAGAGAGATTGAGTTACAAAAAAAAATCCACAGGAATAAACAAATATATACTGTAACCAAACTTTTATTCATGTCATAACTTTACTAGCATTAATCTGGTTCACTGCTACTAATTTTTGCTACGAAGCAAGTATATGTGATTGCAAACATAACATTCACAGGAAAATAGACTAGTTAGCTGATAGAAATGTTCGTGACATAGATGTTGTCAGAAACCTTGGTAAACTTTGACACACGTGAATAAAAATTTGGTTTACAGTATATGATCAAAGAGTTACATGCAAATTATCTATGCAAAGACTGAGCTACGGATTCTTCAGAGTCAGAGACAATAAAAGCTGAGATACAGACTGATGTATACTGTACATGGAAACACCGAGTTATTAGAGAGTTATAAGAGAGTTCTACACTACGACTTACCCGTGTGCAGGATTCCCATGGTTGACTGTTCCTCCTGTCACTGGGTGCTCAAAGGTCGTTGTCTGTGTGTTGTGACTGTGACAAAGAAGAAAACACAACTTTGAGAACTTGCACACAAAAGCCTTTTACTGAGAAATCAAGATACAAAAATTGCTAAAGTTTTCATAATAAATCAACAGCAAGGAAGTTTAAAACATTTAACAGCTGGTAACTTTTAAGACCAATCAATTCACATGAATGTATATGCATATAGTAAAGTTTAACAACATTCATAATTTCTTTTTCAAAATAAATTTTTCAATCTAAAATTCTCAATTGCACATTTAAAATGTACAAATCCTCTGAACATTTTTGACAATCAAATGGACATCAAAAACACAAATCAAAAGACTTTTTTTCTTCGATTCACACAAAATTAATCATACCTGGGCATGGTTCAAGTTCATCAACCTTCAGATCCCATAAAATGAAAATCACATACGATCACACTGAATGGTCACATTAATAAAAGATTCGGTGCTTCTCACAAAAATACTTCTTTGAGAAAGAAAAAAAAAAACCCCTTCAATGACATTCCCAAAGCACTAGGCCATTCTTTTCCTTAGCAATGCTCATTGTGTCTGCAAATTAGCATTCCAACCTACATACATACGTTCCTTGTTTTGAGCCCAATATGTCACCGTAATAATAACTTAAATGTCCAGAGTCTAAATACCAGGAACAAAAACCTTTGGATAGCTGGTGATTTAAGGATATGCAGAGCTACAGACGGAAAAAAAAAAAAAACCCTTCTTAAAGTTTGCGTTCATTCAGTCGAGCTATGTACACACACACTGCTCAATGTCAACATTACTCAGTCTGTCTACCACGTACAGGTACACTTGTACAGGTAAAAATCAAAATGTTACCATCCGTTACACCTGTACCGGAGCCAGCTGACTAAGTAGAAAACACAATATTCCACAAATAACTGATAGAGGCTTGGTCAATATTGAACTAAGACCCCGTCTACTGATGTGTTGTGAATGGTCTTAATCTTTTAATTCCCAGAGAATGGCTGTGTCAATAGGTTTTTTTTGGCCACACTTAATAAAATCAATAATTGCTGTAAAGGAAAATTCTTTTACACTCGACCCAGTGTTTTGAAATTTAACAAAAAAAAAAAAGCTTGAATACATGGTTTGCACTTCCAAGTCGCATTATGAAAGCAAAAATGTAGAATCAAAGGTTATTAAATGGTTTTTTAAATAAATAATAAAAGCGATGAATAGACATTTCTCAAAATTCTACTCCAGTGATCACTTAAAATTCTATACTATAAGGTGAAAACAATTAAAACATTAACGGTTACATAGGGAGTTTAAAAATTCATATAAAAAAAAAAGTCCTAATGAATTACTACAGCACTGAACTACACACCTATACTACACAAACAACATCTGTTTACAGATCATGTTACATAATATAAACTTGTATATTTAACAAATTACGAAGCTTTCATTCTAATTTCACCATGTCTCCTTGTTATTGAAGGGCAGTTCCATGTCTTTTCTTAAATTTCTACATTTCCTTCCTCCAAACAACAATTATCCATATTGGGCCAGCAGATTTAGCACATTAAATATGAAAAGTCCTTAAAAATCCAAAACCCAACTCCAGTTCCAAATTTTTTTTTATCCTTTCTTATTCCATCTTAATGAATAAAAAAGAATACTTGATATATGGGTTACTCCAAGATATTCAACTTTTAAATTACTGGTACTTGAATTTTCACTGTACTCAGCTGATATCTAAGTTAAAATCACTGCACTTGTTAAAGAAACTGGCGTAGGGTGAGTTCACCTTGCATCGGACAACTTAAGTTAAAAATTTACAAATAAATGTGCATGCCCTCATGTGGTGTTAATTCACATATCCCTGAATTAGAACTAATGAAGTTTATCAAGAATGTTAAATGAAGTCATATAGGCCATCATTAAAAATTTGGTTACTAATACTTTACACAAAAGCATAATTTGAATGTTGTGCATTTGAATATAAATTTGTGAAAATCTAAGAATGACCTATATTTTCGCGAAAAAGACTGAGGAGGCAGCTAGTGTAGGAATATGAATACTTCACATTTACAATTCTTGAGGAAAGGCGATTTTTAAAAATAATTTTACGTTACCGTAATTCTGTTTCCTTATACATATAAAATATATAATGATATTCTAAACATTTGTTGTAAATGTTGTATCTGCTAATCATGAATGGAACTATATTTTCAGTGCAATAGTGTAAAGAGTATACCTGACTATAGTAGCTAGTATATCTTGATTAGATAGTAAGCACTGATCGAATATTTTGAAAGAGGTTCTTAAAATCAATGCACTATAACTTATTCAAATCTAAAGAATCCCTACCTGGACATATTCCTATGCATTACCACACATATTTAAGGCTATTTGTAAGTTTGACACTCAAGCCGTCTATTATCTGTTGATCTACATGTGTTTTGTGACCATTATTGATGTAATCACCTGTAACCCATCTACAGTGTTCTAACTATAAACCTCCCTAAAGAACAAGCAGACACCATTTATTGCTTTTAAAGAATGAATGAGTGGATGTCTGCAAGGAAAAATCATTACGCGGTCACAATCAGGACAATCAAGGCGGTTTATAGGAAACTCAAGATTTCAATGTTGATGAGAGCACATCATATTCAAAATATAATCATTGTTTTTAAATTTTCAATTTGTAGAATTTTAGACATGCATAATGCAATTCAAAATTTCTTATACCGGTATATAAAATAAAATATAAAGATTGTGAAATCCATAATAGTTTCATACTCTTGACATACAGATCAATGCTAATGTTGTAACCTTCTGCACTTATATACAGTTAGACAAATAGAAAGTGAAAGAAAACATGTTAATTTCAAAGACAGTATGCATGTGGCAAAAAGGAGTTGTCCAATACCTCCTTAACAACAGGAAAGGTGAGGCAACTCAGGTTCTGAAGATGACATATTTCTGTCTATCATTTGGTACTTTGATTATCAATTAACTGTGTCTTTTATTTATCATTACTATGTAAAAACACAATGAGAGGACATGAACACCTCGTTGTCAATTCGATCATCAATTTAAATCCAATTCATGCTAAACGTTCTGCTTTAAAGACTCATTGATTCGAGCAGCTTTGTTAATCAAAGCCTAACAAACAAAAGGTCAAAGATCAATCAATTATATTGAATACCCATAGCTATAATTGTCAAAAATGTTCTGATGCTTAAAATATACACTATTCCATAGTCATTGGTCCTTCCTATTTTCAACATTAAGAAAATTAATGATGTTAAAAAAAAATACACAGTCAAAGGTTACTTCCAACACATCAATGAAACCGATTCAGCATTATATAATTACACTAGATGAGATAGGTGACAAACAGCACAAACACTCTGGCCGAGTTCTCCGAAATAAAACTTCAAAATCAAAGCCAATATAGCAAGCTAGTCTTTAACAATTTCCTTTTGCAACAAGACTACCAGAAACCTTCACTGCATTCAAAGCTTAAGCATACCTTTCTTCTATCTCTTCTAATATAGTTTCCATTGAATCTACTTCCAACATGCAACACAATTATATACGTGACATAGTGTCCTGCAGACTGCAGGTCTAACAGAAGTTACCTGCTCTTGATAGTACTTACTCTATGAAGTAAATAGCGCCCTCTGGTGTCACGGCTTGTTCCCAACCATCTGGAAGTCCTGAAATTGAAACCAAACTGTATTTATAGCTATCATGCTAAAATTCACTCATTCATTTAATATTCATAACTCTGAGTTTAAAACTTTGGTGTAAAATAACCTTGAGATCATGTTTACTTTCAAAATCAATAAATTCTGGGTCTATATACTGTAGATTCCTCATTTTAGGGGGGTACTTAATTCCGCGACTCAACTGTTTTGCATCATATCACAAGAATATAAAATCGGGAACGCCAAATTCTTATCATATTTTCATTTGATTTTGAATTGCTAACTCATCTTGATGTGAAAAAATTGTCTTGCTATATCAAGATCAAAGCTTCATGCAAAACAATGCATACGTTTTTTAAAGCTTGTATAGAAAATCCACTATCTTCTCTGCATGTATTTAGGGGCGCATAAGGATGTATGTGTATAACCAGGTTAAATTAGGTATTAAACCTGCAATAACCTGATTTTGACTTTTTAACCATTAATATATGACATTAATTCCCTTGCTTTTTTTCATTTTTCTACAGTAGAATTTTTATTCATATATATATATATATATATATATATATATATATATATATATATATATATATATATATAAACATTACAAATATGCCCATTAGCAAGAAAATCAAACATACAGTCCAAAATAATATTTTAAAAGCTTCTACATGACAATGACACAAGAGCAAAGTAATTAATATTCATTCACTCTAACAGGTATTCAATGCTATTAATTGCATACCTGTTCATGTAGTTGTAATACAGCACTGTGTATCATAGTGAGGTAACAATCAATTATTTTTTACAGTCAAATTAATCAAATTCAAGGTAAAATCCAAGCTGACCATACGACTATATAGAGTATAATTCTTACTTTGAAAGAGTCGCCAACCTCTTGAGGACCAGAAAATTACAGCTGGTTTTCGGCCCCGTTTCATAGCACTTAAGTCATACTTAACCATCTTATTCAAATTAGTCTCAAACTGTCCTCATGAAATTACAGGTAAAAACAAGGAGCAATTGAATAATTTCCTCCATTATGGCTGTTTTCCACTTCAGTTACACATGTGCAAAATGTAACACAAGAACAATCTTTGATCCCTCATGTTAAAGGAATATGTTAATTCATACAGGCCCAGCCATATCAATAACATTGATAATATATGCTTTATCAATCATATCAAACAGTATGTAATGCAAGTTAGTGCATCTCAATCAAAACACATCCAGTATCAAGGTCAGAGATGAAAAAAAAATGAAAGAGATAAAAAACGAAGTCGATTGAATCGTCGTTACTTGTCCCTCAGACCTTGTAATCATAAAACTGTCAGACAACACAGACGTCCATTAAACACATACATCTTTTGACATTTCCCACCTCAGGTTTCCACCTAATGTAACATTTACACACCAGGACAAATACTTTTTTCTTTCTTTCCTGTGAAGTATTATGCCCCCAGGGGACCGAAACTCCAAAAAATCACATTTTTCTAAGCGATTGTGTTGGTTGATACACATGTAATACACAGTTTATCAATTGGACACCTTCTTCTCCCTATATACCCCCAAATATCTGTGTTTAATGACTCGTAATTGCCCTTTTAACTAACAGTGGCCATTTTTCTTAATGGATATGAGCTAATTTCGATACAATTAAGAAATACTTTTACTGTTTTAGTCATGAAAGAAAATGGGACTATCATGTCTGACAGTATTATTCCTTCATATAAAGTGTTTTTAGCCATAAAGGTCTTGACAATAAGTTCTGATCTTATCAGTAACTGGATTTTATGAGTAAACAAAAAATTCATATACTTACTGTTTCTAGTCTAATGCGAGATATCACGAAAGAAAATTTCTTAAATATAATTTCCTGACATCTAGTAACTTGACAGTATCAAGTTCACATCAAATATAAATGGCAACAGTCTGGTTTACCTGTATTATTAAATTCCTTGTCAGTTTTTCTTTCAAATTTGACATCCTGCATACAGTTTGACTCGTGTGGAAAATATGACCATTACAAATATTTATAGCCTTGGAACATGTGACTCACCTTTATTTTACCCTCGAATTTCAGTGTCAAATACTAAGTGAAGTCTCTTTTCAACACTGACCAAATGAAGATACCAATTGAATTGAAGAAAAGGCTTTAAGTCAATTTAATGCCGCCGGTATCCAAATTTTTCACTTGTCCTCACACATATTCAGACACTGAATGTGAATTCATCTGCATAAATGACACCTTTCCTTCGACGCTGCATATACCGGTATATAATTTGTATGCAAAATTCCGGAATGCGAAGGGCCATTCAGAGCAAGTACATTATTTCATACCTAAGCCAATAGTCCTCTTAACTCGGCTGTTTTCCCCCCGTTGAAATCTCCTCCTAGGGTATACATTTGTTTTTGTTTTCAACAATAGGCGTGAAGAGAAAAATAGATAAGAAGTGATCTTACTTAGGCGATTAGTCAGGACTTTTAAAATGACTGTCCATCTGTAAACTGGGACAGCCGGGCCGGGCCATATAAAATGTAAAGCAAACAAAAGCCAACAAGTGATACTAAGGAAACTTGATCCCACCCCCATAACTGCTTCAGTTTGTTAGCTCTAAACAAACTTCTCTTCAGTTCACTGAGTATAATTATGACTTAAGTATCCAAACAATTCAATGTCGAGTCCAAACTCTCATAAATGAGCATCTCATGTTTACCTGTTCTGTCAATTTTCACGGATAGGAACAAAAGTCATGGCATGGATTTCTTTTGATATATATTTAAATCAGACAGCATAAAGTCTTTTAAATTTAATCGCGTCTACGTCTTAATACTTTTATGTATGTTTAACCTATTAATTGCTATCCAGTTTTCTTATCAACAGGTGCAACATACTGTAACCTTGCCAAGCTATAATAAGCATCCATTAAAATATAGATGCATTTTGAGTGTAATTATAAAGAGAAATTCAAAAAAAAATGTTTATAACACAGTTTTACATAACCAAACCATTTCAAAACATTGTTGTATGTTTCTGTGTCAATGCTTTTACATACACCTGTAGAGTTTAGCCTTGAACATCCTGGCTCATATTTTTCCATTTATACTACACAGGTACAATAACAACCCGGCTGTTTCTGATTTAGTTCCCACATGACACGCTTGATTGGTGGCGGATACCCGACCTTTGTGGCTAGTTTCACTGGTAGATAGACACAAAATTATGTCATCTGGTTTCACATTGCACAACAGCTGATCTGTTTACATGCTATCATCTTCCAGCATATTAATGTCACACATGCTTTATTCAAATACTATAAAAGGCTGTAATTAAGCTTTTGCATTTTACTTTAACTAAAAAATATGATGCCAAAATAATTGTTATTTTGCATTCCATTTTAAAATTTATGACATAGTTTATAGTTTCTTGATTATATTTCCTTATAAAAATATATTTGTGAGTACATGTAGAGTGATTCAATAACAAACTTGTTAATTTGTATTCATTAATCCTGTTCTTTACATATATAATTATATATACTATATCAGTATCAAAGTACAAGAGAGATTTATTAACTGCAGTAATCTGATCAATCCAGCCTCCCTCAAACTCTGTTAACACAGACATATGCATCTTGCAACTACATTGTATGTATACATGCATTGTTTTAAATGGCAGACAACCCTTGAATGTTAAGTAACAATATTCAGTGTATATTTCCCCTTATGTTTGAATTTGAAATCTGTGACATTCAATTTCCTGTAAAAACACTTAGCCTATTCATAGTGCATGAGCACAAATATAAACGTCATTATGCGTTTTGAATATATTTATTATTGAAAGATTAAATGAAACATTCAAACTTATATATTTACATCTACAGATTCTATAGAAACAGCCAGACTGAAATCTACATGATGTCCTGTTTATTCACTGGTCAAAACCAACAGCGACTGAAACTGACAGCACGAAAATCAACATGCCCCGTATATTAATTGGTCAAAACCTACAGTGACATTATAAAAAATCATGGACTGCACGAAATGATCATGATGATGTCAGACTCAATTTCCCATAGGAGACGATTTGGCTGTTTCTTTTAGCTCACATACTGATGTACATTATCAATCTGATGTACATTAACAATAATTTGGTTGATTTTTCTTAATTTTTATGATCAATTTATTGATATGTTAAATGAAAGATGTAAATATAAAGAATAAAATGCTTTCTTTGATGATTCATGCGGGTTATGAAGTAGCGATCATAGCAGAAAAAAAAGTCGGTGAAAAACAGATAAAACAAAAATCCAACATCTTATGATAAACTGTTACAATGGATAAAAGCAGTGGATTTTGTATTTTACTGTTTCATTTTTTCAACTTTGAGCCTACGATAAGCTGATCCGGGGGATAATGAAGCTGAGGCTCGCACATCGGAGAAAAAAAATATCAGCCTATGCCCCGAACAATATGGTAGACTGTGAACACATCTTTGCAAACATTTAAATGTAGAATTTGCATTACAGTGTAAAACTAACTCTCTTTATGATACTTGTACAAACTTATACCTGACTAAATTACATGCAACATAATAAACTCCTTAATTAATTCGAAGACTCAATAAACTTAACATTTGGATGCTACGTACATCTATGTAAAGAGAAGTTTTATTCATTCAAGTTGTGGAATTAAATCTCGTATAAGCTTAATGTAAGATGATATCACGAAAACACGACGAGAATTTGTAGATAATATCTGACAGAACAGATGGTTTTTGGGTAAGTTACGAGTTGTGTCCCTTTGTAAACAATGTCACACATTTTCTTACCTGGTACTCTGCTATGGCCTGTTTGCACCGGATTTCTTTTCAGTGGATGAATCCACGACGTAGTACGTGTTTTATCACTGTTCAAAGAAAGAAAACGTCATTGAATTTCTGTAATATATTTAATTTTCTTACCTGGTCAGCCAGGTAAATATCATACCTGTATCAGGTGTTAATAGGTCACAACTCAAAATTTCAAGCGATTTCTTCTTGTTTTTAAATTTTGCATTTAAGTCATCATTATTCACATAACTTACTCAATGAAAAAGACTCTCCCATCCCTAGTAACTCCGAAATTCACTAGCGGATGCCTCTCCCGCAAAATATCAACCGCCATGTTTGTAAAAATAGGATTTACCTTTGGCTCTTCCGGTTTTTCACCCATACGTCATAAAGTGGGGGGGGGGGGGGGGGGGGGGGGGGGGGGGGGGGGGGTCGCAATACACAGGCTATATTTCCAAAAATATATCAAAATGCATTCAATTTCTCCTTAACAATGATCATATAGTGGCGATAAATGAGATTCTTTAAAATAGTCTAACTTGCAGTTTTCGTCCTGGAATTCACAAAAATTATTATTAACATTTATTTAATGAAACAAAAATTCACGAGAGAGAGAGAGAGAGAGAGAGAGAGAGAGAGAGAGAGAGAGAGAGAGAGAGATTTATATAAGTTTAAGCGCCCCCCCCCCCCCCCCCCCCCCCCCCCTTGGCATTTTGGAGGTAGGACGGTTATTTTTGGCTTGTCCAGATTTTGGATAAGTCTGCCTCCCCCACCTCACTTTTAAAAATAAATAATGTTACGTCTGTGCAGATATTTGTAGTTCGTATAATAAATAATTTTCGCAGATGAGTATAATATTGAATAAATTGATCCAGCACTACATACATTGTATATGTATTTCAAAAAGTTGAAGAACGTCTTTAGTCATACTTCAAACAGAGCCAACAGTGGACACTAAACTGTACACTTTAAACAGACATCAATAAGCAGGTCAATAAATCACACTTTCAGTTTTAATTACATAACGTTATGCTATATACAAAATTGAAACACAAAAGCTAAAAATTCTATTATATTAGAAGAGGTGCTAGTCATTATTATAACAATAATAAACTGACGTTTTTCCACATTGAGAATTTGTACACTTAATTGCTGAGGTAATTCTGAATTTCCACGTTACAGTTCATCATTGATCTCAACAAGACTTGAATCTGGCAAGATCCATTGACACTTGTCGTCTAATGAGCAGCAACACTGGTCGCCATGATCATAGGTCGGCACCATGTAACACTCCCCTGATCCCTTTGCACATTCACCGCCGACGTCTTTACAACCATCAGGAGATGAATAGTCTACGACGCAAGATAGAGTCTCTACAGACTGCAGTAGAAGCAAAGCGACCACAACCACGAATATTTCCTTTCTCTCCATTCTAAGAAATGGCAATTGATTCACAAACAAAAATATTATTTACATAATAAATGTTTCTAACTAATTTATAAGGAATCAACGCAAGTTTAAATGATTGACAGAGAAATCAAAATTACATAAAATCGAGACAAACCTAAATTAAATAAGTCTTTCAAATTTATTGGCGCCAAGAATATTTTTTGTACATCGAGTCCGACGATAAATGAATAACAATCGAAATTCATTACATGAATGCGGTTCTCTATAAAAGAATTATCTAACGCTCCTAACATTTATTTTGTTTTGACTATATTTTTAACAAAAACATATCGACACACGTGTTTTTATGCTTACATCTGAGAATTAACTGAACACACTTTCGACATCGCCTGTAGTTGTGTCTATATCATCTATGCGTTTATCTAAATGGTAAGTTTACAACCTTTTGAAAACAAATGGTTTGACAGGAAGCTCGAAAGTTAACAGAAAGGAATTTTTGAAATATTACCTTATATATACACAAGTAAGTTTATCGTTATGTCTAGTAGTCATATGGGTACGTTCATTTGCACTTAACTTTTAAAAGATGGGGTACACTGACTCAGCAAAAGAAATTGGGAAAGTTTTCAATGAATAGAAACGTTGAATGCTATATGATATTATTTTGTAGAATAAACATAAATGTTTTGAAGTATATTAAGCTTTATTTGGACTCAGGTCGAAAACGTGAAGAAGGTTCAGCAAGCCTAGCCCTCTGTCACTTTTTCTTACCCCGCCTAAATATAGCTTAATTCATGTATTTCAAGACAGTTTCCATGTATTTTATATTTATGACCCTTATTGGCCTTAAATTAATATGTGATGTTTTATATATTTTTACTGCTTAAATTATGTCTGAATGTTTTAATAATACTATAAAAATCACCATTTCCGCCTTTGTCAAAAAAATAGGCATTATCTTATAAATCTGGGAAATTGTGCATACAAAAAAAATACTTTGATCAGACCCCTGGAACAAACCAGGAGGTAAAAGGTTTTTTGTTTGATCATTAATGCCTTTTATAGCAATAACTTTCATATGTAGAACAGAAAAAAAATCTCTAAGGCAGAAGTTAAAAAAAAAATGTGCAAAATTGATGCATTTCAAGCAAAATCCCATAGGATCCTATTTTAAAAATTAACAAACTTTGAGATGACTAATAATTATATTCAGTAGAAATTCATGTAAAATATTTCATTAAAAAATCTAGGGCAGAACAAATTAGACCCGGCCTTGTTAAGAAACAAACCAAGGGTAGATGCATTATGAAAAAAAGTTTGTTTGTTTATCAGGGAAACGGAATTATTGCGCGAAAGAATCGATTTGAGCGGAACTTGCACTTTTGATTGTTATTTTATTACGCAAGCAGAAGGAACTGACGATTAATATTTCACCGTGATTTATCGCAGTCTAACATAGCTACTTCTAAATCCAGCCACCGATGGCAATAAATACGAGTAGAGGGGTCCATTCGTCACAAGGCACGTGACGTTATTGGCGGTTTGCTTGCAACAATAAGATAGGGGATCAAAAACGTTTTGTATAAAAATGTTTTTATCAATACTATTGTTGGGAATTTACGACCATAGATTATTATAATGAAGATATTATACAAACACAATTTTATTTATCATGATAAAAGAATATGTAGGCCTAACATCTTAACAATAGTCAGTGCGACATAGTTGCCGTCATGAAAATTTCAAAGCGATCGCTCTGCTCTTTTTTGTGTGAACATCTCTTAAATTTTGATGCGACATTTGTGAACGCGGAGTTTTCTTTAATCATTAATCAATGAAAGTTACTTTTATTAGGTTTTGATTTGTCTCTGTGTAATTACGATCGTGCTTATTCTCAAGTCCTCATACAGCCATTAAACCGCACATGAACTGTTGATTTAACGAGGGACTCTCGAGACTAAAGTGGCACAACAGAGATCATCATCAAACCAATCAATCTCAACGTCCGTGGATACCTAGCTTCCTTTTTACCATGGAAACCGAATAAGCACCTTCCTGTAGTCTTTATAAGAATCAATCGCCGATATAGAGACTCGCAAGGACAACGTACAACATGCCAGTATAGTACTACACGAAGTACATGATGCTGTATGCATGAGAACGGTCTGTAAATAATATCTATACCTACTGACGATTCATTATTTACACGCACATGTTTAGGAGGCTGATAGTACGATGACGGGAAGGGATTTAGGAGCCAAGGTGTCCAGCCTTTTTGACGTAGCCGCCCTACACCGACCCCTGAAGAACGCCGGCTCCAGTGTCATCTCCTACGCCTGTGATCCTCGCCATGACGAAGATGTAGGCCTTTATAAGGCGAAGAAGGTATATTTTTTTTTTGTCTCTGATTTCGCACTTTGGTCGAGTTATTTAATTTTCCACATGGAAAACATGCATGATTTTGAAAAAAAAGGAGCATCGTTTTTCACAGACAAATTTTGGTTATCAAATATACAAAATAAATAATAATAATAATAAATACACAGACATGACTGTTTTTGGGGGTTTGTTTGAAGGTTTACTATGAGAACACGTATCAGTTGGATCCACCATCAAAGTTCAGAGCGGACAAAGTGAGGCCCATCATAGAACAGGTCCTGGAAGCTAATCTGGAAGGTAGGAGGGAATGGTTCCCTAGACGATCGCTTTTCAACAATTCACCCCTAAATATTAATATACCGGCGTTCATTATAGAGAAGGAAATGAATTCGATCACAGGTTTAGTGTTAATTAATACCCAGTATCAGATTGACACAAAATGTCGCCGGTTTTTCCCCGGAGTTTGACAAAAATAGCAACCATTGTTTTAGTGAGCATAAGCACCTGCTGCTGATGCATACCATTGCGTGCATGTTCGTTAAACACGCGAGCAACGGGAGGGGTTGCGAGGACATCAAATGACAGAAAAATTGAAACATCGATAGCAATCTTTTCCCGAACGAATTCTTTACTAATTGCTTGAAATGGACATCAATTATCAGAACTCTATTAGATTCTATGTTCTTAAGTAGTGTCTTTTGTATATGTCAATCCTATTAACGGCGCTATCGGGTAATTACATATTTTCTATTGATATCTCGTGTCCCTTTGTACGAGGAGATCATCGAACGTCAGAAATGGCTTAATGAATATGTAAATCTAAAAGGCTGGTTATGACGACATGCTTAAACATATACCACAGGCTCCTAGCTGACATTTTAGATTTTTCCAATAATAACCCCCTACCTAATGTATTTTTCTCATTATGATAGAAAATATACCTTCTATCTAATATATTTTTCTTATAATAATATATATATATATATATATATATATATATATATATATATATATATATATATATATATATATAAAATATTACGTAGCGGTATATTTTTTAATTATTTGAATTATTATAAGAAAATAACTTCAGGTGCCTTTGACGTACATATGTACACACATGTATAAACTATTAAATATCAGAGGACTCTTACACAGCCAATTGTGACTCAAATGAAATTCGCGTGAAGCTTCATGTCAATGCAACGTGAAACTCGTACGAAGTGAAATTCACACGAATTGAAATTCACGCGAATTTTTTTACGCAATTTTCACGTTAAATTCACGTGAGGCACAATTATTGTCTGTATAGGGTCACAAAAGAACACTATCACTGTTCCAGTTATATGGCTTATCATGGAAATGAAAATTATCTTCTGAGAGCGAAATGGGAGAAGTATGAAGATATATTTTAAAAAGAGTAACGTAATTTTCATATGCTTTTAAGGTATCCCACTCCTCAATGTCGTTGTATCAAGAATTTTTTGAGAAGTATATCATTGAAATCTGTAGACAAAACATACTTATGAAATTTGTATAGAATATTTTTCAAACCTATCAAATGTTAAAAATTTGCGTTATAAATAAAGTATAATAAAAATAAAAGTATATTGAAATTACATAAAATTGCTTGTTTTCTGTCATTTTCGTCTAAAAATCCCTCCGCACGAAAAAATAGTTTCTCCCAAAACTTGTTTGTTTATTGAATTTAATTGGGTTTTCTTTAATATCAATTAATAATGTATAATTAGGAAATAATAATCCTTCTGTGCTAAATAATTAAATATAATCATACTCATTTTAAATATAATGATCATGTGCGCAATGAAATCAAAACGTGAGGAGTGAGATACCTTAATTTAGGAATAAGGAATCATTCTTCGACCATTATAAGGTGATCAAATACGGCGGGGGTTATCAAATCTAATAAAGCCCGAAGGGCTTCGATAATGATTCTTTATTACTTATATTTATATAATTTTCAGCAACTGTACGATTAAAATTTGAAATAGTCATTGATGAAATGTACATGTGTATTGGAGTATACGTTAAAAAATCGATTCGTAGTGTTATCACAGACAAAGACACTGGAAAATGTAAATATTAAAGAATAATTTATTTCCACAATTTTTATCTGAAAAATAATTAAGCTGAAATTAATAAAACAAAAGAAGTTGAAAGAAATTTTAAGGCTGATCGAGATACAGGTTACGATATCAGATAGGTATCCATAGATTTATCGCATTTTTCTTTTTTTTTACTTCCAGTCTATTGGAAATGCCGAAAAAAAGTTTTTCAATATTACGTATCTAACGTAATTCAAACGTTCAATATAGTACAGTTTACCATCATTTGCCATTTGCAGTACTTTGCCGATGCATACGTATGAGAGAGACAGAGAACAGCGCAATTTGACATTAATTAGTACTAACGTGTATTTAGGTATGAAGTATGACCCCATAGAATGCTCCTATCTGTCCAAAAAGCTCTCGGACGAAATCAAACACAGAGTCAAGGAACTAGACTTTAAGAGGTAAGTCAGGTATACCGTCATCCGCCAATGAAATCTTTTAGCTATATACATATGTATGCAAAGTTATCTTGTAGATGCATGTGACTCTGTGATATTTTATTAATAGTTAATGCAAAGAATAATCCCTTCATATTTTGAACTTAATTGTCCAAAATTTGTAGTCTTGCCATATGTGAACGGGTTTTCCGTCAAACTATTCCCTTCTTTAAAGTAACAAAAACAACAGAGTCTCTGTACCATATACTGGTACTCTAATACTAAGTAGTGGGCAAGTACCAATATAAATCTAATTCTAGTTGTACGTCTTTCTAGGTACAAGTTGGTGTGTACCGTGACAATCGGACAGAAGAACGACCAGGGGGTACAGATTGGGTCCCGCTATCTATGGGACGCCGACAGGGACAACTTCGCCGCCGCCTCCTTCCACAACCGCCACATTTTTGCCGACGGCTCCGTGTATGCCCTGTACTACGAGTAAATGGATGAAACAACGCCCCATAGCGCCCTTAATACGGGCGTGCTTGCCTCTAACGATGCCATGTTCTTTAAAACTGATCTAGTCAAGGTTTTATTTTTAGCTCATCTGAGCTAAAAGCTCAAGTGAGCTATATGCTGATCGCTTTTTGACCGGCGTCCGTCCGTCCGTCTGTCTGTATACTTTTTACATTTCCGACTTCTTCTCCAGAACCACTGAGCCGATTTCAACCAACCTTGGCACAAATCATTGTTAGGTGAAGGTGATTCAAGTTTGCTAAAATAAAGGTCACGCCCTCTTTCAAAGGGAGATAATTAGGAATTATTTTAAATTTGTTGGTATCTTTCAAAAATCTTCTTCTCAAAAACCAAATGGAAATTTGTGTGGAAGCATCCTCGGGTAGTGTAGATTCAAGTTTGTTCTTCCCCTCAAAAACGAATCAGTCAAAGAAGCTGTTACTAGTGAGAAAGCAACATCAGATAGTGTAGAATAAAGTTTGTCAAGGTCATCATCTTCGGGGTTAGGGTGGGGCCACATTGAAGGGTCGAATTTTTCGCTAAGAAAAATTTTGTAATTTATTCTTAAAAAAGTCAAACGTTATTATATATCATATTACATATGCTTATCTGCAAGCATTTTGACATACATGTATTGTTAATTCTTAACTGTTTAGACGTGGGCCCTGGACAATTCTTGGGCCCCACAAGAGGTTCAAAGTTTGATGTAGGTTTACATATATATAAACTGTTGTTTAAGATCTTCTTGAGAACTGCAATGCTTAATATGTGATATGACTATCAAATCATCTTGTTACAAAATGTTTTACATATGAATATTTACACTTGCAAATATGCTTCCTTATTTTGCAAAAACGTTCAATTCTGTGTAAACTTTTTCATGACGTCACAATGATAATCGCACGTGCATATAGTTTGACGGTTGCATTATTGTAAACATAAAAATCACGGTTATTTCAATAATTCTGAACGGTTTGCCTTTTTCAAATAAATATGAGTAATAAACAGCAATTTTAAAATGTAAACTGGGATTTGAACTTGGTTGGTACGTGATCAAATCTTCTGAGAAGCCCTTTAGGCTTCACAGGATTTGAGCATGTGACCAACCAAGTTCAAATCTCGGTGAACTTTTTAAATTGCTGTTTATTTCTTAAATATCTGCAGAACTATTTGAAAATCTTTTGATTCAGAATCTATTCTACTACATTGTCCAGCATTTGTATATGACTCCATAAAGCTGATATTATAATGGCTATTGTTGCTCAGGTGAGCAATGTTGCCCATGGGCCACTTGTTTAGCATGTTACCATTCAAAAATCAAAATAACTGATATCTTTTATTGAATTTATTTTTCATTTTTTTTAATTTTTGCTGTTGATATGTAATTGAATGTATTTATGAATTAAAAATTTATTTTAAATGGTTATATACCAATATTATTTTTTTTTTCAACAAAAAATGTTCACACATGCATAAACTCATCAATTAATATAAAAAAAATGTACACTGAACAAAAAATATCACAGGTTCATGTTTGTAGGATACCGGTATTTTCAGGAGAAAAAAATCATCTCTCTAAACACAATATTTCCTTCTGAAGATTTTGAATGGCGATGTCATGGTACAACTTGTGAAACTCATCAGTAGCATATATCCTCTGTCGCTGACAAAAGCCCCGTAAAACCTGAGTAATGGAGACATCAAAACATCACAGCAAAATCATTTATTTTCGTGGCTTGACTCTCAGTTTTATAGTAAGTAATATAATTGCAAAATATCTTTCTGACTGAGAGGCTCATTTAAAAACGTCCATATACTCCTAATATATAAAATCTCTCTACAAATGTTTAAAATTTTCATACCGCTGATCTGCGCTTTTTGTATTCCGGATCAGCAATATGACTGTATTCTTCCCGAATCTGATATGCGTACTTCTTGTAGTCTAAAAAAGACTTTGGTATCAGACATGAGTGATAGTTAAGTAGTTTACACATATTGCATCCTTTTGTCTCAATGTGTTGTGTGATTATAGAAATTTAAAACATCTTAAGCTGGTTTGCCTTTGCTATGAATAAAAAAGTCAAGTAGATAAACAATTCATCTTTTACCTTCACTTGGTCTACCTAACACTGCCATATCCATATCCAGAAAGAATTGCAAATCTTTATCGGAATTCTCTTTAAGGCTATGAGATTTTGTCTGAAGAATCCATTTCATTACCTCATCAGTCTTGTCAGCTTCCTAAGAAATAGGAGGGGAAAATAAAAAATATATATATAATCTAGCTCTTATGGTTTACATTTTTACAACCCAAAGGTTTTTGAGGGGGGGTATATAGGAATCACCTTGTCCTTCTGTATGTATGTCTCACAGTCTGTCCGTCCGTCTGTCTGTGCAATCGTGTCCAGTCCATGTATTTCTTTTGGAGAAACATTGGAAGTTCTTGCTTCACACAAAGACTGTTAATGACCTGAGTGGAAAATTCGCGTCTGGTCTATTGGTCTATATCTTTCTTATGAAGAAACATTGGAAGTTCTTACTGCATACAAAGACAAAGATTGCTTATGACCTGAGGGTGTGCCATGATTTTAATATTTGGGCAAGTTCAAGGTCATTGAAAGAAAGAGTTCATAATTTGTGTCTGCTCTAAAAAATTTTTATGGAGAAACATTGGAAGTTCCTATTTCACATAAAGATTGCCTTTGACCAGAGGATGTGTCATGAACTTGACCTAAGGTCACTTGTGCAAGTTCAAGGTCATTGTTTAAAAAATGCATTATACTGTCTAGGCCATATCTTGTAATGGAAAATGATTAGAAGCTAAAATTTGACACAAAGATTACTTGTGACTTTGTAAATATGTCTGACCTTGAGCTTTGGTCATTTGTGCAAGTTCAAGGTCACTAAAAGAAAAAAGCTGCATCCATTACTTTCTAATAGAGAAATAGTTGAGTTATTTTATTTTCTTAGTGGGGGATATCATTTGTGAGCTTGCTCACATTACCTCTAGTTTTGCTAGTACTAGTAGTGGCAAACTTCTTACCAAATTGCCAGCCTCCTTTGAGAACTGTGAGAAAACTTCTGCGCTTTCCTCCTCGTTATCATTGGACTTCGGGTCATATATGATACTAGGAAAGTGATGAATAGACAAATTTGGGTTTTGTATTATTTTCATTCTTCTAGCTATTATCAAATACACTAAATTAATTGTATGGTACGTCAAAATATTTGCATCAAATATTGTACTTGCACAAGAAGCTACAAAATTATTTTCACTACTTGCATGCATGTGATATTCAATAAATCTTTTCATTTTGCTTTATATTAAAAGCTTACACATAATGCACTATAGCGAATATGGTAGTGGCATCATAGGAGTATTATAGCGTATCATAGATGTGTAGGAGCGTATCATACATGTTTGTAGCATATCATACCACTAGTATAGGACAGAGCTTTACTGCGTATCATGAAATACAAATAAGATTTTTTTTTTACAATAACAATATCACTTTCATCCATTCGGTCATTCAACTGACATGTCTACTTTGCAGAAAAATCACATTGGCTTTAAATTGTACTTTTTTGTGATGTCCATATCTGGACATGGATCGTTTCATTATAAACGGGCTTCGCTTATAAATTAAACTACTCATACTCACTCATGAAAAAATATTGCCAGTGCTACCAGCTCCGGTTGGTTCAGTGTCTTGTAATGTTTGTCAAAATGTTGAAACAATTCCTCCAGATGCCGCAGGGTGTGGTAATGGCGCTGTTTTTCATTGTATTTTCCTTCAATCACACCCCACCACTTCTGAGCGAGATCCCCGGGGATTTTCAGGACATCTTTAGTTGTTATTAGCCATCTCTGTTGTAGGTCCATGAGTTCCAGTTTGAGAGTGGCACTCGGTGGTATTCGATTTGCTCTAAATGCGAACATTTGACTTAAAATGTTTTAATCTTTTTAAGAATTATATGGTTACCATTTATATATGAAAACAAATACATGCCTCCTCCATTAAAGCTGATGGTAAAGTATATTAAGGAAAAAAGCTAAAAATGTAAACACCCTGCATTGTTCAACATAGTAATGCATACATCTTTGGACATGAAATTTTAATACATTGGTTGAAAAATAATGATGAAACAAATGTACAATCTAGAAATAGCTAGGTCCAAAATGAATGTAACAACATAGTTACAAATATTACCTGTAACGTTACGCAGTTTGAAAAAAAAATTCAAATGACACGCCTACATCACTGTAAATGAGATTATTTCGGCTGTTTGGCACAAAATCGATGATGACAGATGATATGTTCCTGTTCTGGGGGTCTGGGAGTGTTCCCTGTTGGAAAGCCATGATCGCCCTCGACGAGAAAAGCTTCCGGGGATTTAAGAACAAGAGCAAAAAGGAGGAGACGTCCTTAAATTTAACCCCAGGGGAGAGGTAAGTATATAACCAGTGACGTATTGTAACGTACCGAGCTACATACTAGTATACTGCCAGGGGGAAGGGTTCGTTTAACCTTACCCAAGTTAATAATCAACAAGTAATTTCAGGAATCTATATTATATTCATAAACACGACAAGGGTATAATAAATATATAATTGACACTCTGGGTGATGTACTGGTGCTGCCTTGTTTAGGTCGGACAGTGATAATCCACTGAGGTCAACCACTCGGCTCTATCATGACTGACCGTCTTCAGATTACCGCATAGACTGTAGGCTGTCTTATTCAGGACGGACAGTATTTGTAATAGCCCTTCAGTCACTGTGCACACTGAAGGCTGCCTTATTCAGGGCGGACAATGAGCACAGCGGCCTGGATGACAGTCTGATCAGCCACTAAGACAATAACAATGGCTAGCCTCTCCGTGGAAAGCCCTCTGTGGCAAGCCAAAACGACTGCACTTCCTAACGTACAATCCCTATCTATAGCCTGCCAAAAATACTCAACTCCGTTACAAACGGACGAGCTCAGTATTGACACAATACCTTTCATTTATCTTGTCACCGACTTACACCGTCTTCTGCTGATTTCCAACTGGTTCACCGTCGTGTTTAGAATTGCCTTGTCATCACGTGATATAAACAAAAGAAACTAAAAGAAAAACTCGTTCGGACCGAACCTAAAATATCCGGAATTATTACAGTATAACAAGGGTTTAACAGGGGATGCCTGAGTTTGTTGTATTGTATTTACTTGAAATTTACCTTTAAAATTGAGAAGTCACACGCAATCCAAATACAGTGTTATTCACTATGACTACAGAACAACGTTTAATTCATCTACATTTCACAACCTTACTCACTTAGGAAGTAGACAAAGACTGCAGAAGCATCAGTAATTAGGCTGTCATTCTGGCAGATAAAATTATTTTAAAATTCTGTGGAGAAAAATTGTATTTCGTGGTACCTTTAATTTTGACTTGTTACATCTGTTACCATGGTCACATTATACAATTATTTAATGCCTGAGCAGTCAATAGACCAGAATATTTTCCCCCGAGGTGCAGGGAACAGTTCAGTGTGTTCTATTGCCCGAGGCCAACGTTTCTTTTGTTCACAATTGTATATTACAAAAGTTTTTCATTATATTCTGCATTCAGGTCATTGTAAATCAATGACCTAAATGATAAAGGACAAGAGCGTACAAGGCCTGACAAATCCCCCCGTACCCAGGATTTTGAAATGGCATATGAACATATAAAAAAATATTTACATTTGAAAGTGAGCATCATTACATGTACATGTATAATATAGAACTGCATTCTCTGACAAATAAATAATATACATTAAAACATGTCCTTGGCACTTATCTTCTTTGTTTTATTTGTTTACTTTCTAAACATTACAGCATGATCTCATATCTGTGCTAGCGCTATATTTATCCGACATTGTATGTACAGAACATCAACATTACGTTGTCAATTACAATTGTTGTCATTATATAAATTGTATAGATATTTTTTTCATAATGATCCAATAAAAAAGCCAAAAATGTTTTACTTAAAAGCAAATGAATTATAAATAAAACACCGTCTATTCGATTCGAACACCCTCTCATTCGAGAAGGATGGACTTCGAGCCTCCGCCTCTCACAGGGAGCTACGTTGACACATTAGAGTACCGGTGAATAAATCTTACAGTTTGACAATAATTAATAAAGTAAAACGTTTTTGATTAAAACCACGCATTTGACCCATTATGGGTCTAGACTCCATTTTAATACATCAATAATAAAAATGAATAAAAACTTATTCTTTAACTAAAAGTACTTTTAGGATGGAGTCAAGACCCATTCATACCTAAATTTTGCAATTTAGAACAGTGAATGATCCAAGATTTTGGCATAAAATGCTGTGCAGTTTAATTTGGAAACCTATACCTGTCGTGTTTATAGAATGAAAGCACAATATTGACTTCCATTGTGAAATTTACACTAAAAACAATGCATACAAGCCAAAAATTAATATTCTAACTTAAATTGAAATTCTATCGTCTTCGTTGCTCCAAGTGGGGAATATGCAACGCCTTTTACGCCCCTGTTCTTTTAAGAACGATAGTAAAACAAATATAATACAGTGATCTTTTAATCTTGTAGCAATTCATTTTTTTTCCAAAATACGTTGCCGGTCCAATAGATCGCAGTCTATTGACCGGCAGTCAAATAGATCGCAGTCTATTGACCGGCAGTCTAATAGATCGCAGTCTATTGACCGGCAGTCTAATAGATCGCAGTCTATTGACCGGCAGTCTGATAGATCGCAGTCTATTGACCGGCAGTCTGATAGATCGCAGTCTATTGACCGGCAGTCTAATAGATCGCAGTCTATTGACCGGCAGTTCAATAGATCGGTGTCAATAGTTAAGAAAAACTCAATACACATATAAAATAGACGAAAATATTTAATATGTAATAAAACAACAAAATCCCTTTGATTAGGTAATAAAAACATTTGTGACATTTTTACGCCGGTTTATTTCATTTGTCAATTCGCCGTTTAATGCCGGTCACATGATCGGTGCATTTCGGCGTACGCCGATATGGGACAATGAAGTCCACCCAATATGTACAGTGGGTCTCGTTGGCCTGTGGGTAATCCTAAATACGAGAGCCGTCGTTTATTCCATGGACACCCAAACAATATGCCGTGGTTTTTTCCACCAGTAAATCCGTGGAAGGCACCCGGCCTGGACCGTTCCCCACTTTCAATCATTTTCTATCTTCCGGACATGTCATGATGTGAATTCTCATTAAATAAAACTCAATAATTGATTTAACATCGAACAACTTTGTAAAATTATAATATGTTACTTGTTTTTCTTTTAGACATTTTTTAATAGCCACTCTTTAAAACCTAAAAAAAAAAGCCATGTACAAAATAGACATATGATATGGTCATTAACCTATGTTTATTATCATATAGTCTTAATTAAGGATTAACTTCAGGAATCATTCGTTGAGTTTTATGAGGTGATAATTTCGGTCGGGGCGTGATCAAATCCAATAAAGCCCTATGATAGATTTGATCACGTCCCAACCGAAATTATCACCTCATAATATTCAAAGAATGATTTCTTATTACTTATATTTATATAATTTTCAGCAGTTGTACGATTAAATATTATAATATGAATTATGCAAACCCGCTTGCGTCCCCAACAATACGTCTTTTGAATTTATTGGGCTGTATAGCACAAAATCGATTCGTAGTGTTATAACAGACAGAGACACTGGAAAATGTAAATAGTGCTCGCGATATACACACCGCCAATCGGAACATCGTTCGGCCTTTTCCGTCAAGTCGAGAAAAAACTCTCGACTTGACGGAAAAGGCCGAGTGATGTTCCGATTGACACACCGCGCAAACACGGCGGCAATATTATCATCATGGCAGAGAACATGTTCCTGTTCTGGGGGTCGGGCAGCATTCCCTGCTGGAAGCCCATGATAGTTTTGGAGGAGAAAGGTTTCGGGGGATACAAGAATAAACTGATAACATTCAGCAACAAGGAACAAAAAGGGGAGGATGTTCTAAAACTCAACCCCCGAGGTCAGGTACGCAGAGATTCCACGTAACAGTGTAACACTCAAGCCATGGAGTTAAATTCTAAAAAATGCATGAACGCGTAAAGCAATTAACTGTTCTTTTTTATTTACTTTTATATTTATTATGCATAATGCATGGGGCTTAAAATCAAATCTATGAGTGACACTTAGTCCTTTAGCACCAGTTCTGTATTAAATTTATCGACGTATTAATTGATAATTAAATAGCTCTAGAAACTATAATACCCGAAGGTATGTGCATTAATTGGTGTAATAATATAGGTATCTGCAAAATGACCCCCCCCCCCCCTTCAAAATAGTGACTGTCAACTCAAAATAAGGAAGTTGGTAATAATCAGGTTGGGCACAACCCCCCGTTTGGTGGTTTGAGTCCCACATAATGCATTTTTTTTGTATTTTTTCCGGATGATAGAAATCGAAAGTAAAGTGTTCGATGAATGAGGCCATGAAAATCGATCTTTTTGGAGACAGAAACACTTTGTTTATAAGCGACTTCCGGGATGCATATCATTTCGACCTTATTTTAACACACATGCGGAAATATCGACACATAGAATTTTTTAAACAAATGTATTATTATGAAGTAAACATGTCGGAGTACTTGCCCCGGTGGTAAACACGATGCGCTTTTTCTTCAGAAAAGCGTAATCCGAGATGAACGAAAAATGAGTCCCATTTGGTAGATAAAATAGGTATAACATTTGGGCATTTAACCACCAAATGGGACTCAAACCACCAAATGGGGGTTGTGCCCAACCTAATAATATGTGTGGTGTGGGATTTTTTTCCTTTGCTCTAATTTTTGAACTGTTACTATTTATAATATCTTTTTGGGGTTTTTTTTGCTCTTCTTTTTGAATTTTGAACTGCCACAGTCGTAATTATAACCATGTCATTTTGCTCTAATTTTTGCTCTGTCACAATTGTTTGGGTTTTTTTTATTGACCGTATTGTAGTTTGCACGAAGGTAAAATTTCAGATAAGTGCAATTTAATACGAAGTTTGAAGAATTATAAGTGAATACATGTAATGTTTTTTATTAAAAAGAATATTGACTATCCATGTCAGATAATGCAGCGTAGGTTGTAGACTAATTTAATATAGTCGAAATTAGCAGTGGTACATGCGCGGACCTGTTTATGGGCGGCGGAATTCAGTGTCTGACTGTTGGTTTTGCATTGGTGATCATTTGTTTTGCATCGGTGTCTGTTGATTTTGCAAAAGGGGCTGTTGATTTTGTTTTAAGCTGATCTGTTTCGTATTTTAGCATGTTTTTAAAAATTATATAGTTATTCGTTTTGCATTAACGTCTTTTTTTTTTTACCATTTCCGCTGCCCATACCACTATGGTGCAAGTGATGTTAAAATATCAGCAAACATGTTCCCAAAAAAAAAACCCTAATACGGCGGACTGTAAAGGGTACATACCAGTTTAATCTAAAACAATTTTACCATACCATGCACTCAAATGGATGATGAACAAATAGTCTTTGGTACGTTTTTATCTCACCTGAGCTGAAAGCTCAAGTGAGCTTTTCTGATCACATTTTGTCTGTCGTATGTCTGTCCGTCTGTAAACTTTTCACATTTTCAACATCTTCTCCAGAACCACTGAGCCAATTTCAACCAAACTTAGCACAGAGCACCCTTAGGTAAAGGGGATTCAAATTTGTGAAAATTAAGGACCACGCCCTTTTACAAGGGGAGATAATTAGGAATTATTGAAAAAATTGAGAAATTTTCAAAAATCTTCTTCTCAAGAACCACTTGGCCAGGAAAGCTGAAACTTATGTGGAAGCATCCTGAGGTAGTGTAGATTCAAAGTTGTGAAATTTATGACCCCCGATGGTAGGGTAGGGCCACTAGGGGGGGGGGTCGAATATTTACATTGGAATATAGAGAGTAAATCTTTAAAAATTTTCTTCTCAGAAACCAATCAGCCAGGAAAGCTGAAATTTATATGGAAGCATTCTCAGGTAGTGTAGATTCAAAGTTGTGAAAATCGTGACCCCCGGAGGTAGGGTGGGGCCACAATGGGGGGTCAAATTTTTACATAGGAATATATAGAATAAATTTTAAAAATCTTCTTCTCAGAAACCAATCAGCCGGAAAGCTGAAACGTGTGTGGAAGCATCCTCAAATTCAAATTCAAATTCAAAGTTGTGGAAATCATAAGCACCGGGGGTAGGGTGGGGCCACAATAGGGGAGGGGGGACAAATTTTTACATAGGAATATATAGTGAAAAATCTTTAAGAATCTTCTAAAAATACATTTGCCTAGAAAATCTGTAACTTTAGTGAAAGCAACTTCAGATAGTGAAGATTCAAATTCGTTAAAATCAAAATTTTGAGGAGTAGGGTGGGGCCACATTGGGGATCCAGTGTACAAAGGAAACATTTTAATTATTCACTAAAAACTGAAATGTTATCATTTATTCTTTTACTTATATGCAAGCATTTTGACATATTGCTGATTCTTTAAAATTGTTCAGACTCTGGCCCCTGGACAATTATTGGGCCTCACAAGAGGTTCAGAGTTTGATGTAGGTTTATATCCCATATATAAACAATTGTTTAGGATCTTTTTTAGAACTACAATGCTCAACATGTGATCAGACTATAAAATCATCATGTTAGAAAAGAATATCCAGGGGAAAAATGAATTTATTTTTATTTATATAGGATCTACATGTATTATACCACATTGTCCAGATATTTTGTATCATGACTCCGTTAAGCTGATTTTATCATGCCTTTTGTTGCTCGGGTTAGCGATGTGGCCCACGAGCCTCTTGTTGAATAATATGCGGGTTTTTTTTAACCATTCAACCATCCAATCCTTGTGTATAGTTGTGGGGGGGGGGGGGGTCGTCTAATAGAATCTGGATCGATCACTACAAGCTTTGTGGTATATATTTGACGCTCTAATAAACTAAATAATAAAAGAAAATGAGACTAAAAGCTTGCATATCAAAATATAAACTGTCTCGGTTGGAAAGAAAATGGATGGTTTTCCTTAGTAACAAATATGTTCTACACTTGTTTTTGATTATATTTGTATAGGTACCAACGTTTAAAGATGGAGACATCGTGGTCAATGAATCCAACGCAATTTGTGAATACCTCGAGGTAATAGACCTTTATACATGTACACATGTAGTAAGGAGAGAGAGAGAGAGAGAGAGAGAGAGAGAGAGAGAGAGATCTCGCTAATTTTGTTACCGGTATTTGCTTTCATAGTCTACTTATAAAGACAAAGGGACACAACTTATTCCTACTGACAAAGCCCAGAGAGCCCGCGTTCTCCAGAGGATGTACGAGGTAAATACACTACCGTTATACGTATATTTTGTAGATAATGCATATAGATGTTATCACCAAATGAAACAATCTTAGGCATGTAGAGGTTTTTCTTTAAATTATTAAACACAGGCTGCCGCCAACATTCAGCAGAAGGTAGTGTTGGACCTACTATATTACTTCTTCGAAACAAATGAAGAGGATCGCAAAGAGGTAAGTAGTGTTTTTTCTGAGGATCATATATCTATATATAGTACTACATGTACTTTGCATACTGTGGAATCATTTTTATTCGTGGGGGTCAATGTTCGTGGGTAGTCAAAATAGATCTGGTTCGTGGGGACTTAATTTCGTTGGTAGTGTAATCGGGACAATTTTAATGAATATTAAACAAATGCTTTTATATACGTTCTTGGGGATGTAAATTCGTGGCAAGGGCTACCCACGAAAGCAACGAACATTGGTCCCCCACGAACAATGATAATTCCAAAGTATATCAAATGTAAATGGCAAAGAAAGGACATATTATCACTCTGTAACCCAAGTACACCTTACAGATCATCTATCTCAAGGAAGATCAGAAATCTTTCTTTATACATGCCAACAAGTGTTAAATATGTGAAGAGGCATTAATTTATAACTTAAAACTGTTGACGAATGCAATATCATATGTTAGGAAGAAGTTGCCAAGAAATTAGAGGCTGCAATTGAGGAATTGGGCCGCTGGGAAGTCTATCTTGGGGAGGTACTGTATTTAATTTTTGTTGATTGTTGGTTTTTAAAAAAAAAATCAATTTATTCACTTTTGCCATTGAAAAACTAAAACTAATTAAATCATCCGTTGTTCCATCTTACTTGGGACAAAAGAATAGTCTAGTCCATTATAATATTTGTATAATGATATACATAGAACTTAACATGAGGATTTCAGCAAATAAATAATAATTTTTAAAGGTTACTACAATCAAGTAAATTTTAAATTAAAGTAAATTTTCAAGTACACATTTTCAATACAGACCAAAGCTTTTGTGGCAGGACCAGATTTTAGCATGGCTGATGTGTGGTTTTACCCATTCATTGCCACTTCTGTACGCATGGGTTTGGAGCTCGAGAAATTCCCCAACATGAAGGCCTACTACGACAAAGTGACCGCCCGCCCCAGCGTTCAGAAATCACGGCCACCTCACTGGAAAGAGGAACCAGCCAAAATTTCGCCCTTCAAGGGAAGAATTTAAACAATTTACTTTTAAAATTTGAGAAGTTACACGCAATCCAAATGCAGCGTTATTCACTATGACTATAAAAGTCATCGGTGAATCATTTTTGACCAGGCCATTGGTAGGACTTCATTTGCCAAACCGGTGTACGCCGATTGCGTCGCTTCACTTTTGGTAACCCGGTCTGTTGCTTCATTTGGCCAGGAAGGTTCGCCGGCGTACGCCGATCTCGCCAGTCTTTCTAGACCGGCGAGATATTCGCCGTTTTTTCGATCATGGCGGATAGCTCACGTTTAGGTGATAAATGTATATGCTTGCTTATAAATCGGCATATTATATGCATTGATTAAACACATGTTCATTCATTTAACGTTTAATTCATCTACATTTCACTACCTTACTCACTTACGAAGTACACAAAGACTGCAGGAGCATAATTAGGCTATTATTCTGGCAGATAAAATTATTTTAAAATTTTGTGGAGAAAAAAAAAATTGTATTTCATGGTACTTTTAATTTTGACTTGTTACATCCGTTATCATGGTCACATAAACATTTGTGACATTTTACGCCGGTTTATTTCATTTCTCAATTCGCCGTTAAATGCCGGTCACATGATCGGCACATTTCGGCGTACGCCGATATTGGACAAATGAAGTCCGCCCAATATGTACGGTGGGTCTCGTCGGCCTGTGAGTGCCGTCGTTTATTCCATGGACACCCAAACAATATGCCGTGGGTTTTGAAAAAAACAAACAAACCCCTATTTGAAATTTAAATTTTTACCAGTTTGATTATACTAAAATACTGTAATCTGTAGAAATTTGAAATGTTTAGAGTACATTATGGACTATAAAGCAGATACTCAATGGGATTATTAAAAAAATGACTGTTAAAGCTATAACCTTAATGTAGTTTGAATACTCACTGTATTTGTATTAATGTAAATGAATAAAAATCATTTGTTTGAAAATTTTGTTTATTTTAATTTGATCGCCCTCCCTCGTAGGTTTGGTATTTTGAAGTGACGTCAAACGTAGAATTAATTTTAGGCAGCCTTATGATCGCGGTGATAATTTCGGTCGCGGCGTGATCAAATCCAATAAAGCCCTATGATAGATTTGATCACGCCCAAACGAAATTCTCAGCAATTGTACGATTTAATATTTCATTAAGAATATTAATTATGCAAACCCTACATGCGCCCCAACAATACGGCATTTGAATTTATTGTACTGTACAGTACAAAATTGATTCGTAGTGTTATCAAAGACAAAGACACTGGAAAATGTAAATATTACTGTATCATGTCAACATTATGAGGTATCACTGAGGATTTTTTATTACCCAGATTGTTGTACTACATATGCTATACTGAGATATTCCATATTATCATGACATTTCATTATTTTGTTAATGAGTTATTGAATTTATGTTTTTTAAACATTAAGACAGGCTTACATTTACGTTATATCTTGGCAAGGATGGTGATAAAGGGAAGTTTGTATAACTGTATATTTTTGTATATACAATTTTTGTAGTTTATTTTATGCACCATTATAATAAATATATAAACCCTTAACAGCTGTTTTCATTTATACATAGGACTTGGAATAAAGTTAATGTGACGTTGAAATACTCGTAAATATTGGTAAAGCGTGAAATTGGTTGAACCTTGAGATATTATAAATTTCTAGAGTGTTTTCTTTATTACCGCGAGTCTTAGACATAGACCGAGAAAACTGACTGTTGAGACAGATATTATATAACAACTTTGCCGTCATAGAGTTGTATGAAAACTACTAGATACGATTAATTGGTGACATGATTAATATCATGGTTTAGTTGGTGTAAATAAAAGCAAAACCCACAATACAATTACAGCAGAGACTGATTTTATAAATATTGTCAATATAGCTAACACAATGAAGAAACATTTATATATGAAAGGTATATACAATAATAAATTAAATTTTACAAATAAGATAAGTTTTGTTTAATTCTAAAAAAAAAATCTGTATTTTTTTTTCTTTGTCTGTTGTTGACTATAAAGTACATGTATCAATAACACAGAGACCTTGTGGGGAATATTAAAACTTTATTAACGTATCGTACACTATGAATTCACTTCTTTCTCGCATTATCACCGGTGTGAGATCGGTTTGTCCAGTGTTAGACAGCAGTGTGACATTTTTCTGTGTAACTACGCCGCTGTAAAATGTAAACAAACATCGAAGGAAATTACACATGACGGAATGTGTTAATCTATAAGTCTTTACTTTGCTCAGTTGACAACAATTTATCATTTTTTCATTGATAAAAATGTCTTGTGCTCTCTTCTTCACTTGCACTATTTGTAGCACACGGAGGGATAAACCAAAAGTAAACTAAGTGAAAGCTGTCGGACATCGTTTTTTATGTAAAATAATGCGAGAAAAATAATCATTCATTACATTAACGTATCGTACACTGTGAATATACTTCTTTCTCTCATTAATACACACGTTCCGAATTTTGAAAATAAGATATTTTTAAAAAATAATTTTTTTCCTATCTACATGTACCTACCCTAATTTTTTTGGTCGGGGGACAGGAAACAGGGATACTTTTTGTTGTTGTTGGCCTAATGTGATTCCATTAATAATTGTGCCATACATACAAAATTAAATTGATAATGTGTTCATCATCTATATGTGTATATCAGTACGTGTGTTCAAATTAGGTATCTAGAATAATTCCAGTTTATATTAGTTAGATTATACCTGTATTGTTGATCTGAATCTGATTTATGATTTGGCTTGGTATTTTCAAATTCTGCGATCCCATGTGTAATCAACTGTTTCTTATTCAATAATTATGTGACAGGGTGTGTAGTACATGCACTTACGCGTTTTTAACATAATCTGGAATTATCATGTTCAAATCCTCAAGTAAACGATTGCCTTTGGTTACCTTCACAAGTATTGCAAATAACCTAGCTTGTATAGAACAATTTTAGAAATATGACCTACATGTCCAACTCTCTATAAAACACGCTTTTACCGTAAAGTTATATCTTTAAAAAAATACCAATTAACTAGTTGTTCCTGTTTTGAATAATTCCTGCATTTTACTCCGAAACATGTTGAGGATAGCGTGTAGAATGTTTAAACAATCGGTAGATGTACATGTATATGCAAATGTTTGATGTTTGATAAATTGTACAAACTTTCGAAGGTTACTTTTCAATCATAAATACAAGATTTTGAGGATTTATAAGAACTCTTCAATTTATGGTATGAAATTTTAATACGCTTTAATAGTGTTTTGCATTACATGTTAAATTTCTGAAATATATGTGGTGTACATAAAAAAGCTTCTAACCAAGCAGTTTTTGGTGAACTTGGTCGTTTTCCTATGTTTGTTGATATCATAAAGTGTAATATAAAATATTTGCAAAGAGTTGAAGCTCTCCCTGAACATTCTTTATTGAAAAATGCAATGTATGAAAACAATTTTTACATCAGAAATAACAAAAGCAGCTGTAGTAGCAGTATTCATTTTATCCTAGATAAACTACATTTACGACACCTTACACATGATAGAAATATTGTGTCAATAGCTTCAAACAAATTTTGTGAAATATATAAAAAACACTTGGAGAAATGCACTTGCAGACAATGCAGAAAAAACAAATTGGTAAACTCAGAACATATGCTCTTTTTAAAACAAGATTTTGTAGAGAAATATTTTTTTGTTATCCACAATCCTCATGTTTTAAAATGTTTTACCAACTTTAGAATTAGCTCTCATTCACCAGCCATTGAAACTGGTCGCTATAATAATACTCCTGTTAATGAAAGAACATGTACTTTTGTAAATCTAAGGTAGAAGATGAAATTCATGTTGTATTTAATTGTACATCAAACAATACATTAAGGAACCTTTTATAGAGTCCTTGGATAGGTTATGTAAAAAAATTTAAATAATAATTTAAAATAATACTTGTAATAAAGACAAGTTTATCTGGCTAATGTGTAATGAATGTGATAATGTTATTGAAATTTTTGCAAACTACATTAATAGATGTTTTCAACTGAGAAAAGCCTAATTGTGTTCAACTGAGACTGTAATAGATTCATCTTTTATAATTATAATTTAAAATACAAACTATCATTTAGAAACCTTCTCTCTCTTTGTATGTGTTTTTGTATTTTTTACCTTTTGTATGTCCAAAAGGGCCCAAAATTTGGAAATAAATTATCTGATCTTATCTCTGGCAAAAATGAATACATCAATGCCGTTTTCTTGTACCATATTGATTTAAAGGCTTAAACCATAGATATAGGGCTTGGATTCTCCGTATTTAAATGACAAAAGATTGCTCTAGAATTTCAACTCATTTTGCAATGACCTCATGAACCTATATATAAAGAATTCCCTCTCGGTCTTCCATACTGCTTGTGTATACAATACACTGCACACACACAAGGCGGCAATATTATCATCATGGCAGAGAACATGTTCCTGTTCTGGGGGTCGGGCATCATTGCCTGCTGGAAGCCCATGATAGTTTTGGAGGAGAAAGGTTTCGGGGGATACAAGAACAAACTGATAAATTCAGAAACAAGGAAAACAAAGGGGAGGATTTTCTAAAACTCAACCCCCGAGGTCAGGTACGCAGAGATTCCATGTAACAGTGTAACACGCAAGCTATTGAGTTAATTGTAATAAATACATTCATAAAGCAATTTTTAAAACTGTCCTTTTTTATTTACTTTTATATTTATTATGCATAATGCATGAGGCTTAAAATCAAATCTATGAGTGACATTTAATCCTTTAGCACCAGTTCTGTATTAAATTCATCGACGTATTATTTGATAATTAAATAGCTAGAAACTCTAATACCCGAAGGTATGTTCATTAAGTGGTGTAATAATATATTATATTGGTAGCTGCAAAATTACCCCCCCCCCCCCACCTTCAAAATAGTGACTGTTAAGTGAAAATATTGAGTTGAAGTTGGAATATGTGTGGTGGGATTTTTTCCCCCGTTGCTCTAATATTTGAACTGTTACAATTTATAATGTCTTTTTTTGCTCTTCGTTTTGAACTGCCACAGTCGTAATATATAACCATGTCTCTTTGCTCTAATTTTTGAACTGTCACAATTGTTTTTTTTTTAATCGACCGTATTTAAAGGCTTAAACCATAGATATAGGGCTTGGATTCTCCGTATTTAAATGACAAAGATTGCTCTAGAATTTCAACTCATTTTGCAATGACCTCATGAACCTATATATAAAGAATTCCCTCTCGGTCTTCCATACTGCTTGTGTATACAATACACTGCACACACACAAGGCGGCAATATTATCATCATGGCAGAGAACATGTTCCTGTTCTGGGGGTCGGGCATCATTGCCTGCTGGAAGCCCATGATAGTTTTGGAGGAGAAAGGTTTCGGGGGATACAAGAACAAACTGATAACATTCAGAAACACGGAACACAAAGGGGAGGATTTTCTAAAACTCAACCCCCGAGGTCAGGTACGCAGAGATTCCATGTAACAGTGTAACACGCAAGCTATTGAGTTAATTGTAATAAATACATTCATAAAGCAATTTTTAAAACTGTCCTTTTTTATTTACTTTTATATTTATGATGCATAATGCATGAGGCTTAAAATCAAATCTATGAGTGACATTTGGATCGATCACTGCTTTTGGGTATATATTTGTCGCTCTAATTAACTAAATAATAAAAGAAAATGAGACTAAAAGCTTGCATATCAAAATATAAACTGTCTCGGTTGGAAAGAAAATAGATGTTTTTCCTTAGTTAACAGATATGTTCTACACTAGTTTTTAATTATATTTGTATAGGTACCAACGTTTAAAGATGGAGACATCGTGGTCAATGAATCCAACGCAATTTGTGAATACCTCGAGGTAATAAACCTTTATACATACACACATGTAGTAAGCAGAGAGAGAGAGAGAGAGAGAGAGAGAGAGAGAGAGAGAGAGAGATAACTAATTTTGTTACCGGTGTTTGCTTTCCTAGTGTACTTATAAAGACAAAGGGACACAACTCATTCCTACTGACAAAGTCCAGAGAGCCCGCGTTCTCCAGAGGATGCACGAGGTAAAAACACTACCGTAATATATTTTTTGAGATAATGCATATATATAGACGTTATCACCAAATGAAACAATCTTCGGCATGTAGATTTTTTTTTTAATTATTAAACACAGTCTGGCCCCAACATTCAGCGGAGGCAAGTGTTGGACCAACTATATACCAACTTCCAAATAAAGGAAGAGGTAAGTAATGTTCTTTCTGAGAATCATATATTTATATAAAGTACTACATGTACATTTCATATATCAAATGTAAATGGCAAAGAACATACATATTATCACTCTGTAACCCAAGTACACCTTACAGATCATCTATCTCAAGGAAGATCAGAAATCTTTCTTTATACATGCCAACAAGTGTTAAATATGTGAAGAGGCATTAATTTATAACTTAAAACTGTTGACGAATGCAATATCATTTGTTAGGAAGCAGAGGCTGCAAAAGAGGAATTGGGCCGCTGGGAGGCCTATCTTGGGGAGGTACTGTATTTAATTTTTGTTGATTATTGGTTTTTTTAAAAAAAATCAATTTATTCACTTTTGCCATTGAAAAACTAAAACTAATTAAATCATCCGTTGTTCCACCTTACTTGGGACAAAAGAACAGTCTAGTCCATGATAATATTTGTAAAATGATCTAGTACTTAACATGCATGATGATTTCAGCAAATAAATAATAATTTTTAAAGGTTATTACAATCAAGTAAATTTTAAATTAGTACACATTTTCAATACAGACCAAAGCTTTTGTGGCAGGACCAGATTTTAGCATGGCTGATGTGTGGTTTTACCCACTTATTGCCTTTTCTGTACGCATGGGTTTTGAGCTCGAGAAATTCCCCAACATGAAAGCCTACTACGACAAAGTGACCGCCCGCCCCAGCGTTCAGAAATCATGGCCACCTCACTGGAAAGAGGAAGCAACCAAATTTACGCCCTTCAAGGGAATTTAAACAGGGCTAACATTTGAATGTTGAAACTGGTAGCCTACATATCATGTAACCATTACTTGTTAAGCTATTTACCTGTATCTGTCAATCTAATGAAACGGAACAAACTCTTTTTGTTTTTCCTTTCACATTTTGTTAATTTACATGGATCATTTAACATGAAATGAAATAAACTAATATTACTTTCAGAATATGTTTTGAATTTCTTATGCATATTAAGGTCAGACGACATGTTCCTCGAACATTTTTTTTTGTATCTTCTCGTAATAAAGAGTCCCAAAAAAATAATCCGGATTTTCACCGAAATTGGTTTATAAAATTATATTTGATTATGCCCCTTTATATATATATAAAAGCAAATGTATTTTCAGTACGATTATATTGGAAATTGCATACTCTAGTATCTTGCACAAATGCCTGGTAACGTACCCTAATTTTTTGCAAGAAAGCTTGTCAAAGTAGTAGTAAATCAATAACAAATTCCTGGAAAAAGTTTCTTTAACTGAGGAACGTGTCGTCTGAACTTAAGAAGAAAGCCTGATAAACAAGATGCCCAAGGGCCACAACCCTCACCTGAACAACAATACCATACCGACACAACTCTGATCCAAACAGCTTAAATCAAATCGGAAAATATCTATCACTTTGCATTTTTAGCACATGTTTTAACATTGAGTCCCTAATAAAGAATGAAGATTTAATGATTTTCCTTAATATATTCCTATGTAAAAATTGTAGCATTATGGCCCCACCCTACCCCTGGGAATCATGATTTGAACAAACTTGATACTACACTACTTAAGAATGCTTCTACATATGTTTAAACTTCATGAGCAAAATGTAGTACATGATGAGAAGACATAAGTAATCTGTGAGAAATTTTTTAAAGATTTCCCCTATTTATTCCTACTTAAAAATTGCCCCCCCCCCCCCCCTTCCCCAAACTGTGAAATTGTGGCCCCACACTACCCATTTGAATCGTGATTTGAACAAACTTGATTTTACACTTCCTTGAAATGCTTCCACATAGGTTTCAACTTTTCTGGCAATATGGTTTTTGAGGAGATTTTTTAAAAATTAACCTTATATGTTCCTTTGTAAATTTGTCCCCCCCCCCTTGTAGCCCCAACCTACCCCCTGGGGATAATGATTTGAACAAACTTTAATCTAGACCACCTGAGGAAGCTTCTACATACAATTCAACTTTAATTGTCAAATGGTTGAGAAGATTTTTTAAAAATTTAACCTTTTTAAAATGTTCCTATGTAAAAATTTGAACACCCTCCCCCTTGTGGCCCAACCCTACCCTCAGGTACCATGATTTGAACAAACTTGAATCTAGACCACCTGAGGATGATTCTACATGGATTTCAACTTTTTTGGCCAAATGGTTTTGGAGAAGATGTATAAAGATTTTCGCTTAAAAATTATTATGTAAAATTTTACCCCTATTGTGGCCCCACCATATCTCCTGGGACCATGATGAAAACAAACATGAATCTACATCATTGGAAGATGCTTTAACATGAATTTCAACTTTTCTGGCCAAATGGTTTTCCAGAAGAAGTTTGTTTTAAAACCTTTTACCTATATATTCCTATGTAAAACTTTGACGCCCATTGTGGCCCCACCCTATCTCTGGGGATCATGATTTGAACAAATTTGAATCTACAATACCTGAGGAAGCTTCCTTATAAGTTTCACAATTATTGGCAAAATGGTATTTAAGAAGAAGATTTCTTGAAATTGTAATTTTTTCATTATTTCCTAATTATCTCCCTTTTAAGTAGGACGTAGCCCTTCATTTGCATAAACTTGAATCCCCTTGATCCCCTTTTCTGCCAAGTTTGGTTGAAATTGGCCCAGTGGTTCTGGAGAAGATGAAAATGCGAATTTACGACACCAACGCCAATGACAGACAACGGACAAATTTTGATAAGAAAAGCTCACCTGAGCAATTGGCTCAGGTGAGCAAAAAAGACCAATTTTATTGACAAAAAATGGTTTCAAGGAAAATAAAGAACTGGGTGGTATGCATCAAAATTCTATTATGTTATATCACTTTCAGTAAGTTTTGAATTGTAAACACATCATTTTCTCTTTTAAAAAAGAAGAAGAAATGATTAGGAATATTCTTGTTTTTCTGTGCCCATTCAACATGTTATTCAATCAGATCAAGCAGCCCAGTGTAGGGCGATAAATTTAAATTATAATTTACAAATAAGCTTATTATAAACCTCATTTTGGGAGTTTTTTTATGAAAAGAAAATATCAAAATTGTGTCTTGTTATAATTTATCCTAGAATGACTCATTAAAAAATAGCTTTCAAATAATTAAAATAATAAGAGAAAAGCTCTGAATGTGACAGCAAATCGGGCGTTTTGTGTGAACAGTGTCTGTAATCCATTTGTCAACCCTGAGCTAATAAACACTACCTATCCAAAGAAATGGGGTACTCTATATGCAATATTTTTCCAAAAAATAATGAAGTTCAACAGCTGGTATTTTTTTTTCATATTTCAAAAGTCAAAATCAAAGTAATATGCACAACTCTGATATCCAATTGATCTCCAAAACAACAACTTCCTATCTTGCAAACTGTATGAGGAGTTATCCGTACAATAGGGGTACCCTATATGCGATATTATGCGGGAAAATGATTAAGTTAGATAAATGATATATATGGAACTATGATGCATTTGAAAAAAGGGGTTGACTGTATTTAAATAAGGACCTTCATACACACACTGACGAAATGCAGATGACATAAGTATAAAGCACAGGCTCCTGACGTTATAAATTTTTCTCATAATAAAAATAAATACCCTATACCTACTTGTCTATCATTAGGTATAGGGTATTTATTTTTATTATGAGAAAAAATTATAACGTCAGGTGCCTGTGGAATAAAGTGATGTCATTTTATGACGTTAAAAACATTACCTTTGAGACTATTCCGAGATACACGGGCCTTATAAAAAAATCCCAAACTGTCTGCACAATTAACAGGTACATACAGAGCGTTTAGCAGCATTAACTTTCTAATTTATTTACAATTTGTTACACAGTCTTCTTGCTATCATACGCTTAAGCAACATGCTTAAATTTATGTAGATGTATGCATAAATTAATAAGGCTTGCAATATGATAAAAATCCGATGTTAAATTAAGCACAATATTTTCTACTCCCCCTTACGTTCTGTTTTTCAAAGATCGACTCCCCCCTATGTTACCGGTACATCTGAACAGAAAATGCCTCGATTATTCATTTTTCCTAAGATTTGATTGCATTTACAAGGTTGATCATTTGTTCGACTGTTTTAACTGTCTGTAACCCAAAAGAAGTCGTATATTTCACAAATTATGCATATTTTGACCACTCGATAATCATGAATTTGAAATCTGCCAAATAATTTCGGAGTGTTTGAGACTACTAGACGCATAGAGCACTCGGACCAATGACCAACACAAAGTTTGACTATCGCTGTCTTCCGTGCGGTATACATTTTTTTGGAAATACTTGTTATAAATACCTACAAAAGGCGTGACCTTAATTACTCCCGTCTCCGGAGCGGAAAAAATCGACTCCCCCTTACGTAGGAATCGACTTCCCCTTACTTTTTGTCGACTCCCCCGCGTTAGGGGTTGTATACGGTGAAGATGCTAACTTGCTATAATATGTTAAGTATAAATTCTGTACTTAAGAATATGCATAAACACTTAAGAATCTTTATGCACACGACCCCTGGTATTTTTATTTTTATTGACATTTGTGCAGAAAAAGTGTCATTGAATGTGTTATCATATGCTGTAATTTTTTATTTGATGACAATTTCATAAACATCATTTAGTATTGTGCATTGTACAAGAGCCTGAAGTTTATTGGCAATAAATTAATAACATACAAAAACACATTGAATACATAACCATCTCAATCACTGTAACATTTGAGTATGCTTTCAATATATAATTAATAAATTCATCATTAAAGCATCTCAAAATGTTTTTAAAATACATTTGGCAGTGAATATAGGAAAACAGCATTTCATTTTAATTAGGAGTCAAATAAATAAGGCATAAATTTAACGAATCAGGCGACACAAATTTTCATGTAAAACATAACTAGAATACAGCAATTTAGTTTTATGAGTAGGTATTTCTCTCTGTAATACATTGTAAGAAACACTTTCTGTTTGACCTTTACCATGTCAAAATACGGTACATACCGTGGGATTTTTAGAATTCATGGGAGATAATTTTGCCATGGATATGTTATGTACCCTCATCCAAACAAATTACTAATTACTAAACACAGTCTGTATTTTTTATACATAAAAGTGAATCCATGAAATAACATCGAAGTGAATAAACCCTAATATATTGACAATTCACAAACATTGGTTCCCAGAAATTTAACGAGGCCGAGTACAGTTCGAGTGCACATGACTTTTCACATCTTTTCATTTTCATGCAAAGTTATAACTTTCATTTGAATTGTGTTTTTATACAAAATTAACATTATATGTAACGTTTATTAGTTGAGAAATACATGTAGTAACTTTATGAATTTGATAGGGTAAATTATTAAAATGGCGCTTACATGTCGTCATTCCGGGTATTTTAAACTATGCATAAAGCCATAGAAAAAACATAGGTAATCACAGATTACAAAGTTCACCAAGACAAGGCATCACCTTTATGAGGCATCACCTTTATGAGACCACCTTTATCATATTATATATAAATCATAGTTAATGATCTTGGATATTGGATGCTGTACTGTGGTTTAACATGATATCGTATCTCATATCATACAAAATTGTATATAATATGTTTCAAACCTATCAAATGTTAACAATTTGCGTTATGAATAAAGTATAATAAAATTAAAAGTATATTGAAATTACATAAAATTGCTTGATTTCTGTCATTTTCGTCTAAAAATCCCTCCGCACGAAAAAAATAGTTTCTCCCAAAACTTGTTTGTTTATTGAATTTAATTGGGTTTTCTTTATCAATTAATAATGTACAATTAGGAAATAATAATCCTTTTGTGCTAAATGAAAAAATATAATCATACTCATTTAAATATAATGATCATGTGCGCAATGAAATCAAAACGTGAGGAGTGAGATACCTTAATTTAGGAATAAGGAATCATTCTTCGACTATTATGAGGTGATCAAATATGGCCGGGGGTGATCAAACCCAATAAAGCCCGAAGGGCTTCGATAATGATTCTTTATTACTTATATTTATATAATTTTCAGCAACTGTACGATTAAATTTTGAAATAGTCATTGTGGAGTATACGTTACAAAATCGATTCGTAGTGTTATCACAGACAAAGACACTGGAAAATGTAAATATTAAAGAATAAATTATTTCCACAATTTTTATCTGAAAAATAATTAAGCTGAAATTAATAAAACAAAAGAAGTTGAAAGAAATTTTAAGGTTGTTCGAGATATAGGTTACGATATCAAAAAGGCATCCATAGATTTATAGCATTTTTATTATTTTTTTTACTTCCAGTCTATTGGAAATGCCGAAAAAAAGTATTCAATATTACGTATCTAACGTAATTCAAACGTTCAATATAGTACAGTTTACCATCATTTGCCATTTGCAGTACTTTGCCGATGCATACATATGGGAGAGACAGAGAACAGCGCAATTTGACATTAATTAGTACTAACGTGTATTTAGGTATGAAGTATGACCCCATAGAATGCTCCTATCTATCCAAAAAGCTCTCGGACGAAATCAAACACAAAGTCAAGGAACTAGACTTTAAGAGGTAAGTCAGGTGTACCGTCATCCGCCAATGAAATCGTTTAGCTATATATGCAAATTTATCTAGAAGATGCATGTGACTCTGTGATAGTTTCTTAAGAGTTAATGCAAAGAGTAATCCCTACATATTTTGAACATACATGTAATTGTCCAAAATTTGTAGTCTTGCCATCTGTGAACGGTTTTTCCGTCAAACTATTCCCTTCTTTAAAGTAATAGAAACAACAGAGAGTCTGTACCATATACTGGTACTTTAATACTAAGTAGTGGGCAAGTACCAATATAAACCTTATTCTAGTTGTACGTCTTTCTAGGTACAAGTTGGTGTGTACCGTGACAATCGGACAGAAGAACGACCAGGGGGCACAGATTGGGTCCCGCTATCTATGGGACGCTGACAGGGACAACTTCGCCGCCGCCTCCTTCCACAACCGCCACATTTTTGCCGACGGCTCCGTGTATGCCCTGTACTATGAGTAAATGGATGAAACAGCGCCCCAAAGCGGCGCGCCTGCCTCTACCTACTGGCATGCTTGCCTCTAACGATGCCATGTTCTTTAAAACTGATCTAGTCAAGGTTTTTTTTTTTAGCTCATCTGAGCTGAAAGCTCAAGTGAGCTATATTCTGATCGCTTTTTGACCGGCGTCCGTCCGTCTGTCTGTAAACTTTTTACATTTTCGACTTCTTCTCCAGAACCACTGAGCCGATTTCAACCAACCTTGGCACAAATCATTCTTAGGTGAAGATGATTCAAGTTTGCTAAAATGAAGGTCACGCCCTCTTTCAAAGGGAGATAATTAGGAATTATTGAAAATTTGTTGGTATCTTTCAAAAATCTTCTTCTCAAAAACCAAATGGCCAGAAAAGCTGATATTTTTGTGGAAGCATTCTCGGGTAGTGTAGATTCAAATTTGTTCTTCCCCTCAAAAACGAATTAGTCAGAGAAGCTGTTACTAGTGTGAAAGCAACATCAGATACTGTAGAATAAAGTTTGTCAAAGTCATCATCTTCGGGGGTAGGGTGGGGCCACATTGGAAGGTCGAATTTTTCGCTAAGAAAAATTTTGTAATTTATTCTCAAAAAATCAAACGTTATTATATATCGTATTACATATGCTTATCTGCAAGCATTTTGACATACATGTATTGTTAATTCTTTACTGTTTAGACGTGGGCCCTGGACAATTCTTGGGCCCTACAAGAGGTTCAAAGTTTGATGTAGGTTTACATATATATAAACTGTTGTTTAAGATCTTCTTGAGAACTGCAATGCTTAATATGTGATATGACTATCAAATCATATTGTTACAAAATGTTTTACATATGAATATTTACACTTGCAAATATGCTTCCTTATTTTGCAAAAACGTTCAATTCTGTGTAAACTTTTTCATGACTCACAATGATAATCGCACGCGCATATAGTTTGACGGTTGCATTATTGTAAACATAAAAATCACGGTTATTTCATTAATTCTGAACGGTTTGCCTTTTTCAAATAAATATGAGTAATAAACAGCAATTTTAAAATGCAAACCGGGATTTGAACTTGGTTGGTACGTGATCAAATCTTCTGAGAAGCCCTTTAGGCTTCACAAGATTTGAGCATGTGACCAACCAAGTTCAAATCTCGGTGAACTTTTTAAATTGCTGTTTATTTCTTAAATATCTGCAGAACTATTTGAAAATCTTTTGATTCAGAATCTATTCTACTACATTGTCCAGCATTTATATATGACTCCATAAAGCTGATATTATAATGGCTATTGTTGCTCAGGTGAGCAATGTTGCCCATGGGCCACTTGTTTAGCATGTTACCATTCAAAAATCAAAATAACTGATATCTTTTATTGAATTTATTTTTCATTTTTTTTAATTTTTGCTGTTGATATGTAATTGAATGTATTTATGAATTAAAAATTTATTTTAAATGGTTATATACCAATATTATTTTTTTTTCAACAAAAAATGTTCACACATGCATAAACTCATCAATTAATATAAAAAAAATGTACACTGAACAAAAAATATCACAGGTTCATGTTTGTAGGATACCGGTATTTTCAGGAGAAAAAAATCATCTCTCTAAACACAATATTTCCTTCTGAAGATTTTGAATGGCGATGTCATGGTACAACTTGTGAAACTCATCAGTAGCATATATCCTCTGTCGCTGACAAAAGCCTCGTAAAACCTGAGTAATGGAGACGTCAAAACATCACAGCAAAATCATTTATTTTCGTGGCTTGACTCTCAGTTTTATAGTAAGTAAAATAATTGCAAAATATCTTTCTGACTGAGAGGCTCATTTAAAAACATCCATATACTCCTAATATATAAATTCTTTCTACAAATGTTTAAAATTTTCATACCGCTGATCTGCGCTTTTTAGCTCACCTGAGCTGAAAGCTCAAGTGAGCTTTTCTGATCACCCGTTGTCCGTCGTCCGTCTGTCCGTCCGTCTGTCCGTCTGTCCGTCTGTAAACTTTTTACATTTTGAACTTCTTCTCTAAAACCACTTGGCCAAATTCAACCAAATTTGGCACAAATCATCCTTATAAGAAGATGAATATAAATTGCAAAAATAAAAGGCCAGATTCTATTCAAAGCGGAGAAAACATCGAAACTGTAAAAAAGGGGGGTGCATTTTAAAAAATCTTCTTCTCAAGAACTACTGAGTTAATCTTAACGTAATTTAGCATAAATCATCCTTATGGAAAGGAAAATATAAATTGCAAAAATTAAGGGCTAATTATGATTCAAATTTGAGCTAATTACGAAAATATTAATAAAGCGGCTTCGTTATTCCATATTTCGTAGACTGGCAATTTCGTACGATAGACTGATCCTATGACAGGCATTGCCAGTCTACCGCATCTCGAAAACGAGGTTCTTTGTTTGTAGGAGCTATGTTTGTTGTGCAACAGTTCACGTGCGAAAATAATCTATGAAACAAGGAAGATATATTGGTGCCGATTATTGTGAAGTAAATTGAGGTTAAATATTTCAACGTGTTGTCATTTTCACTTGTGACGGTGGTTTTAGCTTGTTTTGATTTTCGTTTCATTTTGCTTTTTAACTTGGGGAACGATTGCCTGTATAGCTGTATTCAGTATTCTGGTATTTGGAACATAGACTTCGGTTAATAGGCAGTTGATTGTTTACCTGCGAAAATGATTAAATCTGATGCATTAACAACGTACTAAAGTGCATTTTCCCTCTGTTTTTATTGTTTATTAATTTCGAATTGAGTGTCAACAAGGACCAAACAAGGGGGCGACTTTGGTTGAAATAATCAATTTTTGATCGGTAACTTCGTCGAAATTTCCTCCGAAAGATAATTTGAAGTAGCCATGTATTTATTATCGTGTAAATTAAATCCAAAGACAATAAAACGATGTTTATGAATTTGAAAAGACGTTTTCACAGCCTCAGTTAAACCCTGTTGAGATTAATCACTCGCGACTGTCTTATCTCTAGAGGTTATAAATATTATAAATACGGGTGATGCAACACATACCGTGCATTGAAAATTACAATCGATATTTATTTACATTTCGTTTTGATACTACAGTTAGTAGGTAACTTGTAATTAGTTAATAACTTTTTCCAAATTAATACAAAACCGTTTGTTTACAGTTATCTTCAAAATTAATAAGATCCTCTACCTATCTGTTGTAATTGGGTCATAGGGTAGGACTAATTCCTCCAAAATACACAAGTGCATAAACTAATTTTGTGTCACTTGGCTAACTCAATTACAAAACATTTTATCTATATAATGTATGATGACATTAAAAAACTGAAATTAAACAAATTGGATAAATTTTTAAAAGTTGCCTATAATTCTACGACTGACGCTTAAATGTTTGATGATCATTAGAATTGTCTTATTAAACATTAAATAATTGTGTACAGAAAAATCAAAAGGATGATGTGCTATAACTACTTTATGGGGTCCCTTCTCATTTGATGAATTATATGAAATTTGCAACAATTTTGGTAGTTTTCAAAAGAGTAAATAAAAACGCCTTTTAAACAGTTCTGACACATTATAATTATGAGGATATCTGCTTTATCAATTTTTTAAAGAAAATATTGCAGCAGAAAATAATCTTGGTTTGTAGCCGTTTGTTGTTTTTGAGGAAAGATGAAATAATTGATGGGCCTTGGTACAAAACTGATACCTGTATGCCTGACAATACATTAAATTATATAGCTTTTTAACACATCACATGACAACATTTTCCAGTCGAATGTTTTCATTGATCAAGTGAGTAATGTCATAAAACGTCACACAAGTTTACACTAGGTAAACAATTATTTTAGGGAAGGCAAATTAAGTTTTTGACTAGCCTTAGCAACTTTTGCCATAGAGTTCAAAACTGCGAACTGGCTTCCAGACTATCTGGCGATCCTCTGTCCGTCAATCTTTGTTAACTTTCACATATGAGATACGAGCTGTGAAAATGAAATGTATCTCATCGGCATGGTATATTCACAGAGCTTGGCATCTTAAATAAACACACAAAAATATTCACTTAGATGTGGAAAATGGAAATTACACTAATTTAAGTTCGATTTTTTTTCTCATAAATACCAATACACCAAACAAGAAATATTGCAGGTAAATGGTAACTACCTTTTCCAGTATTTTCATCATATAAAATAGATACATTGTATGTATTGCATGACCTCTAAGACAAAATGTTAATGAAATAAAATGTTTAATTGTGTAGATTCATCATGTGCAAATTATGATTACACACGATAAGGTAGGCTCACAATAGGTGCTGATTTTTAAACTGATATACGTCTTAGAAAATGTATGAATTTTTTTTATCTTTAAAGAGTTAATGCTGTTTACATATGTGCAAAAAACTGCAGGAAATAATATACCGGTGTTATATATAATTTATATATCACAATATATTTTCCCCTACCCCTTTATAAAATATTGAGTTTTACATCAGAAAATTATGGTACTTAACTTTGATAAATATTAAATTTTACTGTTCTTAATTATATAAAGTGTTTTAAGTAAACATAGTTTGCCATTTTGCTCAGGTGAGCGATGTGGCCCATGGGCCTCTTGTTGTATTCCGGATCAGCAATATGACTGTATTCTTCCCGAATCTGATCTGCGTACTTCTTGTAGTCTAAAAAAGACTTTGGTATCAGACATGAGTGATTGTTCAGTAGTTTACACATATTGCATCCATTTGTCTCAATGTGTTGCGTGATTATAGAAATTTAAAACCTCTTAAGTTGGTTTGGCTTTGCTATGAATAAAAAAGTCAAGTAGATAAACAATTCATCTTTTACCTTCACTTGGTCTACCTAACACTGCCATATCCATATCCAGAAAGAATTGCAAATCTTTATCGGAATTCTCTTTAAGACTATGAGATTTTGTCTGAAGAATCCATTTCATTACCTCATCAGTCTTGTCAGCTTCCCAAGAAATAGGAGGGAAAAATAAAAAATATATATATAATCTAGCTCTTATGGTTTACATTTTTATAACCCCGAAAACAAAGGGTTTTTTTTTTTGGGGGGGGGGGGGGTTATATAGGAATCACCTTGTCCTTCTGTATGTACGCCTGTCCGTCCGTCTGTCTGTGCAATCATGTCCGGTCCATGTTTTTCTTTTGGAGAAACATTGGAAGATCTTACTTCATACAAAGACTGTTAATGACCTGAGTGGAAAATTCATGTCTGGTCTGTTGGTCTATATCTTTCTTATGAAGAAACATTGGAAGTTCTGACTGCATACAAAGATTGCTTATGACCTGAGGGTGTGCCATGATTTTGACCAAAAGGTCATTTGAGCAAGTTCAAGGTCATTGAAAGAAAGAGTTCATAATTTGTGTCTGCTTTAAACTTTTTTTTATGGAGAAACATTGGAAGTTCCTATTTCACATAAAGATTGCCTTTGACCTGAGGATGTGTCATGAACTTGACCTAACGTCACTTGTGCAAGTTCAAGGTCATTGTTTAAAAAATGCATAATAATGGTATGTATTTTAGAGATTTAATTCACTTAAAATTATGTATTGTGTAATTTTATAAAGATAAAAAAAAAATATGCAGAGCACTGGAGGCCCATCTCCAACCCCTCCCCCCAGTGGTCTACAATTTTTTTTCTTCTTTACAAATTTTATTTTTAAAAACATTGCACATAATTTTCATTGTATACTCATTGTAAATCAGTTTTAATTTTTTAAACACATATTTGAAGAACACAACAGTTTAATAAGCTTAATTGTATTGATATCAATTGATTTTTCACCAATGACTGCAACCAGGTTGATCGGGATCGGGATTCTCTAAATTCTCACCCCTTTGTTTTGCCAGATGGTTCTAGCTGATTCTTTCGGTAGTCAGTCTTTACAGGCCGATTTAGTTTTTGTTTGACATACTGTATTGCATTTCTACATCGAGCCCATGCTCGCTTCTTTTTCTGATTCAATGATTTTGCATGCTTTATGCTATACTCTGACATTTGTTTTATTCTTTGCAGAGCTTTCAGTGACTGAGACTGGGCACCAAGGGGAGCACCTAGGGAAGCAAGGGTTGTACACACCGCCAAGTCTATCCCATTGTTAGCTCGTAACAGACCTGAGAGAGCACGGGATTTTGCATTTCTACTGTAAGTTTTGTTTTTGGGAAGACTGACAGATATGGTTCAATTGACTGACTCGCACTTGTTTGTAGTTGTGTTTAGTTTCATTTCATTCAAGGCAGAGATCGAGAGAACCATTCCGAGTAATGATTTTAGAATAACCTTGTCTTTTTGATTTAACTTTAGGTCACCTGGTTCTAGATTATGTGCTCGGAGACCAACAGATTTGTGCCACCAGCTAGTTTTCTTACCACCCTTACAGAGAGTTACACTCCATCTGCAACCTTCACCGCAACCCCCACTGTAGCACTTGATGACCCTGTCTACAATTCTAGGTAGGCATTTTGAAATTTTATTCAAGTCACCATTATGTTTTTTAAACAGTGCCTGAAAAATGCCGTGGCATCGTTCTTTGATGTCATTGGCAAACATTTTCTGCAAATCAGACTTGTGAGTTTTAGTGTGTGCAGGAAACATTTCGGGACTGAATTCGGCTTTAACACCTTGTCGAAATAGACTTTGCCCCCTATGTATCCTATCGGCTAGTCGGCTAGTTTTCCACAGGGGGGACAGAGTGTTTTTAAGGGCGGTTTCTAACCCTGTACAACTGGTGGCATCGCCATCAGTGGTCACATATTTAACCAGCAGATCATGTTTAGCCAGTTTTTCCCCAATTTTGTATCCCGTCTCCCTCTCGGACAATGGTTCGACGGGATTTTTATTGGCCGTACAACCAACATGCCCATTTGGGCAGCTAACATCATATCCCTCTCCTCGGAGCCATGCTCCAACCCAGCATAGTTTATTTACCATATGATAGCTTATCACATTATGTTGGTCTGTCTCATCCTCACACGCTACACCAATTACTTGTGAGGCTCCCTGGCCCATTTTATGCCTGCTAGTGATACCCCTTGATTGATAAGAGGCATCCATTTGAATATTGATTGGATGTGAGGAAGGAAGACCTAACATTTCATTCTTTTTCTTAAGTTGTTTCAATTTTTCATCCATATCGCGTTCTGCTATTTCAACAATTTTCTCACCCACTTTATTACCTGATTTATACATTCCGGACCTTGCTGGGGGTGGAATGCCGGTACATGCCAGAATAAGTCTGGCCTGGTCATTACCTAATGGGGTCTGGTAGAGACCCGTTTGTATACATAGATTCATTTCTGCAGCTTTTCTACCACAGCGCTTTGATGGAACCTCATGATACAATTTATATGGCTTCGATATAAAATTGGACCTCTTGCACCTGAATGTCCATGACCAGCCTAGCCCCCACTTAGTTGGCAAGTTGGCATAAACACCTGGCATGTGATACATGCAGGTCATTTATCATGTCAAGGGTCAGACCCTTATCAACAACCCTCATTTCCCGACTGTCGGGTCTGGTGACACTTGAGTAAGGGCTGGGATCACTGGGGCGGGGGCGCAAAACCTTGACATTACTAAGACTTTTTTCAGCTCCTGACAAAGTGTAAGACTTACCATCAGGTGATACTCTAGTAATTAAGTTAAATTGATTAGCTGTTAACCGCGGTAACCAAACTGATTTAAATACCTGATGTTTAGAGTGGCCTTGACCCACTCTCCCCTTTCTAACATTGTTTCCACAGACAAACTTGTGCTTTTTTCTCTCACCTCTCATTTTGAATGTATACACAGGTTCAAATTACCTTGTTATGATGACATCACATTTCAATATGGCTGCCTCAGCTGTCTATGACATCATGACGTGGGGTTTTGGCGTAAAAATGTAGTTAGGTTTGACTGATAGGTTTACACATTGGAAGTTTAATAACTCCATTTCTAACGTACCAAATTTCACATGTAGCACCTTTTTAGAAACGACATATCCTCTTCTTTCTTGCAATTCCTTATTCGTGGTATTTGTGATGCTATTATTCTTTATTTGAGTAAAAATGTATCCAGAAAAGAGAAAAAATGTGTACTTTTTTAACTTAATATACTGATTTTTTTGGTAAATTAACAGTTAATTCTCAATATTTTGATTTATATTCTTAAATCTAGTTCTAAGAAGCAATTCAAACTGAAAAATCATGGTATAACTTAATATTTAAGTGCTTATAAGTCAATCAAAAGACAAGTCTGAAAACAGCTTTATTTACATGTAATGAGGGAGGGGTACATGTATTTTTTATAAGTCTCTAAAACTTTTACTATTTATTGGAATTTCATAAAACTTGGTAGTATGGATGTGAGTGATGTATAATAGATAATGATATGTTGAGAAAGCATTAGATTGATAAATGGGTTTACATATTGGGATTATCCCTTCAACTATTTTTAGAATCGGTAGGACAACAAAGTAGTGCCATTAAAAATAAAAGTTCCTTTATTAACAGACTACATATAAAATCTATGAAGCTATGTACTATTATGAACATCATACTTGTAAGTGAGGAGCATTTTTCCTGTAAGTATATTGAGCAAAATGTGATTTAACCTGAAAGTGTATGGAATTATTTTGTGTTATGTGATGCTTCACTGATAGGCAGGAGTTTTGTACTTTCACTTTCTTTTTCAGGGGTTGACGTAAACAGACGGATTTTGCGGGAAAACGAATCTGACATCAAACCACGAAACTCGAACCAAAGATGGACAACTTGTGTAGCTTCAGTTTGAGGGATCACTCGTTGCTGAACGAAAATTAGGGAGAATGCTGTGTGACATTTTGTTAACATTATCGGCTATGGAGAATGTATTAGTGGACTATACCCACTTACGCGTTTTTAACATAATCTGGAATTATCATGTTCAAATCCTCAAGTAAACGATTGCCTTTGGTTACCTTCACAAGTATTGCAAATAACCTAGCTTGTATAGAACAATTTTAGAAATATGATCTACATGGCCAACTCTCTATAAAACACGCTTTTACCGTAAAGTTATATTTTTAAAAAAAAACCCAATTAACTAGTTGTTCCTGTTTTGAATAATTCCTGCATTTTATTCCGAAACATGTTGAAGATAGCGTTTAGGATGTTTAAACGATCGGTAGATGTACATGTATACGCAAATGTTTGATGTTTGATAAATTGTACAAACTTTCGAAGGTTACTTTTCAATTTGAACAAAAAATCATAAATACAAGATTTTGAGGATTTATAAGAACTCTTCAATTCATGGTATGAAATTTTAATACGCTTTAATAGTGTTTTGCATTACATGTTAAATTTCTGAAATATATAAGTGGTGTACATAAAAAAAGCTTCTAACCAATCAGGTTTTGGTGAACTTGGTCGTTTTCCTATGTTTGTTGATATCATAAAGTGTAATCTAAAATATTTGCAAAGAATTGAAGCTCTCCCTGAACATTCTTTTTAAAAAAATGCAATGTATGAAAACAATTTTTATATCAGAAATAACAAAAGCAGCTGTAGTAGCAGTATTCATTTTATCCTAGATAAACTACATTTACGACACCTTACACATGATAGAAATATTGTGTCAATAGCTTCAAACAAATTTTGTGAAATATATAAAAAACACTTGGAGAAATGCACTTGCAGACAATGCAGAAAAAACAAATTGGTAAACTCAGAACATATGCTCTTTTTAAAACAAAATTTTGTAGAGAAATATTTTTTTGTTATCCACAATCCTCATGTTTTAAAATGTTTTACCAACTTTAGAATTAGCTCTCATTCACCAGCCATTGAAACTGGTCGCTATAATAATACTCCTGTTGATGAAAGAACATGTACTTTTGTAAATTTAAGGTAGAAGATGAAATTCATGTTGTATTTAATTGTACATCAAACAATACATTAAGGAATCTTTTATAGAGTCCTTGGATAGGTTATGTAAAAAATTTTAAATAATAATTTAAAATAATACTTGTAATAAAGACAAGTTAATCTGGCTAATGTGTAATGAATGTGATAATGTTATTGAAATTTTTGCAAACTACATTAATAGATGTTTTCAACTGAGAAAAGCCTAATTGTGTTCAACTGAGACTGTAATAGATTCATCTTTTATAATTATAATTTAAAATACAAACTATCATTTAGAAACCTTCTCTCTCTCTTTGTATGTGTTTTTGTATTTTTTACCTTTTGTATGTCCAAAAGGGCCCAAAATTTGGAAATAAATTATCTGATCTTATCTCTGGCAAAAATGAATACATCAATGCCGTTTTCTTGTACCATATTGACTTAAAGGCTTAAACCATAGATATAGGGCTTGGATTCTCCGTATTTAAATGACGAAAGATTGCTCTAGAATTTCAACTCATTTTGCAATGACCTCATGAACCTATATATAAAGAATTCCCTCTCGGTCTTCCATACTGCTTGTGTATACAATACACTGCACACACACAAGGGGGCAATATTATCATCATGGCAGAGAACATGTTCCTGTTCTCGGGGTCGGGCATCATTGCCTGCTGGAAGCCCATGATAGTTTTGGAGGAGAAAGGTTTCGGGGGATACAAGAACAAACTGATAAATTCAGAAACAAGGAAAACAAAGGGGAGGATTTTCTAAAACTCAACACCCGAGGTCAGGTACGCAGAGATTCCATGTAACAGTGTAACACGCAAGCTATTGAGTTAATTGTAATAAATACATTCATAAAGCAATTTTTAAAACTGTCCTTTTTTATGTACTTTTATATTTATTATGCATAATGCATGAGGCTTAAAATCAAATCTATGAGTGACATTTAATCCTTTAGCACCAGTTCTGTATTAAATTCATCGACGTATTATTTGATAATTAAATAGCTAGAAACTATAATACCCGAAGGTATGTTCATTAAGTGGTGTAATAATATATTATATTGGTAGCTGCAAAATTACCCCCCCCCCCCCACCTTCAAAATAGTGACTGTTAAGTGAAAATAATGAAGTTGAAGTTGGAATATGTGTGGTGGGATTTTTTCCCCCTTTGCTCTAATATTTGAACTGTTACAATTTATAATGTCTTTTATTTGCTCTTCGTTTTGAACTGCCACAGTCGTAATATATAACCATGTCTCTTTGCTCTAATTTTTGAACTGTCACAATTGGTTTTTTTTTTAATCGACCGTATTTAAAGGCTTAAACCATAGATATAGGGCTTGGATTCTCCGTATTTAAATGACAAAAGATTGCTCTAGAATTTCAACTCATTTTGCAATGACCTCATGAACCTATATATAAAGAATTCCCTCTCGGTCTTCCATACTGCTTGTGTATACAATACACTGCACACACACAAGGCGGCAATATTATCATCATGGCAGAGAACATGTTCCTGTTCTGGGGGTCGGGCAGCATTGCCTGCTGGATGCCCATGATAGTTTTGGAGGAGAAAGGTTTCGGGGGATACAAGAACAAACTGATAACATTCAGAAACAATGAAAACAAAGGGGAGGATTTTCTAAAACTCAACCCCCGAGGTCAGGTACGCAGAGATTCCATTTAACAGTGTAACACGCAAGCTATTGAGTTAATTGTAATAAATACATTCATAAAGCAATTTTTAAAACTGTCCTTTTTTATGTACTTTTATATTTATTATGCATAATGCATGAGGCTTAAAATCAAATCTATGAGTGACATTTAATCCTTTAGCACCAGTTCTGTATTAAATTCATCGACGTATTATTTGATAATTAAATAGCTAGAAACTATAATACCCGAAGGTATGTTCATTAAGTGGTGTAATAATATATTATATTGATAGCTGCAAAATTAACCCCCCCCCCCCACCTTCAAAATAGTGACTGTTAAGTGAAAATAATGAAGTTGAAGTTGGAATATGTGTGGTGGGATTTTTCCCCCTTTGCTCTAATATTTGAACTGTTACAATTTATAATGTCTTTTTTTTGCTCTTCGTTTTGAACTGCCACAGTCGTAATATATAACCATGTCTCTTTGCTCTAATTTTTGAACTGTCACAATTGTTTTGTTTTAATCGACCGTATTGTGGTTTGCATTTTATATTAAAGTGACACAGAGGTAAAATTTCAGATAAGTGCAATTTAATACGAAGTTTGAAGAATTATAAGTGCATAAATGTAATGTTTTTTAAAAAGTAAATTGACTTTCCATGTCAGATAATGCAGCGTTGATTGTAGACCAGTTTAATATAGTCGCAATTAGCAGTGGTACATGCGCGGACCTGTTTATGGGCGGCGGAAAGGGTAAAAAAGACGTTACAAAAACATACTGAAATACGAAACAGACCAGCTTAAAACAAAATCAATAGTCTCTTTTGCAAAATCAACAGACACCAATGCATTAAACATTAACGTCTTTTTTACCCTTTCCGCCGCCCATACCACTATGGTGCAAACGATGTTAAGATATCTTATCAGCAGACATGTTCCCAAAAATAAAAAAAAACGCTAATACGACGGACTTTTAAGGGTACATACCAGTTTAATCTAAAACAATTTTACCATACCATGCACTCAAATGGATGATGAACAAATAGTCTTTGATACGTTTTTAAATAATATGCGGGTTTTTTTTTTAACCAGTTAACCATCCACTTCTCGTGTATAGGTTGGGGGGGGGGGGGGTCGTCAAATACAATTTGGATCGATCACTGCTTTTGGGTATATATTTGTCGCTCTAATTAACTAAATAATAAAAGAAAATGAGACTAAAAGCTTGCATAACAAAATATAAACTGTCTCGGTTGGAAAGAAAATAGATGTTTTTCCTTAGTTAACAGATATGTTCTACACTAGTTTTAATTATATTTGTATAGGTACCAACGTTTAAAGATGGAGACATCGTGGTCAATGAATCCAACGCAATTTGTGAATACCTCGAGGTAATAAACCTTTATACATGCACACATGTAGTAAGCAGAGAGAGAGAGAGAGAGAGAGAGAGAGAGAGAGAGAGAGAGAGAGAGAGATAACTAATTTTGTTACCGGTGTTTGCTTTCCTAGTGTACTTATAAAGACAAAGGGACACAACTCATTCCTACTGACAAAGTCCAGAGAGCCCGCGTTCTCCAGAGGATGCACGAAGTAAATACACTACCGTAATATATTTTTTGAGATAATGCATATATATATAGACGTTATCACCAAATGAAACAATCTTCGGCATGTAGATTTTTTTTTAAATTATTAAACACAGTCTGGCCCCAACATTCAGCAGAGGCAAGTGTTGGACCAACTATATACCAACTTTCAAATAAAGGAAGAGGTAAGTAATGTTCTTTCTGAGAATCATATATTTATATAAAGTACTACATGTACATTTCATATATCAAATGTAAATGGCAAAGAACATACATATTATCACTCTGTAACCCAAGTACACCTTACAGATCATCTATCTCAAGAAAGATCAGAAATCTTTCTTTATACATGCCAACAAGTGTTAAATATGTGAAGAGGCATTAATTTATAACTTAAAACTGTTGACGAATGCAATATCATTTGTTAGGAAGCAGAGGCTGCAAAAGAGGAAGTGGGCCGCTGGGAGGCCTATCTTGGGGAGGTACTGTATTTAATTTTTGTTGATTATTGGTTTTTTTTAAAAATTCAATTTATTCACTTTTGCCATTGAAAAACTAAAACTAATTAAATCATCCCTTGTTCCATTTTACTTGGGACAAAAGAACAGTCTAGTCCATGATAATATTTGTAAAATGATCTAGTACTTAACATGCATGATGATTTCAGCAAATAAATAATCATTTTTAAAGGTTATTACAATCAAGTAAATTTTAAATTAGTACACATTTTCAATACAGACCAAAGCTTTTGTGGCAGGACCAGATTTTAGCATGGCTGATGTGTGGTTTTACCCACATATTGCCTTTTCTGTACGCATAGGTTTTGAGCTCGAGAAATTCCCCAACATGAAAGCCTACTACGACAAAGTGACCGCCCGCCCCAGCGTTCAGAAATCATGGCCACCTCACTGGAAAGAGGAAGCAGCCAAATTTACGCCCTTCAAGGGAATTTAAACAGGGCTAACATTTGAATGTTGAAACTGGTAGCCTACATATCATGTAACCATTACTTGTTAAGCTATTTACCTGTATCTGTCAATCTAATGAAACGGAACAAACTCTTTTTGTTTTTCCTTTCACATTTTGTTAATTTACATGGATCATTTAACATGAAATGAAATAAACTAATATTACTTTCAGAATATGTTTTGAATTTCTTATGCATATTAAGGTCAGACGACATGTTCCTCGAGCATTTTTTTTGTATCTTCTCGTAATAAAGAGTCCCAAAAAAATAATCCGGATTTTCACCGAAATTGGTTTATAAAATTATATTTGATTATGCCCCTTTATATATATATAAAAGCAAATGTATTTTCAGTACGATTATATTGGAAATTGCATACTCTAGTATCTTGCACAAATGCCTGGTAACGTACCCTAATTTTTTGCAAGAAAGCTTGTCAAAGTAGTAGTAAATCAATAACAAATTCCTGGAAAAAGTTTCTTTAACTGAGGAACGTGTCGTCTGAACTAAGAAGAAAGCCTGATAAACAAGATGCCCAAGGGCCACAACCCTCACCTGAACAACAATACCATACCGACACAACTCTGATCCAAACAGCTTAAATCAAATCGGAAAATATCTATCACTTTGCATTTTTAGCACATGTTTTAACATTGAGTCCCTAATAAAGAATGAAGATTTAATGATTTTCCTTAATATATTCCTATGTAAAAATTGTAGCATTATGGCCCCACCCTACCCCTGGGAATCATGATTTGAACAAACTTGATACTACACTACTTAAGAATGCTTCCACATATGTTTAAACTTCATGAGCAAAATGTAGTACATGATGAGAAGACATAAGGAAACTGTGAGAAATTTTTTAAAGATTTCCCCTATTTATTCCTACTTAAAAATTGCCCCCCCCCCTTCCCCAAACTGTGAAATTGTGGCCCCACACTACCCATTGGAATCGTGATTTGAACAAACTTGATTTTACATTTCCTTGAAATGCTTCCAAATAGGTTTCAACTTTTCTGGCAATATGGTTTTTGAGGAGATTTTTTAAAAATTAACCTTATATGTTCCTTTGTAAATTTGTCCCCCCCCCCTTGTAGCCCCAACCTACCCCCTGGGGATAATGATTTGAACAAACTTTAATCTAGACCACCTGAGGAAGCTTCTACATACAATTCAACTTTAATTGTCAAATGGTTGAGAAGATTTTTTAAAAATTTAACCTTTTTAAAATGTTCCTATGTAAAAATTTGAACACCCTCCCCCTTGTGGCCCAACCCTACCCTCAGGTACCATGATTTGAACAAACTTGAATCTAGACCACCTGAGGATGATTCTACATGGATTTCAACTTTTCTGGCCAAATGGTTTTGGAGAAGATGTATAAAGATTTTCGCTTAAAAATTATTATGTAAACTTTTACCCCTATTGTGGCCCCACCATATCTCCTGGGACCATGATGAAAACAAACATGAATCTACATCATTGGAAGATGCTTTAACATGAATTTCAACTTTTCTGGCCAAATGGTTTTCCAGAAGAAGTTTGTTTTAAAACCTTTTACCTATATATTCCTATGTAAAACTTTGACGCCCATTGTGGCCCCACCCTATCTCTGGGGATCATGATTTGAACAAATTTGAATCTACAATACCTGAGGAAGCTTCCTTATAAGTTTCACCATTATGTATATGATTGCATTTACAAGGTTGATCATTTGTTCGACTGTTTTAACTGTCTGTAACCCAAAAGAAGTCGTATATTTCACAAATTATGCATATTTTGACCACTCGATAACCATGAATTTGAAATCTGCCAAATAATTTCGGAGTGTTTGAGACTACTAGACGCATAGAGCACTCGGACCAATGACCAACACAAAGTTTGACTATCGCTGTCTTCCGTGCGGTATACATTTTTTTGGAAATACTTGTTATAAATACCTACAAAAGGCGTGACCTTAATTACTCCCGTCTCCGGAGCGGAAAAAATCGACTCCCCCTTACGTAGGAATCGACTTCCCCTTACTTTTTGTCGACTCCCCCGCGTTAGGGGTTGTATACGGTGAAGATGCTAACTTACTATAATATGTTAAGTATAAATTCTGTACTTAAGAATATGCTTAAACACTTAAGAATCTTTATGCACACGACCCCTGGTATTTTTATTTTTATTGACATTTGTGCAGAAAAAGTGTCATTGAATGTGTTATCATATGCTTAATTTTTTATTTGATGACAATTTCATAAACATCATTCAGTATTGTGCATTGTACAAGAGCCTGAAGTTTATTGGCAATAAATTAATAACATACAAAAACACATTGAATACATAACCTTGTACCATAGCTTGGCGTGTTTTCTATTGTTTAAAGTGTGGGTTATCTGTACATACCCCACACTTTTTTTTAAAACTCCGCCCACTATCTCAGGTAAAAACAACATCAACAAAGTTGTATTTTAACACGTCCCTAATATTCCACAGTAAGAAATTCCTCCAGATAAAAATTGCCAAAACTCAACACGGATAATTGACTCAAACTAAGTTTCGTCAAATAAATCTCATTTGTAGCTCGAGACAAAACAATATCGGCAACGGTTTTGTCAGAAAGACTCTATTTTCATTCTCACCATGTGTGCGAACAAGGAGAGAAACGCGTGTAAGATGAAATAGGGGTATCCTGTATAAAGGTTTTATAGAAAGGTAATCACGTGATAGGTACGCGTTTGAATAGTAAACTTGTTTTGTGGACAGAGTGAAAAGCGGTAGCCAATCGTATTTGACATTTACCATTCACGGTTTCGCAACATGCATTTCTCAAAAAATATTTTTATTTTTTTTTTGCTTATTGATTGATTTTTTTAAGTATATATATGTACATGGTTTTTTCAGCCATTTTTAAAAACATACATGTATATTATTGATACAGAGTATCAAATAGGATTTTAAAAAGAGTAACTACCCTCATCAATTTAATTCTAATTTCAATTGTTTAAACAGAAGCATTGCACAACTTAGGGTTCGTAAACATGAAATTATGTTAATAAGTTTAATTCTTTGAAGCAAATATCGATACTAGAAGTCGGAAAATGATTAAATATGAAATTAAAATATGATAATGAGCAGTCGATTTATTCCTAATGGCTATGAATTTTAAAAGAAATAAAAAATAATTGATATTTCTTGGGATATAGAGAGTCATTTTCGAAATTCACGGAGTACAATGTACATATATTAAGACCAACGCACTGGCACGGTATTGTTTAGAGGCAAGTGCACTCTCAATAGCTATAATAATAAGATATAATGAATAATCGTAAACTATGGTACAAGTAACTTACCCCATATAATATTGTTGATTATGTGCAGATACCCGATGGGCGTGGTCATAATGACACTCGGGAGCTACGCTCCCTCGTGCCATTATGACCACGCCCATCGGGTATCTGCACATAACCAACAATATTATATGGGGTAACTACTACATCTCAATCACTGTAACATTTGAGTATGCTTTCAATATATAATTAATAAATTCATCATTAAAGCATCTCAAAATGTTTTTAAAATACATTTGGCAGTGAATATAGGAAAACAGCATTTCATTTTAATTAGGAGTCAAATAAATAAGGCATAAATTTAACAAATCAGGCGACACAAATTTTCATGTAAAACTTAACTAGAATACAGCAATTTAGTTTTATGAGTAGGTACTTCTCTCTGTAATACATTGTAAGAAACACTTTCTGTTTGACCTTTACCATGTCAAAATACGGTACATACCGTGGGATTTTTAGAATTCATGGGAGATAATTTTGCCATGGATATGTTATGTACCCTCATCCAAACAAATTACTAATTACTAAACACAGTCTGTATTTTTTATACATAAAAGTGAATCCATGAAATAACATCGAAGTGAATAAACCCTAATATATTGACAATTCACAAACATTGGTTCCCAGAAGTTTAACGAGGCCGAGTACAGTTCGAGTGCACATGACTTTTCACATCTTTTCATTTTCATGCAAAGTTATAACTTTCATTTGAATTGTGTTTTTATACAAAATTAACATTATATGTAACGTTTATTAGTTGAGAAATACATGTAGTAACTTTATGAATTTGATAGGGTAAATTATTAAAATGGCGCTTACATGTCGTCATTCCGGGTATTTTAAACTATGCATAAAGCCATAGAAAAAACATAGGTAATCACAGATTACAAAGTTCACCAAGACAAGGCATCACCTTTATGAGGCATCACCTTTATGAGACCACCTTTATCATATTATATATAAATCATAGTTAATGATCTTGGATATTGGATGCTGTACTGTGGTTTGACATGATATCTCATATCATACAAAATTGTATATAATATGTTTCAAACCTATCAAATGTTAACAATTTGCGTTATGAATAAAGTATAATAAAATTAAAAGTATATTGAAATTACATAAAATTGCTTGATTTCTGTCATTTTCGTCTAAAAATCCCTCCGCACGAAAGAAATAGTTTCTCCCAAAACTTGTTTGTTTATTGAATTTAATTGGGTTTTCTTTATCAATTAATAATGTACAATTAGGAAATAATAATCCTTTTGTGCTAAATGAAAAAATATAATCATACTCATTTAAATATAATGATCATGTGCGCAATGAAATCAAAACGTGAGGAGTGAGATACCTTAATTTAGGAATAAGGAATCATTCTTCGACTATTATGAGGTGATCAAATATGCCAGGGGTGATCAAACCCAATAAAGCCCGAAGGGCTTCGATAATGATTCTTTATTACTTATATTTATATAATTTTCAGCAACTGTACGATTAAATTTTGAAATAGTCATTGTGGAGTATACGTTACAAAATCGATTCGTAGTGTTATCACAGACAAAGACACTGGAAAATGTAAATATTAAAGAATAAATTATTTCCACAATTTTTATCTGAAAAATAATTAAGCTGAAATTAATAAAACAAAAGAAGTTGAAAGAAATTTTAAGGTTGTTCGAGATATAGGTTACGATATCAAAAAGGCATCCATAGATTTATAGCATTTTTATTATTTTTTTTACTTCCAGTCTATTGGAAATGCCGAAAAAAAAGTATTCAATATTACGTATCTAACGTAATTCAAACGTTCAATATAGTACAGTTTACCATCATTTGCCATTTGCAGTACTTTGCCGATGCATACATATGGGAGAGACAGAGAACAGCGCAATTTGACATTAATTAGTACTAACGTGTATTTAGGTATGAAGTATGACCCCATAGAATGCTCCTATCTATCCAAAAAGCTCTCGGACGAAATCAAACACAGAGTCAAGGAACTAGACTTTAAGAGGTAAGTCAGGTGTACCGTCATCCGCCAATGAAATCGTTTAGCTATATATGCAAATTTATCTAGAAGATGCATGTGACTCTGTGATAGTTTCTTAAGAGTTAATGCAAAGAGTAATCCCTACATATTTTGAACATACATGTAATTGTCCAAAATTTGTAGTCTTGCCATCTGTGAACGGTTTTTCCGTCATACTATTCCCTTCTTTAAAGTAATAGAAACAACAGAGAGTCTGTACCATATACTGGTACTCTAATACTAAGTAGTGGGCAAGTACCAATATAAACCTTATTCTAGTTGTACGTCTTTCTAGGTACAAGTTGGTGTGTACCGTGACAATCGGACAGAAGAACGACCAGGGGGCACAGATTGGGTCCCGCTATCTATGGGACGCTGACACGGACAACTTCGCCGCCGCCTCCTTCCACAACCGCCACATTTTTGCCGACGGCTCCGTGTATGCCCTGTACTATGAGTAAATGGATGAAACAGCGCCCCAAAGCGGCGCGCCTGCCTCTACCTACTGGCATGCTTGCCTCTAACGATGGCATGTTCTTTAAAACTGATCTAGTCAAGGTTTTTTTTTTAGCTCATCTGAGCTGAAAGCTCAAGTGAGCTATATTCTGATCGCTTTTTGACCGGCGTCCGTCCGTCTGTCTGTAAACTTTTTACATTTTCGACTTCTTCTCCAGAACCACTGAGCCGATTTCAACCAACCTTGGCACAAATCATTCTTAGGTAAAGGTGATTCAAGTTTGCTAAAATGAAGTTCACGCCCTCTTTCAAAGGGAGATAATTAGGAATTATTGAAAATTTGTTGGTATCTTTCAAAAATCTTCTTCTCAAAAACCAAATGGCCAGAAAAGCTGATATTTTTGTGGAAGCATTCTCGGGTAATGTAGATTCAAATTTGTTCTTCCCCTCAAAAACGAATTAGTCAGAGAAGCTGTTACTAGTGTGAAAGCAACATCAGATACTGTAGAATAAAGTTTGACAAAGTCATCACCTTCGGGGGTAGGGTGGGGCCACATTGGAAGGTCGAATTTTTCGCTAAGAAAAATTTTGTAATTTATTCTCAAAAAATAAAACGTTATTATATATCGTATTACATATGCTTATCTGCAAGCATTTTGACATACATGTATTGTTAATTCTTTACTGTTTAGACGTGGGCCCTGGACAATTCTTGGGCCCTACAAGAGGTTCAAAGTTTGATGTAGGTTTACATATATTATATAAACTGTTGTTTAAGATCTTCTTGAGAACTGCAATGCTTAATATGTGATATGACTATCAAATCATCTTGTTACAAAATGTTTTACATATGAATATTTACACTTGCAAATATGCTTCCTTATTTTGCAAAAACGTTCAATTCTGTGTAAACTTTTTCATGACTCACAATGATAATCGCACGCGCATATAGTTTGACGGTTGCATTATTGTAAACATAAAAATCACGGTTATTTCATTAATTCTGAACGGTTTGCCTTTTTCAAATAAATATGAGTAATAAACAGCAATTTTAAAATGCAAACTGGGATTTGAACTTGGTTGGTACGTGATCAAATCTTCTGAGAAGCCCTTTAGGCTTCACAAGATTTGAGCATGTGACCAACCAAGTTCAAATCTCGGTGAACTTTTTAAATTGCTGTTTATTTCTTAAATATCTGCAGAACTATTTGAAAATCTTTTGATTCAGAATCTATTCTACTACATTGTCCAGCATTTATATATGACTCCACAAAGCTGATATTATAATGGCTATTGTTGCTCAGGTGAGCAATGTTGCCCATGGGCCACTTGTTTAGCATGTTACCATTCAAAAATCAAAATAACTGATATCTTTTATTGAATTTATTTTTCATTTTTTTTAATTTTTGCTGTTGATATGTAATTGAATGTATTTATGAATTAAAAATTTATTTTAAATGGTTATATACCAATATTATTTTTTTTTTCAACAAAAAATGTTCACACATGCATAAACTCATCAATTAATATAAAAAAAAATGTACACTGAACAAAAATATCACAGGTTCATGTTTGTAGGATACCGGTATTTTCATGAGAAAAAAATCATCTCTCTAAACACAATATTTCCTTCTGAAGATTTTGAATGGCGATGTCATGGTACAACTTGTGAAACTCATCAGTAGCATATATCCTCTGTCGCTGACAAAAGCCTCGTAAAACCTGAGTAATGGAGACGTCAAAACATCACAGCAAAATCATTTATTTTCGTGGCTTGACTCTCAGTTTTATAGTAAGTAAAATAATTGCAAAATATCTTTCTGACTGAGAGGCTCATTTAAAAACATCCATATACTCCTAATATATAAAATCTTTCTACAAATGTTTAAAATTTTCATACCGCTGATCTGCGCTTTTAGTATTCCGGATCAGTAATATGACTGTATTCTTCCCGAATCTGATCTGCCTACTTCTTGTAGTCTAAAAAAGACTTTGGTATCAGACATGAGTGATAGTTCAGTAGTTTACACATATTGCATCCATTTGTCTCAATGTGTTGCGTGATTATAGAAATTTAAAACCTCTTAAGTTGGTTTGGCTTTGCTATGAATAAAAAAGTCAAGTAGATAAACAATTCATCTTTTACCTTCACTTGGTCTACCTAACACTGCCATATCCATATCCAGAAAGAATTGCAAATCTTTATCGGAATTCTCTTTAAGACTATGAGATTTTGTCTGAAGAATCCATTTCATTACCTCATCAGTCTTGTCAGCTTCCCAAGAAATAGGAGGGAAAAATAAAAAATATATATATAATCTAGCTCTTATGGTTTACATTTTTATAACCCCGAAAACAAAGGGTTTTTTTTTTGGGGGGGGGGGGGGGGTTATATAGGAATCACCTTGTCCTTCTGTATGTACGTCTGTCCGTCCGTCTGTCTGTGCAATCATGTCCGGTCCATGTTTTTCTTTTGGAGAAACATTGGAAGATCTTACTTCATACAAAGACTGTTAATGACCTGAGTGGAAAATTCATGTCTGGTCTGTTGGTCTATATCTTTCTTATGAAGAAACATTGGAAGTTCTGACTGCATACAAAGATTGCTTATGACCTGAGGGTGTGCCATGATTTTGACCAAAAGGTCATTTGAGCAAGTTCAAGGTCATTGAAAGAAAGAGTTCATAATTTGTGTCTGCTTTAAACTTTTTTTTATGGAGAAACATTGGAAGTTCCTATTTCACATAAAGATTGCCTTAGACCTGAGGATGTGTCATGAACTTGACCTAACGTCACTTGTGCAAGTTCAAGGTCATTGTTTAAAAAATGCATAATAATGGTATGTATTTTAGAGATTTAATTCACTTAAAATTATGTATTGTGTAATTTTATAAAGATAAAAAAAAAATATGCAGAGCACTGGAGGCCCATCTCCAACCCCCCCCCCCCCCCCAGTGGTCTACAATTTTTTTTCTTCTTTACAAATTTTATTTTTAAAAACATTGCACATAATTTTCATTGTATACTCATTGTAAATCAGTTTTAATTTTTTAAACACATATTTGAAGAACACAACAGTTTAATAAGCTTAATTGTATTCAATGATTTTGCATGCTTTATGCTATACTCTGACATTTGTTTTATTCTTTGCAGAGCTTTCAGTGACTGAGACTGGGCACCAAGGGGAGCACCTAGGGAAGCAAGGGTTGTACACACCGCCAAGTCTACCCCATTGTTAGCTCGTAACAGACCTGAGAGAGCACGGGATTTTGCATTTCTACTGTAAGTTTTGTTTTTGGGAAGACTGACAGATATGGTTCGATTGACTGACTCGAACTTGTTTGTAGTTGTGTTTAGTTTCATTTCATTCAAGGCAGAGATCGAGAGAACCATTCCGAGTAATGATTTTAGAATAACCTTGTCTTTTTGATTTAACTTTAGGTCACCTGGTTCTAGATTATGTGCTCGGAGACCAACAGATTTGTGCCACCAGCTAGTTTTCTTACCACCCTTACAGAGAGTTACACTCCATCTGCAACCTTCACCGCAACCCCCACTGTAGCACTTGATGACCCTGTCTACAATTCTAGGTAGGCATTTTGAAATTTTATTCAAGTCACCATTATGTTTTTAAACAGTGCCTGAAAAATGCCGTGGCATCGTTCTTTGATGTCATTGGCAAACATTTTCTGCAAATCAGACTTGTGAGTTTTAGTGTGTGCAGGAAACATTTCGGGACTGAATTCGGCTTTAACACCTTGTCGAAATAGACTTTGCCCCCTATGTATCCTATCGGCTAGTCGGCTAGTTTTCCACAGGGGGGACAGAGTGTTTTTAAGGGCGGTTTCTAACCCTGTACAACTGGTGGCATCGCCATCAGTGGTCACTATTTAACCAGCAGATCATGTTTAGCCAGTTTTTCCCCAATTTTGTATCCCGTCTCCCTCTCGGACAATGGTTCGACGGGATTTTTATTGGCCGTACAACCAACATGCCCATTTGGGCAGCTAACATCATATCCCTCTCTTCGGAGCCATGCTCCAACCCAGCATAGTTTATTTACCATATGATAGCTTATCACATTATGTTGGTCTGTCTCATCCTCACACGCTACACCAATTACTTGTGAGGCTCCCTGGCCCATTTTATGCCTGCTAGTGATACCCCTTGATTGATAAGAGGCATCCATTTGAATATTGATTGGATGTGAGGAAGGAAGACCTAACATTTCATTCTTTTTCTTAAGTTGTTTCAATTTTTCATCCATATCGCGTTCTGCTATTTCAACAATTTTCTCACCCACTTTATTACCTGATTTACCTGATTTATACATTCCGGACCTTGCTGGGGGTGGAATGCCGGTGCATGCCAGAATAAGTCTGGCCTGGTCATTACCTAATGGGGTCTGGTATACCTAGATTCATTTCTGCAGCTTTTCTACCACAGCGCTTTGATGGAACCTCATGATACAATTTATATGGCTTCGATATAAAATTGCACCTCTTGCACCTGAATGTCCATGACCAGCCTAGCCCCCACTTAGTTTCAGATTTTATCTCAAAATCAGCAAGTTGGCATAAACACCTGGCATGTGATACATGCAGGTCATTTATCATGTCAAGGGTCAGACCCTTATCAACAACCCTCATTTCCCGACTGTCGGGTCTGGTGACACTTGAGTAAGGGCTGGGATCACTGGGGCGGGGGCGCAAAACCTTGACATTACTAAGACTTTTTTCAGCTCCTGACAAAGTGTAAGACTTACCATCAGGTGATACTCTAGTAATTAAGTTAAATTGATTAGCTGTTAACCGCGGTAACCAAACTGATTTAAATACCTGATGTTTAGAGTGGCCTTGACCCACTCTCCCCTTTCTAACATTGTTTCCACAGACAAACTTGTGCTTTTTTCTCTCACCTCTCATTTTGAATGTATACACAGGTTCAAATTACCTTGTTATGATGACATCACATTTCAATATGGCTGCCTCAGCTGTCTATGACATCATGACGTGGGGTTTTGGCGTAAAAATGTAGTTAGGTTTGACTGATAGGTTTACACATTGGAAGTTTAATAACTCCATTTCTAACGTACCAAATTTCGCATGTAGCACCTTTTTAGAAACGATATATCCTCTTCTTTCTTGCAATTCCTTATTCGTGGTATTTGTGATGCTATTATTCTTGATTTGAGTAAAAATGTATCCAGAAAAGAGAAAAAATGTGTACTTTTTTAACTTAATATACTGATTTTTTTGGTAAATTAACAGTTAATTCTCAATATTTTGATTTATATTCTTAAATCTAGTTCTAAGAAGCAATTCAAACTGAAAAATCATGGTATAACTTAATATTTAAGTGCGTATAAGTCAATCAAAAGACAAGTCTGAAAACAGCTTTATTTACATGTAATGAGGGAGGGGTACATGTATTTTTTATAAGTCTCTAAAACTTTTACTATTAATTGGAATTTCATAAAACTTGGTAGTATGGATGTGAGTGATGTATAATAGATAATGATATGTTGAGAAAGCATTAGATTGATAAATGGGTTTACATATTGGGATTATCCCTTCAACTATTTTTAGAATCGGTAGGACAACAAAGTAGTGCCATTAAAAATAAAAGTTCCTTTATTAACAGACTACATATAAAATCTATGAAGCTATGTACTATTATGAACATCATACTTGTAAGTGAGGAGCATTTTTCCTGTAAGTATATTGAGCAAAATGTGATTTAACCTGAAAGTGTATGGAATTATTTTGTGTTATGTGATGCTTCACTGATAGGCAGGAGTTTTGTACTTTCACTTTCTTTTTCAGGGGTTGACGTAAACAGACGGATTTTGCGGGAAAACGAATCTGACATCAAACCACGAAACTCGGACCAAAGATGGACAACTTGTGTAGCTTCAGTTTGAGGGATCAATCGTTGCTGAACGAAAATTAGGGAGAATGCTGTGTGACATTTTGTTAACATTATCGGCTATGGAGAATGTATTAGTGGACTATACCCACTTACGCGTTTTTAACATAATCTGGAATTATCATGTTCAAATCCTCAAGTAAACGATTGCCTTTGGTTACCTTCACAAGTATTGCAAATAACCTAGCTTGTATAGAACAATTTTAGAAATATGACCTACATGTCCAACTCTCTATAAAACACGCTTTTACCGTAAAGTTATATTTTAAAAAAAAAACCAATTAACTAGTTGTTCCTGTTTTGAATAATTCCTGCATTTTATTCCGAAACATGTTGAAGATAGCGTTTAGGATGTTTAAACGATCGGTAGATGTACATGTATATGCAAATGTTTGATGTTTGATAAATTGTACAAACTTTCGAAGGTTACTTTTCAATTTGAACAAAAAATCATAAATACAAAATTTTGAGGATTTATAAGAACTCTTCAATTCATGGTATGAAATTTTAATACGCTTTAATAGTGTTTTGCATTACATGTTAAATTTCTGAAATATATAAGTGATGTACATAAAAAAGCTTCTAACCAATCAGGTTTTGGTGAACTTGGTCATTTTCCTATGTTTGTTGATATCATAAAGTGTAATCTAAAATATTTGCAAAGAATTGAAGCTCTCCCTGAACATTCTTTATTAAAAAATGCAATGTATGAAAACAATTTTTATATCAGAAATAACAAAAGCAGCTGTAGTAGCAGTATTCATTTTATCCTAGATAAACTACATTTACGACACCTTACACATGATAGAAATATTGTGTCAATAGCTTCAAACAAATTTTGTGAAATATATAAAAAACACTTGGAGAAATGCACTTGCAGACAATGCAGAAAAAACAAATTGGTAAACTCAGAACATATGCTCTTTTTAAAACAAAATTTTGTAGAGAAATATTTTTTTGTTATCCACAATCCTCATGTTTTAAAATGTTTTACCAACTTTAGAATTAGCTCTCATTCACCAGCCATTGAAACTGGTCGCTATAATAATACTCCTGTTGATGAAAGAACATGTACTTTTGCAAATTTAAGGTAGAAGATGAAATTCATGTTGTATTTAATTGTACATCAAACAATACATTAAGGAATCTTTTATAGAGTCCTTGGATAGGTTATGTAAAAAATTTTAAATAATAATTTAAAATAATACTTGTAATAAAGACAAGTTTATCTGGCTAATGTGTAATGAATGTGATAATGTTATTGAAATTTTTGCAAGCTACATTAATAGATGTTTTCAACTGAGAAAAGCCGAATTGTGTTCAACTGAGACTGTAATAGATTCATCTTTTATAATTATAATTTAAAATACAAACTATCATTTAGAAACCTTCTCTCTCTCTTTGTATGTGTTTTTGTATTTTTTACCTTTTGTATGTCCAAAAGGGCCCAAAATTTGGAAATGAATTATCTGATCTTATCTCTGGCAAAAATGAATACATCAATGCCGTTTTCTTGTACCATATTGATTTAAAGGCTTAAACCATAGATATATGGCTTGGATTCTCCGTATTTAAATGACAAAAGATTGCTCTAGAATTTCAACTCATTTTGCAATGACCTCATGAACCTATATATAAAGAATTCCCTCTCGGTCTTCCATACTGCTTGTGTATACAATACACTGCACACACACAAGGCGGCAATATCATCATCATGGCAGAGAACATGTTCCTGTTCTGGGGGTCGGGCAGCATTCCCTGCTGGAAGCCCATGATAGTTTTGGAGGAGAAAGGTTTCGGGGGATACAAGAACAAACTGATAACATTCAGCAACAAGGAACACAAAGGGGAGGATGTTCTAAAACTCAACCCCCGAGGTCAGGTACGCAGAGATTCCATGTAACAGTGTAACACGCAAGCTATTGAGTTAATTGTAATAAATACATTCATAAAGCAATTTTTAAAACTGTCCTTTTTTATTTACTTTTATATTTATTATGCATAATGCATGAGGCTTAAAATCAAATCTATGAGTGACATTTAATCCTTTAGCACCAGTTCTGTATTAAATTCATCGACGTATTAATTGATAATTAAATAGCTAGAAACTATAATACCCGAAGGTATGTGCATTAAGTGGTGTAATAATATATTATATTGGTAGCTGCAAAATTACCCCCCCCCCCCCCCACCTTCAAAATAGTGACCGTTAAGTGAAAATAATGAAGTTGAAGTTGGAATATGTGTGGTGGGATTTTTTCCCCCTTTGCTCTAATATTTGAACTGTTACAATTTATAATGTCTTTTTTTTTTGCTCTTCGTTTTGAACTGCCACAGTCGTAATATATAACCATGTCTCTTTGCTCTAATTTTTGAACTGTCACAATTGTTTTTTTTAATCGACCGTATTGTGGTTTGCATTTTATATTAAAGTGACACAGAGTAAGTGCAATTTAATACGAAGTTTGAAGAATTATAAGTGCATAAATGTAATGTTTTTTAAAAAGTAAATTGACTTTCCATGTCAGATAATGCAGCGTTGATTGTAGACCAATTTAATATAGTCGCAATTAGCAGTGGTACATGCGCGGACCTGTTTATGGGCGGCGGAAAGGGTAAAAAAGACGTTACAAAAACATACTGAAATACGAAACAGACCAGCTTAAAACAAAATCAATAGTCTCTTTTGCAAAATCAACAGACACCAATGCATTAAACATTAACGTCTTTTTTACCCTTTCCGCCGCCCATACCACTATGGTGCACACGATGTTAAGATATCTTATCAGCACACATGTTCCCAAAAATAAAAAAAAAAACGCTAATACGACGGACTTTTAAGGGTACATACCAGTTTAATCTAAAACAATTTTACCATACCATGCACTCAAATGGATGATGAACAAATAGTCTTTGATACGTTTTTAAATAATATGCGGGTTTTTTTTTAACCAGTTAACCATCCACTTCTTGTGTATAGGTTGGGGGGAGAGGGGGGGGGGGGGGGGTCGTCAAAAACAATTTGGATCGATCACTGCTTTTGGGTATATATTTGTCGCTCTAAAAACTAAATAATAAAAGAAAATAAGACTAAAAGCTTGCATATCAAAATATAAACTGTCTCGGTTGGAAAGAAAATAGATGTTTTTCCTTAGTTAACAGATATGTTCTACACTAGTTTTTAATTATATTTGTATAGGTACCAACGTTTAAAGATGGAGACATCGTGGTCAATGAATCCAACGCAATTTGTGAATACCTCGAGGTAATAAACCTTTATACATGCACACATGTAGTAAGCAGAGAGAGAGAGAGAGAGAGAGAGAGAGAGAGAGAGAGAGAGAGAGAGAGATAACTAATTTTGTTACCGGTGTTTGCTTTCCTAGTGTACTTATAAAGACAAAGGGACACAACTCGTTCCTACTGACAAAGTCCAGAGAGCCCGCGTTCTCCAGAGGATGCACGAGGTAAATACACTACCGTAATATATTTTTTGAGATAATGCATATATATAGACGTTATCACCAAATGAAACAATCTTCGGCATGTAGATTTTTTTTTAATTATTAAACACAGTCTGCCGCCAACATTCAGCAGAAGCTAGTGTTGGACCTACTATATTACTTCTTCCAAACAAAGGAAGAGGATCGCAAAGAGGTAAGTAATGTTCTTTCTGAGAATCATATATTTATATAAAGTATTACATGTACATTTCATATATCAAATGTAAATGGCAAAGAACATACATATTATCACTCTGTAACCCAATTACACCTTACAGATCATCTATCTCAAGGAAGATCAGAAATCTTTCTTTATACATGCCAACAAGTGTTAAATATGTGAAGAGGCATTAATTTATAACTTAAAACTGTTGACGAATGCAATATCATTTGTTAGGAAGAAGTTGCCAAGAAAGTAGAGGCTGCAAAAGAGGAATTGGACCGCTGGGAGGCCTATCTTGGGGAGGTACTGTATTTAATTTTTGTTGATTCTTGGTTTTTTAAAAAATTTCAATTTATTCACTTTTGCCATTGAAAAACTAAAACTAATTAAATCATCCCTTGTTCCATCTTACTTGGGACAAAAGAATATTCTAGTCCATGATAATATTTGTAAAATGATCTAGTACTTAACATGCATGATGATTTCAGCAAATAAATAATCATTTTTAAAGGTTATTACAATCAAGTAAATTTTAAATTAGTACACATTTTCAATACAGACCAAAGCTTTTGTGGCAGGACCAGATTTTAGCATGGCTGATGTGTGGTTTTACCCATTTATTGCCTTTTCTGTACGCATGGGTTTGGAGCTCGAGAAATTCCCCAACATGAAGGCCTACTACGACAAAGTGACCGCCCGCCCCAGCGTTCAGAAATCATGGCCACCTCACTGGAAAGAGGAAGCAGCCAAATTTACGCCCTTCAAGGGAAAAATTTAAACAGGGCTAACATTTGAATGTTGAAACTGGTAGCCTACATACCATGTAACCATTACTTGTAAAGCTATTTACCTGTATCTGTCAATCTAATCATACGGAACAAACTCTTTTTATTTTTCCTTTCACATTTTGTTAATTTACATGATCATCATGGATCATTTAACATGAAATGAAATAAACTAATATTACTTTCAGAATATGTTTTGAATTTCTTATGCATATTAAGGTCAGACGACATGTTCCTCGAGCATTTTTTTTGTATCTTCTCGTAATAAAGAGTCCGAAAAAAAATAATCCGGATTTTCACCGAAATTGGTTAATAAAATTATATTTGATTATGCCCCTTTATATATATATATATATATATATATATATATATATATATATATATATATATATTAAAGTTTCTTTAACCGAGGAACGTGTCGTCTGACCTTAAGAAGAAAGCCTGATAAACAAGATGCCCAAGGGCCACAACGCTCACCTGAGCATCAATACCATACCGACACAACTCTGATCCAAACAGCTTAAATCAAATGGGAAAATATCTTCACTTTGCATTTTTAGCACATGTTTTAACATTGAGTCCCTAATAAAGAATGAAGATTTAATGATTTTCCTTAATATATTCCTATGTAAAAATTGTAGCATTATGGCCCCACCCTACCCCTGGGAATCATGATTTGAACAAACTTGATACTACACTACTTAAGAATGCTTCCACATATGTTTAAACTTCATGAGCAAAATGTAGTACATTATGAGAAGACATAAGGAAACTGTGAGAAATTTTCTAAAGATTTCCCCTATTTATTCCTACTTAAAAATTGCCCCCCCCCCTTCCCCAAACTGTGAAATTGTGGCCCCACACTACCCATTGGAATCGTGATTTGAACAAACTTGATTTTACACTTCCTTGAAATGCTTCCAAATAGGTTTCAACTTTTCTGGCAATATGGTTCTTGAGGAGATTTTTAAAAAATTAACCTTATATGTTCCTTTGTAAATTTGTCCCCCCCCCTCCTTGTAGCCCCAACCTACCCCCCTGGGGATAATGATTTGAACAAACTTTAATCTAGACCACCTGAGGAAGCTTCTACATACAATTCAACTTTAATTGTCAAATGGTATTTGAGAAGATTTTTTAAAAAATTTAACCTTTTTAAAATGTTCCTATGTAAAAATTTGAACACCCTCCCTCTTGTGGCCCAACCCTACCCTCAGGTACCATGATTTGAACAAACTTGAATTTACACCACCTGAGGATGATTCCACGTGGATTTCAACTTTTCTGGCCAAATGGTTTTGGAGAAGATGTATAAAGATTTTCGCTTAAAAATCATTATGTAAAATTTTACCCCTATTGTGGCCCCACCATATCTCCTGGGATCATGATTAAAACAAACATGAATCTACATCATTGGAAGATGCTTTAACATGAATTTCAACTTTTCTGGCCAAATGGTTTTCCAGAAGAAGTTTGTTTCAAAACTTTTTACCTATATATTCCTATGTAAAACTTTGACGCCCATTGTGGCCCCACCCTATCTCTGGGGATTATGATTTGAACAAACTTGAATCTACAATACCTGAGGAAGCTTCCTTATAAGTTTCACCATTATTGGCAAAATGGTATTTAAGAAGAAGATTTCTTGAAATTGTAAATTTTTCATTATTTCCTAATTATCTCCCTTTTAAGTAGGACGTAGCCCTTCATTTGCATAAACTTGAATCCCCTTGATCCCCTTTTCTGCCAAGTTTTGTTGAAATTGGCCCAGTGGTTCTGGAGAAGATGAAAATGCGAAGTTTACGACACCAACGCTAACGACAGACAACGGACAAATTTTGATAAGAAAAGCTCACCTAAGCAATTGGCTCAGGTGAGCAAAAAAGACAAATTTTATTGACAAAAAATGATTTCAAGGAAAATAAAGAACTGGGGTGGTATGCATCAAAATTCTATTATATTATATCACTTTCAGTAAGTTTTGAATTGTAAACACATCATTTTCTCTTTAAAAAAAAAAGAAGAAGAAATGATTAGGAATATTCTTGTTTTTCTGCGCCCATTCAACATGTTATTCAATCAGATTAAACAGCCCAGTGTAGGGCGATAAATTTAAATTATAATTTACAAATAAGCTTATTATAAACCTCATTTTGGGAGTTTTTTTATGAAAAAAAAATATCAAAATTGTGTCTTGTTATAATTTATCCTAGAATGACTCATTAAAAAATAGCTTTCAAATAATTAAAATAATAAGAGAAAAGCTCTGAATGTGACAGCAAATCGGGCGTTTTGTGTGAACAGTGTCTGTAATCCATTTGTCAACCCTGAGCTAATAAACACTACCTATCCAAAGAAATGGGGTACTCTATATGCAATATTTTTCCAAAAAATAATGAAGTTCAACAGCTGATATTTTTTTTCATATTTCAAAAGTCAAAATCAAAGTAATATGCACAACTCTGATATCCAATTGATCTCCAAAACAACAACTTCCTATCTTGCAAACTGTATGAGGAGTTATCCGTACAATAGGGGTACCCTATATGCGATATTATGCGGGAAAATGACTCAGTTAGATAAATGATATATATGGAATAATGATGCATTTGAAAAAAGGGGTTGACTATATTTAAATAAGGACCTTCATACACACACTGACGAAATGCAGATGACATAAGAATAAAGCACAGGCTCCTGACGTTATAAATTTTTCTCATAATAAAAATAAATACCCTATACCTACTTGTCTATCATTAGGTATAGGGTATTTATCTTTATTATGAGAAAAACACATAACGTCAGGTGCCTGTGGAATAAAGTGATGTCATTTTATGACGTTAAAAACATTACCTTTGAGACTATTCCGAGATACACGGGCCTTATAAAAAAAATCCCAAACTGTCTGCACAATTAACAGGTAAATACAGAGCGTTTAGCAGCATTAACTTTCTAATTTATTTACAATTTGTTACACAGTCTTCTTGCTATCATACGCTTAAGCAACATGCGTAAATCTATGTAGATGTATGCATAAATTAATAAGGCTTGCAATATGATAAAAATCCGATGTTAAATTAAGCACAATATTTTCTACTCCCCCTTACGTTCTGTTTTTCAAAGATCGACTCCCCCCTATGTTACCGTTACATCTGAACAGAAAATGCCCCGATTATTTATTTTCCTAAGATTTGAATGCACTTACAAGGTTGATCATTTGTTCGACTGTTTTAACTGTCTGTAACCCAAAAGAAGTCGTATATTTCACAAATCATGCATATTTTGACCACTCGATACCCATGAATTTGAAATCTGCCAAATAGTTTCGAAGTGTTTGAGACTACTAGACGCATAGAGCACTCGGACCTATGACCAACACAAAGTTGACTATCGCTGTCTTCCGTGCGGTAAACATTTTTTGGAAATACTTGTTATAAATACCTACAAAAGGCGTGACCTTAATTACTCCCGTCTCCGGAGCGGAAAAAAATCGACTCCCCCTTACGTAGGAATCGACTTCCCCTTACTTTTTGTCGACTCCCCCGCGTTAGGGGTTGTATACGGTGAAGATGCTAACTTGCTATAATATGTTAAGTATAAATTCTGTACTTAAGAATATGCTTAAACACTTAAGAATCTTTATGCACACGACCCTTGGTATTTTTATTTTTATTGACATTTGTGCATAAAAAGTGTCATTGAATGTGTTATCATATGCTGTAATTTTTTATTTGATGACAATTTCATAAACATCATTCAGTATTGTGCATTGTACAAGAGCCTGAAGTTTATTGGCAATAAATTAATAACATACAAAAACACATTGAATACATAACCATCTCAATCACTGTAACATTTGAGTATGCTTTCAATATATAATTAATAAATTCATCAATTAAGCATCTCAAAATGTTTTTAAAATACATTTGGCAGTGAATATAGAAAAACAGCATTTCATTTTAATTAGGAGTCAAATAAATAAGGCATAAATTTAACAAATCAGGCGACACAAATTTTCATGTAAAACTTAACTAGAATACAGCAATTTAGTTTTATGAGTAGGTATTTCTCTCTGCAATACATTGTAAGAAACACTTTCTGTTTGACCTTTACCATGTCAAAATACGGTACATACTGTGGGATTTTTAGAATTCATGGGAAATAATTTTGCCATGGATATGTTATGTACCCTCATCCAAACAAATTACTAATTACTAAACACAGTCTGTATTATTTATACATAAAAGTGAATCCATGAAATAACATCGAAGTGAATAAACCCTAATATATTGACAATTCACAAACATTGGTTCCCAGAATTTAACGAGGCCGAGTACAGTTCGAGTGCACATGACTTTGCACATCTTTTCATTTTCATGCAAAGTTATAACTTTCATTTAAATTGTGTTTTTATACAAAATTAACATTATATGTAACGTTTATTAGTTGAGAAATAGTAACTTTATGAATTTGATAGGGTAAATTATTAAAATGGCGCTTACATGTCGTCATTCCGGGTATTTTAAACTATGCATAAAGCCCTAAAAAAATTTAGGTAATCACAGATTACAAAGCTCACCAAGACAAGGCATCACCTTTATGAGACCACCTTTATCATATTATATATAAATCATAGTTAATGATCTTGGATATTGGATGCTGTACTGTGGTTTGACACGATATCGTATCTCATATCATACAAAATTGTATGATAATCATATAACTCAAATTCAGAATTCAAACCTGTCAAGTGCATAAGTATATGACGGTGCGTCTTATAATCCATGCAAGTTTGGTGAAGTTAGGACCAGTAGTTACTTAGAAATGGCTATCAAAGGGCACCTGCACCAAAACTTTAACCAGCTCCAAAAACCTTAACCTCCTCCTGCATCTGAAATTCATGGCCCAGATTCAGCATCCAAGTCTTTCAAGTCCATAAGTAGGTCCAGATGCATCATCCATGCAAGTCTAGTGAAGATAGGACAAGTAATAACTTAGATGCAGGACCTGCACCAAAAACTTTAATCAGGTCCTGACGCTGACATCGGGGGTATAGCATAAGCTCCCCTGACTTTATTTAAGAATTTATTGACAGAGTATTAAGAGAAACATATCAACATTTTAAAAGTGTTATTTCATTAAAAATCAATTTTTATAAGCCAATCTATGCCACAATATGCTAATTTTTTTGGTAAAAAAAAATCAACTTTTGATCTTAAAATAATTGATATAGCAGTAAAACTACATGCAAGAAATTTCATCAGAATATCTAGGACAGAAATAATTAGACTCGGCCTCGTTAAACAATTCCACAGTATGTAACTATGTATTTCAAGTATAAAGAGTACCTTATGTACTATTCAATGGTGTTTTTGAGAGAAATTAAGTGACCTGATCATATAATTAACAAAGGCCCTCAAAAGGACATGTAGTAGTAACTAATGGTAACCCTTAGGTATTGAAAATATCTTCAGGTTTTAATGATAAATCAAACTAATTCATTCTAAAAGATTTCCTAAAGTAATCAATTTCCACAGTATCCTTTGAATAAAAAAAAATATATATAATTGAAATAAATAAAAAAAAAAAAACATCTGGGTTGCTCAATGACTTGGCAACATATACTTCTTACTACATTTGTATTTGGTTTTAATGAGGAACAACATTCTGGTCAAAAAATAAACAACAATATTCTGATACTTAACAAAGTTAACATAGCATTATAGAATCTTGAAGTTCCCTTGCCTTTTGTCCTTTATTCCTTCCAAATTTCTTGGTAAACACCTGCACTTTTACATAGCCTTGTTTTTGAAACTTTTCCTTTTCAAGCCAAAGTGTTATTCCAAATGTATATCCTGCAAATATCACGCCTCATTATCTTGTACAAAAAGCATTTCATTTTTGCCTAGCCCCGCCTCCACAAAGGAAGGGGGGTCAGGACCGTTCTTTGAGGGTTCACAGGGGAGAGTCCTTCGGGGGAAATTTGTCACTATATGAAAGTCATCCGGACAGTCCTCATGACAGAATGCGAAATAATATAAAAACTGAAATACAAAGTAAATATTGAAATCAATACACAATACTGGCATTTAAAGTACTGTAAAAATGGTTATTTACGCTGGTGGTAAAGTACGCATTTTCTGGAGTCAAACAATACACTTGGGTATTAAATATGCGGATGCATGATTTACCACAAGTTTTAATTTTTTACCATATGCACAGGGGTATTTTACTTGGTTTTAAGCTTACCGTGTAACTTGGGTAAATTTTCCACACACATAAATAACCACTTTTACAGTAGCATGCACACAATTTCTTGACCAGATATATAATAAAACAACAATAAAGGGTTTTTTCTTTTAAATAAGGCATCACCTTTAATGATTGGTTTTTCAGAAATCTTCTTTCAATCCTTGATCCGTGAGGTAACTTCAGAACTATTCGTACTACATCTGGGTCATCCACTGCAGGCTCCTCCGGGATTTCAGTCTGTAATTCTTCCTTCATTCTTTCTCTTTCCTAAAAATAAACCGTGAGATGAGGAATCTTAATTTTTTCCATCTTACCGGTACATTCCAGTAATAATACATATATATATTCAAGCACAGATCTAAGCGGTCAAAAAAAATAAATAAATAAAGCAGGCCCCAGTTTCATGTGTTCATTTTCATGAACTTTCAAAAATCTTCATTCCTCAATTCATCACCAATCAAGGCAATGCAACTGGTGCAAAAACTTACCTGTATCATTTCTATCCTTTTGTTTTCCTCGTCCACTAATCTTTGTTTTTCTTGGTCAATTTTATCTTGCTCTTCTTTCTTTTTCCTTTCCTATTGATATGCATTTTAAACTGGATAAGTTTTATGAAGAAGAAACCATCATGACAGACATTTTCAGCAGTAAAGTAAGTGTAACATGAAAAATTATCATATTTTAAAGGAACTATTACTGTGGAATCATTTTTATTCCTGTTCGTGGGTAGGCAAAATTTTCCTGGTTAGTACGGAAGTACCGTATTTTACGGACGACTCGTCGATGTGGACTACAAGTTGAATTGATCATTTTAAGCCAAAATTTAAAAAAAATCCTTAGATATGTCGATTTGAACGATACGTCGATCTAATAGCTTCAAAATGGCGTATCAAACTGCAGGTAACATAATCAGTGTATGATGCAAAGGACATCCCCGATATTGCTACCAATTATTATTAAGGATTAACATTTAAACAATTACGTTTATAATTATGCATGGTATCTTTAAATACCGGTAACATCTATAAAATTGCTTGCATGCAATTCCCGACATCGCGTGTTATACAAGTTGTAACAGGGTAAACTAAACTTACGTTGTCAAAAATATTTAATTCCATGTATTAAAATATTTATCCACTCTGACCACTATTCCTTGCATCAAACAAGTTATCGCCAGTGTATTCGCCATTACGTAACCAGCCACCTGTTGACTCGGCGCGTGGTCAATGTTTGTTTTACAATTTCCGGTGTCAGAAGCATGCACCTGTCTCGTGTCGGACTTCAAAGGGGCATCTCAAGTGCAGGAAGATTAGCAATTATTTTGATTCGATTTTACTTGGTTACTTTGTGTCCAGTTATGCAGTTAAATATTATTGCTTTACTTAGACACTGTTAAAAATAGATCGATCATTTGTACGACTTGATAATGACGATATACGACATACATACGTTTCTTTACAATGTTTATTTAACAACAATCAAAGAATTGGACTATAATTAATCAGTGAAATATAAACACCCGTATAACGGTACGCTTTATATACACAGAGAGTCAATTCAATTCATTTATTCTCTCAAAACCATGAGTGAACACATATAGATCTCAGCCGTAGGGCATGATTAATAACACAATCGGTGTCAGCCTACCGTGAATAAATGCAAAAATACCTAGGATAATTATCAATTAAAAGATGAACACTAATACAACTTACACAATTTAGTAATATGTAATTAAATATCTCAAATAATTAAACATTCCCGGGACTTACCGCAATAATTTGTTCCATTCGAATTTGGTTTCAATTTTACTGCGCAATGTTATCTTCCCACTAGTAATATACGGATACCATGTGACGATGTGTTTAAAATTACGGAACGGTAAAACTTTTAATTGATTAAAGACATGGACCATTTTTTTTAATTACTGGTATTATTATGTATACTACTGTTAACAAATGAGTGAAAACGACAATAAATAAAGATGAACAAAGATTTCAACAAGGTAATATCCAATCACACAACCAATTTTAAATGATTAAAACCAAGATTTTTAATGCTATTTTTGGAAAATTTTCCGAACTCGAGCCTTAGACAAGTCGATCTGGACAATAAGTCGGGTGTTCTGCTTCAGAGAAAAAAAATATCGTCATATCGTCCGAAAAATACGGTAATTTCGTTGGTAGTGTAATCGGGATAATTTTAATAAATATTAAACAACTGATTGTGTATAGGTTCGTGGGCAAGGGTAACCCACGAAAGCCACGAGCATTGGTTCCCCACGAACAATGATAATTCCAAAGTATTGTACCATAAAATAAGTAACTGTTAAAGTCATCACTTTACCTTTTCTTGGTCAGCTTTCAAGGATTCTAAATATGCTGCATCTTGTTCTCTCCTCAATGTCTGAGTGAAATCTCTTTCTTCCCTGTAACAAAATCATTAAAGCCATATAATAATGCCCAACAAGTGTCCATTTTGAATCTTAACCATACTTCTTATGATCAATTTGACCTTGAACATGACAAACTTTACATCGAGGATGAAATTTTTGCCCTTTTCCCTGAATTACCATGACATTTTGGTCAAAAGTCTTTGTGTGCATTATACACCCGCACTACGTTTTTTCAGGAGTTTTCAGGTCCAAAGGGGGGTGCGTATTATACACAACTGCATATTTTATTCGGCAAATTACAATATGGTAATTTTTTACAGAAAATTAATTTTTCACAAATTTGTGTTGATTACCAATGTATGCTTATGAAACCACTTAATTCAATTGATTTACTGAAAGTGCCTTTTCAAACATTTTACAAATAACCTGTCAACACATCTTTTACCTTTCAGCACGTGCAGCTATTAAGGATGCCTCATTATCCTGCATGATTCTGTCTAATTTTTCTATGAGTTCTCCAGGCCCTAAAGTATATCTCAGAAATCTCATAACACTTCATTTTGAAAATATAATCAAGTATGACAGAAGTAAATTCTAATTAAAAGCACTTCAACCCTTTATTTTTTTTTTTATATCTTAACAAAATATTTGTATTTTTATTTTTCAGTTTGAATATGTTACCAAAATTTGCAGATAATGCGGTTTCATCAATATTCATAGTCATCAATTGTTGTGGATTTAATGAAAATCACAGTTTCAACGATACATATTTCCTGGCCAATAATTATTAGAAATTGCACTTCAATGAACATTTAATTTTGGGGATCAACTTGACAGCGAAATCTACGAAAATTGGTACATGTGGAATATTGATAAACCCACAGTAAATCATGTGTGTAATCCTTATTCGTTTGTTTCTTTGCTTACCTATGGGCCCCTCTATACGTGCTACTACCGTCATTCTGTTTTGTCGTAGGACAATCAGTGCCAGAAATGGATAAGTGTTTTCTTTCAATGCCCTTGACACTGAAATAAAAAATTCCAAGATGTAACAGAAATTTTTCCAGTATCAAAGAGTTATTTTTACACCTAAATAAAGAAGCTTTCTCACCTCTGAATCCTTCTGGACTGTTTGTATTGCACGCCCAAAACAGCATTCTTGTGTTGATGAAATCGATGAGGTCTTGATTACCTAATGTGTTTCTATTAAGAATAATAAAACTGAATTTTATGAAATGAAACAATATGTTAGGTTAAAAAACATCAGTTTAAGGTTCCTCCATCCTCAGCCTCAAAGCAATTTTTCATCATAAAAATGTTATTTATCCTTCAAACTTTATAAATGAAATTAAAATGAAAGAAATTTTTTGATTGTATCAATGCATTTTACGAAGTTATTGCAATTTTGGACACAATGGATATAATGGAATAAATATATAAGTTGAGATCAAATTAGAAAAAAAGGTTGTACTGGTGCAGGTGGCTCGAACCCCTTAACCTTTATGTAGTATGTCTCCGTGGAGCCACTAAGCTGAGCAGTTCGATAGATAGTTAGGTGTAATATTAATACTACAAGACTTATTAAATTTGTCTATATAAAAGGCAGATTTACGGTACGAATAAAAGAAATCCAGATAATTTAGAGTTAACTAACATTGCTGGGGATCGGAGATCGTTAATACAAAACATCTCCTATCAAGATAAAATAAATCTTTATTGGTTGTAATCAAGGATAAAGGACAATTATGCTCTAAAATATCTTAACATAAGTTTAATTCATTATTAATATCAAGTTACTGGTCCTGTTCTGATCATAATTAATCCAAGTTTACTGGTTGTCCATGGCAGTTCATCAAATAAGTTATTTCACGTTATCAGAGTTACCGATCATGCTCTCTGTTTTTATTTTGATCAATACAAATTCAATGGCTAACAAAATCATCATACTATAATTTTTCTTACAATTTTACTTGTAATTATTTCTTAATTCATCATATCAAAGAATAGTTTTTTTGTAATCAGGATTACAAATCTTGCTCTCTGCTTTAATCAATATAAGTTACTGTAGAAGCACATATATTCGTTGGGTTAAAATTTTGTTGTTTTTAAACCGAATAAAATTTCGTTGGGATTTAATTTCTTCATATCGTAATCTCTAAAATGTACTATGTATCAACTCTGTATTTATGAATACTTGAATTAAAAATTTGTCATGGATTTAATTTCGTTGATAAATACTGCCAATGAAAATAAAGAAATTAAATCCTCAACGAATATTTCTGCTTCTACAGTATCTTGAATAAAGTTACTGAGAATGATTACATTGTAACCAGACCTAAAGACTTTGCTCTTGATTACAATGTAATCAGACCTACAGACCTCGCTCTTGATTACATTGTAATCAGACCTACAGACCTTGCTGTTGTTACCAGGTGAGCCTGACTTACCTACAGAAGTCCCCTGTATCTTGATGATCATCACCATGAAGGTACACACACAAGAACCGTAACTCCCTTTTGGCATCATTAAGAGCCTAAAAATTTCATCATTCAATATGAATACAGATATTCATTTTTGATTTCACATAAGACAAATTCATTCACTTTCATTTCAAATTTTGTCAAATTCTTTCATGTTATAAAATTGAATGAGGCTTCTTCATTTTTCAACTTCTAAACCTCTTTAACATTACTTAATATCAAAATGCCCACCCGATCCAATCTCTAATGGAAGAAAAGGTAAGCTTAATAAACAAGCATGGTACAAAGATACTGTAAACCAACTATTATTCGCGTGCGAGAAATTTTCGCAAGGTTAGCGAGATCCTCGTCGTTGCGAATATTTCTCACCGCAAACCTGTTCTTTGTCGTATGGTTCTTATAACAACAAGAGTCTGGATAAGGCTTGGTCATGAACATTAGTCGTCGTGAACCAGTTTATCGGAAGTAAATCGCGAAATAAAGTCTTCGCAAATAAAAGTTGGTTTACAGTAGCTATCCGCGAGGGCTTTGAGTTACCTGACTATAGGAGCCTTGGTAGAAGGTAGGGTGTGTTGTATCTAATGTCTCCTCAAAACTGCTAATGAACCTTGTTACATCTCCCACTGGATCCGTTACATCTTTAAAGGAAAATACAAGGGAAAAAAAATCAATAATATTTGCATAATTAAACATGTACATTTCTTTTCACACAGCAGTAATTTTCACAGGCAGGATTTATACATTGTAGCCTTGCTAATCTTGGCCAAATACCTTTGATAAATGAAGCACTTGATCAGTCTATAGTCGGGACTCCGAAAAAACGGAGTTAACTCCGAAAACGGAGTCTTTAGCTCTGTCATGCATTGTGGTAAAAATGGCGTATCTAATGTACACAAAGTGCGAGATATTTCCTAAGTTCTAACAAACCTCTTCAATGAGCCAAAAACATGCCAAAAATTAATTTTAAAGTTTCACAAACATTTCTGAACATTTAGGTGTCAGATTTATGTCATACACATAAATATCATTTTTTAGGTATCATCCAAACATCCAACTTCAGAGATAAATAACTTTCATACGGGCAAATAAACATCCGTTTTGTGCAAATACAATTGAAAGTAAATTATATCCGGGGTCTTTTTAAACATGTTAGAAGTCTGCCAACACATGCAGCACTTTGCAAAATGATTTCTTGTGGACCCCACGTTATCATCGAAAAATCGCCATAATTTGTATAAGAGCGCATGCGTACACTCTGAAAACGGAGTCCAAAATGCTTGCAGAAATTCACTTCCATTGACTCTGTTTTCAGGGTCCGACTAGACTGTGATTGATTAATGATCAAGGTTCAATTGTATCTAAGTTTTTCGTGTGTTGTTTTTTTTTTTTTTTACAAATTCATCATGAAAAGCAGTAAATTGATATAAATGTACATGTATATGTAAATATAAACAGCCTAATGATAATAATTCCAGACCGGAATCTTTATATATAAGCTATGGATAACTTACTTCTTCTAGGGTCTGGTCGAATTAATCGAACTGAAAGATAAAATGTTATACAATAAAAATGTACTAATTTACACCTCTGTATTACCAGTACCATCAAACATATTGTGTAACTTAATTCTTCAATAGAGTTAAACACTATACCAAAACAGTTGATTGTAATATCTAATTCAAAATGCAAACTCCATTCGGTAAAATTGCAAAAATCATACAGAAAAGGAATTATTTGAACATGGAATAATTATAAATCCTGGAATTTAAGTAAATTCCGATATCATGTTTAGTACCTGATCACTGACTTAGTTTTGCTGTGAATATCAGTTTTCACTGTAGAAGATGCAGTAACGATGTTTTATATAAATAATTGAATTACATATTGGCTTATTTCTTTTGTTTTATTAGTTCATGTTTTTATTTTTTTTTTCATTCATAATTATTATCTCTTGGGTAATTGGCAGTGTTTCTGGTGTTATGCTATTGTATATGATGTTATGGTGGCTCATCGGGAGGAGTTGCAGTCTCTTACAACCAAAGAAAAGTGACAGTATACAATTAAAGTATACCATTGAGGGAGTCAGCAAGATTCCAGTTCCCCGAGAGCAAGTCTATTTCCCGAAGCAAAGGAGAAATTGACTCAGATACGCTCATATACAATAACATAACACCAGAAACACTGCGTAAATAGCCAATTACCCAAGAAATAATACCATAATTATGAATGAAAAAAAAACAATTAAAATATGAAGTTAAACATGAACTTATAAAACAAAACAAACAAGCCAATTATATAATTCAATTATTTATATAAAACATCTTGTATACACATTCACCCAGTTACTGGGTTAGATAGCATCTACATTTACTACAGTGAAAACTGATATTTACAGCAAAACCAAGTTAGTGATCAGGTACTACACATGATATCAGAATTTACTTAAGGAGGCCGATTTGGTTTTTTTTAGGGGAAAAACTACGATAGCAAAACTATTTATTTTTCAACCATAAGTAATTCACACCAACTCTAGATTATTTGCGAAGTTTGTAGAAATTCGACCATCTGGTTCTTTTTACGGGCCACCTCAAAATTTCAGGTACATTTACTAGAGGAATATATAGAAAATTGTCATTTTCTGCACTTTGAAGCAGATTAAAAAAAATACTATAATAGCGATTTCCCTCAAATTGTAATATGTGATTAGTAATATCATTTTCTACCTTATATGTAAAAAATACTAAATTCTACCGTCTGGATTTTAGTGGGGGCCATCTCAAAATATTAAAATGTACCAAATTTTGTTATATATTTGGTATAATGGATTTATTTAAAAGTGAAGAAAAATACCCCCGAGGATAGCATTATTCTGTGTATAAAATTTCAACGGCGTACAATTTTTACTTTTTCTTTTATGTTATTTCTAAAAACGTACTCCTACAAAGCTTCATTTTATCATAAAGTCATAAGAGCACAATGGCAACGCTCACCTATCCGTACAACGGAAAAATCAAGAAAAAAGAAATGATATTGAAAAAATTTCATAAAAAGTATAAATACACTGTATTTTTCTAAAATGCGCAAAAACATGCACAATGGAAACTAAAGTCGGCCTCCTTAAATTCCAGGATTTATAATTATTCCAAGTGCAAATAATTTTCCGTTACAAGTACAACAAATACGAACTCATAAACTTATGTACATGTACATTAATCAGAGCAAAATCTAGTCATTAAATCCAATATATAACCTGTGTGTGATACTTACTAGTAAACCTCACAAGATCTAATAATGTAGTGTACACAAAGCGAAATGGAAAGACAATCACATGGTACAACCACTGGTAAATGCCCTGCGGTGGAGGTCGGGCCACTGTGAACACTCTACAAAACAAAGTCAATCTATATACATTCATATCATCCCTATAAATATATATAATGTTTATTGATTTCATCTTTGAAAGGAAGCACTTTAGATCTACTTGATAAGATTTTAATCCAACAAATATTACCTACGGTACAAATATCAGTGATGGAGGGAATGGTGGGGTCAGAATATATGTGTTAAATAAAAGTCATCTAAAATGAATTTTGACCCTACGATTTTCTTTCATAAATAAAAAGCTTGATATAAAAGAATGTTAAACTAAAAAAAATTTTTTTAGATGGTTTTTTAGAAGATTTTTCTCTACATATTCGTACGTCAAAAACTTGTCCCCTCCCTTGTGACCCTATCCTACCTCCGGGGATCATGATTTGAACAAACTTAACTCTACTCTACCTGAGTACCACACAAGTTTCAGCTTTTCTGGCCAATTGGTTTCTGAGAAGAAGATTTTTAAAGAGTTTTCTTTATATATTCCTATGTAAAAATTTGACCCCCATTGTGGCCCCACCCTACCCCCGGGGATCATGGTTTTAAAAAACTTGAATCTAACCTACATGAAGATGCTTCCACACAAGTTTCAGCTTTCCTGGCTGATTGGTTTCTGAGAAGATTTTAAAAGACTTTTCTCTAAATATTCCTATGTAAAAATTGGAACCCCCATCATGGCCCCATCATACCCCCCAGAAGTCATGATTTTTGCAACTCTGAATCTACACTACCTGAGGATGCTACCACATACGTTTCAGCTTTCCTGGTCAAATGGTTCTTGAGAAGAAGATTATTTTTTGAAAATTTCTCAAAAATTTTCTATAGTTCCTAATTATCTGCCCTTGTAAAAGGGCGTGGTCCTTAATTTTCACAACTTTGAATCCCCTTTGCCTAAGGGTGCTTTGTGCAAAGTTTGGTTGAAATTAGCTTGGTGGTTTTGGAGAAGATGTTGAAATTGTGAAAAGTTTACGGACAGACGGACGGTGGGACGACAGACAAAATGTGATCAGAAAAGCTTAACTTGAGCTTTCAGCTCAGGTGAGCTAAAAACTATATACCACTGGCATAAAAAGATCACTTTTTATACCAGTGGTATACATTTTTTTTATATGCTCAAGATATCATTTCATATGACCTTTAATAAAAGAACTATGAAATATTCAGTACATGTGCCCCTTTAGTAAATTTTTAACATGGACTGTATGATATCTTCATTGTACTTTAGTTATACCTCTGGTCTGTTGGTTGTAAATTCATTGATGGTTCTCTAGGCTCATTATTCACAGCCTCAGGTTGATTAAAAACATTTGGTGCTCCTTCTCTCTTATTAAATGTATCCTGTACTGCAATCTAAAACAATCCAAAGAATATAAATTTTTTTAAAGAGAAAAGCGTCATTAATTCATAAATTTCTTAATCGTTAGGTGGCTTTTTAAAATCTAATCTTAAATTTTCTGAACTGTACTTTTTAAAAAATAGGTTTCAGTAACTTTCTAATAGATAACACACAAAGGAAGAATAAATTCAAAGAAACTGATCCAGACGTACACATATTTTTCTAATTTGGTTAATGGGGTGGGGTGGGTACCTCTATATCCCAGTTATGTTCTCGGAGGATGTCTTTGCATCTGTCAATTTCTTCAATTCCAGTCAAATCCTGATAAAAATAAGCAACAGAGATAAACATAAAGTATTTTTCATTCGATATTTTTATTAGATATTAAAAAACAAGAGATGTTTGTGAAACACTTATGTCCCCCTCCCTTCGAGACCTCTGTGAAGAAAATGAATGGAAACTGCAAAATATTTGAATTTTTCTCAGTCCAAGAGGCATAACTCTGTCAAAAATTGCTTGATCATACCCAAAATCAAACTTGATCTAGATATTATCATGATAAATCTGTACACCAAATTTCATTTCAGTATGTGCAAACACTGCAAAGAAAATGAATGGAAACTGCAAAATATTAGAATTTTTATAAGTCCAAGGGGCATAACTCTGTCAAGAATTGCTCGATTGTACCCAAAATCGAACTTGACCTAGATATTATTATGAAAAATCTGTATATTAAATTTCATTCCAGTATGTACAAACTCTGCGAAGAAAATAAACGGAAACTGCAAAATATTGAAATTTTTATAAGTCCAAAGGGCATAACTCTGTCAAGAATTGCTCGATCATACCCAAAATCTAACTTGACCTAGATATCATTATGAAAATTCTGTATACCAAATTTCATTTCAGCAGCAAATCAATATGCCTTTTCTTCTTCAAAGGCGGGCCTTGACTTTCCAAGTCAAGGGTCTGAGCCTCTGTGACACTGGATGGTAATGTGTTCCAGAGGCAAATCCCAGATGGAAAGAAGGATCCTTTGAATGTCTCTGTTCTCGCATAAGGGACCTGTAGTCAATTTTGATGGCCTCTGACTGTAGCACTGACAAGAAGGCAGAATGGTGAAGATGGAATGGCTACTAGAGAGTATAAGATCTTGTACATCAACACTGTTTTTGCTGCTTGTCTACGTTGCTGTAATGGTTCCCATCCCATCTGTTGAATCATAGATGAAACGCTGCTGGTGGTGGTCTGATAGTAGGCCAGCATGTATTTTGCAGCCTGGCGCTGTACACTTTCCAGCTTGTTGATGTTGCTCTGGGTAGAGGGGTCCCACACTGAACAAGCGTATTCCACCTAGGGTCTGACCATAAATGTGTAGCACATCTCCTTGGTTTTCCGGGGACAAGATGGTAGATTCCTCCGTAAATAGGCTGTGGTGGAGTTTGCCTTTTTGCACACCTAGTCTATGTGGTGGTCTAGTTAAAATTGTTGGTAATGGTTACTCCCTGACCAGGTTTTTACGGTAGCTTTGCTGGTAAGGTTCAATACATGGTTGTGTATGGTATAGCTACCCTGAATGATGTTTGTTTTCCCAGTGATTCGGATGACTTCGCACTTGTCAGGATTAAACTCCATCAAACAGTTTCTCTCCCAGTCTTGGAGGCTGTCTAGGTCCTGTTGTAATGCTCTGTGTCTTCTGGCCTGCTGATCCTCCGATACAGTAGGCAGTCATTTGCAAAAAAACGGGCTTTGGATTTCACTTGTGCTGGTAGGTCAATTATATACAAAATATTTCCATTAATTCATCATTGAAGGATGACATCATTTAACTGGTGCAAACTATTTTGTATAAGTATTCATTTTCAATGGTGTTTTATTTTATGGCCAATTTTCACTGTGTTTTAACCGTATTTTAACTGGAAACTAGAAATTCAATGGTTTTCTTGGTAGACAATATATTGTCATTTTTGTGAAATCTTGGTAACTGGAAAATCGGTGGTGTTTCAATGGTTAGAAATAAACTGCAGAAATAATGGAAATTCAATGGCATTCTTTTCTGTAAGGGTCCTTTTTAGCTATGACAGATTGTAAATTGACTGTTGTAAAACAACAAAAGATATGAGGTAATTTTTTTTTGTGACAAATTACCCTTTAATATCATTTCTTAAATTTTCTGTATAAAATATATAAATAAGACTGACGTAGCCATGTAGCATAATTGGTGACTTAGCACAATGCATCAAAACACTTGCTCAAGGACCAGTCGCTCTTTGTGTTATACGCTTAAAATACAGTCGATTGTCCTGATATAAACACATATGAATCATAAAAACATTTTGAATTGAAAATTAGCTTGGCACACCTGAAAATGCAGTAATTTTTCTGTTTGTTCTTGAGTAAGATCCACATCTTCGTTCTCTTCTGCCATCGCTGCCATGATTATAGTATTGCAACTTCCTGTCAGTAAACTGGGAGCATAATTACCCAAATGGACCTAAATGTAACTATTTATGATTAATAATGTCTTCAATAAAAATGAAATTCAATCAATACTTGTAAAAATTGGTAAGTAAAACATTCCCGAAAACAATACTTCTAATTAATCTTTTTCCTTACTTCAGAAGGAAAAAGGAGGTGGGGGGGGGGGGGGGGGGGGCAGGGGTAGCAGGACTTGTAGGCCCCAAGACGTTTAGGCCCTTAATTGATAAGATGTTTAGACTCCAAAATGTCCCATGATTTTTAGGCCCCTATCTTATGATGTTTAGGCACCAACATCTTTTTTTTTTATTTGATTTAGATTATTGACTAATTTCATAGGCTGAGATGTATCTCTTACAAATCTTTTATTGTTTTATGAATTTAAAAATATTTGTTTTCTTAATAATTTTTTTTTAATAAATACAATCTACATTAAAAAGTCAATTATATGCATATTATCAAATTATTTTCAAATTCTGAATCATTATTCTATTAGATCTTTATTCCAATATTATACAACAAAGATATAATAATGAGCATTTCTTTACCATATGTGTATGATATGAATTAAATTGTTAAAAGAATACCCACCCACCCTCCACCTCAATATCCTGCTCCCTTTCTAGATAGGTGCTAATTAGGAAAAGATATTGAAGAGATCCTGCAATACAGTGGGGGTTTCATTATGAAGAGACGATCGGCAACAAACCAATTTATTTTGGTTCTAGTCACGAATCTCATATATAATGGCAGCTCTGACATCGCCATGTTTATGTAATTAATATACTCCAAATTTAACAAAAATGCATTTATATGTTTATTTGCTTAAAACCGCTGTTGTAGAAGAAATAATTCAGAAAGGTATATACAGAAACGCATTAAATGGTTCACATATCACTTTAAATTACATACAAATATACAGTATGCAACTAAAATTAAAGTATAAAATAATTTTACAACAGACATTTTCATTTACATTTAGAAGAAAAAATGAAACCTTTTGTGTTATTATAAATTAAATTTTTTGAATAAATAGGAAATACTAAACCAATTCTAGCGATTTTGTATCAATATTTACCATTGAATATGAGAAATATAATGATAATAATTGTAGGGTCTCAGAATTTGGGCATTGTGGGCCATGAAATCGCCCTTGATGACGGGAGTAAAATATCAGAATCTGAAATATTAGACTCATTGCCTAGCGGGACCATTCTGATTTTGCTTGAAAAAATGCAGAATGTGCAGGTAAATATGCCGCATAACAATCCCTGCAACAGACCGAGTACTAGTACAGGTATACAAATACTAATTTAAAATATATTTGTACGTGCTTCCCATTTAAATTTTATTCATTTAAACAATAATAAACATACAATATATTAAATTGAAATTTATGCCACAAGATTATTTAAAATAGAATTTAAAAATTACAGTTTCAGACAAGACAAATCAACATCTTTCTCTATAGTATATCAATGAGAAATTAAAATTCAATTAGACGGATGTTTCATGAAGGTAATTGTCTTACCAAAAAATTAAACAAAGTTAAAAAAATATATAACTATCTAGAAAGGATACATTTGAGAGAAGGGTTATATGAAGGATGAAACAGGAATATGTACCTTTATATTGTGTTGCCTTGGAACGCAGCTTTACTTTATCTTTACAATTACATGTACTTTGATGAATTTCGATAATTTTTTTTTTATTTCTCAAATTATTTTGAACCCAAAATGGTCTTAGGTTGATGTACCAGTACCTTAAATCAAGAGGCCCATGGGCCACATCGCTCACCTGAACAACAGTTCCTTGTAACCTCTATTTCATAGCATAATATGCTATTTCTATTTCAAACTTTGAACCCCTCTCGGGGCCCCAGTATTAGTCCAGTGGTCACAGCTGTATTAATTTAGAATCTACATTATTTTAGAATGCTTGCATAGTAATCTCACAAACTGAGGCATTGTAGTTTTTGAGAAGATTTTTAAACATCCTTCTATATTTCTATGTTAAACTTTGAACCCCTTCTGGGGCCCAAATATTAGATCGAGGGTTACAGCTTTTATAATGTAGAATCTACACTATTTTAGGATGCCTACGTAGTAATCTGACAAAATGAAACATTGTAGTTCTTGAGAGGAAGATTTTTAAATATTTTCCATATAAACTTCTACGTTAAACTTTGAACCCATCTTGGGTGCCCAGTACTAATCCATATTTTTTAAAAAAAATTGAATCATATGTTGCATACATGGTAATCTGACATATTGCAGCATTGTAGTTCTCAAGAAGAAGATTTTTAAACATTTTCCCTATTTACCTCAATGTTAAACTTTGGACCCCTTTTGGGGCCCCAGTATTAGTATTTTTGGATAAAACTTGACATACTTTAAATGGTGATTTCCTTGTTTATCCATCTGTTAGATTATATCATTATCAAAAACTCAAAACATCTTGTTTTTGTGCTTTTTAGCACGCCCCGAATTTGCCGAGTTTTACGATTTACTGTACCAGTTATCGGCTTCGAGATAATAACGTAGTAAAATCCCTGTACATGTTGATTTAATACTCTGCATAATGTAATTTGAATTATGCTCCTTTTGGGGTCAGACTAAAGGTCGTAGGGGTTATGATACATAAACAAAACTCATAAAATTATTCGAATGTTATCATACGGTAATACACAAAATCGTAGACTATTCACTACATAATATTGTGAATAAGGCGTTCAACTGCGCTACGAATCTCTCAGAATTTAATGAATTCCTTTTGTTTCTACATGTTATATGATTGATATTATATGTCATATCAAAGAAGGTTATTATAATAACGTATCACAAAGATGCCACAGGGGATATCATCACACATCACACAAAACAGTCCTCGGTTTCACCTATAGCAGCTCCACTGGAGAGACAGAAACCCTCCAGTAGCGTGGATTATGATTATACAATTTGGAAATGAATGGAAAAAAGACTAGACATCCTGAAGATGTATATTCAACATAAACTACTTCATATCAAGATTGTGATACATTATTAATCATAATTCAAAAATGACATTACAGCTTCTCAAATAAAAGCCTTAACATATCTATATATGTTAAAATTACTGAATTTTGATTTTTCAGGGATAAGTAAAACATTTTTGAGGACATCTTCACATGCAAAATTGTCTTCTGGTTTTTCAATATTATTTATTCTACACCACATCTTGTATTTATAAATTCTAAGCGCTACATACGATATCACATTGTTATAAATGATAATTTTGTAATTTATTTCTTTATATAGTCCAACAATTACCTGTTTCCACGAAACAACAAAATGTAAAATAATGCTAACAATATCCCGTATTTTTTTTTTACATTCTTACAATCATATAGTTAATTTCTAATTGTTTCATTAGGGTGCTTACGATACAAACATGTACTAGAATCATTTTTCCATATGTCTTTAGACAATTCCAGATGAACTATACGAAATTCAAATAGAAATCGAGGCAGAGGAAGAAATGAAGATAAAAATCCTTCCCGACCCTGCACTGGAATCAGTAGACTCACAAAAATATTTACCTGTAATCGCAAGAAACATGGTTCAAATCTTTGTTGATCAACAAAAAATAAGGGGTTTCAGATAGAAAAGATCGATACAGGATAGGGACCCTCCTATCTTATCCCAAAAGGGGACATTTCGATGTTCGACAAAATTACGGAGAGGTTCGGGGATGATCCAAGAAGTCTAAATATCCGTGATGCCAGGTTGAAGTGGTTTATAAAATCTAAGAAAGTCCAAACCAAACCAATTTCCGAAAACGTTGTGAAACTAAAATATAGTGATGGCATTTTGTAGATGGCCTTGTCTCAGAAAAAAGGCATAAGTGGAAGACAGTTTAATTAATGTTTCAGACTATATTCCGATCTTGTAAAGAAAGAGGTCTGGTGTCTAATTTGGGTCTTTATGTTAACCATTTTGAACATGCATCTCTTTTCAATTTTGTTATCTCCGTTTGGAAAACGTCGTTAGTAATAGAATAATAGCTGCAAATCACATTTGGGTTGTTGTTGTTCGACCCACTCTTAACCAAACAAGGTTTTTCGACCATCCATTGATTGCAGCATGTATACAAATGCCAAAAGGCTTCAGCTTGTCATAGCCGTCGCAGTGCCACATGTGATTTGGTTCTTGAACCGAATACACTCTTCTGGACTGGATTTCCCAGTCTTAATTTCGAGATTCTAGTTCGTAAGAGTTTAAGACTTTCATAAGATAATTGATGGTACGCCTAAAACATTTTTAAAAATTTTACTGAATTGATAATACATTTGTACATCCATGGTAACAATCATACACAACAAATAAGCAGAAAGTATGGCATCTTCGCTAGCCAAGGGTTTACGATCCACTCCACTCCTCTACAACGGAGTGGATCGTAAACCCTTGGCTAGCAAAGATGAAAGTATGGATAGCTTTAAGAATTTTAATCTATATTTGTCTAATTAAAAAAATGAAATAAAAAGTTCATCGGGATATGAACTTGGTTGGTCACGTGATCAAATCATGTGGAGCCCGAAGTTAAAAAGTTCACCGGGATATGAACTTGGTTGGTCACGTGATCAAATCCTGTGGAGCCCGAAGGGCTTCACAGAAGATTTGATCACGTACCAACCAAGTTCATATCCCGGTGAACTTTTTAACATTGCTGTTTATTACTTAAATTTACATTTGAAAAAAGCAAATTGTTCAGAATTTTTAAAATTACCGAGATTTCATGTTTACAAAAATCTAAGCGACAAACGATAAGCGCGTGCTATGATCATTGCGACGTCATGAAAAAGTTCATACAGAATTAAACGTTTTCGCTATTCTTTAGGTTCATATAAGGAAACATATTTGCAAATGTAAATATTTTAGATTAATATAGGGAGTTTACTATAAACAATAAATTTCAAAAAGAACTATTTTTAACCTTGTAACCGTAAGCTTGTATTTGGTTTGAAGCATATATTGCATTGGACGTATCCCAATCATATGTCCAGATCTATTCCGAAATATCTGACGTTTTCCTGGCTTTTTTAACGATTTTGATATTTTACATGCCAATATCAAAATCGTTAAAAAAGCCAGGAAAACGTCAGATATTTCGGACTAGTCCAGATCCTGATGTCATTTCGTTTGGTAAGCATGTATTATTTCTTGTATAGGAGATTCATTTTCCCGACGCTTTAGTCCAAGTGTTCTCATCACTCTTTAAACATTTCGATAACTTTTAATAAAAATAAATTGACATACTTATTGGTCATATATTCTTTTTCTCGAACAAATAATTCGTAAATTGCTATATGCACAATTATAAATCATGTAATTCTGGTTGTAACGCGGCATTTGATTGGATAGAAAAATGTAGTTAAATTTATATAACCTGGTTACAGAAAATTAAATTATCTCTCTCTCTCTCTCTCTCTCTCTCTCTCTCTCTCTCTCTGAGAGTGTCAGTCTCATTATTTAAAAAATGAACTCAATATCTACACAGGTTATAGAATAGAGAGAAAAAAGACAGACAAAACAAACCTTGTATTCAGAGAATGCTTGCTACCCAAAACAGCAGTAATCTCCAGTACTGTATACCCTTTTTTGAAATACCTATCTATCAATCCCTTCACCCTCGGATAAATGTCTGCATATGCGCTTAACCAAATAAAGAGGTAAAGAAAGCAATTGGCAGCATGCAGTTGGCAGTAAGCAGTAAGCAGTTGTCAGCTGACAGTTGGCTGTCATATATGGAATACCAAGTACGTCAATTAAAATGCAGCGTAAAATTTTACAGCTCTGGAATCAATTAAAAAATCACTTAGTAAGTAATGTGAAAAAAAATGACTTTAACAATTCTCGATAATTATATAGTAAATCATTGACAAACAAAATTGAAATCAATTCTATACATAATTATGTTTAAACACAGAAAATTAGCTAAAAACGCCTTCACCATCTGTATTGCAACGGGGCGAAACCACTCGGCGCTAAACCTCTCGGCGCGAACCCACTCGTTACCCGACATTTACACCCCTCTACATTGTTTCGTACTTTTAGAACTCGCAAACCAAAGAAAAAATATTTTTTTTTCAAATATTTTTTTTTAATATTTCGTTTATTGTACATGCAGACAACATTATTTTCCGGTTTTTTTTGTCTATTTCAAATACAAAAATCCCTATCATACGAAACTTCTATATTAAACTGGAAACTGAAACTAAAAATATGTCAGCTTCCGGTAATACAATGTGGACTTCGATATTTATTTTTCTGGCATGTTTCCTTGCAAATGCATTATCAGAGGAAGCAAAAGAACATCCATCAATTGGTAGAGAAGTATTTTTTTCCTTTTAAGAATCTGTTCTGCATTTGTTAAAAAGTAAATATCGTTTTTACTATTAGATCGATACTTTAAGAAAAACAAATGTTTAGAAACAGCTGTTATTAAACATATGAACTACTGTCTATCAAATGTTCATATAGGAAACTCTTTGGCGAACTTGAAGTAGACAACATTAAACTTTGTTTGAAGATATCAAATTTTTACATTCATTTCTTTTTTCTGTAAACTATTTGTACCCGGTAATTATATCAAAATTTAAGCTACCGGTATATAATCAGCTCATCTTTTTTATTTACAATCAAAATATCATTGTTTACCACCATATTTTCGTAACATTTTAAAAAGTTCAATTATTATAGTAGTTTTGATTTTTGGCAAGTATGCAGGCATTTAAAATAAATTTTATTTTCTGATTATATTGTTCATGGGTACGAGTCGACTAGTGAAGTCGTAATCAAATGTTTAGGTACGAGTGGACCACAGAGTTTTAGGTATGACCGGACCATTTGGTTAAGAGTCTGTTTGGGTACGAGTCAGTTTGGTTACGACTTCACTTGATTCCAAGCCCTGATATATACATACTAGACTATTAATAGTTATCTGTCCCAAATTCCTGTTTTCATCACATTTTTTATGGTTTTTATATATATACACATAATCTAGTAAAAGAAATTCAATTGAAATCATTCATTCATACATTATCTCATGTCTGAAGAATGAGCTCCATACTTTAAAAACTGTTTGAATAAAAAATTTCAAAAGATCTTTAACCGAGAAAGTATGAAGTAGCTCCAGTGAAGGAAGTCCATCTCTAACAACAAACAGAACCATGGATGACACCAGATATCCTTGACCTTATCAAAGAAAGAGACAGAGTCCTATATCAATATAGAAAATCAGGACAAAAAGAAGACTATAAAACATTTTGTGAAATGCGAAATAAGACTCATAGAGAGATAAAAAAAATTACGAACCTTTTACAAATGCTAATAAAATCTGTACCTGTATGTGTACTTGTGTAAATGCATGTTGATATTTGAATTAAATGAAAGATTACCAATATTTATGGTGATAATCCTTTAATGCAGGTATTGTGGGAGGAGGAATTGGGGGAACATCTACTGCATATTTCCTGAGGCAGTTATTTGGTAAAGATGCTAAGATTGACATCTTTGAAAAGAGGCAGGTGGGAGGGAGACTGGCCACCATAAAGATAGGTAACAACCAGATAGAGGCTGGAGGAACCCTGATCCACCCCAAAAATATGTACATGGTCAACTTCACCAAGCTATTAGGTAAATTTCTCAACAGTATTTGTAGTTATTATAGGCAATACAATTGAAATTTATTGAAGGTTTGTCAAATTAAAAAAAAGATGTATTTATTTTGTTTTTACCTGTTAATTTGAAATCATGAGAGTAAAATTTTCATTGTTTATCTAAATATATCAAAATATGTCTTTAAAATTTCAATGAATTGCTATTTTGTAAAATGGATTATCATTAATATTGTTTGAGAATATTAATTTGTGGTTTCAGAGTACGCACATAATTGACACATATTTGGATCCTTTATCATATAAATAATTCCATGGTATCAAGTTTACTATTAATTGTGCAATGTGTTCCAAGTGTTCAAATTCATCATTTATCTGATAATATCTTTGCTTTCCACACAGGTCTAGAACAATTAGATGTTGGCGGAGGGTCCTTTGGGATCTTTGATGGAAGCTCTTTGAGGATCAGCAGTAGTAAATATAGTGTGGTCACCATGGCCAAGCTGTTCTGGAGGTACGGCATGGATATCTACAACATCGACTCCTGGATCAACGAAAAATTGTTAAATAAATTCATGAGGTAAGTTTTGACGACGTTTTGCATGGCAAAAATTGATCATGAATTTTTCATATTATGTAAAGCACATATAAGATCAATTTTAATTTTCATTAGTTTTATGATAAGTAAAGTTGTTATTACTGCAAAATTTTATATTCCACTTTTTACACAATTAAGGGAATATTGTGCTCATTAGGCCACATAAAATTAATATTTAGATTCTCTTCCTGATTTACAAAAAATATGGGGCGGGTGGATGAATTTTATTTTTAGCTCATCTGAGCTATTCTGATCACATTTTGTCCAGCCTTCGTCTGTCTGTCCGTGTGTCTGTAAACTTTTTACATTTTCAGCTTTTTCTCCACTGGGCCAATTTTAACCAAAGTGAAACTTTGAACAATGCATCCTTATGTGAAGGGGATTCAAATTTGTTAAAATGAAGCCCTCTTTCAAAGGGAGATAATTAAGAATTATTATACCCACACTCTCTAAAGAAAGTTTTTACCCTGGTCCATCTGTCTGCCGGTCTTTCTCAAACTGCTCTTGCATCTTATAAACCAGCAAACTGAACTATTGGAGTTTGATTTGGGGAGTCATGTTGTTTTGTAAAAAGGTTTCAAAAATTCTCTGGTTGACCTGAGGGTCAAATAATAGGTAAAAAATGATGTTTTTCACAAAACAAACCTGCTTTCTCGAACTCCTCTTACATTTTCAACAGTTGACAAATCATCTCTTGGAATATGTTTTAGGGTGTCTTATAGATGCATAAGAAGGTTTCAGAAATTTCAATTTTGTCCTGGGGGTCATTTAGTGGCTGAAAAATGACTTTTTACAAAAAGTCTGGTTTCAAAAACGTCATTATTTTTTGCAGTAGCCAAATGGCAAATGATCTACTAGAATATGATTGAGGGTGTCATGTTAATGTGTATTCAGGTTTCAGAATTTTTTTTTTTATCAAGGGGGTCAGTGGGCAACAAAAATATGACATTTTTTTGCAAAGAAATATGGTTCCCAGAACTTCTCTAACAATTTATGCAGTAGCTATGTAATCTCTTGAGATGTGGTAGGGGGTGTCCTATAATTGTGTAATAAGGTTTTAAAAATTTAAATTTCATCCAGGGAGTCAAATAGTAGCAGAAAATTGACATTTATCACCCCTAAAAAAAAAACCTAGTTCCCAGAACTCCTCTCATGATTTAATGAATAGCCACATCATATCTTGGGATATGATAGGGGCTGTGCAATAAGATTTTAAAAATTAAATTTGATTATGAGGGTCGAATTTTTTTTTTTTTTTGCATAGGAATATGTAGAGAAAAATGTTTTAAAACCTTTTCTCAAAAACCAATTGGCCAGAAAAGCTATAACTTGTGTGGAAGCATCCCCAGGTGGGGTAGATTCAAATTTGTTCAAATCATGATCCCCAGGGATTGGGAAAGGCCACAGTGGTGGGTCAAATTTTTACATAGGAATATGTAGAGAAACATCTTTTAAAATCCTCCTCTCAAAAACTAATTGGCCAGAAAAGCTGTAACTTGTGTGGAAGCATCCCCAGGTAGGGTAGATTCAAATTTGTTCAAATCATGATCCCCAGGGATTGGGTAATGCCACAATGGCGGGTCAAAAATTTACATAGGAATATGTAGAAAAACATCTTTTAAAATCCTCCTCTCAAAATCCAATTGGCCAGAAAAGCTGTAACTTGTGTTGAAGAATCCTCACATAGGGTAGATTCAAATCTGTTCAAATCATAATCCCCAGGAGTAGGGTGGGGCCACAATGTGGGAGGGAGCAATTTTTACATAGGAAAAAATCAAATTATTCTTGTAAACGGAAATGTTAAAATACATAGTTTTATTAAAATTCAAGCATCTTGATATGATCATATCATTTTTTCTTAATTGCTTAGAACCTAGACAATTTTTGGGCCCCACCAGGGGCTCAAAGTTTGATGTTGGTTTATAGATATCTGTTTAGATCTTCTTGAGAACTGTAATACTCATTATGTGACATGACTTTGAAATCACCCTGTTCAAAAGTGGCTTAATGTTTAACATAATATCTGAAGAAAAATTTGAAAATCTGTTTATATCTCTATTCTACTACATTGTCCAGATATTTTGTATATGATTTCATTATTGCTATTGTTGCTCAGGTGAGCAATGTGGTCCATGGGCCACTTGTTTATTTTTTTAAAAAAACATCTACCTTATTTCACCATTCATATGCATGTTCGAGAAATAACAACTGCTCTATTTTTTTAAAATTGTTAATGCTAATATGAGTACATACACCAATTTATGATCTTTTAATTTCATTTTATTTCAACATAACTCTTAATGCATGAAGACATTTGTATTGTTATGATAACAAACATGGCTGGAATGAAACGATAATCCAGTACAGGTCAAGAAGACGTTTTGAATATTTTGTATACCGAGTCAGATTTTTTTCCCCGAAAATTTTTTTTCCAGTTTTTTTTTTTCAAAATGAAATTAAAAACATCGGGGCGGGCTACTTTCAGAGGGGCGGGCAGGGATGAGAATCTAAAAATTAATTTTATGTGGCCTTAAAAGATATGTTTTGTTGTTTTTTTGGTACAGAATTTATGATATTCAGAGAGCCGGACATGCTTACACAACAGTCCCTGATCTGGTTGGAGCCATGGACCCATCTTTCATCTCATACATGAAGAAGTCCATAAAGTTTGTCATGAAAACTTCCGGATTTGGCGACACATTCATTGACGAAATGGTAATGGGGGCCTTAAGGACAAATTATGGTCAAAATACAGACATTCCAGGTTTTGTAGGTCAGTACTTTAGAATTTTTTTCATCGTGGAAAAAAGATATGAAAGCTAATTTTCAGAAAGAAGATGAAGTACAGGTGACACTCGATGGCTCGAACTTCGATCTCTCGAAGTTCTTGATCTCTCGAAGTGAAATCATGGTCCCGATTTTTTTCTCTATATAACCAAGCAAATTTACTCTTGATCTCTCGAACTCTGATCTCTCGAAGTTCTTGATCTCTCGAAGTTAAACCTGGGTCCCGTTATACATATTTCATTGGTTTTCACTCTTGATAACTCGAAGTGGTGGCTGTGTACACATGCGATCAATCAAGCGTATAATTAGCTCCACGCGGACCTTACCTGGGCAGCAGCAGTGAATGCCTGGGGCTAGCGTGGTGGTGTTAATTGTTTGATTACGTAAGTGACACTACCCCTTTCCTTCTTTCAAATGGTTGATAGTTAATTTATAAATGATCTTTTCAACAACTTGTGAAATTACCGGTAAACTAAACCGTTCTTTAATTGAATTATTTTATGTGATCAAATAAACGTGAACTACTTAAAACATTGTTAACAATAAAACACACATTAATCTACCCAAATCTAAGTTCTGTATTGTTGAAATGTAGGAAAGTAGCTGAAAATACGAATAAAATCATGTTAGACAATTCTACCATGTTGTGAATGTAAACTTCCGGCTACTATAATTATTGAACCAAAATGATCGGAACAAAATTTTCCGGAATTTTTTAAACTTTCGATCTCTCGAACTCTTGATCTCTCGAAGTTTACACCAGGTCCCCTGAAGTTCGAGTTATCGAGATTCACCTGTACATGTACATTTGATATTATACAGTTGATCTTCAATATCTTAAACATCCACATCTGGAATACTCTTGATATGTCAAAGGTCAAAGGAAGTTTGAAGTCACTATAATATTTTTTTCATGTATATTTACTTTGATATCTCAAATCCTTTCAAATCATTGAAAATTTTTCTCAGCCCAACAGAGTTCAAGATAATTACCCGGTACATTAAACTGCATTTATATGTATAAATGATGAAATTTTATTTTATTTGTGCAGGAGCTGTCTCTCTAGCAGGAGTACAACCAGGACTCTGGGCTGTCAAGGGGGGTAACAAACAGGTGCCCGAAAAACTGGTGTCAGAAGCCCAGGTTCAGGTAATCCAAGGGACAGTCGTGTCAGTACAACTTCTGCAGTACCAGGGCAAGAATTACAGAGTTGGATTCTTCGATGCAGAAAAGAAAGAGCAACACAAAGACTATGACATTGTCATCGTCGCTACACCATTACATGATGAAATGTCAGAGATTGATTTTGAAGATTTCCCCAGCTCCATCGAGAATTTTCCTCAGCAGTTTCATAAACTGACAGCTACTTTTGTTGAAGGAGTTCCAGATCCCAAGTATTTTGGAGTTGATAATGCTGATGACTTGCCAGTTAGTGTATTAACATGTAATGATTCAATTCTAGTCAATTCCCAGGACAAGAAAGCCGATGTCTTTGGAAATCCTACTGACGTTTATAAATTTTTCTCTAACACGCCACCAAGTGAGGATGATGTCAAACAAATGTTTACCTCAAAGAAAGACATACGAATGGCCACTTTCATGGCTTACCCCAAGTATTCTACTGTTGGGGAAGATTTACCTCCCTTTGTGCTGCATGACCAGTTGTATTACGTGAATGGAATAGAAATGGCAGCATCTGCCATGGAAATGATTTCCATAGCAGGGAAAAATGTGGCACTGTTAGCTTATAATCACTGGCATGGAAATCTAGATAAAATTGATGAACCTTACGTAGACCCAGCCTCAGAGAAAGACAAAACAGAATTGTAAGATAATGGTGCAATAATTAGAGTATTTAGTCATAGATGTAGATGTATATAAATAGATTTTTCTTTCTACATTGTATTTCCAATTTCATGTCCATTTCTCAGTAAAGGATTTTCCAATTTTTTCTTGCAAAGTTTACTCTGTGTAGTTGTATCATGATGGTCCAATTTTCAGTTGCTCAACTTGATAATTAATATTTTTAGAAAGACATTTTAGGAATGTCTGATAGTTTATCATGTAGAAGTATACTGTAGATTGGCAAATAATCACGATGGTTTTAATTTCACTATGTTCGCGATATATCATACTCCCGCGAATTTAAAACCATCGTGAATACTATCATAAGTTTTCAAACACGTATTATATTCATGTAGAACCAGAGATAGATAACACTTGCAGTGTGAAATTAAAACCATCGCGATTGGTTCTTTTTGAGAAATTGTAAAGATTTAACACCGTGGAATTAAAACAACTTACAGCATATCATTTAAACAACTGATTAAACTTCTTCAGTTTTCCAGAATACTTGTAGTTCATATTTAGTCACCACGAGTAAGCTCAGCCCTGTTGCCTACATAAAGTGCAATATGAAAAAATATCACTATACTAGTACTTCTGAATTCATTACTCTGAAACAGAATGTAGTAATTGGCTTTTGTCATTTTAATTATGATACTAGTATATTTTGATTTCAGGAATTAAAAATTTGTAGTATTGGTATCTGTAAAATGATTTACCTGTACTAGTGTGAAATTGGGGACTTTTTGAATACCTTTATTTAATACTAATATGGTATGGTATGGTATGTATGGTAGTCAAATACATATGAATGTGGTGCTTGAATATTATGAATACAACTGTGTTTTGTACATATGATTATTATACAGAGATATCATCAATTGACAATTGCCGATGCATGCATACATACAAATTGATGTATTGATGTTTGTTTGATCTCATTCTTTTTAGTTTATTTAATGCCGTTTCAATCACTATTTCATGTGTTGAAAAACCAGTGCATTTAAGGTTGTAAGAAATTCTGTACACAAGTTTTGTTAAGGATAGGTTTAGTCTAGTGGAGTAATGTCCTCTTTCACTAGTGAAAATCCTACATGTAAACCGTGTGGTTGATCACATTCATATAGATCATAATTTTTGTTGTGACCTGTAACCCTCTTGATCAACACAACTTGCATATTAGTATTTTACAAAATGTCTATATTTCGAGTAAATTTAGTATTTGGGAACATATGTTTAAGGATTCATTTTGTTTGTATATAAAATGTACTTGTATGTATATACACAAAGTGACCATTCCTTCTTCACATTTTTGCTCTGGTGCATGTAAAATATATTTTATCTTTGGGGAGGTTGAATGTTGATGAAAAGGTTGCAGGAACAAATGTTGAAATTTTATTCATATCATAGAATATTTCTATATTTGAAGGCACATGTACTAATTTTTCCCCTTCAAACCATTGTATACATTGTTGAATTTTAATGCTGTATAACTGGTATTTTTATGCAGAGTTTTAAGAATTTTTGCAGTAGTCTCAAATGCAATAAAAAAAAGAAATATATAAATACATGTAAATAAAAAATTGCAAAATTATCTTGCCGAGACATCATTTCAGAAATAAAAAAAAAAATGTATCTTTTAAGCAAATTACAGACATTTGCATTCCCACAAAAAATCAGTTATACAGTTTTTCAAATGATCATTTAAAATAAATTCAATTCTAAATCAATACAATTTTAGACTTCATTCTTTACTTTAGATGTTTTCATCTTTTATATATATCAGAGCAGAACTGCATAAGAAAAAAAAGCTGGCCATAATATGATTTAAAAGTAGTCCTTTATTTTGTGTTTCGTTAAGAAACTGGGAGAAACAATGAAGAAAATGTGCCAATATCATTTATTTCTAAAACAAATTTCTTGTATTTTTATTTACAAATCATGAAATTTTTTATTAAAACATATTAGTTGTTTTCTATGACTATATTTTAAAATATTTAAGGTACAAATTGTTAAAAATGAAAATTGAAACATAAAAACAAATTTCAACCATTCTCATTAAGGCAATAGAATACCGGTAGTGTGCAAAAGTGTGTTTTTAAAAAAGAAGACAACAAATTTTAAAACAGATGTAAAATAACTATATCAAGCAAGGAGTGAATTTAATATTCTTATATGTAAACAATAACAAAAATAAAATAACAATAATATAGTATGTGTAAATGAGCATATACATGTACAGAAAAAAAGTTGGGGGGGGGGGGGGGGGGGGGGGGGGGAGAGGAGGAATTTGAAAGTCTTGCAATTCTGGGAATGCTTCAAAATCTATAAATTGACACCCAAAGGCCAAAAATTACATGTATTAGTTCTCTGGTACTGCTGCACTTAGTCAAATGTATCCGCATTGATCGAACAATGTATTTTATTGCCATATGACTCAATTATGAAAATTTAGTTATTCTCCTTTGCAAATCTTGCAATTAAAAATAAGATACCTGCCTGTCTCATTAAATTTTGAACTTTTTGGTCTGAGAACTAATACATTAGTTCTTTTGGCCTTAATTGCAAAATTAATTAACATTTTAAGGTTGGAGTCAGGGCTAATCTGGAGTTCTATTCCACTACCAGTAGTTCAGATTTATGTGACATAAATTAGTACAATATAAACCAACAGTACACAAAGATTTATATTAATTATTGCATATATAACATGTGCAATCACAGGAGTCCAATTGGATAATATAAATATCTACACAGTTCTGAATATACATTAAACTTTTTAAAAGAGATATAGCGCATTTTCCCATTATTTCGCCTGCACCCATGTCTAGAGTTTTCAACAGCTTGCTAGATTTCTCAATACTTACTTACTTTGGCCTGTCGTTCCCTGAGGAACATATATAGGCCATCAACAACAGTCCTCCAAAGAACACAGTTCTGAGCTGCTCTGGCCGCACAGGTCATGTCATGTGCCTGTAGCTTTGTATCCCGCCTCCAGGAGTTTCTTGGACATCCCCTCCTCTTATTGCCCTGGGGATTCCAGGTACGGGCCTGGCATTTAATGCTGGATGGTGGTTTTCTCAATGTGTGTCCTATCCAGCCCCACTTCCGACGTCTTATTTGCATCTCCATTGGTTCTTGTCCTGCTTTCCTCCACAGGTTTTCATTTGAGATCCTTTCAGGCCATCTGATGTTGAAGATGCGCCTGAGACAGGTGTTATAGAAAGTCTGGATCCTCTGCAAGGATGTTTTCGTAGTCCTCCAGGTCTCCGCTCCATACAATAGGATGGACTTAACGTTGGAGTTAAGGATCCGCAGCTTGGTGGTAATGTGGATGTTCTTGGAGGCCCATATGTTTTTAAGGATGGAAAATGCAGTTCTCGCTTTTCAAATCTTGACTTGATGTCAGAGTCTGTGCCACCCAGTCTGTCCACCACACTCCCAAGGTAGATGAAAGACTCAACTTCTTTGATGGACTTATCACCAACTGTAACTGGTATCTGGGCAGTGGTGTTTATCTTCATCAATTCTATTTTATTCAGGTTGATCTTGAGTCCAAATCCTGCTGATGTTGTTGCCAGGTGAGTTTTCTTGTCCTGCATCTGATTGCGGTTGTGTGAAATGAGAGCCAGGTCATCAGCAAAGTCTAAGTCATCAAGTTGTGTCAGGAGTGTCCACTGTATTCCATTCCTCCTGCCTGATGTGGTGGTCTTCAGGATCTAATCATATTAAACCAGGAGGAAGAGAAATGGCGACAGCAAACATCCTTGTCAAACTCCTGTTTTGACTTTGAAACTATCAGACATCTAGCCAGCATGGGTATTTCATCCCTTGGTATGTGTTACGAATTAGAGAGACAAGTTTCTCAGGTACTCCATAGTGCCTCTGTGCGATATGTATAGGTTGAATAAACAACTTAATTGAATGTAAAAAATAATCTACACTCGAGTAACCACATGACCTCGATTCAGATCTGATGTGATACCCTGCTGATAAAATTGAATACCCTATTGAGCAATCCAACAAGCTATTGAAAACTCTACCGGTACATGTATTCTGTAATTCGTTATAATATCATGAATTGTACTGATAATATACATTGAACTCAATATATATTTCATATCTTTTACATATTAAAATCTAAAATAAATCATAGCTTATTATGAATATATTCTAAAACATTGATATTGTGCTTGAGATAAAGTACATACTTGGCATATGAAAGTTAAAAAAATTCTTGTTTAAAACTTGAGGACATTTTTCTTTCGGATACATACATGTATACAATTTCATTTTGATGAAATTCATTTTGTCCACTACTCTTATTTTCTTTGGTAATACATGTACATGTAATAATGTTTGAAATGAGGTATGAAATACAATTAATAATTTTAAAAATGCTTTTCAAACAAAATCCATAATATATTCTTTAAAACACTTTATTCACAGAAATTTCTTTAACACGTATAAAATATCATAAAATCTATTAATAAAAGAAAACAATACATTGCCAAATTAAAACAATTGTAAAAATAATCAAAATTTCATGCATATGTTCTTAGGCTGTTGCATCTTGCAGTGTTTTTTTATACAGTTTTCCCAGCATCTTTGATGTGATAAGTGGTCTCATATTCTAAAAGAAATATGTAAATATGCATCATATATTTTCATTCAGGAGCTGTATTATATTTTTATATTATACTTTTAGGTCGCCTGAGTCACTCAGCTGACCTATTGCAATTGGTCCTTATCTACTATTGCATCGTTTGTTCACAATTTTACATTTTCAACTTTTTCTTGAAAACTACAAGGCCATGCAATTGTTACCATTTTTGGTGTGAAGCATCTCTAAGATAAGAAGAATCTAAATTGTGAAATATCTTACCCTTCTACCCTCACGGGCAGGGCCAAATATGCATAAAAAGGGCCAAAATCTAAAAAATCTTCTTCTCTACTCCCACACAAGTAGGAAAAAAACTAAATGCATGGTAATAATGAACATGGAGTCTTCTACCAAAATTGTAAAATTCATGGCCCCGGGTCGAGGGTTCAGACCCTAGGGTGGGGCCAATATGGCCATGAAGTGAAAATGTATTAAATCTTAGAAAATCTTCTTCTCTTCTCCCATATATATATATATGAGAAAATCTAATCGCATGGTTTAATGTCCATTAAGCCCTCTACCAAAATTGTAAAAGGGTCAGGGATTCAGGTCCCAGAACAGGGCCAATATGGCCATATAATGAAAATGTATTTTATCTTAGAAAATCTTCTTCTCTACTCCCATATATATTCGAGAAAAACTAATTGCATGGTTTTAACGTCCATGAAGCCCTCTACCAAAATTGTGAAATTTGTGGCCCCTACTTTGACCTTGACCTATAACTTAACAATTTTCCAGCAGGCATACAACTTATAATTCAATCTCATAACCTATTACATACATGCATTTTTGTTCAACCTGAGCAAAATTAGGCACATGGGAAATAATCTACGATTTCAAACTGAGTATAAGGAGATCTGCTATGACCTTCAAATTGACTTGGTTCAAAGTCACTGCACACTATTAACCCAACAGCTCTGTTTATGTCAAGTATGAGCCAAATAGGGCGAAGTGGAGAGTATATGTGCTCTGAAAAAAAGGATTTTTGTGTGATCCGATATGACCTTGACACTTGACCTACAGACATCATTCAAGGCTCTTGCATACCCTTTGATGAAAGGTACCCTGAAGTATGAGCCATATTGGACCAAAAGGAAATAAGATATGCTCTGGACAAGGATTTTTCATATAATTCTGCTATGACCTTCACTTTTGACCTTGAAATTTGGTTCATTCAAGGTCAATGCACACCCTTTACACATAAGCTTGATCTCTGAAAAGTATAAGCCAAACAGGTCTTAGTGGAGAGTATATATGCTCCAAAAAAAAAACTTTTGCATGATCCGATATGACCTTGACCCTTGACCTTGAAATTTGTTTCAAGGTGACTGCACGACCTTTAACCATAGGCACTCTGTTTATAAAGTATGAGCCTGATTGGTCAAAAGGGAGAGAAAATATGCTCCAGACAAGGATTTTCATGTAATTCTGTTATGACCTTTAGATTTGGGTGAAATATGAACCAGATTGGATAAAATGGAGAGAAGATATGCTCTGGACAAGGATTTTTCATATGATTATGCTATGACCTTTAGATTTGACCTTCAAACTTGATTCAAAGTCACTGCACCCTTTACCCTGTGGGTGAAGAATGAGCCAGATTGGGTCAAGGGAAGAGAAGATATGCCCGTGAGGAGATCTCGGACTGAAAGACGGATAGACTGATCAATATAGGGCACCTGCAGAGCAGGGCCCTAATAAAAGATTGACCATTAAAGGCCTGCAGGTCTCTTTTTACCAAAAGTTTTTGCTAGGGTATAGATAATGTGAGAGTTCTCAGAATCTTGAAATCCCCCCTCCTGCATTTTCATCAAATAATAAAAGTGGAGTAACAGTCAGAGAAGTCTCCGATTAGGGTTTAGGCTTCAAAATGAAGCTTAAAATGCAAACATGAGACTCTCTGACATGTCAATCCAAGGGCTTTGGTACTAAGGTGACCTTCAAGGCCTGTAGGCCTCTTGCTAATATTTACACATTTTTTGTATTTTAAGATTTTGTTTTAAAATTTCTTTTGGATATATATACGACATACATGTATATTCTTAGTACTATATTTTTCTTTTCTTTTTACTAACGGTAATTCCCAATAAAAAGATAAAAACTTTTTAAAATGCATAAAAACAAGCTAAATATTAAAAACTTAGGAATCATAAAACACGAACAATTCTTAAAGCTTTAATTACAGCCCTTTCCTGGCTGACTAGGAATCGGTCAATCAATTAAACAAAGGATGACAGCATGAAAATTAGATATGGTACTGGTGGGAAATATTTAGATGGCAACATCTGATTTTAGACAAAATTGAACCAGAAAAGCTTAATTGAGAATTAAGTACAGGTATAGCCTGACATGTTATTTAAAAGAATACTATAATCACTTACCATATGGATTCCATCTTTAGGTTAAAAACCATCGGGTTAAAGCAAATATCACCAGGAGGACAATGAAGATGAACAAGGACATGAAGACTATTTTCCTCCTTCTCATCCGTCTCTGAAAAAAAAATCATAAAATATTCAAAATGTAGTGTTGATTTCATAAGTATTTTCCTATCTGTAATTGCACATCTATAAATAAATTGGTACCCCTTTTTTGTATATTATTTTTAATATTTTTATATAATACATGTGCCGGGTACTGTAAGTTCATTATTTTACGCGAGTACTTCATTCTACGATTCAACTGTTTAGCATCAAATAGCGAGAATATAAAATTGTGAATGCCACATTTGTATCATAGTTTCATTTAATTTACATCTGTTTGAAAATAAAAGCAAGATTTTAAAATCTGCGAGATGTGATCATCTCAATTTTCACGGATATGAATTCCTCGCATTTAATTACGATTCTACAGTATTTTGGTTTATTTTAGGTCTTTTTTTAAAGAGCCAGAACTATCGGTACATGAATCATGATTGTACTTCAAATATTTTTATTTCTAGATGTGATCCTTTGATATTATTAAAATAAAACTTTTAAAGAAAATTCAATTGAATTATTTTTAATACCTATACATTGAACATTTATGTGTCAGAGTGATTTCAAAGTCCCAATCACTTTAATTATTTTTTGTTTGTCTCAAATTCATGAAATCTTGGGTATTTCTAAGTTATAACAGAGACATAAATAACAGAGATTGGCAACTTAGTTGAAAATGTAACGAGACCAACCTTACTTTGAGAACTACATATTAGTAACTTGATATATTGATCTAAAATCAAAAGTATATTGTTTTTATGAAAAATGTGCATAGGATTTAGAAATTTTTGAAACAATAAATAGAAAAATAAGATTAATATTCAGAAAATATACCGGTAGACCAGCTATAAAACGAAATCTTGGACGACAGGTACCCAACTGCCACCTGAAATTCCTCTTTTAATATTGTTTATAAGACACAAACTCATGAAAATATAATATTTTGAATGTTTTGGTAACAGGATTTAGCTGTTTTTATTTCGATATATTTGTTTATTAGAAAGATATACTGATTTAAACTGGGAATACTTTGCAATCATACGGACCACGAGATTTTGACCAGTTGCCAATCTCTGTTATTTATGTCTCTGGTTATAAGTACACCTGAGCTGAAAGCTCAAGTGAGGTTTTTTTTCACTTTTTGTCATGCGTCCATCTGTCTGTTCACTTGTAAACTTTTTATATTATCAACTTCTCAGCACCACTGGGCCAATTTAAATCAAACTTGGCAGAGAGCATCATTAGGTGAAGGAGATTTAAAGTTGTTAAAATCAAGGACCATGATTTTAAAGGGGAGATACAGTAAATAGGAATTGTAACTGATCTAATACATTTTCACTTTATCGCTATATTAGCCCCACCCTAGGGCCTGTACCCCTGACCCGGGGACCATTATGGACATCATAACCATGCATTTAGTTTTTCTCAAATATATATGGGAGTACAGAAGAAGATTTGTTAAGATTTAATACATTTTTACTATATGGCCATATTGACCCCACCCTAAGGCCTGAACCCCTGACCCAGGAGCCATGAATTTCACAATTATGGACATCATAACCATGCATTTAGTTTTTTCCCTACATGTGTGGGAATGGAGTAGAAAACTTTTGAAAATTTGACCTTTTTTTTGCAGATTTGGCCCCACCTATGGCGCCCTGGGGTGGTAGAGCCACGAATTTCACAATATATATTCTTCTTTCCATAGAGATGCTTCACACCAAAAATGGTGACAATTGGCCTTGTAGTTTTCAAGAATAAGTTAAAAATGTAAAATTGTTAATGAACGACGCACAATGCACGACGGACAAAGACCAATTGCAATAGGTCACCTGGGTGACTCAGGTGACCTTAAAATTAAATTGCAATCCCAGAAAAGAACAATATTAAAATACAAAGGTATCAAGGTTTTATATTGAAGTGCCTGTACTTACATCGAGTTCTGATGGAATCTGTTGATTTTGTTCGTATTGTCCATATCCAACTCCACAAGTCTGACCTAGTAATGATTGTTTGATATGTAAAACAAAATATACTTACAAAGGATGAAGACTTACAGTAAAAGAATAACATCATGATAAATGCAAAAATAAATTATGTGCAAGTCCTTATCCATAAATCCAACATGTCCCCAAAACGATAGTAATATGTCCATATCATTTCCCAGTATTTTGGGTGATCGGTTTGAAATGGAAAATTTAAGACAAATATGTACTAATAAACCATTCTGAAATCTACCTGGATATGTTGCTGCTGTGTTGATGGGATAGCCGGACTGGGGTGGATATGGAGAAGATGGATAGCTGCTTGGATATTGTGGATACTGTGGATATCCTAGCCCCTGTGTACCATCAGAACTCAATAAATGGGGTGGAGCATCTGAGGAGCCAGTTGTGGTAGCATTAAACCCACTTTGAGCTGGAGGGTAAGTGTAACTGCTTGGATCTGTTGTTTGTGGGATGCCAGATATTGCCTCTTCATATGATGGTGGTGCTCCAAATTTGGAAGGATCTAAATACATGTACAAACATCATAAAAGTTAGGTTACAAATATATAGATACCTCATTAACTGTAAAGAAAACAAGGACCGAAAGCATTTGCATTTGTGGCACCGCTTATTTATTAAGGAATCTATATTGTGAATCCAGATCCTTCAAAATGGTTAATCCATGCACTTGTTTTCTGATTGAGCATACTGTTCACTTTCTCTTCAAAACATAATGGCCAAACCAATTGTATCAGTTACTTTTCCTTTTCTACACCGAGTTATGACATAAAAACATAAAAATTGCAAACGTCTTTAAAGCCAATTAGTTGAACCATTGAATTCATGACTTTTTGATGATGTAAATCATCTGCTAGTTTATTTACACAGCCCACTAATATCAAACCTCACATAGAATTTAAAGTCAGGTGATAATATTTTAATATTAAAACTGCTTACCGGGGTACAGGTTCAATTTTTTGGCCACCAAAGAATCAAATAATTTTTTATTCCAACAATTTCTTTTAGAAAGTTAAAAACTTTAACCAAATTTTAACCACAGAATCAGCCTCTTTTCAAATATATAAATATTTGAAGAAAAAAAAATTTTTTTGTTAATTGATATTGTTAGCAGGTGCAATGGAAGAGTCAACAAATAGATCTTTTTGGTTTTGTGATGCAATTGTTTTAGATGGAATCACACCGAGTCACATTGTTTGTTCCAAGATATGTATGCAGCACATTTGGACAATTTTTAATAAAAAAAAATACACATACCTGTGAAAAGAAGTACAATTAAAATCGATAAAAGGTAAAATACCCAACTAAAGATATCTTCATTGACACAGTATGGTTTTACACGTACTTGAAAAAAATCACAGAAATGGACACAGAAATTTCTTACAGAGATTTATAACGGGAAATTGTTTACATCTTTTATCCATTCGGAAGTCACTCAGAATACCTTGCACAATTTTTCAACACTATCATCCAGGTACTTTCATCTCACTTGAATCCCCATGGACTTTTTATTTTTAACAGTGTATTACAACCTTACAAGCTAGATTGGGCGTTTCAATGGAGAAATCTTGGGATTTGTTTACATGTGAAAATAGTGGCTCTCGAACTTCATATTAACATACTTCATTTTCCGAGGTCAGTTAGTATGATTAAGAAAAAGTCTGAGGCAAGTAATGCAACAATATCAGTTGTAAATTATCTGAAGAATTTAATGGTATATTTTAACAGGATTTGTGTGAAAAAGGGTTAATCAGCCCAAAACTAGCGCAAATTTTTGTGCGCCATAAATTGCAACTTTTTAACATGAACGGCACTGTAGCTTCCAGGTCGTCCATCCGATTTTTTTTTTCAGAACGGGAGCAATGAGATGACATGCCAAAGATTATGAAAGGGCCCCGTGAACAAAATTCTAGCCCCATTATTGGCTTCGCCCTCTAAACGGTCACACCATAAATCATATAAAGTATCTTTAAGATAGATTAAGAACAAATGAATGATGAAAAATGAAAAAAATACCATTGTAAGACATTTTACTTATTTTCTTCTTCGTCTAGTGAAATATACCGGAAATAAAGGTATCAAAGACAATAGTAGAGTCGGTTGAGTACTTTTCCGAAATATTTTTTTTTTATTCAAGTTGAGATTATTTTGATCTGTTGTATTAATAATACGTCATGACTTTTAGAATCTAAAATTAAAAAACAATTAATCAATGTACTGATGTTATATTGATGTTGCATGTAGCAATCTTTAAAAAAAAACACAACTCTGCTGTGATATCTAAAAATATCCAGGCACGTAGGATCACAGAGGCGGATCCAGCAATTTGGAAAAGGGGGGGGGGGTCCAATTCATGAGAATCAATACGTGTAAAATTCAGTATCGTCAAAAAAAAAAAAAAAAAAAAAACAAGGATTTTTTTAACGTTTGCCATGCATAAAATTTAACAAACATTTATCTCGTCACTATCTATTTCAACGTCAGAGTGCACTGCATTGTTGCGGCCAGGGCATTTTGGTTTGGTAAAGAAGATTTGCATAATTAGCCTTAGTAAACAAGTCTCCAGCAACGAGAACGTGCGTTTATGGTTAATACAAAAGGTCACCTAAGAAACAAAAAATAATTCAGACTGATTACGAGAAGCTATTATAATAATGGATTTCTCAACTATTTTTCAATTTTGATATTCTATCGATTGTCTCATATTTTACATATTCCCCAATTATAATAGCGTGACATTTCGGCAGATATCATTCCTAAACCTACATTAAAATAGTATAAAAAGTGAATATTCACTACCAGTACATCAGCTGATAGAGGTCTTGAATAAAGACATGTTTCTTCAGTTTGAAAAAAAACCCCATATCTACATTCTATGATATATGATCGTATTCTTCACCTAAAAATTGCACAAGCACCTCTCTGTAAATATTATTCCATCAACCTGTTTATACAGGAAATCGACAAATACAGATTCGTACTTTTGAAAATGTTACCTTTAATCTTGATATTTAGGTAAATCAAACAGATATATATATATATGCACTTTTAAAATAAACGTTTGATTTAAGGTGGAATAACACACCTAGAAAAAGGTCACTCAAAACAGTAAATTATTTGATTATGAAAGATGTAATGATAAATAAACTGTACATATGTCAAATAAGCAAAAGATGTGCAGTTTGGGGATGAAAATGAATACAAATATCTAAACAAATTCAATTCAGCAGGTAACAACAAAAGTCCGGTGGGATTCGAACTCGGAATGTACGGATCACAAACCCAACACTTTTTTTATCTTTTGTTTCATATCTTTTTCTCTTATAAACCAAATATTTATATATAAATATATGTAAAATTGTTAACGCACGACGACGGACGAAGACCAATTGCAATAGCTAGGTCACCTGAGTGACCCAGGTGGCCTAAACATTTAGATTATAACGCAAAATATTTATCAGATAATGCTATCAAATTGAATTACAGACCTAATAATGATAAAACTAAAATGAATAACGAATGTTCCTACTTTCCTTTAATTTTCTTGAGTTTCTAAGATATTTATTTTTTTCTGTCTCTGTTATTGAAAAAATGTCATCATTGTCAGTTTCCTTAGATTTTTCTTTGTTTTTTATGTTTCTTTCCAATCTCCTTCCAATTACTTACTAAATATATTTACATTCTACTGTGTTTTTTCTTTAAATCCTGTGATTTTTAAATGCCTCTAAATGCAACAACCTAATCACTGCGCATGAATTTACATGTAATTTACATAAGTACCTCCCAAACATTGATTTCTATGTTATCAGTCCATACATCTTGTTAAAACACCATGTTATACAATTATTCAACAATAAAGTTGATTCTATTGTTAAAAGCAAAATTTCAAGGCTCATCTCAACAGTCTACGCAATAACCAGTTTAAACTGTTTTAGAAACAGCTGTTCTTGCTAATACTAATTTACTACCTCCGTGATCTGCAATTTATACCGATTTATTTAATAAAATAATTGATTTTTTCCAAAAAAAAGAATGTAAATATAAGCATTAAATGATTTATTTTTGACGTCACGCGCATTATGATCATTTAAATTGTCTGCTCAACTGACGGCAGTTATTGACACGATGACGTCAAAAATAAATCATTTAATGCTATAATGAAATAAAAGCTTACTATGTTAATATTGCTCCGATTTCACCTTATTCAACTGTATAAAAACAAACACCAAATATACAATATATATATACTATATCCATTTATTCTTGGACACAGTAAATCACAATTTCTTCTCCTATTCCATCAAGAACAAAGTGCAATATTTAATTATCATTTATAAAAATTCATATATATTGATCTCCAGGTTGTCAGCTTATAAATTGAATAAGCAGAGTAAAAATCTTACTTTTAAATAAAATATCACATTTGTTAAAATTAACATAAAAAACATCAAAAGGAAAAAACTCCTTAATGACAGTAACATGCATTACAAAACAGCAATAAAATTTGAGATGAAGATCAACAAAATAAACCCCATCCATATCTTTACCATTTATAATAATTAACCTAGTCAAATAGGTAAGAAACATGGTGTCTTTCATAAATATACTGTATAGTTTGTATAATTCAGGTTCAAAAGAAACTTTGTGAAAGTTGGTATTCCAATGAATGAGATAATTTGAGATGTAAAATCAGTTTATGTAGTGTGCATTGGATGCTGACACATACAGGATAAGGATTTTAGTTCAGTTGTTTCTTATAATTTTCTCTCTTCAAACCATGACTGGCTTATTGCTTCCCACGTGCTGATATTCAGTGTTGTACATCTTTGGGGCTGTCATCACAGACTTGGATCCAGGTTCTATAGCAGAAAAGAAACGTTTCTTAGCTCATCAAAGGCCAGATAAATTTTAACACACTATATGATATAAATTGGTTTTAGACTTCACATATGAAAAATTTGTTTCTTATCTCATAAAAAGCCAGACCAAGACACTATATGAATATATTTTTCATATACAAATTAATTTGGTTTTAGACTTCACATATGAAAAATTTGTTAGAACTCAGTTCTTATGTTTTACTATTAATGTTTGTTATTTATGCATGCATCATTTGAAATCCAAGTAGTTATACAAACTATTGCTTTGTTTCAATAAATTAGGTGAGAGATGCAAAATAATTAAACCATGGATTTCAATACTGATTATTACTAAAAGTAAGTTCTAAAGTAACACAGTATATTAAATAGATTAAAACGAACAACTATAATTTCTAAAAACATACCATTACTTTAATTAATATGAAATAGACCAGCTTAAAACAAAATTAACAGACTCTTTTGCAAAATCAACAGACATCGATGTAAAACAAACGATCACCGATGCAAAACCAGCAGTCATTTATTGAAATTAATGCTAGATGGAGTGATAAAAAGGTATTAGGAGAAATTGTTCCCTTGGCTTATAGGGAATAAGTTGTGCGTGGATCCAGAACTACTTTCCCGGGGGGACTTTCAAAGTTTGGTCAAGCTTAAACAGCATCAATTTAACATTTTAGACATAAAAATTGGAAAAATAAAATTTTTAATTTTTGGGCTCACATTTTAAGTCACTTTAAGAAATTGATTCTGAAATTATATTTGCAACGAAATTATTTTCCTATATGCTGTCATATACAATTGAAATGTTTTCAATATTTAAGGTAAATTCTCGAGACATTAGAATACTGGTACCAATAAAACAACAACAACAATAACAACAAAAATGCGCTATTGTCTTCTTATTGTAACAGGACTGTCTAGGGGTTAGTTTCGTGCATAATCGGTGTCTATTGATTTTGCAAAAGAGTCTGTTGATTTAATTTAAAGCCGGTCTGTTTCGTATTTCAGCATGTTTTCAAGAATTAGTTATTCATGATGATTTTGCATTACGTCTTATTAACCCTTACTGCCACCCATAGGATTCACTGGAATCAAATTTCACATAAAAGTAAACTTACCAGGAAGGACAAAAGGTGTATCAACAGCACAGTAGTAATTCTCTTTGGCCTTGACATCTGTGGGCTGCTGGAATGACTCAGCGTACAGGGACTTTAGGCCCCCATGGGGAACTGGCAGCAGGGCTTTGGGCTGCCTCGGTATGGTGGTGCGGGTTTTGAACCATGTGGGGTCCACCATAGGTAGTTTTTCCCGCGGCACGTTGTCTTTTGGAACAGGACTTCAAGTGAAAAACAAAATACATAAATTTTTTTATTAAAATGCAAAGAATCGCAGACAAACTGCATGTTCATCCTTCTTAACCATCTTCACATCATATTTTCTAATCCTATACGAATTAGCTTAATTGAGATAAGATTGCATCTGTTGGGTAAAATATATTGCTGACCAAAAATAAAATGACCCTGATAATCCTTACTTGTGTTTGAGTCCATGGCCCCATGCTTTGGGATACTCCTCACATTCCCAGTATGTGGCCACATCCTTTTTGGGGTATTTTTTAAGTTCATTGGGTTTAAAGGACCTGTGGTCTTTATGAGTTGTGGACAGGTAAGGGTCTAGTAAGTTCAATACTCCTTTGTCTCTAACATAGAAAGGTTGACCTTGAAGTTTTGGATTCTGAGTTGTTCCTTGTCCATACTAAGAAACAAACACAAGAAAAAAATGCAAACAGTTTAAAATGTGTGAGATAATACATATACCATATCCCCATCCACTTTTTTTCCTGATTCAATTTTCTCTATTTTCGAAATCAGATTCAGATTGCAAAAAATTACAATATACATGTGGTGCTTACTTTAGATGGACCCTCCTTGTGATGATCATTCAGATTGTATGGTTGGGGTAAGTTCAGACCAGCGGTGTCCTGAAAGTGATACCTCTGTCTCACACCTGCCTTGTTGGAGAATTCCTCTTTAGTCTCTGTTAGCTGGTTTCCCATTGTGAGGGGTTTTCTCCATCCTCCTTTATCAAGCTTAATGAGGTGGGAAAAGTTTCATGTGAATAAAGTATTAAGTATAAACCTTTGCAAGACTGATACCAAAAATTAAATCTTCCAAAAAAAAAACCTCTCTAAATGACTAATATTGTACATGTATTAAATAAAATCTCATAATATCCATCTTAAACTTAATATGATACATGTACTTAGAACAATTTTGGGAGACATAAAGTTGGAGACATATAGAATTTAAAAATTTAGAATATGTACAATTGGTTGAGAAATCTAACTCATTTGACAAACCCATAGTATGTGTACATTAGATAGGTTAGTTTGAGACATCATCAAAGTTAAAGGAGCATGCATGATCACTATTTTGGTCAAATTTTATTTTTCTATTTTTATTGTGTACAATGCTTTAGTAAAGCATATCTACATTGTAATGATCAACCAAAATTGATTGTTAGTCGTAGAGTTATATATAAGCAAAATACAGAGCTAAATTACAATTCTTTGTAATGTAAACAAGGCTTGAGCCTTAAATTGTTTTTGTTTACATGGGTTCAATATACCAATAAAATTTCTTTTTTAAGCTGATTTTTCTAGTTATCTGCTAATTTGTTTTGAACATATAAATAAACAATTCCTAGCGTTTGTCACATTCATTTTAGGCTTAAACCTTAATTGAATTTTCTTTTCATAGTTACATTCAATTTTCAAATTGTAAACAAAAACATAACCTGAGCTTTGTTTACATAACAGAGAATTGTGAGCTAGTCTGTATCTCGCTTAAAACTTTATGAATGACACTCAAATTTTAGTTAACAATATATTAGAAATGCCTTAATTACTCAGAAGCATTATATTGCAAACTTTAAAAACTGAAAAATAAATTTGGACCAAAATCATGACATGTTTCTTTAAAGTGTTCCTACCTTTTCTGCAAGATCCTTTACATAGTTCACTTTCCAGTGTCCAGGTGCTTTCTGGTGGATAGGATTTCCATAGACACCTTTACCATATTTGGTGTCGTGGAAATCACCATATGTTGTTTTGAAGTGCTGGTCTCTTGTGATTTCATCCTGCTTAGCCAGTGGTGGAGGGACAGGATCATAGATCAATGCCTAGAGAAATATACAAGTTATTTATATGTACATACGCAAAAATAGAAAAATAATGGATATATTTATGGCACACCAAATTCACAAACATGTGCTAAACATAGGTTCACAGTTGATAAACTAGTTTTCTTGGCTGTTAACTGTAGTTTATGAACCGTAAACTATAGTTTATAGAACTCATTTACTAACATAGTTTTCATCTGTAAAACCATGTTAACGAGGCTGGGTCTAATTTGTTCTGCCCTAGATTTTTTAATGAAAATATTTACATGAAGTTCTACTGATAGAATTAAAGCAAACGAATTTGTATTTATCAAAACATTTTCATCTGTCTTTTTTACATTTCATTAATGCGAGTTCACCCAGTGGAAGTTGGTTTATATTACTGCCCAATGTAGTTAACAATGATGAGATATATATGTGTAGTTCCTTCTGCGCTCGCCCCAACGGTCACAACGTAGAGCATATTATCTGATGGTGTAAATACCTTAAAATCAGAATTTGGGAAATAATATCCTGGTCTGTGATGGTGACCAACTCCTGTGGATGTTTGCTGCCAATCCTGCCTTGGCTCATTTTTGGTCTCTTGAAAACTCATTTTTTTTTCAAAATATAGGTGTCGTAATCTCAATATAGCAGAAGCAATATATATATTCTACCGCGAAGAGGCGTAAAATATAACCTACATTGCCAAAACAAAAGGTATCCTTTCCCTCTTTTTTACCTTGCCGTTTTGTGTCACTGTAACCAAGCAAGCATGAGGAATTATGGGTAAAAAATTGACATATACTTTACGACTCAATCTGTGATTGAGTTCCGGGAAATTATGTATTTTTTATTCTCATTAACCAGTTCGTTTTCAAAGGGTTTATATATCTTAAGAGTAAAATATAGACATTATGGCTTTAATTCGTAAATGACGTTAACAAGTTTAAATTTACAATAAATTCACAATTGATACAAAGAGAAAGTAGAGGACCTACCGAGGTATTCCGAAGAACTGCTCATCGCGGGGAAAAACGATGACAGCTTGTCGTCCGCATGGTCTGGCTTATTATATCGGCGTTGATGTTGGAACTAAAAGTGTTAGAGCTGCAGTCGTTAATCGGAATGGAAATGTTGTTGCTAAGGCAGCCAAAGATATTCACATTTGGAACCCTGATGAAGATTTTTATCTTCAGTCATCAGAGAACATATGGGATGCAGTGATTCATGCTGTTAAGGTTTAGTGTATTTTTAAAGACACATGACAGTGTGTTTAGCTTCAACATTGATTCTAAAATGAATCGAAACATAAATAAATAATAATCATATCATGCGTCAAATACACTCGCGTACTATATATGCTCATTAATTCACTCCTGTGTACATGTAATTAAGCTCCTTTTATGCATGGTGACACAACAGGCCCAGCACAATCTTTTGATTTAGCTGTATAGCTTGTTAAAGCTCTTGATATGCAGTTTTTCACATAATTGTTAATTATCAGAAATATAAAAAAATTCTCAAGTTAATTTCCACTCATATTTATTGTCCGAGGCCCTTAAAATTAATTTGTTACGGTCCTAGAGTCGTGTCCCTTTTGTTTTCCACGTGTATCTCGCAAGATTTAGTCCGAGGTTGATGAAAAATATTATGAATATAATGTGTAAAGTCTTATGATGAATTGTGATGGGTGTTATGATAAATTTAGTGTAACAATTTTAACCAAATGCCTAGTGTGGCACACAATCTTAAGGTAACGAATCATGGGCCTCCGAGGATATACCATGGCGGACCTTTCAAAAAGCAATCCTAATTAAAATTAGTTTTAACACTGCTGCTTTTGAACACTTTTAAGCAAATAATCTATTAATTTGTAACAGTCCATTACCTGTAGCTGCAATAATGATTTTTTATATCTGATGTTTTCTGGAGAGAAAAAAAATCGAGAGAGGGCTACATTATTGCAGCTATCCACTACCTTGTGTGCACTGAGGCGTGGATAAGTATGATTTCTTTACATTGTGCTGAATTATTACCAATCAATTATCTTGTTTACAAGAAGAAGTAGCTGTGTGGTCATGAATCAATTGTCCCAAAACTTTTAAAACTTTAAGTGCAAGGTTAATTCAAGCTATATATATAGCTAAATGCCAAGAGATTGTGCTGGACCTGCACAAGGTTGGGTTCCCATCGCATTATGGTAATTTAAATAATTCGGCTCCCTGGTGCTCGTACCCTATATGTCATCCCATGAGTTAATTGTCACTTCACATTCATGGCATGCACAATGGGCTGACTGCAAGCACAATTTTTTTGAGACCTCTTTTCTTAGTCTCTGTTTTACAAAAGAGTTGCAGTCTCATCTTAAAGGATTTAACACAGACTGCAAGAGGAGTCGACTACTAATGTGCCATGTAATTGTCACTTGAGTGCACCAGCAGTGGAATTGTTAGAGACCCGCGCCCTTCTTGTTACATTGAACACCAGGATCCACCCTTGGAAATTAAAGCAGATTTAATTCCTGCTATACTCTGTCCCATGTTTCTGCTTCCAACACTTTTTGCTTTATACATGTATTTCAATAATTATAACTACCTTTGTGCAAACTACATCCATCCACAAGAATGAAGAAAAGTACAGATTGTCTGTTTTGAAGCGCCCCCTCTACCGCTTCAGGTTTCAATACATAACCCAAAGTAAAAAGTCTTCAGGGATAATGTATTGCAAACAACTTGAAAAGTACCCAGACGATAACATTGAAAGATTGTGCAAGATCTCTGGAATATTTACGAATGAAAAGAAAAGATGTCAACATTTCACATTATAAATCTCCATAAGATTTGTTTTCATTCATGTTATTAATAAATTTCTGCGGGGAAAAATAGATGAAGTGTCAATGTAGATATCTTGGATTTTTCCCCCTGTATCGATTTCAATTTTCCTTCTTCTTCGACAGGTACATGTATGTGTATTCAAAAAGTGATGGAAACAGTAACCTGGGACAGACTATAGGAGAGTTTAAGAATCAGTGGGATTTGGTCTTTATGTTCAAAGAACATTAAGGAGGTAGGCTTAAAAGAACTGATCTGACCATCACCCCCACCCTACGGTAGGGTGGGTGTGATGGTCAGATCAGTTCTATTGTCAGCTCTAGGTAGCTCAGTTAGTAGATCACCTGACTGAAGATTCAGGGGGCCCTGGTCAGAATCCCAGTCAGGTCCCATTCTGTTACAGTGAAAATTTATTCTGAAGTTCCAGGACACAAAGTGACAATGATTATTAAGTGTTAGTATAAGTAATTTTATATATATTTTTTTATGAATAGGCAGTGATAGAAAAGTCAGGAGTTGAAAAGGACTTTATCCATGGAATTGGCTTTGATGCAACATGCTCCTTAGTTGTCCTTGACACTGATGGAAAGCCAGTATCAGTTTTTCATGGTGATTATTCTCTCAAACACAACTTTGATGGCTATGTCTCTCAGTACATATCAATACTTATCTCTTAATCTGTTAATTGCCAGTAATGCAGACCTGTATTTAATTTTTTATACTAAAAATACAGTCAAAACCCATCATATGTGTTATGTGAAGATTCAACTGCACACACAAAAATAAAACTATGCATACAGATTTTTTTTATCCTTTATTTTGCTGTTATTCTCAAAGAAATTGAAAGCAATGATATAATGCCATAGTTAGGTAAAACAGATTTATGTTCATACTTCTATTCATACCTTTACATGTGTTGGAATTTAGATTCAGCTTCTAATGATGTGTACAGGCATTTATTTGTACTTATTTAAGGTTCTTCTCACAAGGAATGTAACATTGTAATGTGGATGGACCACAGAGCATCAGAGGAAGCCATGTTTATAAACTCGACCAATCACGAAGCCCTTAAATGCGTGGGGGGTCAAATGTCGCTGGAGATGCAGCCTCCGAAACTTTTGTGGCTGAAGAAGGTACATGTACTGTTAACTTTGAAATGTCTAGCTATAGTTAATGAAAATGAAGAAAAAGGGGATCTACAGTATCCGCAAAATGTTTTTTTTACAAGATAAACGATAGGATAGGAATCACACACAATAGGATAAGATTGAAGCAACAGTATACGTGCACGATACGATAGGATTCATACATGATAGGAGAGGATAAATGATGTTCATGATAAAAATATAAATAATCGCGTTAAATGTTCTTCATGATTTACCTGATAATGGTGGAATTTGATGTACAAATTAAGATATACGCAGAATTTCTATTTATTTACAAATGCCGAGTTGTTAATTTATCTTATCTACGTCATTTATAGAATATACAAAAATGACAAGTTAAAATTTATTAACTAAAAATATGAGCTTAAATGATCAATAATTTTCTGTATTGTTAACATTGCATGTTTTCATTACCAAACACCCCAGCATTTATAAATGCCAAGTTGTTAATTTATCTTATCTACGTCATTTATAGAATATACAAAAATGACAAGTTAAAATTTATTAACTAAAAATATGAGCTTAAATGATCAATAATTTTCTGTATTGTTAACATTGCATGTTTTCATTACCAAACACCCCAGCATTTATAAATGCCAAGTTGTTAATTTATCTTATCTACGTCATTTATAGAATATACAAAAATGACAAGTTAAAATTTATTAACTAAAAATATGAGCTTAAATGATCAATAATTTTCTGTATTAATTGTTAACATTGCATGTTTTCATTACCAAACACCCCAGCATTTATAAATGCCAAGTTGTTAATTTATCTTATCTACGTCATTTATAGAATATACAAAAATGACAAGTTAAAATTTATTAACTAAAAATATGAGCTTAAATGATCAATAATTTTCTGTATTGTTAACATTGCATGTTTTCATTACCAAACACCCCAGCATTTATAAATGCCAAGTTGTTAATTTATCTTATCTACGTCATTTATAGAATATACAAAAATGACAAGTTAAAATTTATTAACTAAAAATATGAGCTTAAATGATCAATAATTTTCTGTATTGTTAACATTGCATGTTTTCATTACCAAACACCCCAGTTGATCGCTGCAAACATCTATGGCTGAAATCAAATCACACGGAAAATAGGGGGTTCAGTTAAAATACGACCAACTAATGTTCTAAATGAATATCAAATCTTTCATAAATAATTTTGTTTCTGTAAAAAAATTGCATGAAATAACGAATTGTGTTACATACAATTAAGTTAATGTTTTAGCAGTTATACACTCCACGTACGATTTAATATATTTGACATACAGGTATTATGTTACCTTGTTCCTAATAACTTTGATTGTTTATATAAATTTTTCTTTCCATAGCCTACAAATATGATTTACATGCAATATCTTGTATAATTTTGGTCTAAAAAATTTAGAAATTAGTATGATAGAATGCTGAATAAAATTTTACATTACCGGTACTTGTTCAATTAATTATAGTATACGGCGCACTGGACGACTTATAACTTAAAAATAAAATCACTTGCTTATATAAAAAAACGATTAATACGATAGGATAAATAGAAAAACTATTAAAATTGAACGATTATCCTGATAGGATTAATGCACAATAGGAATAGGATTAATGCATCATATAACATTACAATATGATAGGATTGATACAACATGTACATGATGGGATAGGAAACAGTTGTGAAAAATAACGTTGCTGGTACTGTATGAAAATTTGATAAGAATTTAAATTAATCATTATATGGTGAGAACTCTAAGACATGAAATAGAAATAGAAAATCATAGGGGTTAAATCTGGTAAATTCTTTCTAGAATTTGCCTGACACTTGGAATAAGGCGGGCCATTTCTTTGATTTGCCTGACTTTCTCACTTGGAAAGCAACAGGAGACACATCAAGGTACGTTTATACATTTGAATGAAATATTTTCAAAAAATTTATTAGTTGGTATTTTATTTTTTACTGGACTTGTAAAAATGAGAAATCAAAACAAAAAATTAACTTTGATATCAGTAATATACATGATCTAAATGCAACATTCACAGATCCTTGTGCTCTTTGGTTTGTAAGTGGTCTTATCAAGCAGACAGTCGGGGAACTAGAGAGTGGAACCAGGATTTTTACAAGACCATCGGACTCGAGGATTTGCTGAGTAACAATGCTACAAAAATTGGTGGGTTTTCCAAAAAGCAATTAAGGTTTTCCCTTTCCAAAAGACCTTATTGTGATTGAAGTGGGTTTTTTTTTCTTTGTTATTATTATTTTTTTCCCCAGAATAGCTTTTCATGGTTATTTTTATTAATTGAAAGGGGATGGGTTATTGTTATTGTGTGTTTTATTTCTCTAATATTAGATTGAAAAGTTTGTAAATGTATTATATCTATATTTACAGTGAAGTTCTAAATTTGATATTTTGATATTTTTTCTTTTTTACTTCGGAAAAATTGTACTAAAGGAGATTTTATTAAAAGTTCTAGAATTTTCTTTTTTCTTAATTCATGTGTCAAAAACATTCAGTTGATGTTTCAATTATTTTAGTTACTTTAATTAAGGAAATTCCCATTTGCCCAATTTGAAATTAGCCTTGCGCACTATCACTGCATCTATACAGCGAACTTGTGTTGGTTGAGTGCACTGGGTCAACAAAACTCTAGAAGTGATGACAATGTGGCATGTAGTTTTATGAGAAGTGAAATAGAGAAACGTTCCTCAGTTGTCTATTTTATAAAGCACTCTGTTAAAGAGAAAAGAGGAATGTTCTTCAGATGCAGTATGTAGCTTTAACGTTCCTCAGATAACTTAAGATTTTTGTTGAAGAGACAAGAGGAACATTCTTCAGCTTTATGTAGCTTTCAGATGAAGTGAAAAGAGGAATGTTCCTCAGATACAGTGTAATGGTATCAGTAGAAGATAAATGAGGAACTTTCCTCAAATGCTTTGTGAAGGTTTTAGTTGTAGTGAAAAGAGGAACGTTCCTCAGATATAGTGTTAAGATATCAAGTCAAGTGAAAACAGGAACATTCCTCAGATGACTTTTCAAGATTTCTGTTGAAGTGAAAAGAGGAACGTTCCTCAGATGAACTTTAAATATTATTGTTTAAGTGAAAAGAGGAACGTTCCTCATATGTTTCATAAGTTTCTATAAGAATAAGAGGAACATTCCTCATTATAATGTCTGCCTAATGCATTTAAAGGTCAATTATTCAGAAAAATTCCATAAACTTTGACTTGTAAAGGCTTGTTTTTTGCCAAAAGGAAAGGGGTCTTAATGGCTGCAGATATGAAAAAGAGGGTAAAAAAAAAAGGAATTTTGATTTTCCTTTTTTGATTTGGATTGTGTTACATGTATATATAAGTGTAGATTTGTACATTGTTCAGTTTCAAATGTTAACAACCATTTTCCCTGCATGATTGAGTTGTCAACAAGAGATCTGATTGGTCGGTGCTCTGATTGGTCAATATGTTTTTTTTTTTGATTATCAGACAGGTCTGTTAGTAAAACCAGACCCCACGTTTGCTTTCAGGATCTGCTTCTAAACTCGGGGTCCGCTGACTGTCTGCTCTCGGGTCTGCTCTGGGTCAGCCTAGGGTCTGCTTGGGGTCAGCTTTGGGTCCTTTAGCTGATCCAAAGCAGACCCTGAGCAGACACAGAACGCAGGTTTGGTTGGGGTCAGCTAACTGTAAGGTTGTGAAATTTGTAATATCTCAAAGCTTAATCCAGCTGTAACATTGACATCTTTTAAACCATCACATATTCTCAGGAAAGAACATTCAGTCTCCAGGGGCACCATGTGGGAGTGGCCTGTGTGACTCTGTAGCCATGGCAATGGGGCTTAATGCAGGGACTCCAGTGGGAACATCCATTGTTGATGCACATGCTGGTGTTATAGGTTAGCGATTCTACCATCATCTTCTAGAGAAAACTGAAATCCCTTATAAATTCCCTTTTCTCCTACTGAGGCATCAACGGCTGATTTAAAGTCGTCAGGTATCTAGATGGACTGATTTTAATTACAATTTTTTTGTGTTTGATAGGGTCTGTAGGATGTGTTCCAAAGGCCACCACAGAGGACAAACCATTTCCGTTACCAGATGTAACATCCAGATTGGTTCTTATCTGTGGCACATCTAATTGTCACATGATCGTAAGTCAAGAAAGTACGACTTTATTCATGATAAGAATTATACAAGATAGTACTCGTTTTTAGCTTACCTAAGCTTTTCTGATCACATTTTGTCTCTCGTCTGTCCGTCTGTCCATCTGTCCGTAAACTTTTCACATTTTCAAAATCTTCTCAAGAACCACAAGGCCAATTTCAACCAAACTTGGCACAAGGCACCCTTATGCAAAGGGGAATCAAAGTTGTGAAAATTAAGGACCACGCCCTTTTTTAAGCAGAGATAATTAGGAAATATTGAAAATTTTTGTAAAGTTTTCAAAAATTTTCTTTTCAAGAACCATTTGGCCAGGACAGCTGAAACATGTGGAAGCATCCTAAGGTAGTGTAGATTCAAAGTTGTGAAAATCCTTACCCCTTGGGGTAGGGTGGGGCTACAATGGGGGGTCAAATTTTACATAGGAATATACAGAGTAAATCTTAAAAAATTTCTTCTCAGAAACCAATCGGCCAGGAAAGCTGAAACTTATTTGGAAGCATCTTCATGTAGGGTAGATTCAAGTTATTTAAACCATGATCCAAATTTTTACATAAGAATATATTGAGAAAAATCTTGAAAAATCTTCTTCTAAAAACCATTTGCCTAGAAAAGCTGTAACTTTTATTGAAAGCAACCTCAGATAGTGTAGATTCAAATTCGTTAAAATCAAAATCTTGAGGAGTAGCCTGAGGCCACATTGGGGATCCAAGTTTACAAAGGAAAATATTTTAATTATTCACAAAAACTGAAATGTTATCATATATGGTTTTACTTATTTGCAAGCATTTTGACATATTGCTAATTCTTTAAAATTGTTTAGACTTTGGCCCCTGGACGTTTCTTGGGCCTCACAAGGGGTTCAGAGTTTGATGTAGGTTAATATCCCATATATGTAAACAATTGTTTAGAGTCTTTTTGAGAACTGCTATGCTCAACATGTGATATGACTATAAAATCATCCTGTAAGAAAAGGGACTTAATTGTAAACATAACAATATCCCGTGGGGAAATGGATTTTTATTTATACAGGATCTACATGTTTTATACCACATTGTCCAGATAATTTGTATTATGACTCCATTAGGCTGATTTTATCATGCCTATTGTTGCTCAGGTGAGTGATGTGGCCCATTGGCTTCTTGTTTCAAGAATGAAACAGCTTTAACTACCACAAGTTCACTTTGCAGATGTGACTATAGTGTTGGTGAAATTTGGTCATTCCTTTTTTTTTTTACAGATGAGCAGGAATCCCTATTTTGTGCCTGGTGTTTGGGGTCCATACTACTGCGCCATTCTTCCAGGTCTCTACGATGCAGAGGGAGGGCAGAGTGCTGGGGGTAAACTGGTTAGTTACTTGGTGTATAGGTAGTAATTGTTACCCTTTATATGACATATATACATGTAGGAGTCTGTGACACGTCAGTTAATCTGTAGAATGTATTGTCAGCGTATGGTCTGTGTTGTGGGTATGTAATTTTCATTTGGAATGGCTTTGTGTTTATTCATTTCTGGTGAGTGTAGAATAATATCAATGTATCTTTGAAAGTTAAGCTATACATTAACTCTATTTTGTTTGTACTTTAAAGCGAATCATTGCTTTTTAGGTCACCTAAGTCACTCGAGTAACCTATTGCCATTGGTCATCGTCCGTCGTCGTGCTTTGTGCATCATCTGTTAACAATTTTACATTTTAAACTTTTTCTTGAAAACAACAAGGTTAATTGTTACCATTTGAAGGACACCTGAGTCACTCAGGTGACCTATTGCTATCTGTTTTTGTCCATCGTTCCTCATTCATTGTCGTAAACTTTTGAACATTTTTAGCTTCTTCTTTGGAACCACTGAACCAATTTCAACCAAATTTGGCATTTAGCATATATGGGTGAAAGGGAGTGAAAATTGAATTCATGGCCCCTGCCCCCCCCCTACCAAAATTGTGAAATTCATGGCCCCAGCGTCAAGGGTTCTGGCACTAGAGTGGGGCTCTAATGATTATACATTTATAATGAAAATGCATTAATTCTTTAAAAATCTTCTCCTCTGCTCCTGGGTATTAAGCCCATAGAACTAAGTATATAGTTATGAAGAGGAAGAATGCCTCTTCCAAAATTGTGAATTTCATGCCTCTGGGTTAGGGGTTCTGGTGTTAGGGCTAGGTTATTATGATTATACAGAGAAAATGCATTGATTCTTTAAAACTTTTCTCCTCTGCTCCTGAGCATTAAGCCCATGAACTAATTAGATAGTTATGATGAGAAAGAATGCCTCTTCCAAAATTGAGAAATTCATGGCCCTGGGTCAGGTGTTCTGGTGTTAGGGTAGGGTTCTAATGACTATATAGTGAAAATACATTAATTCATTTAAAATCTTATCCTTTGCTCCTGGGTATTAAGCCCATAGAACTTAGTATATAGTTATGAAGAGGAAGAATGCCTCTTCCAAAATTGTGAATTTCATGGCCTCTGGGTTAGGGGTTCTGGTGTTAGGGCGGAGTTATTATGATTATACAGAGAAAATGCATTAATTCTTTAAAACTTTTCTCCTCTGCTCCTGAGCATTAAGCCCATGAACTAATTAGAGTGTTATGATGAGAAAGAGTGCCTCTTCCAAAATTGTAAAGTTCATGGCCCATTGGTCAGGGGTTCTGGTGTTAGGGCAGGGCTCTAATGATTATATAGGGTAGGATGGTGTAATTTCGACCCATTATTTTTTTTGTCCTTCAGATTTGTTCAAATTTTTTTTTAGACTTTAGAAAGTTTATTGGATTAAACAATCCCGGAATATTAAAAATGATTTCATTAGCCCTGTCATTATAATGCACATGAATATGAACATTTGCAAAAGCAACACTGCAGTTACTCAGGTGACTGATAAAGCCCACGGGCCTCTTGTTAGTTTGAAGTATCTCAATGATAAAAGGAATGTAAATTGTGAAATTTATGACTATACCACCCCAAGGGCCTCATGGGCTGAATCAAATAAGCAAAAAAAAAGACAAAATTTTCAAAAATGTTCTTCTTTACTCCCACACATGTTGGAAAAAATCTAAATGCATGGTTATGATGTCCATGAAGCCCTCTTCCAAAATTGTGAAACTCATGGCCCCTAAGTCAGGGGTTCAGGCCCTTTGGCGGGCCAATATGGCTGTATATAGTCTTCTCCACTAGCTCCCATAAACATTTGAGAAAAACTAAATGTATGGCTATGATGTCCATGAAGCCCTCTACCTTAATAACTTAATTATAAAATTCATGGTCCCTGGGTCAGGGGTTCAGGCCCTAGGGTGGGGCCAATATATGGCCATGTAGGGAAAATGTATTAAATCTTAGAAAATCTTCTTCTCTACATTCACAGCAGTGGGAGATAAACTGAATGCATGGTTATGCTATTCATGAAGCCTGCTATCTAAATTGTTAAATTCATGACCCCTGGTTCAGGGTTCAGGACTCTTGGATAGGGCCAACATAGGCACATAGTGAAAATGTATTGAATTGTGCATTATTTTCTTCTGTGCTTTCACAGACGTCACACATTGTTATTATATACATAATGTCCTGTTCTTTAACTTGTAAAATTTGCTGCCCATTGGGCAGGGGTTGAAGGTTTTTATTTGGGGGGAGTGGGGGATGACAAATATGGCTGTATGGTAAATATGTATTTTTTTAAGGTCACTTGAATCACTCGGGTAACCCTATTGCATTTATTGTCTGTTAACAATTTGGAATTTTAAATTCATCTTGCAAACCACAAGGTAAATTGTCTTTTGGTCATATTAAATTAAACATGTGTTTTAGGAAATGTACTTTTATTTTCTGTGCAATGAATAAGCATTATTTCCCCCCCCCCCCTTTTTAATGAATAAAAGTTTTCAAACATCAAATAATAAATTAAAAGGTAGGGGTAACAGTCAGAGGAGTTTCGGATTAGAGTCTAGACACCGATATGAAGGTCAAAATGCAAAAATGAGTCCCTCTGACAGTTCAATTTGACGATTATGGTATTCAGGTGACCGTCAAAGCCTGTAGGCTTCTTGTTGAATTTTCTCAGTGTCGACCATACAAAGACAAAAATTGGAGTAATTGTTTATAGAATTGTAAATGGTCCTTATTTTCATTGATAAAGCCTTAAGCAAACAAAACTTATTAAAAATGTCTTTTGTGTCATTGAGGATCATACTTACATATATGAAAAATGATTTTTTGCAAGATGCATACTGCATATAAGCATATTTTTTTTTTGCTGATTTCAGATAGATGAAATAATTGAGTCTCACCCAGCTTACATCGAGGCTATGAAAGATGCAGAGGCACTCAGCAAACAAAGGTAAAAGAATTTGTGAAAATTAAGTCTCAAGAGGGACTTGAACCCTCTATAATCATCAAACATGTAATACTGTAATTTGTGGGTATCAATTTTCGTGGATAGCGAAAATCGCAGTTTCAAGGATACATTAATTAGTGGCGAATGATCCTATCAATACAAAATGTTAGTAGAAATTGTACTTCAATGAACATTTAAATTCGTGGATCAACTCAAAAACAAAATCCACGAATAATGGTATTCAAAGAATATTGATGAAACCACAGTAGCTAGAAAATATTACACCAGGTGACACCTAATAAGAAGTCAGTGGAATTGATCTAATATATAAAAATGTGACAGAAATTTTTGGCTTCAATGGTGCTCTTTAAGTAAAGAAGAAGTAAGTGATTAAAGTTAATTTTGTTTGATTTGCTCATTAAAGGATGACTGCACTTAGCGCCGGGTTTTGGGTCTTTTTCGGTCGCTTCTGTTACATTTATTTCTTATCCTAATGTCACTTTTGTTTATTTTATTAAAGAGTCTTGTCAATTTCCAACATAGATTAAGATTTTAGACTGTGATACAATAAACTCATTCTATGTTTTTCTCCTTACAACTTTCGAAAAAAAGAGAATTTTCGCTTATCTGCCCTTGATCGAACATAAGATTGATATTAATATGCATGAGAGGTGGAGCTGACATTATCAGAATGCTACTAAAATTAGACGCGTGAATATCAATGCCATATATAAAGAAATTATGTGATCACTGTTTCACCATAGCCCTTCCTATTCTATGTAGTACAAGTATACTATTTACTATGGTTTCAACAATAAGACCACGCCCATATAAGTACAGAAGACTTTAAATCAATGCTTGTCAACTTAACGTGTTCGAAAACACTGTCCTAGTTAGCACATAACATGCTACCTTACACGTCACATGATAGAATTTTTTATTCACAAAGTTACCTGAAGTGAGAAATCACGTGGTGAATTATAATATTCAACATGTATCAACCCTTGGTTACAACAGAGAAAGCGAAAGTAAGAAGAACAGTTTTTTCTCATTTTCTCTGTTTGTCTATTTATCTCCCTTTGACATAACTTAGATAATGCAAATGTACAACTACTGTTAAACAGAGAACAATAGACAAACATGCGCTGACTATGTATGAAGTCAGTATAAAAGTGGGCGTCCTCATTATCGTATGGAGATTCAAGAAATCGTGATGACCCCTGCCTATGAAAACAAACTCGTACTTGGTAACAACATACTTTTATTTAACGCAATTAGGTAAAGTTGCAGTTTGGATGTTGACCATTTCTGCAATTCAGAGAAAAATTCTTCTTTTAAAAGTTTATTTTCTCACAAATATCACATGTCCTTAAGTGCAGTCATCCCTTTGAACCAAATTACTAGTAAGGTTTAAGAAATAAATTAGTACATGTCTATTATGCATTCAAATTCAAGATCAATTCAATGTGGGCATAACATCTTAAATCTTCTACCAAATTTTTACATACATGTAATTACATGTATATGTTTAATATTAAATTAACAGATTGAAATTTCACAAAACAATCATCAGTATATAGCTTATTATCCATAGCAAGTTGAAGTAATGAATTGATATCTAATATTTTGATTTAGAGGCAAACCAGTTCATATCCATGATTACTTGAATGATTGGCTGAACACCTATAAAACGAGAGACAACTTGCCATTTGTTAGTTACCTGACCAAAGATTTCCACCTGTATCCAGATTTCTATGGAAATAGGTCACCATTAGCTGACCCTACTCTGAAAGGAATGGTGAATACCATACAGTAAATTATAATATTCAAGAGAAGGTTTGGCAAAGTTAGCAAAAACTAATTCACCCTGGGTGGTTTGGTGTTTGTGGGTGCATAACCCCCTCACATTTTATTTTGAATATACAATTTGTAAAAAGTTGTAATCATTATTGATTGTAATAAAAGTGAATGTATGAGAAAAATTATTCAATGTGCACAAAATGGTGTTTTAATAAATGTATTGATTTGATTGCAGAAATGTGGATTGACCTTCTTGGCAAACTTGAAGGATCTTGCCATACAATACTTGGCTTCCATACAGGCACTAGCAGTAAGTGAACCAATAGTTAGATACAAACATTCTAGTACTCATTATTTTTGTGCTTTTTTTTAGGGTCCCGCTCTGTGGGTGACCTATTGTGATCAGTCTTGCTCAGATTTAACCTGTTGGTAAGGGGTAATGAGCTTAAATTAAAAATCTATGCCAACAGGAAAATTTCTTAATTTCTAGGTCAAGGTCAAAGTAAAATCCTCTGAAATGCTTTTATCCTATTTTCCATGTTTAACCTTTGCAGGGACAGATTCAGGGGGGGGGGGGGGGACCGGGTGCCACTAAAATTGTCAAAATAAAGTTAAATCATACTCCTTCTGGCAAAAAAATGCACAACTTGCATGCTTTAATTGATTATCAATTTTTTGGAAACTCATTAGATTTCTTTACATTAGACTGATTTCAACGGTCTAGTATCATGAAGAAAACCTGTGGGTTCAATGGTGTAACGTAGTACTACATAGAAAACCCATTTTAGTTACACTTTCCTTTGGTTCAGATGTGACCTGTCACCCACCTTTAAATAATTGGTTATACTAGCTAGTGATTTTCTCGACTCTTCCATGTTTATTATAATACAAGCTGGCATGGTTATCTTTTTTTAAGCTTCATTTACATCGTCCCATTGAACTTGAGTTTTTTAAACTATTTAATTTACAGCCATTCGTAAGAAAAAAAATAAACGGAAATGTTTCTTATTATTTCTGCAAGGCAGAGGGTTTTAATGGGATTACTGCAGGTTTTAAATCTACAAACGTTTAAAAATTGTAAATAATTCTATTACATTTTTTAAAGTATAATCACATTCAAGAAGAAATATCACATAAGTCTTAATTTGAAGACTTCATTTTTACCCTACAAAATCTCTAGAATCCAGGAGCTTCTGGGGTCAATGATGTCTCATAGTTTGAAGCAAAAATTTTATTGGTATTTGATGCAATTCATATTGAATTCCTTGATCCATTAACGTGTAGGGTTCATGGTTGCATGGATGATGCGTCTTATGATACTCATGCACTTGACATGCTTGAATGCTGAACCTGAGCCATAGGTTTCGGATGCTGGAGGAGGTTAAGGTTTTTGGAGCTGGTTAAAGTTTTTGGAGCAGGTGCCCCTGATGATTATATCTTAGTTATTACTGGTCCTAACTTTACCAAACTTGCATTGGTGGTGCGTCTTATGATACTTATGCACTTGACAGGCTTGAATGCTGAATCTGAGCCATAGGTTTCGGATGCTGGAGGAGGTTAAGGTTTTTTTGCTGGTTAAAGTTTTTAGAGCAGGTGCCCTTTGATAAATGAATCTTAGTTATTATTGGTTCAATCTTTATCAAATTTGAATAGATAATTCATCTTGTGATTCTGATGCGCTTGACAGGCTTGAATGCTGAATCTGAGCCAAAGGTTTCGGATGCTGGAGGAGGTTTAGATTTTTGGAACAGGTCACATGTTTAATAGATAATAGTACTTTCAAACTTGCATGGTTGATTTAACTATATAAATGAATCGCAGAGGTAGCTTCAGATACAGAGACTGATCTCCATTATCAAGGATGCTACAAAAAAAACCTACCTCACTCAAACTTGCTTGATAAATGTATTTATTGTTAAATGATATAACATAATTCCTGTAAAATTGACAGCATCAAGAAAGGAAAATTGATGGGTATATAATAAATTTTGTATGTTTTATATGATATTGTATCATATGATTTTGTTATATGTAATATTGTATATTATGATACGACATGGTATAATATGATATTGTATTATATAATTTATTATTGTATCAAATGATATTGTATCATATGACATTATTATATAAAATATTGTATCATATGATACAATCTGGTATAATATGATATTATATTATATGATATATAATTGTATCACTTGAAATTGTATCATATGATACAACGGAAGAAAAAAACCAGACATTCGATATAAAGTAAATATTACAGAGTCTGCAATATTTACTACCAGTCGCGTGTTATCCTGTTTCCTAAAAGAGAGTTGTATGAGCAAGATCTTAGAAACGATAAAAAAGTAGAGCACCAAACTTATTTGAGTAATAGAACTTGAGGAGTAAGCAACACTGTTTGGGTATAAAGAATATCAACTGTCACTTCCAGTCATCACAGGAAGTGATGAAAGAAATAATTTTTTTTAACTTAACTTGCGTGACATTATTGTATCTGTTTCTTATTTTCGTACACACTGGAATATTTTTTAAAGATATATCTATAGTTTTGATAGAGGTCTATCCATAGGTGCCATATACATTATACAAGAATTTGGTCATAAAAAATCAGAGTACCTTAAAAAATGAAAGGGTAATTTCTGGAAATTTCCTTGAAGTTCACAGTAAACATTATTTTGCATATTTTTTTCTACAAAAAAAGCAATTTCTTACAGATTGATGCATTTGTATAAGAACGGAAGACCTTTTTGTTGCCATAGCAACAAGAGTCTAGTTCGATTTTATATTTGTAGTATGGGACTAGGCACATCATTGATGAAATGAAAAAGGCTGGACATTCAGTAGAAATTATCTACATGTGTGGAGGTCTTAGAAAAAATTCCTTGTATGTGGAAACCCATGCCAATGTTTTAGGTAACAGTTGTTAAGCATCATATTGATGTCAAGCAAATTTTTAATGAAAGAATTGCTACAATTTATTTTTCTTCTGATAACATCACTTGACATAAATTTATTATATCTAGTATTTTGAGGTACCTGTAAAATGCAAAATGAAATCAAAAGGAAACAAAACGAAACGAAACCAATCGAAACAAAACGAAACCAACGAAACGGAATTAAACAAAACTAAACATCAATTATAACTACATAAAAGTGAAAATAAATTCATTGAAATAAAATTTTGAACCGTAAATATAACAGCCTGTACGTATGTTTCAGATTGCCGTTGTAAATTCTTAAGCCGCTAAATTTGCAAAGATTATCTAATATAAATAACTGATGTACATTTTAATATCTTTAATGCTTCTAATTTGTTTCATTAAAGGAATAGTCAGATGTATTGGGGGGGGGGGGGGGGGATGTACTTTATGTACATATGTACATGTTGCTACATGTATCTGTATGATATGCCTTAAGAACTTATCAGTGACTTATCAAGGTATAACACGTGCTCAAGTTTGGATATAGTAAAAATGAATCAAATACAATGTGCGCGTGTGTATGGACATGATAATTCCTACCATGGAGTTATAAAGACACTTAACACTGCACAAGTTCTAGGGACAAACTAAATTGTAGGAATCATCGTGTCCATTATTCTTTCTTGTACAGCCTTGGTATTTGCTTAAAATGACGCTTTGTTCTTCTTCCTTGAAGGTTTACCTGTGGTTCTGCCTGTAGAAGAGGAGTCGGTGCTTGTAGGGTCAGCTATACTGGGAGCCAGCGCCTCCAGTGACTTCAGTTCCATACAGGTATTGACAATTCCAACAGTTTTGTAATGATTAGGATTAAATACTAATAGTTGTACCAAGGATAGAATTTTATTTCTTGAAACAATTCTTTGAATGCCAATTTACTGCCCAACCCCAAACAGTGATATCTATACATGAAATCATATGTGTTAATTTAGGTCAATCATAAAAAAATCAATCAATATCATCCGATGCATTATACTGATTGGCATCTATATACTTTTATATTTTTTTTTCTTACAATATTTAAAAGGATGCCATGCAGAGTATGTGTGGAGAAGGAACAGTTATAGAGCCATGCAAGCCAGAAGCTGAGTATGTGAAATATTAATAAACTTTGTACATAGCTATTACTGTGGTTTCATCAATTTTCGTTGAATACATGTACTAATTTTCGTGGATTTTGGTGTTAAGTTGATCCATGAAATTAAATGTTCATTGAAGTCCAATTTCTACTAGCATTTTGTATTGAAAGGTCATTGTCCATGAATTTACGTATCCATTAAACTTTGATTTTCAATTAATCCACGAAAATTGACACCCACGAATATTAATGAAACTACAGTAACGTACGTCAAGAGTGTCTGTCCTCTTTGCATCAAGAACACTTATAATAATGGTAAACATGAAATTATTTATACATTCATGTGACCTCCATATTGCATATATAATTTCATCAGGTGAAATAGGAAACAAGTACCGGTAGTTTAGAACATTATTATTTGTAAAAGTAAGCAAATATTTTCATCTAATTGCTTATCCAGAAAATGCACTTATACCCTAGCTAAACATTCACTTTTATCTATAAATTAAACTTAAAATATCCTCTGTAGTCAATAAACAAATAAATGTGAACCTTTTATTTGAAGAATTAGATAGTTGCTATTAACTTGCTGGAAAAAAAGTTATAAAGTGCACTTGAGGTGGTATGGGATACCTGTCGATATTAATGTGGATTAAAGTACATTATGATTAAATTACTTACGCAGGTTTAGAATTTTCAAATTTTACAATATTTAACCAAAAAATATGTTTTTAAAATTTTTGGAAAGGTAAAATTTTTAAATCCCCAGTGGGATTCAAACTCATGACTTACAGATTCATAGTGAACCCTCTAACCCACTGCGCTAATGTTTTAGGTGACAATTTTTGGAAATTTTATTGTTTATTTCGATTAATAGTATGCCACAACATGGAGGTGTCCCATACCACCTTAAGGACACGCGCAACGTTCCTCAGTTTTAGATAATGTTCCTTGATAATTTTTTTCTTTGCATTTAAACATGTTCATGCATGCTCCAAAACTCAGGGTGCATTACCAGGCTATTTTTGGAGTTAGAATATTTTGAAGTTTTCTTTCAATAGCATGCAAAATGTATTTGAATTGTAACAGTTATTAATTAAGTCAAAGTATATATTTTCAATTGATATTATATATCCAAATAGAAAAATATCATATATTAACATAAAAATATAATTATGGAATTACCTGTAGTGGAAATCTTCGCATTGTTGAGATAGGAAAAAAAATAGAAAATAATGAAAGATAAGTCACGTCTGACCTTAAAATCTTCTACTGAATTGATTGAGCATACATTTTTGTGTAATTTCAGGTTCCATGATAAAAAGTATCAAGTGTTCAGAAAAATGGTGGAAGACCAGAGACAGTACAGAGCAATAATGAATGGTCGAAATTGACATCAAAATGATGTCAATTTACTGAAAGTATAGGGCATTTACAACTCTAATGCATTTAACCACAGGAGGTGCAAATCAATTATTATTGGAAACTAGTTATTCTAGATTTACATAAAAATTGGGCAATTGGCATAATATTATATTTTTTTTATGATGAAAAAGACATACCGGTAAATTGGTGGCACATATACTGTAACCATTCTGTACTTTTATTGATTTTAAGCAAGCTTGGAGAAGGAATTTTTTTAAATTTTGAAGGAATTCATATATAAAACATATATTCATATGTAGGTTATTTACAAGAAAATATAGATTAAGTTCGAAATTAGTTTCGGTCCGATGGTTTTTGACAGAGTTATGCCTCTTGAACTTAAGAAAAAATGGGAAATTCACTTTCTGATCATTATCTCAACAACCGTTGCACACATTCAACTCAAATTTGATATATGGATGTGTCATAGGAATATACAGGTTGATTTCAATTTTTTTTCCGGTCCAATGATTTTTGACAGAGTTGTGCCTCTTGAACTTAGAAAAAAATGAGAAATTCTCTGTGTCCACTCTTTAATTTTTGAAGGAATTCATATATAAAACTGATATTTCATACATAGGTTTTTTTACAAGAAAATATAGATCAAATTCAAAATTAGTTCCGCTCCGATGATTTTTGACAGAGTTGTGCCTCTTGAACTTCAAAGAAAATGAGTAATTTTCAGGGATTTATAATTTATTCTGCAATCAAACAAATGTTACACTAAATTTGAAATTTTGTTCGCCTGTGGGGGCATTTGTGGCGTTATGACACATCTAGTTTCTTTCTACAATCATGTATTAATAATTAATATTATTTTGTATTTGATAAATACGTAGTGTCTTCAAAGCATTGCAACTTTCAAAGAAAACAAATTTTTTTAGCCGTGCTTTGCTGAAAGCGAAGTCCTGTAGAAGCAGTGCTATACCAAAAACTTTCACAGAGAGCCATGTTTTGTCAAATCTATTGATTTTTTGTTTTGTAAATAAATTTAGCAAGACATTGTTTTGGTTTTCTTATAATTTATATGTTTAAAAACAAGACTTTGCATTTTGGGCACATACTGTATACAGGGTTATTTTCGCCCCGTGTTATTATCACCCTAAAACACTTCCAAATTATTTCGCCCAGTTTCAAAATCGCCCAGACACAATCAAAAAATATATATTCTTTCTAATGAACACAGTGTTTTGAAAATTGTTTTGAATTCGCCCAGTCTTAAATTCGCCCGCTGACAACGAGGGCGAAAGGGGCGAAAATAAAACGGGGGCGAATATTTCCCTGTGTACCGTATACAATGCGCAGGAAATTCCATGAACTACTTTACAAAGCGTCGGTATTTTGCTGTACATTGAAAATATGGGGGATTGATTTTATAACGCTCATTTTAAAATTCAATTCACAATTTTTTTCTTCTAGACAGACATATTTTTGTTAATAGCCGCTTACAAAATTTAGTCGCTCTCCGACGCTTTGCAGACATTAAAAGCATGAGAGAGAGAGAGGGAGAGAGATTACCAATCTTTACTACACAATATGCATCATAAACATCAAAAGAGCCTAGTTTTCAGTACTTTGATTGTAATTGTACCTGATACTGATGATCATGTGTTAATTAACACATGATCTCTGTGAATATGCTGATGCTTTCAATGATCGCCAAAATTTATTAAATGAATCTTATGTATTGTAATTGATAGATGTAACAAGTCATTTCTTCTTTATTCAAATATTTTATTGCATTTTGGTGATTTTACATAATTTGCATTTTTTAAGGTGACAGGTCTTGTAACCGATTTTTATGGATGTACAGAACGATTATGAGGATGATGATGATAATGATGGTGATAAAGTTTTGAACATAAGGGATTCGTCATTTGTAGGACCATCCAGAATAGGGTAAACATCAACTGTTTAAGAGATCACTTTTTCGAGAATATTAATAAAATAACTGCTGTTTTTTCTACTTTTAGAAACTGCTAAAAATGAGTATAAATGCCCGAGACACTTACATGTATAAATTATGTTAAATCAAAGGAAAGTTTAAAGTTATGTCAGAATATGCCTGTATTAATTGCTAGATTCAAATGTCCTGCATCTGATTGTGGTTGTGTGAAAGGAGAGCCAGGTCATCAGCAAAGTATAGGTCGTCAAGTTGTGTCAGGAGTGTCCACTGTATTCCATTCCTCCTGTCTGATGTGGCAGTCTTCAGAATCCAATCGATAACAAGGAGGAAGAGAAATGGCGATAGCAAACATCTTTGACAAACTCCTGTTTTGACTTCGAAACTGTCGGACATCTGGCCAGCATGGGTAACTCTGCATTTCATGCCTTGGTATGTGATACGAATTTGGGAGACAAGTTTCTCGGGTACTCCATAGTGCCTCAGTATCTTCCAGAGAGTCTCTCTGTCCACACTATCAAACGCTTTCTCATAGTCGATGAAACTGACATAAAGTGGGGACTTCCACTCCAGTGATTGTTCAATTATGATAAGTAGGCTAGCTATCTGGTCAGCACAGGATCTGTTGCTTCTAAATCCAGCCTGCTGATCACGGAGTTTTAGGTCGACTGCCTTGCTCATTCTCTCAAGAAGTATCCTATTGAGGACCTTGCCTGGCACTGGCAAGAGCATAATTCCCTGGTAGTTACTGCACTCCCTTAGGTCTCCTTTCTTTGGCAGCTTGATAAGTATGCCTATTTTCCATTCCTCCGGAATACTCTTTTCCTCCCAGATCTTCTTGAAGAGGTTATACAGGATACTAACAGATGTTTCAGTATCAGCTTTGATGGCTTCTGCTGGAATCTCATCAGGCCCTGCCGCTTTTCCATTCTTGAGCATGCTGATTGCCCTCCTGATCTCTGTTTTTGTTGGAATGTCACAGTTGATCGGAAGATCAGTGTCGGCTGGCTGTGTGTCCGGAGGTCTTTCAGGTGCTGGTCTATTTAAAAGCTCATCAAAGTGCTCTACCCATCTCTTCAGTTGTTCATCAGTTGTCGCAAGAGGGTTCCCATTTTTGTCTTTTACTGGCTTGTGTGTCTGTTGAAACTTGTTGGAGAGCTTCTTGGTGACCATATATAGTTCCCTCAAGTTTCCCTGTCCTGCTGCTTCTTCAGCTTGTTTGGCTAAATTGTCAATGCTCACATTTATCTTTCCTGACGCTTTTCTTAACTTCTTTGTCTGTAGCTGTGTATTCCTCCTGAGCTTGAGCTTTTGCTTTTGCTGCCCTTGTCCGGCTGTTGTTCAGTGCCGCTTTCTTTACCTTCCCCACACCTAATTTCTTCAGTGTGTCTGAAGAAATCCACTCTTTGTGTTGAGTCTTTCTTCTTCCAAGTACTTCTTCACATATGCCACGCCACATCTCGCTGATATGTTGCCACTGAGTTGCGATGTTGGTATCAGTGTTATCTAGCTGATCTTGTAATGGTTGGAATCTGTTAGACAGGCTGAGGTGGAATGCTGTCCTCACTTCCTTGGTCTTGAGGAGACTGACAGTGTACTTCTTCATCTTGTTTTTTGTGTTATTGAACTTCCTGAGGCGGAGTCTAACTGCTGTCATCAGTAGATAGTGATCTGATGGAATATCTGCTCCTCTCATCACTCTGACATCCTTCCATGCTCTACAAAATTTCTTATTTATGCAGATGTGGTCAATCTGATTCTCTGTTACTTGGTCTGGTGATCTCCATGTGGCCTTGTGAATTCGTTTGTGAGGAAAGATGCTTCCTCCTATCACAAACTGGTTAGGAGAGCACAGATCACCAAATCTTTCACCATTCTCATTCATGTGGCCAAGTCCTTGAGTGCCCATGACTTCATTGTGGCAGTGTTGCCAGCTCCAATCTTGGCATTGAAATCGCCCATAAGTATTGTCCTGTCTTTCTTTCCTGCTTTATCAAGGATTGTCTGCAAGTGTTGGTAGAAGCTATCTTTCTTTTTATCATCAGCGTCATTGGTGGGGCATAGAATTGGATGATGTTCAGATTGATCTTGCTATTCTCTGTGCTGAACTTTGCTGTTATTATCCTGGAGTTAACCGGTTCCCATCCAATAAGAGCTCTCTGTGCCTCCAGGGATAGCATCAGTCCTACGCCTTCTGTGGTGGGGGGGGGGGGGGGGGGGGGGGGGGCTCCCTCCTCAGTGTGTCCAGAATACAACACGCGGCTATGTTAAGGCTGTCCGAAGTGATGTAGAATGTCACTTGTCTGAACTTCATACGATATGACGTCATAATTAACTTTGACGTCACGATCTGCATTCCTTTCGATAGTTACGAATATATCGTAACGAAATAAGTGAATTTTACTAAACTGCTTGATTCCTTTACATAGACGCTGTTTTAAATACTAGTGATACTAAATTCAATATTATCATTACTTAGTATTAAAAAAATCGGCAGTTTTAAAGCTTCGTATTGGGTAAATGACTATTTATAATCTAATGATTTGGAGACTCACCCTGCTACGTGTAAACTAATGAATGGAGATATTTTTATGCATGTAAATACAGCTTGGCGCAAGTGAAAGATCAATACAATCTTTGTATTTTTTGCCTGAAACTGGGAGAGAGAATAAATACCAAAGTGAATCATGCTGGGGGAACCTACCAATTTACGCAATTTTGTGTAAATCGAGCTTAAAAAGTAAAAATGTGCCTAATCATGTTTCGATGATGGGGCGAAATGTTTTGACAATATTTCAAATAAACGAAATATTTATATGAACCCCCAGTAAGAACTGCAAAATACATTACTTATCGAAGGATTTTTCATAAAAATATATTTGATTTAATGTCATTTATCACTCGCGCCGATGCGATTTACATAGATCATACGCTGTGCTAGGATACGCACGTCACGTGCTTAAGAACAACACATGACGTCACAAAAATGCATCCAATATATTGTTGGATATCGCTGTTAATTAATGTAACAAAAATTTAAAGAAAATCGCCCGGTTAAAGTATTTGTTCGATAGTTAAATCAGTATCGTTTTCCGATATAAATTAGCTTCGGACAGCCTTAATATAGCTGCGCAGCGTTTCTCCAGTGGTTAGTCTTATCTGTCCTGACTGCAGCCACCTCATCTCACTCAGTCCTAATAGACAAATGTTGTAGCGCTTCATCTCACTGGCCACTTGTGCTGCTCTCCCTGCTTCATACATTGTTCTGGTGTTCCAAGTACCAATTCTGACGTCTTTCCTGAGTGTCAGAAAGGGAATCAACCCTGCAGCTTCCTTTCGGCTTTCGTTGCACAGCATCATTCTTCCTCTTGAAGAAGGCCCAATCTGGCCCAGGGTATATTGATTTTGGTTTGTTGTTGATGCTTCTGTAACAATTTGTTTTTTCTAGGTTGGGTTGTTGGCCCTACGCAAACCTCTGATGACCTCGAGAAAAGGTGGTTTGATTTTTGGACTTTCCTTCCTAGACTGTTTTCCATCCCTGGATGTTGAGCACAGTCCACCCATTTGGCTTTTTATATTGGTGTTTCCCTCACCTAGCCTTTCCCGTATGTGGGTATGGCCACGTAGCAGTGGACGTTTGGAATCAGAGTTTTCTTTCTCTGAGATGAGCGGTCCTCCAAGACTGATGAGTCTCATCTACCCAAAGCATTGGTTTTCAGGCGCCAGATAACTCGCCTTTGCCCCTTCTCCTATCAGTTGTAGCAGTTCCGCCGGGCTTGTTACAAGCCAATCGAGCAGGCTAGGAGTTGGACTTGGCTGTCAGAGGCTATTAGAGGCGCAAGCCATGAAGAGCACTTTATAGACAGTGTGAGCTTATCCCCAATGCCATCCCTCGGCTGTAACAACCTTTGGAACAATTTTTTTCTTAACGCGTTAGTTTTTGGGCTACGAAAGAAAAGAAGTTTTCTCTCTTGGCATATTTTATCTATCGAACGGATGTTCTTGGTATATTTTTTAAGCGGCTAATATTTGATCTCTTTTGATCAATTTATTGTTTTGAATAGAAGTACTTAGGCAAACATGTACTTGAAGAAATCAATTTGTGGTATTTCGAATCAATTGTTTATCGAATTAGATGTTTGTATTATCAAAAATTTAATCATATCAGTAATAATCTCAAGGAGTTTGGTTTCATACTCATTAATCGTAATTGTTGATTTGGCATGGGACAATTAATGACCGTTAAAATGAATATAAAAGCATGAAATAACCACGTGCGACGTGGGCAAACAAGTTTCTGACGGGATCTATAGTGAGAATTTATCGCGATGTTTTATGCAATACGTGATCATCGTACCGTACTCAAATACTAATACAACATTTATACAACATACGTTTGTATTACTTTCCGATCAGCTGCTAAAGTGCCCATGATTCTACCAGCTGCGCATGTACCAAAGTTGTCTGTACTTGTTTCTTTTCCGGTTTCGGCTCGTGAAGATTATGATAACTAACGTCATAAATTGTAGATGCAATATTTGATTTAATTTAATTCTGTATTCTTAATTATTCACAAACATCTTTATTATTAAAAGAACGTTTTCATAGATGATCGGCGCAACGTGATTTTGACAGACTGCAGGTGATCAGCGCGTTTGGTGTGATACATAACCAAGTACGAATATATTTTTAATTCATATCTTTCAATTTTCAAGAGCAGAAGATATAATCTGTGTCAACCGTAGTTTACTAAAAGACATGGCGTTTTATAATCACGGTATGCATCAAAAGACAAAAGTTAATTGCACGATCGTCGCGAGCGCGAGACATGATATACACAGGACGAGTAAACGAATGCCAATCATTTTCTAACACCCAATCCGGGGCCTCAATTCAGTTGATTGACACGGATACACTGACCAGGTAAATTTGAAGGCGGTGCTTATTTTCTCGGTCTTTAACGGCATGAAACAGGTCACATTTGATTTGCCTAGGATGGCATGGAGCTTAAATTGATTATGTTTAAGCGTCACAAGAAAAAGGAAAATCTATTACATTCCCTAACGGTTATTTAGATAAAAATACTTTTCAATTTATTTGAAATCAAATACATCTAGTGCGTATTATTATAAGTTTTCTATTGACAGTAGCATTATTTGAGAGGAAAAGAACACACAGTTTCAAATAAATCAACAAGTACTCGACTATCTCTCGACCAAAGGCTCCGAATAATCGACTAACTTTAAGTCAACCGAGTAAAATTGACACCCCTAACCAAAAGATATTAATATTGTACTACATGTTTAGGATTACCTACCTCTCCCATAAAATATGTCACTTTTTTTACCAAGTTCATTAATTTATAAAACAAAACAAACAAAACAAAAAAGTAAACGATTTTAGAATGTAAATTAACAATAAGTAACACTGTGCTACATGTACTTTAATTACATGTGTTAATTATTGAGCCTATTATATTATCTCTATTATACATTTGTTGTTGTTTTTTTTCTCTTTTGTTGCTTTTCTTTTTCTATACAAATTTTATTATCTTGTTATTTAACGCACTCCTTTATTTCTATATTCTCTGTAAGGTAGTAATACTTTAAAAAATGTATACAGATATATATATATATATATATATATATATATATATATATATATATATATATATATATATATATATACGTCCGTGGAATATATATATATAGACCTATTATCAGAGACATAATTTATTTATGTCTCTGGTATTATAAATATTCATACCTTGATCTCTGATGGAGAGAACTAATATAGGCTATATTTGCCTGCTGTTCAATCCATGTTCACTTATATATTTATATGTATATGTTTTTTAATAAAATATTTCTTAAACTATCTGGTCATCTATTCACATTGACCCCGAGGCCCCGCCCCTTTATTTCTATTGCTGTAAAGGTCGGGATTGGGATTCCAATTCACGAACGACAACTATTATTATGTTTAATGACATTTGATACCATGATTATGGACGGCCAATGTTGTTGTGTGCGTTCAGAGTGTTCTGTGAAGATTTAAGGTACAATTCTCTTCAATACTATCAATGAGAAGATTGTGTGTAACTGATGGTTTACGCAAACAGCTTGCTCTTAATTTGAATTTCCTCTGTATCTTTGATAACATGTCGGTCATATTTCTAAATGATTTAGCTCTTGTGATTACATAACTTCACAGTAGCTGGTTTTTTTTTTTAATTAAGTACAATACTGCAACATGTATAAGCATCACAATGATGACAATTTTTGGCTTAATTGGCATGAATAATGATGGTAAATTATTCTCCTTTGCTGCCCCGGATAACAAATTAACTCTTCAATGTAATGTTGATGTCCTGTATTGAGTACATTCAGTGGTCGTGAGACGGTTCCTGTATGTCATGTTTCTCAATGACGGGCAAGTATTTAGGGGGAAAAGTAATGTATGCACGGTTGCCAAAAAGGGAAAGGGGTATGTTGGTGAAGAATATTTTTAAGGTAGAAAGTTCTATTATAAAAATGAATTGTTGTGATTATTTGGGCTAGCAAAGCAGGATCAAACTACACACACATCTTACATCATTGTCAACTACATTCAATGGACATGCCACACCCTTAAACAACATCGCTTCCTCTCAAAGACTTTTGCTCCCACTCAGAATCCCAAAGTGAGCAACTTTAACAACAGTCTAAACTATCCCGCCATTTGCTATTATATATACCAACTTTTTCACAGAGTCAGCTTGCCCAAAACTGAACGATCTGTGCATTTATAGGTATACATGTTATTTCCTTATATGGATTTCATCAATATTTGATATGCGCCATATGATTATGAAAAGGCACCAGATCTGACATCACAAAGCAGACAACATAAGGCAGTTTAATTGGCATATTCCATAGAATAACTATTATGGTGTATGGCTATTTACGAATCATGTTCAACTTTCAGCATTGTAATAAGTTTAATCCTGCTCATTTCCAAGTTTTGTGAGAGTTGTTTCTAGGGATCTATCAGATACTGAAGTGTATAAGTATACATGTATGAGTTAAAATTAAAATAGATTCACTCAACTATGCACCTGATTCACAACACATTAAAAAAAACTTTTTCTCTATGAAGGGATAATAGAATTGTTTTTGGATTGGGAAGTGGTGAAAAGCATTTAATCGATAAACTAGTACAGAGGGTTCCGCTTAATCTGATAGACAATTTGTCAGGGAAAAATTATCAGATTAACCGAAAATCAGAATAACCGATTTAGCGGTTTTGTGGTCTTTGATTTTGGTATAGAATTAAATATAAATTGTTTCAAGACATAATTTATCAATGAAAGGATATAATTTGTATGTCAACAGTTTGAAATGAAATAATTTACCTTGCAATAGCAATGAAATAGCATGAAAGTCTTTATTTTGTTTGTAAATGCCCAAAAGAAAATGTTTCTCTACATTACGATGGTTTTAAAGTGGCCGCCATTTTGACAGGAAGTAATAAGAGGAAATGGCTGTCTGAACAGTACCTCTTTTCAATTGAACTATTTATTTTAATTCTTTTTCTGTTATAAAATAATTAATTATGCATGATAAAAAAATGTTTGATTTTATTTATAAGTTTTCTACCACGATGTAAAATTGAAAGTAGTCAGAATTTCCTCGGTGTCACATGTTCCAAAGCCTGTCATTTTTGATTCAGAAATTACGTTTAAATACTTCTTAATGGTGCAAGCCCAGCATGAAATTAACACATGCGATTGGTAAGTAAACAAACAATTAAAATGGTACACAGGTAAGGACAGTCCTGTGTGCAGTCATCCGAAACAATTACCGATGTCGGTAGCTTTCATCTTGCGAAGAAAGGAGCCCCTTGTGTGCGTTGAAGTGTAACTAATGCCATGGAAAGAGTTACTGTGTACACAAGAGGGGTGTCAACCAAAAAAACATAGGTGTATACAGGTGTAAAAGGGTGGGGAATCAATATTACACTGTCACAATCTTATCAGATTAACCGAAAATGACATTTTTTCCTATCAGATTATCAGGAAAAAATATAAAGGGATATATAAGAAATGGTTTGGTGTTTTGATATTATATCAGATTAACCGAATTATCAGATTAACCGCTATCAGATTAAGTGGAACCCTCTGTACTTCATTTACAAGTTTAATTTTTTGTAGGTCTTGCTAGGATGAAGACTATGTCAAATCAGCAAAGATGGTCAGAAACGGATCAGAAAATAGTCCGGCAGAATTTGTTTGTGGCTGGGGATCTGCTTTTGTCAACATAACGGTTACGTTTCCAATAAATAAAGTAATGTTTCGTCAACAGTTATCAGGCGTCCGGACCTTTGCCGCTCTAAGACAATTACAAACAGAAGGATTGAGCACCTTGTACCGAGGGTTTTTTCCCCCACTGATACAGAAAACTGCCTCTGTGACACTTATGTTTGGAATGTACTACAAGGGTCGGAATCATTTGACCAAACAGTACCCGCAAGTCCCTGTCATTTTCAGCAGTGTTGTTGCAGCTTCGTTCGCTGGTGCTTTGGAGGCACTTTTAATGCCTTTTGAGAGAATTCAAGTCTTAATGCAAGATAAGAATTACAACCATAGATTTGACCATGCAAGACATGCTGCCAGGGAGCTGAGGTCCTTCTATGGAGTTCAAGAGTTTTACAGAGGGGGTTCGGCAATACTCTTGCGCAACTGTGGTAGCAACATTTTATTTTTTCTCGCAAGAGATTACGCAATGGCTACCCTCCCACCCCCTGACACAGTGCTAGAGAGGACTACTCAGGACTTCATCTGTGGTGCTGCATTAGGGGCAGTTCTAAGCACACTGTTCTATCCTGTTAATGTTGTGAAGGTCAAGATGCAAAGCAAGGTTGGTGGACGATTTGAAGGACTGCTCCATACCCTCAGAGTTGTTCAACAAGAAAGGAATCACAGCTTGAGAAAACTTTTTCGAGGTGTTCATATCAACTTCACAAGATCTTTTCTCTCGTGGGGCATTGTAAATGCAACATATGAATTTCTAATGGTTAATTTATTTAATAGAAGTTCTAGAAAAAGAAACCACACTAAATGAAATTTTTATTGTATTAGTAAAAATATAATCATGTAACCTGATTGTAGAATATGAAATAAATTGTGTTTATTTTTAGAGAGGGAAAGTAATGCATATTGCTCAGTAAGTTTTACCAACATGGAATACAATATACAAACATTTAAGGTCAGACGACACATTCCTCGAGCATCTTTTTTATATCTCCTTGTAATAAAGAGTTCTAATAAAAATAATGCAGATGTTCACCCCTTTCTGTGCTCTTCTATGATTGCAGATAAATTTGTAATTTGTTTATATAAAAAGTCGCAGCAAAAATGGAAAAAAGTTATATAAAATTGAGGAACCTGTCTTCTGACCTTAATTAGTTAATATACTAGACAATTGTAGTATAAATTAAGGATAGGCATTCTCATACAGTATGAATTTTGCGAGATGTTTTATATACGCGACATAAATTACTGATATAGAAATATTTTCATATTATAAAGTTGTGGAATTAATGGTAATCATGTTGATATCTTTGCTAGTTATGTAATTATGGGTTGACTCGAAATAATCGAGACTAGTCCACTAATAGTGTTCTTCAATTTATTTCAAGTATTAGATAGGAATTGGAGATCAAACCCTAGATTGCAATTTTACAATCGGCTCTATACAAAGTTAGCTTTTTAAAAAGCTGAAAAAGTCAACCAGCAGAATAATAATTTTAAGGTTAAGTGAATAGACAATCTATCGATATACTATATATAGTCTCCAGAACAATCGTAATATGGGGATGTACATTTAGTTTGCATTTTTTAGCTGAAAGCTCAAGTAAGCTTCTTTGATCACCTTTCTCTATAAAATTTCTCTCGGTAATTTCATTTTCATCTCATCTCCCTTGTAATAAGAGTTCTATTCAACGATGTTTCGCTATTTTGTTCCTCTACAAAATGTTATCAATCCGGAACAAAATGGCGTTTCAAACTGATTTCAGACATATGGCGATGTAGCAATCAACCTTAAGAAAATGTGGTGAAAAATTGAAAATCTTTATGAACAAGAGACACGCTTCTAAGTTCTTTAGATATTTTGTATTTGATATTCTAAAGAAAGTCTAAAGCTTTTCTGATCAGTTATACCTGATGTTGCTCAGGTGAGCGATGTGGCCCCTTGGCCTCTTGTTACGTTTTCGACAACTGGTCCAATTATAACCATATTTGGCACAAAGCATTGTTAGGTAAAAGGGATTCAAGTTTGTTAAAATGAAGGGCCATGCCGTCATTTATGGGGAGATAATTAAGAATTATTGGGATTTAATAATATTTTTTTCAAAAAACCATTTGGCCAGAAACTTTGAAACTTGTGTGGAAGCTCCAGGTGGTGTAGATTCAAATTTCTTTAAATCATGATTCCCGGGGGTAGGATGGGACCACAATAGGGGTTGAATTTGTACGTAGGAATATATATACTAGACAAAAAAATCTTTAAAAAATCTTCTCAAAAACAAATCGGCCAGAAAAGCTGTAACCTTAGTGGAAGCATTCTCAGGTAGTGTAGAATCAAGTTTGTGCAAATCATGGTCCTCGGGGTAAGGTTGGGGCCACAATGGGGGGGGGGGGGGGTTGAAGTTTTACACAGGAAAATATAGAGGAAAATCTGTAAATTCTTGTCAAAAACCAATTGGCCTGAAAATCTCTAACTTGTGTGGAAGCATCCTCAAGTAGGGTAGATTCAAGTTTGTTCAAATCATGACCTCTGGAAGTAAGATTGGGCCACAAAAGGACAGGGGTCGAATTTTTACATAGGAATATACATGTATAGAGAAAAAAAACCTTCAAATTTGTTATAATCATGATCTTTTGGGGTAAGGTGGGGCCACATTGGAGGGTCCAATTTTACAGAGGAATTTTTTAAAAATAATTTTCAAAATCTTAAATGACATAATATGTACATGTAGTATTACTTATAAATATGCAAGCATTAAGCATGAAAATCGTGTTGATATCTTACTGAAACCAAATTTACAAGTTAGACTGATCACTGAACCGTAGCGGAAGAAAATGTCTTGTTCACAATTTCACTGACTTAGCTAAACTAAAGTGTACATTGCTTTATAGCGTATTATTTAAACTATACTCAAAATGACTGGAAAAAGAGCTGGAAATTAGGGACTAACACAAACCCGCAGATAATCATCTTGAGGTCTGTGATATCTATGGGAATGGATAAGTCTGTAGGTGGGTTGCTAAATTTAAAACAGGTTATGAACACCCCCAAGATGCTGCTCGCCGAGGTCGCCCTACAACAGTTACAACCAATAATAACATCGTAAAAATCAACCAAATCTTACAGAAAGACACAAGAGATACCGTCAGCAATTGACTCGGAAGACAGATTTGTTGTTAGCACGTGTTCGTGGTAGTTTGAAAAAAATAATCTAAAGCTAAACGCTAGGAGGATACATCATTTGTTTAGCGACGAACAAAAGAGAGTCCGTGTTGAAAATGCAAATAAATTAAAAGTGTTTCCAAAATGTATCAATAAGACTTTTGATAATTTAGTAATTGGTGATGAGACCTGAATATACTATTTTGAGTCAAAACGTAAGAGTTCTAACAGAATCTGGGAATCAAATTTAAAGAATGCAAAACGTCCTAGTATTGCTATTAGATTAGAAACGTGAACTTGGTGAAGAAGGTTTTACATGTATATGTACTTTCTTTGTCAATAAATTCCTGTGCCAAAGGGCAAAACAGTCACAGCTAACTTCTACAAAAATGTTATTAAAAAAACTGAAGAAATATTACGAAAGTCGTCGCCCCAAAACGGGTATGAGGTATCTCCAACTTTTGCAAGACAATGCACCTGCACACAAAGCACGCATTGTAATGTAGTATTGGAGGCAAAAAAAGTTAATGCCCTACCACCCCCCCTCCCCCATTTCAGATTTAGCCCCGTGCGACTTATTTCTGTTCCCAAACTCAAATCCACCTCTCTGGAAAAAGATACTCACGAAATGCCCTTGGATCTGAAATTTATCAGTATATAATGGGTATCCCTATTGAGGAGTATAAAAAATGGTTCCAGCAGTGGATTGATCGTCTCAAAAAGTGTATCCAGGCCAAGAGAGAACTTTGAAGGGCAGGGACGAATAAAAAGATCAAAGATTAATAAATGTGGGTGAAAACAGCCAAGTGTCATTACTTTAGGAACATCCCTCGTACAGTTTTAGAGGAATTTATGATTTTAATTACCAAGAATGCTGACATTTCGCGCTTTTTCTGATCACTCAATTTGGAACTATATGACTTAATTGATATTTCATTTCTTTGGCCACTCACACTCATAAATGTCTTGCATCGATTCCCTAGTGGTCTAATGTTGATATACAATGTACTTCAAGTTGTAGCTCTAATGCAGTGGTTAGTATTACATATGCTAAGATTGGCCTAGGATCTCAAATTTGACAAAACCGAATACAAAGCTTTTTTCCCAACAGGACAATTGTCATGCCATGTCTCGTCATATTCAGTAAACTTTTTTTGGCCCTTTGCCAGAAATTTTGATTGTTCGGATGAATTAAACTTTCCCAGATGACACTGGACAATTAGGATCTCATGAAAAACAAGGGAGGTAAAATTCATTTCTGACATAAACATGATTTACATATGTAACTAGATTTTGGATTTTCCCCTTTTTCAATCGTAGTTTCTCTCTCAAAGATAATTACTTTTTCGAGAACATGTCAAATAAGATGGCGTAAACCTATATGTACAGATACTTTCAGTTAACGTTTGACTTGAGAAAACTCTACGACCGGGCGAAATTGTTTGCATATGGTTGCATCTTTAAAAAAATCCGTTGATGATTCAAGTTTTGAACATGCGCGGATCCAGAATTTTTTTTCCAGGGGTCCGACAGTTATATGACTTTGCCAGGGGGGTCCGAGACATATTTTTGGTAATTCTATACTGTAAATTTGAAAAATAAAATGAATTTTGCAGGGGGGGGGGGGTGTCTGGACCCCCCTGACCTCCCTCCCTCTAGATCCGCGCATGTTGAAGCATAGACTTTCCTGTAAGTACGTGCCCGGGCTAGAATTTCATCCTAAATGACAGTTTCCTCTGTCTTACAAGTTTAGCTGTGTACATTTATGATTCAATTGTAGGATTCTCTAAATTCATCTGGACTGAGGATATCTTCTTCTTCTTCTTGTGCATTACATTACATTTTAAGGAGAACCCTAAGTTGTATATACGAACTTGCTTAACAACTTCTTTATAATATCATGTTTTAAACAGTAACCTATGCATTCGATGCATGTCCATAATTGATATGAAAGGAAAATTCTCGAACTAAGCAAGATATATACTAAACTCGTTTGTTCTTTCTAATGCACGTGTGGCTTAATCATAGTTTTTTTTAGTTATTATCAGTTCAATACTTGCTAAAATCGACGCACTTCTGTGATTTACATATCAATAACAATTTTTTCTCGAGCTTAGGTGAGAAACGTAGACAATTTAAGATTTAAATGTTTTGAATAACATGTACAAACAATTTTTCATATGATAATTATTGGATTAGAGACGTATTTTAATAAACTTTCAAACGATTTGAGAATTTTGTTTGCATTGGTCATGTTATTTAAAGGTCTGTTTGGGACACAATGTCGTGGGTGGACTTAATGATATCAATGCTAGTACATGTAATAAGAAACGCATGTGTTCCAAAATTTTGAGAATCATTATTGTATTGGTACATGAAAAATGACAATAACAAACTGTCAACCATCTAAAAAAATCCATAAAACGAAATACAAATTCAAAGCAGAGCAACACGGACCTCTAAAAAGATAGAGGTGCATGTAAGGGGACCTAAGCCTATGAATATATCGCTGTGCAACAAAGATAGTTAGTTTGCCGCAATTCTCTCAGCAACTCTGTAATAAAAAAAATTGCAATATTTTGAGAAAATAAATTGATCCACGGCAACTGAGCATTTCTTAGATTATGGACAAAATAAAACGAATATTTAATTTAAAAAAAGTCAAATTGTTTTATAGAATTAACATCTACAAACAAAATCAGCAAAATTGGTTTCCATATATGCAGAAAAGTTTTGAGTAATTGCATAGTATGGATCTTAAATGCTTCAATGTTGGTGCAATGAAACACATGGCGGCAAGTCAGATTTTATACTCTGCCAAAACAAAACCAGTCGATGACATTTGCAGCGAAAGCTTTAAATAAATGGGGCACTTATTAGTACAGAGATTATCAGTCTATAAAAACGCACACAGCTTTGATGCACTCATTGATGCATACAATTGAATTTGATGCTCACACTGTTTTTTTTGCGTGTACCCATGAAATCAGTCTTTCGATGTTATAGAAACCAAAGTACTCGATATTTTTAACTTTTAAATCAAGGTCTGATTTACGAAATGCAACATTGTTTGCTTTGTTTTTTTTAAATTTATTTATTGAAACATTAAACTTTTTAATTTCTTTCAAAGTTATTTAGTCTTTACTTAAAATGAATTTTGGTAACTTAATGGGAAAAAAAAGTTTTAAATTTGAATTTCACTTGCAAAAGTTTCTAAGCTATTTTGACATTACCCCTCTATTTTAAAGTTTTATATTCGCCTAGTTCATTAGGGGTCACCGCACGTTACAGTTTCCCAGTCTTTTCTATGGCAAGTCGAGATCACTGAGAGATAAGCTAGCCGAAGGTTTCTATCAAGACAAACTTTACATCACATTAACGTTGCAGTTTTGAAAAAAAAAAATCGGTTTTGTAAAAAAGACAGCGATTGGTTAGCTTGCGCAACTTTGCTGACTTAGTAAATTTGCAAAAACATTCTTGCAATCGACAAGTGATAATTCCTAAGAATTTTACTTCTGCTTGTTTTAAAGTGGAGGTCTCCAAAAGCCTGTGATACAGGCATGACCATTTTCCTCTAATTCCTACATATAATGTATATTACATTTTGACGAAAGAAATCAAAAATTTTGCAAAATGAAATCGTACACTTGTGTGCGATGGGGATCCATATTAATGTTTTCTTGGATAATCAGTGCAGCAGAAATTGACTATGCCAGAAACGGTGAGTATATATGTGTCTTCTCACTATTGAATACAAAACGAGCAGCGATCATTAAATATCCAATAGATTGTTCATTGCATGTGTAGCTCAAATCGAAGTGTTTGTTATGAAAAGCCATGCACTGTGATGCATTTACATCTGAAGCGGTTTTTTTTTTAAATGCACCATTAATCCTGTAATCTAATTAATTAAGAAAAAACGAATTGGTAAGCTACATGGCATTTTTCACTAAAAGTAAAATCATAATTTTAGAAAATCATTGTTTACGCTAAATATGATAACCAAGAGGTAATTGATTAATATTTTATCAGCTATTTCAATTGTTTAATGATTATTTTCAATTTTTGTAATTATGAATATTTAAAAGGACGAATTGGCATTTTTTTTCTCACGATCAATTATGATTACTATTTGTGTGTATGTGTGTGTGCATATATATATATATATATATATATATATATATATATATATATATATATATATATATATATATATATATACACACACACACACACGCACACACGCACACCACACACTCAAACATAGATAAACGTTTGAGCATTGGGTTCAGGTTTCTTTTTTTGAATTTATATACACACGTAGTGTATATATATATATATATATATATATATATATATATATATATATATATATATATATAGACACACACACACACACCATTTAATATATTTTATCATATGCCACGTAAACAAAATTTGTAATTATAGCTAATCGTTGGAACGAAAGGTGCTTATTTATGTAACATTGAAAGTTTAAATTTATTAATTTAAATTTAACTATATCAGTTTATAAACTGTTATAGTTATCAATTAATAAATTTCAAACTTTTAATATAACATAAATATTTATGTATGTAAAAAGCATTAGAAAAAATCAACAATAATAGGCTTCCAAAAGTATCGGATCTAATATATAGATAGTAAGTACATGTATATAAGCTAGTAAATATAACATGAAAACAATCGTTGCCTTTGGCATTTCTTGTCTATTTTTGTACAAGAATTTCAGCATATTTTTAAATTTTTGAATATCTCTTAAGGTATCTTAATATTTGCTGATGTATATTTATATACAATATTCTTTAAAACGTTATCATTACATTCAACTCAAAGGTATACCCGAGGGGTGCATTGTACAGGGACAGTTCTATGCAGTGGGCGAGACCTTTATTCCGGACCCTGCCGGTTATCCGTGTGCAGAGCATATTTGCGTTAAAGGAGATGATGGACCTATCGACAGACTGAACCGTAATATACAGTGCCCGGACCTCGGCTGCCCAGTGGGGCAACAACCGATCTTTGAATATGGGAAATGTTGTGCCGAACGGTGCGAAGGTAATACTCGTAACAGACAACAAGCAACTTATTTACATTCAAACTGTCCTTCCTGAACCGTACAATAGGATCATCGGCAAAGATCCATGTAGTTTATTTCTTTGTATATTGCGAAACCTGGATTTCTCTTAATTTTAGATCTGTATATGTTCATGAACTGCTTAATGAAAATCTATTACTAGATAGTTTGGCAAATTACAAACTCATTTTCATATTGAAACATATTTACGTACTACCTTTGTATTTTTAGCGCCAACATTCGTACAGAAAGAAGCTGCAAAGGTAAAGATTTCAAAGTTTGCATTAAATTTGAATTAAAACTCTTTAAAAAAAATTAAAAATATATCAATTTGCTATTTGTACACAGGAGATGTTTGTTGCTGCTGATGCAGGTAAACTTGGGGCAGTAATGGGCAAAGAGACGCTCATTGTAGCAGACGAGAAGGCGGGAGTTGCCGCCGCGAACGTCCCATTCCCTTACCCAGGGGTAAGACACATCGATAGAACACAGCGGACATACAAAGTGAAACAGCTGTGTTGCCATGTGTATATAATTTATGGTTCAGGGTTTATGGATGAATAAGCGCTTCAAAGATTTTTAGATGTGGGAGAAATTATAAGTGATCAAGCGAATTGTACCACCTGGCTATATAAATACCAAGAGAATATAGTGTGTATAATAAATTGAATAACATTTTCAAAAATATTTTAACTGACTACAGTTCGAAACATCTCAAATTTGTTATCAATGTTTCATTTATAAATTTCAAAAATACTATTAAACTGAGATATGATTAAAAGTTCTTTCTTTTTAGAATTTATGAACACTTTTGAAAATCTGACGACGATTTGTCTCTTATAATTTCAGGGTGTAGGCATGCCCGGACCCAGAGGCCCACAAGGACCCCCCGGACAACCGGTAAGCCGGCTCCCTCGTCTGACGTTACCAACATTAATATATATAAAACAAATGCCAGTAATATATCGCAAGGCGTCTTAAAGTGGCGGATCTAGAGAACAGATACATGTACAAAGCCAGGAAAATATAAATATTAAAAGCACTAAAAATAGCAAACGACACGAAAAATGATTATGAAAATAAATACAGTTTAACTTTGTCTATTATAGGGATCTCCGGGATTTCCTGGTCCCCGTGGCGAGACTGGAGAACCGGGACCTAGCGGACCCCCAGGTGCAAGGGGATTTCCTGGACCAACCGGTCAAAATGGAAACGACGTAATGATTTGACTCGAACAATGAAATGCAGGATTTTTTTCAATCTAAAAAGATATATAATAAACACATTATTGGTTGCTAACGGTACTCAGCACCTATGTTTGTTTGTTATTAGGGAGAGGAGGGTTTGCCAGGAGAACAGGGACCCCCGGGACAAACAGGAGAGCCGGTAAGTTTAGCTTTAAAAATCAATCCAGTTCATTTCACTCAGACCATCTATATATACTAGTGCTGATACAGGAGGTATACACAAATAGCAGATTTACAGTTGTACATTTATCAGAGTTACAGCACAGATTATAGAAAAAAATACGTCGATACGATTTTCCAATTTTCGCAGTTCCATTCATCAATAATACATATATGATAACACACATTTAGATTACAAATGTAGGAAGCTGTTCTTATTTTTAAAAGGGTAATGCAGGGAGTCCAGGAATGCCTGGGATGCCTGGAATGAAAGGACACAGGGTAGGTGTTCAGGAGAGAGAGAGAGAGAGAGAGAGAGAGAGAGAGAGAGAGAGAGAGAGAGAGAGAGAGAGAGAGAGAGAGAGAGAGAGTTTGAGTTTATATGAATAGCAAGAGGTAAAAGGGAGAGAAAGAGAGAGAGTATATAAATAGCAAGAAGAGAGAGAGAAAGAGAGAGAGGAGAGAGAGAAAGGAAGAGAGAAAAATAGATAGAAGTTCTGATTAATTAATTCATTATCGTAGGGTATGCCCGGAGGACCAGGAATGACTGGGGAGGCAGGAAAACCTGGAGACAAGGTCAGTGTGAAAAAGCAAAACAGACCAGTTAAACATTTTCTCTATCGGATTTGATAATATTTTTATGACAAGCTAGCTAATGTTTTATCTAATGCTAAATTGTTTAGGGTCCAGTTGGACCAGTAGGACCCTCTGGAAGCCCTGGACTGATGGGACCGGCCGGAGCCCCCGGAGAGAGGGGTCGGGACGGGCCCGATGGGACACCGGTAGGTCACAGTTGATCAATCGATTATTGGCTTTATATAATGACGTTTTATGCCCTTGTTGACTTTGTTATTAAAACCCTGGCGCCACGAATCTCAAATTTGGAATAAAACTACATCTAGCGATGTATTTTAGCTGACTTTGAAATTTTTTTTCTTCGACTTATTGTTTGCAGCCATTCGATATAAGTATTATCTACTCCGGAGAATTGATTAAACTTTAAAAGGAATGAAAGCACGCTATTTCTTATTTAGGGACTTCGAGGTTTGGACGGAAGTCCTGGAGAACAGGGACCTATGGGTCCAATAGGACCGCCCGGATCCCCAGGATTTCCTGGGAGCATGGGAGCAAAGGTCAGTGATTCAAACCGAGGCAATGGGTTACACATTAAAAACTTAAACAAATGTAATTAATGTTGAAATATTCTAATTCATAAAAAAAATTCTGTAGTGTTGGAAGAAGACCGTAGCATCCGTTTTAAGGTTTAGATTATGAATTAATTTGATTCTGTTATAGTTATCGGGTTTTTTTTAAAACATTATTCTCTCATGTCGTGCATGAAGTCAATCAATTTTATGCTTAACAAGTCGTGAGTTTTCTATTCTCGAGCGTTGGCGAGGGGACTAGAAAACACACGACTCGTTGGGGAAAAAAAGCATATAAAACCACAGACCACTATAAATACTAGTATTCTATGTAATTTGTAAAATGAAAAAAAAATATATTTTAGGGCGATGCCGGATTTAGGGGAGACAACGGAGAGATGGGAATGACCGGACCACCAGGCGCTAATGGACAACCAGGGCCCCCAGGGGAGCCTGGACGGCCAGGGGCACCGGGCAGGGATGGCGAGACTGGACCCAAGGGGGATATGGTAATTCAACAGCGGGTTATATACATTAATACCGTAATTAAACAGTATCAAATTCACAACTAAAATGCATTTTTTTGTGGGTTGCTATTAGTGCCGAATTTTATTTTATATTTTTATTTCATTTCAAACGGGAATAGTTTTATGTTGTTTTTATGATTTTCAATTGAAAAAGCGTTAAAATAAAATCATAAAAAATAAATGATTCTAATATTTTGTTATAAAAACACAAAAATTTACACCCGCAGATCGATATATGGTGACTTCTTAGATTGCGAATCAGACCAAATCCAGCAAACAAAACACTTCTTTTTTACAGGGCATGCGAGGTGCATCTGGAATGCAAGGGTACAACGGACCCCAGGGGGCCCCGGGACAGGCTGGAGATCCGGGAACGCCCGGAGAAAGGGGAGACACTGTAAGAACAACTCTATTATTATACTGCAGTCGATTGGTTAATTTCTGATGCGTTTTGAATTCCCTTATTATGTGATATGGTCAGTGTTACGTAGGTTTATTATGTGATAGGGTCAGAGTTACATAGACCTATTATGTGATTGGGTCAGAGTTACCTAGACTTACAATGTAATAGGGTTAGAGTTACATTGACTTATTATGTTATAGGGTCAAGATGGAGCCCCTGGTCGTCAAGGTGACATTGGAGAAAAGGGAAACACAGGAGCACCCGGTGAGCAAGGGTTACCGGGACTCGCCGGACAAGAAGGGAAGAGGGTACGTATATTCTATATGTATGTAGACAATAGCAATGGCATTTATTTTATGACTATTTATTTGTTCATATGATAATTGATCTAAAATTTATTCTGCTTTGGTTAGAAAACATTCTATAAAACGTTTAAGAATGTAAGAAAATTAATTTTTTTTTCATTATAAAAATGACTGATCACTACTTGTTGTAATGTGTTGATTGACAGGGACCTCCCGGCCCCCCAGGACAACAAGGGCCTGTCGGATTAACAGGAGAGAGGGTATATATATATATATATATATATATATATATATATATATATATATATATATATATATATATATATATATATATATATATTTAAAGAAAACAAAATACAAATGAAAGGAAAGCTCAGACTTTTTGTGAGAATACGCAGAGATAAAATGTAATTTTACGATTAGTCAAGTTTTAGTTTGTATAATATAAAATTTGTATTCCTTCAGGGATCCCCCGGAGCTACTGGATTGCCCGGATTACAAGGCTCGCCTGGATCTTCTGGGAGACCCGGGGAGAGGGGCCAGTCAGGAGAGCCAGGAATCGCTGGAGATCCGGTACAGTACTTGATTATTTAAACCTTGTATCAGTGTAACAAGAATGAAAGAAGTAAGAATATGAAACATTAAATAAAATCCAAGAAAAAAAAAGCCGGTTGTTCTGGCATTAAAACTTTAAAACTGTTATCTTATCATCTCTGTGATTTTAAATAGAGAGATTTTGTTCATTTTTTTGCAGTTGTGTGTCATTTTTGAAATAGAATCTATCATTGGTTGGTTATAAGAAAACTCACATTTTTCTTTTTTGGCCTGCAGGGGATTGTAGGAACACCTGGACACCAGGGCCCACCTGGACCAAGGGTAGGTACACCTCACAGGGAAGTTGGATGGATAATTATAATTATTTTTTTTTAGTTCAAACGTACCGCTATAGTAACTTTCGTAAAAAAAAAAATACCGTTAATGTACTCATCTTCCCCAACATCAAAAAATTAAATCTAAGTTTCTACGTTGCTATCCTTGATATTTTATATTTCCTTTGTAGGGTAGACCCGGAAAGAGTGGTAACTCAGGGCAACAGGGAGAACGCGGCCAACCTGTAATTACTTATCCAAATATTAAGTATTTAACATTGAAATTTCAATTAATGGGACATTAAGTGCATAATACAACTGTTCCACGTGCGTATTTCTATAGGGACTAGCAGGAAAAGACGGCAAAAACGGAGAAGCTGGGCCCCCCGGACCCCCAGGAAATCCCGGACTCCCGGGACCCAATGGAATCGTCGGAGAGTCGGTACGTCTGCTCACCTGGTTGGACTTCTCATCTTATTTAAATATGATGCATGTATATTTTAAAAAATAACAGAACTTAAATACGTGATTAAGGTACGTGTAGCAGTATGGTAAGCTTTAAGTCTTTGTAACTTTTTTAAAAATAATTTATCTGTTATGTATTGACCATTGTGGACTGACTATGTTATATATATGGAATACGTTTTGCATTAGGGTCTCCCAGGAAGAGACGGTGACACTGGACCCCCGGGTCGTCAAGGAGGGAGAGGTTTACGTGGGCCGGCCGGCCCCCCGGGACCTGAGGGCCCAATGGGCATTCAGGTTTGTGTATTGTTACAGAAAAATATCTCGGTTCAACAAACTTTGTGGTCTTTTTAAACAGTCTGCTTATTTTGTCAAATCAATTGCGAAAATTTAAAACCTTTGTTTTGTTGGTTTAGGGACCACAAGGAGAGAGAGGAGAAACCGGTGCCGCCGGAGATCCTGGATTCAATGTAAGTACTCTTTATATTGGATTCTGTAGCTTATCCTAACACATTTTATCATCTAAGGGAACTGACTTGGTTGACAGGAATGTACTCAAAAATTGATGCCTGACTTCCATATTTATCATCAGCAATTGCAAAATAAAATTTTTGAAATATCTATGTACAATGTAGTCAATATTTAATTGTAGATTCCTAACATTGATTTTCTTTTTTGATAATTCATTTTTGTTGAATGTAAAGCTTACACTCATATATCACCTCAGGGACTACCTGGAGGGAATGGTCTTCCGGGAGAGAATGGGAAAACCGGTGACCCTGGCGCCCCTGGTCCAAACGGTGAGCCGGGAGTTCCAGGGGAGAGGGTGAGTCAATGCTACAGGGGAAAACATCAGCTTATGCAATTAGTTGGGAAGGGTTAGCTGATGTATATTGTTTATGGTGAAAAATACCAGCAAATTAAAATAAACATAAACTTAGGTAGTACAAAAACAGATAAGCTAAAATTTCCATATCATTCAATTTTTCTTAAAATTGAATATTTTGTTCTTTGGAATGAAGTCTATTAATATCTAAAACTTGAAAAAAAAATCTGACCTCACAAGTTTTGCCCACACCGCCTCAAACTAGATTTGATTTGATTTAAAAACATTTTATTATGTGTAAATGGATTGTTGGGCAGCAGACATTGTCTATGCAAGCCTTTTCCATGAGGTTCAATTACAATTAATACATATAACTTAATTAAAATGCAGCTTTTGATTTAATGTTTTTCTAATAAATGGACTTAGAATAGCATAATACTGCTTAATATGACAAGGAAGAGGAAGAAAATAGAATAGATTACCATTTGATTCGCCTTTCAGTGGCGTGTAAAATGAAAAAGTCATTTTTAGAATTTGCTTTGCCAATTAAGTCTGAACACTGGTTATAATGGTGTCCAAATTTCAGGCCCTTACTGTAAAAGGAACACAAGTGAAACATTTTTAAATGATAGAGGGCTAAATTGCACAAAAATCAAATGAACCCCTTCAAATGTAGTTTTCAAAATTATCAAAATGAGCTTTACCTCAGTATTTTTCTGTCTTGAGTATTTGATGGGTATGATTGATATATTTCTGAAGATAAGAGGTTAAAATTACCTTAAAATAATATCAAGCCATAATTTTGTGTATTTGAGAAAATGAATTAAAAAAAAACAATCTCAAATAAAAATCATTTAATAAATAAATAAATAATTAATTAATTAAATTAATAAATAGTTGATCCACTGTGATTAAAAGTTTATAATACACGAACTGTTATTTTCAGGGTGAACCCGGAATTCAAGGAGAACCAGGACCGTCCGGACCGCGGGGTCCCACCGGAGAACGAGGAATGTCCGGCCCCCCAGGAGAACCCGGACCACCGGTACTCCCCTCACTTTTATCTCTCTTTAATTTAATTTTTTTTTGATATTGTTATATATCTGACTTATATTGTATGTGTTTATGATATAGGCATTAATATAAAAAAAATAATAAAAACGCTTGCTTATCTTAATTTTTAACTCTGAGCTGTTCTTCTAAAGATAAATGATTCATTAATGTAATGTGCATCATTTTGTGGGTATGTAATTCATTTTTTTTCTCTAACGATTATCTATCATTTTTTACATTCTTATTATTCCAGGGACCCCAAGGACCACTTGGGGAGCGAGGAGACTCGGGAGCACCTGGTGTCGTGGTCAGTACCCCCTCCCCCGCCCCCCCCCCCCCCCCCAACACACACATACACAACATCACCTGTATAATAAAGTTAGGATGAAACTTCAATGCACTGGCGTAGAATGGAATTCTGATAAGAAATATTAGAAAATGTTGAATAAATCATATCAAGTCAAACTGTGCATCGTCTGTCTCGCTACTGACCGTGGATATCGGTGAGCAAGTGGGAAGAACGAATCATTATAAGCCTTGTACCTTTTATGTAAAGTTTGTTTTGTAAGGAACATTTTTTATATCATTTTCCTATTGAAAAATGGCCTCATTATTTGGGAAAACTACTTTAAACAATGCATATTATTATATGCATAAAAGCATCGTTTTAAAGCATACATAAAATTTTGAGTAAAAAATCATAAAAAAGCAGCTTTGATACTTATTGTTACATGTACATGTTTCCCACCAACAATAGGGGGGAGAACGAATCATTATAGGCCGTGATGTTAATGCGAAGATGGCCTCTTTGATGGCTAAATAGTTCAATAAATATGATACAGTGTTTCAAACATTTGTCTATATCACAACACGACTAGCGTAAAATATTTACCAAATCAACTTAATTTTGTTTAATTGATTATCAATTCTGGAGATATATACATTAAACATATTATTTTCTTTACCAGAAGGTTAAACAAGTTGTATAAGCTATAATAGGGAATAATAGTAATAGCTATAGCCATTTTCAAAAGGGTTTGAAATGTAAAGTACGCGTTTTTTTGTAAGCCAAGTCGGGCACTGCCACAACCTATTTGTACACGTAGTTAAGATGAATATTCATTCGTGAAATTTGTCCAAACTTTCTAAACATTTGTTTTTACCCCTCTTCCGTTAAAGGATTACACAATGTAATTGCTTTATTTTAAAATAGATTTAACGCTACATAATAATATAATATGTCTAGCCATTTCAACCCAGTTTTGTCTGCAAAGTTTTGACAAGATGTTTGAGCTACATATACCTGACATCTTATATATACACTACTAAGACATTCTCGTCTGATTGTAGGGATTGCCAGGAGATATCGGAACACCAGGACCGAGAGGGTCACGTGGAAACAGGGTAAAGGATATTATAATAATCCCTCATTTCAAGGATGTTTGAATACGAAAAATATGTTTAAATGCATTCCACACTGGTGGATTTTTATAGGAACATTATTGATATAGTGTATTAAATTACCTCTGCGTATATCTGTACCGTCTTGATATGCATAACTTTCTATTCATCCGTGTGCATGTCTGCTGAATTAGCTAAAAAAAAAAAAAAGGAAAAATGATAATACACGTTGCAACTGGTTATTATAATTTGAATAGGGTCCTAGGGGTCTGGCGGGAAATGACGGAATCCCTGGTGAAATGGGTCAAGAGGGAGTGAAAGGCGAGCCCGGTCCCCCCGGCCCAGCCAACACCCAGCCACCCATACCTGGTCCCCGAGGAGATCAAGGTCTCCCTGGAGAGCCTGGGACACCCGGATCGGACGGTCCAAGAGGATATCCAGGAAACACCGGACCAATAGGGGATCGTGGTATTCAGGTACAGTGTGGTCTCCGATCACAGACTGTCAGGTACAGTGTGGTATCCGATCACATACTGTCGCATTATCTAAAGTCCGGATTTGTATTCCAATAGTACATTTCTATCGAGTACATATACCTTTAAAGATACTGGGAGAAAGTTCTCTTATTTTGCTTTTCTTTTCATCTGAGAATTTCTTATATAAGTGAGTCGGAAGTTTTACATAAAAAACCGTAGGAGTTCATAAAACTTCAGGGAAGTAGCATGTTTTAACATGGCGATCATGTGTATATAAGTTTTTGGAATTCAAGTTAAAAAGGAGTGACGTTGAATATATCACTACATTTCAAACTGTCTATATAAATGCAGATAGTTGAAACTAAATTTTGAATTAGCCTTATCCGTTACAAACTCAGCAACGTAAACTTGAAGGATATCTATAATTTTAATTTTTTTTATACCTATTTATTTCAATATTTCAGGGCGACCCTGGTCCCCCAGGACTACCCGGAGAGGCGGGAGGTCCCGGCCCAAGGGTATGTAAATCTGCAGAGATGAGTTATACTAGAAAAAACAATTATGTTATTTTCATTAACACACGTTTTACATAGCATCACAAAATATTCAACAATTTCATTTTATGGATATTTCAATTACAGGGAGATTCAGGTCCCCGTGGATTCCAAGGGGAGCAAGGAATTTCCGGAGAAAATGCAAGTACACTAAGTCTTCTTATATGAAATGTAATATTTCATTTTTATTTGGTACATGTCTGATCAAAAATACTGTCACCAACGACCTGTGCTCAAGTTGTCATAGACACGTGAAATCATTGAAAATTTGAAATTTGACTGTGGAAATGAACCTATTCACAGTTATGTTTCAAGTCACCTGGGTCACAAAGCAAAGCTGACCTACAGTAATCGGGATTTTTTTTTCGTCATCATGCGACGTCTTTCGTCCATCAGTGTAATCATTTCAATACTGAATAAAGCTACAGGAAAATATTCCATCTTTTACGCTTAAACAATCAGAATTTTTCTTTAATAAGTAATAATTAATGGCTTAAGAAATGTTACCAACAATTTTTAAGGTACACGTAGATCCACGGGTATTGTTGACCATCCAGCCTTTTTGATATTGAATTCAATTTATAGGGAAGACCAGGGGATTCTGGTAGCAAGGGCGAACTCGGAGAAGCTGGACCTCAAGGACCCCCCGGGACGCCCGGTTCACCCGGACGACCAGGCCCACAGGGCCTACCAGGCGAGGGTGGCGCAACTGGAGCCCCGGGAGAAATGGGAAGACAAGGAGATAGGGTAGGGATCAACATACTTCCAATAAATCTTATAGAACGATATCCAAAATGCCAAAAAGTTTCACTGAATAATTTGTTATCTCGCTCATACCGTTTTCTGACGTCAATTGAATCCTCAGACTAAACTATAGGAGATAAGTTATGTAATTTATGATATGTATATCACTTCGTAAAAAAGATACGTTTTAGTGATATTTCATATCATTTTCAAAATATATTGTTTAGGGATTTTGTGTGTATGGTGTATGGTATTTATCAAAAGAACTTAATTGTTTTTAGGGAGATCGAGGAGAAATTGGCGCCCCAGGACAAGTAGGCCCACCCGGAGACGATGGCGCCGACGGACGCGACGGAGCGCCGGGCGAGCGCGGGAACTCCGGGCCACAGGTAACTGCCAATCACCACAGGTGGGCAACAACAGGCACCCATCTTGTTCTCCTGAATCGTGATAATGTTTTGTAGATTGCACAAACATTTACCCCATGTTTTTTTTCTCTCCCGAAACGAGTGCACATTAGAGTGCCTTTTGAATCACAGGAGCAAGCATTTTAAAAAAATCTAAATTATCTAAACCTTTACGCCATCCCAACCCCTACCGAGAAAAATATAAAACGAAGTCCTACTGCTAAAATATTGTTCTGATTTAGAGTGTATTAGAAAACAACTCACTTTCACCATGCATCTTTAAATACGATGATCTAATAATGAATATAATAGACGTAAATTTTATGCTGATTTTTTATGCAATGTCCTAGGGACTTCAAGGACCCCCCGGCCCATCCGGTCCCCAGGGTGAGCGAGGTGCCCCCGGGTATCCCGGAGCCGCGGGAGAAATGGGTCCACAAGGAGAGCAAGGACTGATGGTAAGTATCATCATCGGTAGAAAATAATGACCACTGGTGTGAGGCAAGATAGAGATTGTACTAATTGTTCTTCGAAAAAGCAACAAAAACAAATAAAAAAAAACAACTTTTGACTTAATTACATCTCTTACTTATCTTGTTAAGCAAGCAATAATGAAACAAAAGGCTTAGTTTAATATATGTATTAATAAGAAAGTTACACTAGTTTGATTACATTAACTGCATTTGAAAGGGATCCCCTGGAGAACCGGGAAGGAATGGCTTGGATGGACTGAGTGGACCACCAGGCTCGCCTGGACCCATCGGACCTCAGGGTCCAGAAGGACCTCCTGGAGAACATGTAAGTTCACCTTTTAAAACTAATTTTGCCATTTCAAATTTTGCTTATACATAAGACAAAAAAATATATTGAAATGCTCATTTTCTTTTTTTTGTATAATATGAGTGTGTGTAGAATGTTTATAAGTGTATTTTAAACATAGGGTCCTTCTGGTATGAACGGATCACCTGGTGCACCAGGAGCCTCTGGAGATAAGGGACCCAGGGGACCTACAGGTCCTCCTGGCCTTCCTGGACCCCCAGGACCTCAGGTATAGTCGCTGACATTCAAACAAGATTTAAGTCTTAGTGACCATCATTTACTTAGTAACTCCTTAGAGAATACTGGATTTTGGAATATATACTGTCATCTAATTAAAAGTAGAACTGAATGAATCAAATCGATAATAATTTTAAAAAGTATGTTTATTGTGTAAAGATCTCATTTTTGATGAATCACGTTTGATGGTAATGATTTGTAAGAGTTATTGATCACATGCATATTTAGTTTGGAATTAAAATGACATAATGATTTTGTGAATGTGTTTGCTTTGTTTTCAATTAGGGACCACACGGACCCACGGGATCATCTGGTCCCCAGGGCGAGCGGGGAGAGAGGGTAAGTATTACATGTATTCTTAACTAATGAATGATATGAGAGACTTGCAACATAGTAACTACTGACACAATACAGCGAATATCTCATATTTCGTGAAGTAAGGTAAACGTACCCAGTATGTCTCTAGTATTAGTGCACATAGTTAACATTACCGGGTATGTCTCTAGTATTAGTGAACATGGTTAAAGTACCCGGTATGTCTCTGGTATAAGTGAACATGTACCCGGTATATGTCTCTGGTATTAGTAAATTTGGTTAAGAAGTGTTTTAAATTTTCTTCTGAAAATCACTATTTTATATAATAATCAATTATATAGTTCCCCCTGGGAAAATATCAATTTCGATCTTAGACCAGTTGTTGCAAAAATGAATTGATTGCCATTCTTTTACTACACAGGGAGAAGCTGGAGAGGCTGGTATAATGGGCGCTCCAGGACAAACAGGACCGGCCGTAAGTCTTTTGTCTTATTAATAAAGGGTATTCTGAAAAGTTAATTTAATTTGTTAAAGTTATTCTGCATAGTTAAATGAATTACAATGTATATTCAGTGTATTTTGATGCGTTGATTTATTTAAAGCAAGCAAAATTCTAACGAGTTGATTATTTTGTAATGCTGTACAATTGTTTCCAAAAATTTTATCAAGCATATACACACTTAAAGTGTAATAATGTTAAGTTTCGCATTTTACCGGAAACAGAAAAAGTAATTTTTAAAATTTAAATTCTGTACGTGAAACTTAAATATGTTGCAGGGGGCAGCAGGAGCTCCCGGAGACAAAGGAGACACTGGGAATAAAGGCAACAAGGTTTATTCTTTTATATTTACATTCAGTGTATCTATACCTTTGTGTTTGCATTGGAAATATGTGATGTTCAATTTTTAATAGCACACGTCAAGCCTGATCAAGGCATATGAGTATAAGTTAAAATAAAGTCATCACGCATTTTGAATAGATATATTATTGTTAGATTTAATGAAACGTACAAACTTACCTAACCAATTTGATTAAAACAATCGTTAAATCTTATATATCGTATATTTAAAAAAAAACGTTTCTTGGCAAAGTTTCTCTCACTAAATGTTTACATACAGGAGCGCACTAGATGGCATATTATATGGCTGTTCCATCTATTTTTCATTTCCACGACAACGAGCTTATATAATGGCTTCAAAGCAAGAAATGAATATCAGCAAAATGAAAAAAAATATAAGCATTGAATGCTTATTTTTTGGTTACCGTCAGCCCTATAACTCGCTCGGCTGTACAAACAAATTAAAACCACTTACCAAAAATAAGCATACAGATATTTATTTATAAATTTTATAATATATAATTTATTTCTGATTCTGCATTGTAACGTTCAGAAAATCTCATTTCTTTTAATTCAATGGACTTATTGAATAAATTTTGAATCGATTTCATATCTACATTACAGGGAGACAAGGGATGGCAAGGTCTGCCTGGAGCTCAGGGCTTGCCCGGGCCTATGGTAAGGGAAACACATGTTGTGGGATTATGAATTATTTATTTTCATTTATTTACTGAGCTGACCTATGATTAATACGACTCTCTTTATCAGGGTAACAGCGGAGATATGGGATCTAGTGGTCCACCAGGACCTGTCGGGCCGCAGGTAAATCTGTCTGTCTGAACATCTATCTATCTATCTATCTATCTATCTATCTATCTATCTATCTTAAGTTATAAAGTTAAGTATTTTACTGGAATATGACAGCTCGGATGTAAACAACAAAGTGAAATTTTGGATCAGAAATTCAAAAAGTATTATAATGATCCTTTATGTAGAATATTGTAAAATTATTTTGTGAAAAATTATGATTACCGGTAATTTTCAAAAGATGACAAAATTGTCATCAGATTAGAAAGCTAGCTTTTACTCAATTGGTATCCTCAAATTTGAAAATAATAAATGTAATAAATGTTGGTGATTAAAGATTTTTTTTACAATGCTTCTCATAGTTTTGTATATTGTAAATTGTCTGATCTATATCAAAAATATAATACTATGAATACAAATGCAAGAGTTAGTTGGAATAAAACATTCATTTCAATTTCAGTATTCTACTAATTATTACTTTTTTAAAGATATGATTTTAATCATTAGAATGTGTGCCAATTAATTGATAAAGCATTTGTTTAAAATCTGTAATGTTATAATCGCATGTTCAGATATATGTCAAACATTTTCCTCATGGGATGATTTTGTTGACCAGGGTGAGACCGGCCAGCGCGGCTTACCAGGGCGAGACGGTGACCCCGGACCACTTGGACCCCCCGGACCATCAGTGAGTCTATCATACCACAATTCACACCCCTAATATATTTTCATTATTGCATTTCAATCCAAATTTCTATGGAAGTTATTGATACTGTTGACAATCATTTGGCTCATTTAAAAAGTTAGTTAAATCCAAATAGTATTCACGATGTTTGTTCCCCAAAGTAAAGTGCGCCTCATATTTGTTTTCAATGAGTTCTTGAGATCTTTGTTGGTGTTGTCTTTTATCTGAATAACTTGGAAAGTGTTCGTTACATAATGGAACTCGCGTAATAATTTTGAATAAAGAAGTGTTCTGATGCCGGTTTATATTCATTACTTGTGTAGGAAATAATATTTCTCATTCTCTTATTCTACAATAGTTTTAAGTTTTTCTTTATGGTGAAATAATCATCAAAAAGACCAACAAATAACACAAATGTAGATTATGTTGACGAAATTAATAATAATTCATATATTTCCAGGGACCAAGAGGACCCCAAGGAGACGATGGTTCTACTGTAAGTACGCTGACTGCAAAACAATTCAGCAGGACTTTTTAGGGAATATAGTTTATTTTTGTGTCATAATCATGTTATTGAGGAAGAAGTTCTCCATTTTGATGAATGATCTCTTATGATTATATATAAAAAAGATTTTTAAACATAGTGTTTATCAGTTATTGTTAACATCGGATTGAAAACGTGCATCAGTTAAGTTACTCTATCAGTGTCAACGTACCATGACAATGTACGATACAATAGCTGTACCAATTATCATTATTTGATTAATTTAATTATTGTTTTAGGGACCTACAGGACCCCCTGGGCCTCCTGGACGACCGGGAGCTCCTGTAAGTTAACGCTACTATAAACCTAAATGCTTACAAATGTCTAAAAATTAAGGTAAATCTTTACTCGGTATACGTCATAGAATGGTTTGGTGTACTTTATAGCAACGCATAATCAACATTCAAAATTCAGAAACTGATTAAGAGAATATTATTATATAAAAGTTACATTTATTAAACTTGTTTTTTGATGCCTACCATATTTTTTATGTCATCTCTAAAGACGCTTATTAATCATGCTATATGAAAAGATGACCAGTTTTTCCGAATAAATTTGTATCAAAATGATGAGCTCTATTAAATATTACAGGGATATGCACCAGTCTGGCCAACTCAAGTCAATAGATTCCAACAGAAAGGTCCTGATCCTTATGTAAGTCCACTCTTTGCTACACACCTATTTAGTTTTCATTGAAAAAAAAAAATTCAAATATGTTTAATGCTTAATATTTTTTTTTGACAGTATAATGACGATCCAAACACAATGGTAAGTGAAACCAACTTAATAATTTGATCCAAGCAATAAGTAGCCAGTAGCTAAGTAACTTTGAAACGCTGCTAAAAGTGCCTATTATCTTAAGCTGTGCAATTCGTTTTCAAAGAACTCTTCATATGCGTGACATGTGTAAGTATAGGGACAGCGTTTAACTACAGGATATCAGATTTATTTATAGAAAATGGCACACTTGTCAATTAAGTCGAATTATTAAAGTAAATAAAGTTAATTGAAACGATGCTACAATCATTGTTTACTGATGCATGAATCACTCGCTTACAGATTGTTTTAAGCTTTATTAGAAAAAAAGAGAAAAAAAACTATACAAAATGGGTTCTATAAGAAAACGAAACGACAGATGAATCTGTAAATAAAACAAAAAACTCTTATATCTGATGAAATAAGCCTGCTTTAAGTGATAGGATCCTGAAATTTTTTTTAAAGCATTTCAAATGTCTAGGTTTTCTGTAAAACATTTTTTATTCAATGTTTGTATGTAATTGTTATGAGAAGATTGCTTTCGTATCCACACTAGAGCGACGACGCCTATGTGGACCTGAACACACTAGGGGAGGCCATCAATCGAGTGAAGAGACCGATGGGGACAAGGAGGGCCCCCGGCCAACACTGTCAGCACATTAAACTAAAGAATCCAGACTTCAAAAATGGTACGAGTTACATGCAAAATTAATTCCTCTGACCATTAAGGTTAGACGCGACCTATCTTCCATTATTTTCTATTTTTTCCTATCTCCACAATGTGAAGATTTCCACTAAGTAATTCCATAAAGATATTTTTAAGTTATATGATACTTCTTTTATTTAGATATAAAGTGTTTAATTGAAAATATATACTATGACTTTATTTATAAGCATTCAAATAATAAACCTACCATTTACTTTTAAACGCATGAAACATATTTAATCATGTCTAGTCAATTCCTCAATTTAAGTGAATTCTTCTCTTTTTCGTTTAGGGGAATACTATATCGAACCAAGCGATCGTGATGTTCCATCTGATCCAGCTCAAGTTCGATGTAATATGACAAGCGGTGAAACATGTATTCAAGCCAGCGGAAATGACGTACGTTTAACCTTTTTAGCTCATCTGAGATAAAAGCTTGACTGGGCTTCCGTTATCAGTTTTTGTACATCTTCCTTTTTTCTTTGTTGAATTCTTCATTATCGTTCTAATTGCTTATTATTGCCATTGTTCACATCAGCGATGTAGAGCAAAATCAACACCGGATATCTAAAACGCTATGTAAAAGTCGGACCAATATTGTAAATTCCGTATTATTACGCAATGCGATACATCGTCATCTCAAAAAAACAATGAGCCATGATTGTAAAAACTTATTTTTTATTTGCCTGAAATGATTTGAGTAGGTAGGCGGGTCCTGATGTGTAGGTTTCGAACGAATTTTATTTCTCTTTTTATAAAAAACCGTACTGTACTGTCTCTAAATTTTAAACTAAAAAGTCTGCACTCGGCCCAACGGTCACACCATTTACATTTTATATTTTAGGAAGAACATCAACGCTGGACCAAACAGACAGGAGAGGCTCTCTGGTTTGGGGAGGACATTTTAGGAGACAAAGAGGTACGGTGTTTCTAACAGCGGATAATAATATATTTTCACAGCAGACGCAACTTGTCGGGCCTTTCCGGCAAAGCTCGGAAAAACATTTTTCCACTAATTTTAGAACTTTAAAATACTGATTACTGCTTTTATCATATATTTTTTATTACTTATTTGGTCTTATTGAAAAATCACTAAATATGCATTTCATTTAAGATACATTTGGTTTTTTAATTGAACCCAATATAGTCAGGTATAATTGTCCCTATGAATAATCAACCTAAAGTCAAATACCAATTATGTGTTCATGTCAAAAGTAGAAAACAGATTTATAGTATAAAGTAAATATTTTTTATTGATTTGGTTTCATATTTCAGTTTAACTACAAATTATCAGACAGACATTTTAAATGGCTACAAATGAGAAGCAGCTTCGCCAGACAGATAATAACCATTGACTGTCGTAACGTAGACCCAGAGGGGGCCAAGTTCCGCTCTTTTGACGGTAAAATCATCAGCTCATCAACAAGGAGGCCACTTCATGGAACAACAATTACATTGGACAACAGATGTACAGTTAGTAGAATTTTATTAAATGCGCGACAGATATACTTTATGATGTCCATTAGCTTTTGTTTTAGTCTTACCTAATCTGAAGGCTTAAGTAGGCTTTTTCTTATTTGATTTCATTTAGCCTGGCGTTTGTTAAGGACCAAAATTGGACAATATCAGAGGTGCATGTAAATCTAAAACAGAAATGGGGGGGGGGGGGGGGGCATTATCACAAGAGTAATATTGGTTAAAGCTAGTCAATACAAAAAAATGTTTCTCATGTGAGCAAAGACTGTATTTTTTTAATCACAGGTCACCTGTACACCCCTTCTCCCTCGGAGCAAGGATATTTTGATAAGAAAATATAAAGCGGAAATAAATGTTTGTTTTAGGAGCGATGTAGCCCCGATGGCCACTTGTTTAATGAGAGTTAATTATAAGTTCGATCTTTCTTCGCGGTCATAAAATTGGGGCATTTGCAATTGGTGAACATAAACTTGTATAAGTTAGAACACATCCTCTGATGTAAAACAGGGAATTAGAAGTAGGCGATTTTGTTTGACCTTTGACCTCCCAGGTCAAAGGCTAACATTTATCAAAACAATGCGTTAAGAAACAACAGGAAAAAGTGATGGCACTAATTGGCCGCAAAATTCATCATAATTTTAACGTCCATGTTTTGTCTATTATGTTGTGTATTGTAGTCCAAGATCGATTTTTTTTCCTTTCGTTACATGCATGTATTTTACTTAAATTAGAACTTTTCACATGCATTAAGGACTTACCTTGTTTGTACATTGGTTCGTTTACTGCTTCAAAATTATAACAGACATTCATACTTTAAAAGCAGGGCTTTGTATAATGATGAAGGACTTTGAAAATTAATAAAAGAAAGTATCCAATTTTTAAAACTAAAATAAAAAGAAGTTTTCTTTACATAATAGTAGTTTATTATTGTAGGCGGCATCAGAAAAGAATCACATTTTTATATATATATATATATATATATATATATATATATATATATATATATATATAATACATATAAATATATTTCAGGTGTATGTAATACATAAACCGTCATGTTTCGTGTCTATACTTTGTTTTTCAATGTTTATTAACCATACAACATAGTGTATACTGTTTTAAAACTGCAAATATTGACTCTAATATCGAACTCAAATCTGGAAGATTTAATAAAAACAAATTCAAGTCTACTGTAATTTTAATTATCCGAAAATAATTAATCTGTATAAGTGATGAATTGAAAAAAAAATTATTTCTTCACTCTTGCAGGAGAAAAACAATCGATGGTCCGAGGCAGTGTTTACTATTACTACCAGACGAACGGAAATATTACCAATCGTAGACGTGCAGCTTAATGATATAGGACTGGAAAATCAGGAATTCGGTATCAAGGTCGATGATGTTTGTTTTAAAGACGACGGGTATTTAGGTGACAATTAAAACTGATCTTTGCACACATCTATTTTTTGAATGATAACTTGAATTGTTGGAAATCATGACGATGCATCTCCAAAAACCGGTTTTTTGAGATCTTGGCAGTCTGCCAAAAAAGTAGGAATAAAAGATGATCGGAGAAGATTTTGTATGTCAAATTAAAATGAGGATTTCATGGATCTTATGGCACTTTTTTACAATTCAATTCCAGTCTAATCATGTTATATAGTTTTAAGTGTTATGTGTGTGTTTTCGCTCATTACACGACTTGATCATTCCGAAGAACTGAGTGAAAGGACATTACTGCAAAACTGTGATTTATTGTGTGTTTGTATTATTTATGTTCTTTTGTTAGTAGTCATGACAGATTCTTTCATTAAACATGTTTAATAAAGATTTTTCCTACCTCTAAATTGTAAAAGAGAATCTTATCATATACGATTACTATTAGGAAATTCAAGTCAGATAGTGAATAAATCAAAGACATCTCTCAAAAGAGTTTCACATTATTTTGTCCTGACCTTATATTTAGCATATACCGTTTGTAAACAATGAAGGAATCTTTTTTTTCAAGAAAACTACGAAATGAATCGAGTTTTTAAAAAGGGTCTTATGATATGTGCCATATGAAAAAAAATCCACACACACAAAAAACCAAGGGAAACAAATGATACCGGATATTGCCAAGCAGCAATTATTCTCCTTTAAGTGGAACAAACTTAAAAACATTTTTTTTATGATGGAAATGCTATATAGATGTAAATGTATTTTGGTTCCTTCAGGCAAACAGGTTCCCAAACACAGTTACTAGTATCATATTATCTACTAATAAAAAGTATACATGGCGTATTCATTTCACAATCAAATTGATCAAAATACTTAATTTCATATAAATGACAACGAATTCATATATAGTACATTTTAGTCCAGATATACGCCATATATACTTTATATACCTTGATTTATTAATCATAAAATTTGATTGATTCAAATAAATCATTAACGCATCATAACTTTAAAGTATATGAAATGTTAAATTTTATTGTAATTTCTTAATAAATTCAGCAACCTTTTTTTTTATTGAAACGAGTTTGTGATTGATAAACAAAGTTATATATACAAAAACATTACGCGTTAACGGATCACATTTTAGAAAAATCCCCCTTTAACAAAGTTCAATAATAAAATGTGTATTTATCACTTTAAGAACGACCAGGATGGTAAAGCATACTTTACCCTTGTAAGAAATTTCTTAGTGAATGCAACTTGCCACTTAAAATTACATACGGTTTCATATGTTATCACATTTTCAGTTTCATTCAGTTTTTGTATCGTCAGAAGTTTGTTTTTTTAAAAACGTTAATTAAAGAAATAGAATTTTTTTAACAAATTAAATAAATTTTCAGAAATCACATTATTTAAAAAAAAAACCGGGGACTTTTTTTTTCTGTCTTTGAGTCTTTATCGTGCCAAAACTCATTAAAACACTGCTTTTTATGCATACAAGCTACCTTACATCATGCAGGATTATTTAATTAACAAACGTATCTTTTAAAACAGATTAGGATTCTAGCATAACTGGCTGTGAATAAACAAAGGAAAGGTGATTAATAATGATCAGTTCCAGCGTTTGTTTTCCTGGTTTCAAAATTATACGAGATCATGACAATATATCGATGGAGAGTAAAGTAAAAGTGTGTTTTTACCAAAATAATGTTAAAATACTGAAAAAGCTTTATATTAACATAAAAGTTTGTCTACATGTACGTCCAGTTGCTTAAGTCGAGGACAAAAACGTCGCACCAGTGTATACATAAAACAATGAAGCATAATGATCAAAAAGTTTCGGTCACCATGCTGTCTAAAGTCAACAAAAATAAAGAAGCTGATCACCAAATGTAAAAACTTTCCGAGGTCTGCCGGAAAAGTACAGGAAGATGCCATGTCAACAATCGGGTGGCGCGTTTTTGACAAAGGTAGTGCATACCTCTTGTCAAATGCAAAACCAAAACATTATTGTATTTTTTTCACGTCACATGACACTGGTTGGGATAAATCTAAATCAAGCGCACAGTCCAAAATGACAAACACACGAATTGCCTGACGCATAAGTGCATTTTTCTCAAAATCCTACTCATGATTCTAAGCATGCGTAATTCCAGCGAACAACGGAGATGCTAGCGGGTGCTAGCAAAACATGTGATGAGGCAACGCATTGTGTCAATGAAAATACTTGACTTTGACCACATAAATATATGACTCTATAAATCTGATTTTATTTTGACCATTGGTGTTCATGTGTGCGATGGGGCCCACGGGCCTCTTGTTTACTTCCTTTATAGGGAATCTGATCAGCTGTAAGATGTATAACTGTACACATAATATTATTTTCATTAATTTTATTTAGATAATTAAAAAGGGATTGAATTAAAAATATTATAAAAGTATATTTTGCAAAAACAATAAAAACCACTACTGTCTTGTACTTATCTAAATATCCAGTAGGATAATGATAAAACGTTCCTTCCACAATGCTAAAAAATCTGTTAAGGTCCAGACAGGGGTACTTATTATAGCTGATAAATATACTGCTTCATAAAGTCATTTCAACAAGTCTCTGTAAATTTAATTAACTTGTCTTAATGTTTCTAATCAAATTCAATTTGTATGATTTGACTCTACATATTTGGAAATCGAGATGTAAATGTCCTCACAAACATTGCTGCTCCCTTCTGACTTTTGGGAACATAGATATTTTAATTAGCTGTATTGAAGATTTTTTTTAAAATATTGCATTAAATTAACAATTCTTCATTTACAGAAAATAAAGATAAAAAAAAGTCTTGCTTTGATTGTTTTTTCTGTTGATTATTGTCAGTATCATAAAGTCTATGTATAAACATAATGCGGCAAACTTTTAATGGGTATTAACCCACTCTGATGGGGCATTTACCTGCCAACTGGCAAATCTCAACTCTTGAAAATGACATAAGCATGAGAAATTAGAAATTACACAAGAAAAAGAAATAACTTTACAATATAGTAACGACCAGTTGGATATTAATTTAAGAGGTTTACTCGGTCATTTTGGTCGGAATTTTGAAAGAGTGGTTGTTTAATTAAATGAAAAAAAAATCAGTGAATGCTAAAACACAAACAGTGGAAATATGTAAAACTGATGATGTTTCTGATAACACTGAGGAAAACCATGAATATTTTGAACCTTTCAGTATTCAATAAGACCAGAAGTGTCCATTCTAATTTTCCAGACCATGTATTGCTGATGAAGTAAACAAACAACTTTGGTGGGAAGATGAATCCCATTCAGGTGACGCACGTAATAAAAAATTACTTAAACAAATTAAACGTACAAAAGGTTTTAGACCATGATGAACCATCGGAATGTGTGGAATCATCCTAATTACTTTCAGAATAAAATGAATGCACTTCAGAAAGACCCTAGACACAGGAACTTTGTATATCAGCGTAGAGTTATCGTGCCAAATTGTGTTCTAAAATGTGTCACAGGCTGGTTTCCAGAAAATACGCCGTATATGAGCCACCTTTGGGAGTGAAGAATAATCAAGTTAAGGTGAAGAGTGCATAATGTCTACATAGTCTACAGGTTCCTAAAGGAAGTGTAAATCATAAAAATTATATATATTAAACATTTGAAAACTTAACATTCTCACATCAAAGTATAAGGTGTGATACATAAAAAGGTCAACATTACAATTACCCCAGTGTGCAAGGTTTGTGGGAGGAAACGTTCCAAAATGTCAAATAAATTCCTTTGGAATTATTTATAAACATTATCAGAATAATAATTAGAATATATCTATAATTATCCACTTTTGATTTTGCATACCTACATTTTTAAAATCGAAAACTTTAAATTTCCCTCACTTATGTACTTTTAATTAGGAAATTTCACATAATACAACTGATCACAATATGTCAGTCTACTAAAAAAAAAAAAAGGGGGGGGGGGGGGTCACAAATCAAAATAAAGTTGTCTTCTTTACATATCTGAAGATTATATAAACGATTCAAACAACTTGACTTCCACAATGTTTATTACCTACTACTTTATATTCTATAATACTGTCATGTGATCCATAAAAGTCACGTGATCAACGTCCTGTCTCCCTTTAATTAAAGAAAATAATTTCTGTCCGAATTTCCTCGTCACATATTTTGCTGGTAGACCAACATCACTCAAATTAAATAGGGTGTCTTTTACGGGTGTAAAATGTATAATAATTTGAATGAATAGTTAAAATTAAATTGATCATTTCCATTTTCTATATCAGGTTCATTTGGATTTATATATAATCGTTTTGACAGATATTTTCCACCTTCCTTTCCATCTCTTATCACAAGATATGAAGTCAATCGGAACGTCGCTGGCAAGGTGTTTGAGCAAGCATTTCAATCGCATTTTTATTACTTTTTTTATTGTGAAAGTGCAGTGAAATATTGCAATATATATTTTATCTTCAACAGAGCTGCGTTAAGAAAATTCAAAATAGATTCTGCAAAAATCAGTCAACCTCGCCTTATTTCGAGCATGGCTTCCAAAGATCGAGGTAGGACACTCGTATCATACTACTTTAAACCTTGAAAATAATTAATAAAGTAGGATGAAACAATGATATATGTGGCGTTGTCACAAGCCTGAAAGTGTATGGGGGGGGGGGGGGGGTATTAATCCGTTAGAGACGCACAAACCTAACACACACCCAAATTATTTGGTTACACTAGAGTTTGTGGAAAAAAATCAAAGGATCAAATAAAAATGTAAGCACGTCTGAAGATAAGTCTGCAGCTAAACAATATTGAACAAGAACATGAAAACCACTGCGACTGACTCGCTGTGACAGGTAAATTCAAAATGCCCCATGTGTACATACTATACTAATTAAAAAGTGGGTGGAGTGGGGAACAGCCATACACTCTTGTCCCCAAATATCTGAAAGTGAATAGCTGCTGTTTCTCCTGTAGCTGCAGCTACGCATTATTCCTTCGAAAATAAAAACCGGCATGGAAGTCAAGAGGTCAAAAGCTATAACGTCAAGAAAGATAATCTACGGAAACGCTTTCGTAGGTTTTGTAAATATATCTGAACACGGCATGTATATATATCAGACCTTGTCAAGTTATATTAGCAGTACACACTTACTTTATTTGCTCCTGTCTTAAACAGCTGTTTACATTCTTATCTGTATTGAAATATTGCTCTATATATTGGTAACATTCAGTAACCTAAAGTAGCGATCGTTTGTTCTTTCAAGATTGTTTTTTTTTTTTAATCAAATACACTGTATGAAAAGTCCTGAAGCAATTGACGCGTTCTTATGCACAGAACTAAGCATAGCATTATAGCGTTATGAATAAAATTACATGTTATCTACTATTTAAAAATAGGCATATAAACATGACCAGCTAACGCAATATAATATACATGATATAATATATATGATTATAATATAGGAACCATAAAATACAAGGTAATTTCAACAAAAGCCTCCGGGGGTACCCTCTTGTAGTGATCATGTACTTCACCGCAGCACCTTTAAAACGGCATATACTTATTTTTAGCTCACTTGAAGTTCAGGTGAGGTTTTCTTATCACTTGTTCTCCGTCGTCCGTCCCTATGTCTGTCCGTCCATCTGTAAACTTTTTACATATATTGATTTCTTCCCTAAAACTACTGGGTGAAAAAATTAACCCAAATTGGTACAAAACATCTTTATAAGAAGGGGATTCTAAAATTTTAAAACAAAGAGCAAAACCCTTTTTCAAAGAGGAGATAATCACGAAACAGAGGAAATAGGGTGTGTGTACATGTCTTAAAAAAATGCCAATATTTACATCTAATCTTCTATATATAGTGTATATTTTGAATTGTTAAAACCGTGACCCCCCCCCCCCCCCCCCCGACAAAAACTGGGTATCCAGCAGGGGTTCAAAGTTCAACATAGAAATATAAAAATTAAATGTTTAAATTACAATGCTACATTTTGTGATATTACTATTCAAGCATCCTAATATCTTCATGTAGAGAAACTTTCACACAGGTTTTGGATCATCACGTTAAATGGTTGTTGAGGACAGTGTTTTGCATTGTCTAAGTCTATTTATTCCTGTCTTACCATTCATCCTTCCGTTGTGACCACACCCAATCCTCGGGGATCATAATTTCAACATATACGAATCTTAAAACTATGTAAGATAAATGTCTCACAGGTTTCGAATCAACACGTTTAATAGTTTTTGAATCTAGTTGGTTCCATTATTTCTCATAAATTCAGAGGCGCGAACACAATTTCTCAAATTTCCGTTGTGCCTTCACACAACACACCAATGCGCTAACACAACTTTGTAAAACACGTCGTCGCACTAACACAACTTAGCACAACACATCATTTCTCTAATATAATTTTGCACAACTCGCCGTCGCGCTAACACAAGTGCATACAATTCACTACCGCGCTCTCACTTAACACGCCGTCACGCTAACAAAATTTCACACAACTCGCCGTCGTGCCGTCACACAACATACCGTCGCGCTAACACAACTTTGCACAACACGACGTCGCACTAACACAACTTAGCACAACACACCGTTTCGCTAGTATAATTTTGCATAACTCGCCGTCACGCTAACACAATTTCACATAACTCGCAGTCGCGCAAACACAATTTCACATAACTCGCAGTCGCGCTAACACAATTTCACATAACTCACAGTTGTGCAAACACAATTTCACACAACACGCCGTCGTGCCCTCACACAACACACCGCTCCGCTAACACAACTTTGCACAACACGTCGTTGCACTAACACAACTTTGCACAACACGTGGTCGCACTAACACAAATTAGCATAACATTTCGTTTCGCTTACATAATTTTGCACAACTCGCCGTCGCGCTAACACAATTTCATACAACTCACTGCAGCGCTCTCACTTAATACGCCGTAACGCTAACAGAATTTCACACAACTTGCTATCACACTGTCACACAGCACACCGTCACCCTAACGCATCTTTGTACAACTTGTGTGTTGTGTAATAGCGAAATGCCTTGTTGTGCGAAGTCGTTAGAGCGACGTACAACGAGTTGCGTGACGGAACTTATTTCAAACGTGCAATTAGTTTTTGCAATGGTCCTATCCGGACACCTTAGATAACCGCTTCAAATGACTTAATTTTGGTGTGGAAATTCTTAAAATAAGAAAATGGAGTTTTTCCAGACATACTATCTTGCTTATTTATGATTGCGAACGATTGTTAAGATGTTAAAATATGGAGATGTAAGTATTATACAACCAACTTACCTTACCGCAATGAAAGTGTAGGAGGTATAGTCAAAATACGTTTAGCAACAACTTGTTTTCTATATTCTTGATATAAGCAAGCTTAAAAAAAATAATCAAATATTCTTTATTTACAGAGGATGCGTTTTCAAATCCAGACGTACAGCAAATGCTATTGAATTTGCATCACTCTATGGTCAAAACCCTGATAGATTCAGAAACCAAGGAAGTACCTGTCTGTGACTTTAAGCAACCAGAGGAACTAGTTGTATGTATAAAGAGGCCTGGCTAAGAGCAACTTTCACTCTATAATGAGGCCTAACGCATAATAAAATCATGAAATAATTAGAGCAAGTACACGAGATTAAACTATAAATATTTTTAAGCTTTGTTGGACTAAGCATTCAAAAGCTTCTAACTGCTTGATGAACACATTTGAAACGGATAAGAGAACTTGCTGTTTTACAAATGCATTAAAAATAGGGCAGTATTCTTTTTGTCTCTCTCTCTCTCTCTCTCTCTCTCTCTCTCTCTCTCTGCCGATCACAAAAATAATGTTGTGGTTGTGATTATTTGATCATAAAATTTTACATAATAGCAGAGCTGTTTACCTGTAGCTCTCCAAGTAAAAAAAGGTTGGTTATGATATATAGATATTATTGTAAAAAGTGCTATAACAAAATTGGTATTTTGAAAAAAACCTTAAGTTTAGAATTGGCAAAATATAACCGGTCAAAATTGTACACTACATTTATTAGACCTTTTATTTGAATATGCTTCCATTGTTTGGGATGGCTGTTCAAACCATGATGCTGAAAAACTTGAAATGGTCCGATTATCTCTTTTTAAACACAGTTGTGTCTGGGCGAATTCAAGACAGGGCGAAACTGCTTGCAAGTGTAGAAGGGTGAAAATTACACTGGGCTAAAATAAACATGTATACAGTGCATCGAAATAAATTTTAAGTCAGTGGTGAAAGCTGAAGCAAACTCTTTTAAAATACTGTTCATCCTTATGTCCTTTAATAATGCAAGGGCCTGTTGATGGCCACTTCTCGATAATGTCCTGAGAGGAACTTAGATAACCTGACTGTTCATCGAGAAAACTTGATGATCATGCGAGATAATTTGATTACATCGGTGATAGGATTTGGATATAAATTTGATTGCAAATCTGATTACTAGTTTCCCCATTCCTCGAACTGTTAAACAACATGTATGTTATGAATCTGATATATAAAATTTCAATTTGAGCTAACGAAGAAAGTAAATAGGACTTCATTAAACATTTTACAAGGGGGGTCCAACCTAACCCCGAAAGAATATAAAAAATGGACCACAATTGTGTGAAATTCATCGAAAGTAATTATACTCCGAAATTAAAAATGTTTGGGTGTAAAATTTTAAATTATCTGTATGACATTCTATGAAAAATGTGTACGTTACGGTATTGTATACTTTTTGCATTGCATTTGTTTTTAAAGTCATGTTATTCTTGAATCAAAGTGAAGTCAGGGTCGGATCTATATTGGAACATCGATCGTTACTAGGCAAACAATATGACCCGTAGACAAGATTACGTTCAAGATTTATAAGACCAGTTCATTCTTTTTAGAAAGCACTTGATCTTGAAATCGGAAAAGAGCCTGCTAGCAATGATACTATACTGGATGCATGCAAGAGTGTTATGGATTATAGTATTAAAACAGGTACTACTCATTTTGAATAAAGTAAAATGACAAAAATACAGGCGGATTATGATTGATTTAATGTTTCTTCATCTGTTTATTATATAGTCATACCAAAATACTTGTAGCTTGTAAAATGGCATTCGTATTTTGGTTGACCATCAAGAATGCCCTAAAAACTGTGTAAAGAATATAAAATTAATGTTAAAATAACCTCCAGCTGAAATCATGACCAAGCCCTTTAATATCATGTTTATCCTAAAGTTTGTGAAAAGCTGATTTTAGATGCTCTTAAAAATAAACAATTCTCTGCATAAATAATTAATTTTTGTTTTAGCTAGTCCTCGTTTCATGAACCAGCTATACAGTGGAATCAACCCGAGCTGCCTAGCAGGATCGTGGGTGACAGAGGTGCTGAATACCAATCTGTAAGCTTAGTATACTACAATGTTATAATACATGCGCTACTTTCTAAATACAACCCCTCCCCCCTTTTAAAAAAGAAAGTTTTGAATTATATGCAATTCAAAAGTGATTATCCAAGTAATAACGTCATCAAAATTACTAGATTTACTTAACAGAAATTGATGCCGACGAATATTAATGAAACCAAAGTATGCGATTGCAGTCATTGTGTCATTACACATTCACCGTAACAAAATGATAAAGAGGCCTAGAATGCTAATTGATTATATGTTCAATTATAGCAATGAATATGTAGATAACACTAAATGTGAATTTCTGAAACCGTCTTATACTTGACTAAGATCATCTTAAAGATTTTAAGATCCGTATTTTAGTTTTCACTCTAAAACATGCCTAAGAACATTAAAATACTTATAATTTGAAATTAAGACATTATGATAGAGTAACCTTGAAGTCGTAAATTATTTTTTTTTTTATTATTATCTGTAAAAATAAACGTTAAACTGATATTATATTTTCAGTTATTCATTATATATTAAACTAAACTTAAAGAAATTGTAACTGGAATTCTTCTTATGATTTTATTAAGGGCATCAACATGCGGAATTAATTGCAAAAAAACCCAATCAGTTGAAGTCAAAGGCAGTCTTCGAACAAAACATGCAAGTTGAAATCGCTACTTCGTGTAAATTTTGTATCCACTATTTATCTTTCCCAGACATACATATGAGGTTGCACCTGTCTTCGTCATGATGGAAAAGTATATGATGCGAAAGCTTTCAAATTTAGTTGGATATGACAATGGCGATGGAGTTCTATGTCCAGGTAATTTTTATTCTTATCATAATCGATACTTAACATTAACTCGAGAACTTGAGATACTATAAAATTGATAGTTTTAATCAAACTACGTTTAATTTTATAAATTGACAAAACCAGTAGCACACGCAGAGAAAGAGACGGGCATTAGCATAAGTTAATAGTAATCTAATCCAATTGTAGGTGGGTCGTTTGCAAATATGCTTGGAATGCATTTAGCAAGACTTCAAATAGATCCTGATATCAAATCCAAAGGGATGGTGAATAACAAGAAAATGGTTTTGTTTGCGTCATCGGAGGTACGTAATACATACTAGTTTATGATAATCAATGAACAAAAGCAACCAACACCCACCCACATGGATACATATACGATAATCAAGTAACAAAAGCAACACACACACACACACACACACACACACACACACACACACTTTAAGTAAATAAATCATCTATTTTCAGGCTCACTATTCTATTGCAAAAGGGGCTAGCTTTCTCGGATTTGGAGGAAGTAATGTTGTGAGAGTAGAAACTGACAAAATAGGAATGATGAAACCGGATGTCTTGGACCAGAAAATTCAAGAATGTATTCAACAGGTCAGTATTTTTCAAAGTAAAAAAAATACATTGAAGAAAAGGTTGAATTACAAAAAAAAAAACCACCCCTGCAAAATCCACTTTGAATACCCGACAAATATAGACTTTACTGAGCTATGTTGTGCATTTATACGTTCAATTTGCTCACTCCATCTTGTTGATATATTACAACATACTATCAGATATACAAGTAATGAGCTTTCTGAACCAGACAAATTCAACTTTATATCATAATTTAATTTCTTAAATATTTGTTAATGCAAGAAGTTAAGGAATATGAGGTAACGTTTTTACGCAATATGCAATGATTAAATGCAACTTAAAATTGTAATCATTGTAAAAAAAAAAACCATCAACTAGTCTGTGATTTTAAGTACATTTTCTTATATAAGTTTTTATTCAAGGACTTATGTGAGAATATTTTTGAAGATGGATAGCATTTGTTTTGTAAATAAAACAATATATTAGTCCCCTGCTGTGAATTAATACATAATCTATATAAAACTCATTATACGAGTACCCAGAAAGATGTAAAACCTATAGATTTCTGTTTATACATATGTATATGTAAAAAAAATTTATTAAAGCTTATGAGTCTTCCCAAAAGATATTCGGCTTTTTCAATATCTAACCTAAAAAGATATCCCCTCTTGAAAATTGATACAAAGGTGAACAGCATTTGTTGTATGTGTTAAAACAAAAATTACGCGTTTACACTTCTTGATCAAGGTAATCTCGTTTACTTTCATCTATTACCTTAAAATGCCGCATTTTTTTTTCTGGAAAGACCGATAGTTGGTTTCCAGTCTACTACATGTTCATGTTCTATGTTTTTGGAGGTGTTTTGAATTTTTTTTTTAAATTTATTTGTATAGTGTATTTGTCTTTTTTGGTCTTTGCAAACATTTGATCTAAGGTGTTATGGGACACCGGATAATATTAATTTGGATAAAAGTATGTTATAGTCAAAATACTTTTACCGGTTTAGAATTTTCCAATTTTACAACATTTGACCAAAAACTTTGTTCTAAAAATATTTGGACAGGGAAAAATTATTGAAGTAAGTCGTAGTTGTTCGATTATTACAATAAACATAATGAAAAACATCTGTCAAACAGTTTACCAACATTTCTATCTACGATTAACTTAAGAATCGAAAATACAATACATATTTGAAAGAAATTATTGAGAAACAATGGACATTTATTTTTAATTTGACGCTCTCTATTTTAGGGAAGTATACCTGCTTTTGTCATGGCAACGACTGGATCGACTGTATTAGGATCATGTGATGATTTAGATGCCGTAGCAGATGTGTGCGAAAAATATGGTGTCTGGATGCACGTCGATGTAAGACTATCAGTCAATTCTTGATTCGTATATGTCGTCTGTTTTGTTGTGAGGCAATTTTTTTTTCAATAGGCCCTGCTCTCTCTCTCTCTCTCTCTCTCTCTCTCTCTCTCTCGTCAGATTTTCTCATTAATACTTTCTTACAAGCTTCCTTACACGTACATGTATACATGTTTAATGTTTAAGTTTGGTAAAGGTCCAGTTAGCTCTATCATTCGTTGACTTCTTTATCACTGACATCTTTATAAACATATTATAGAAAGGTTTAGATTTTAATGATCCAGGCAATCAAAATTGTTTCTGTGGAACAGCAAATTCACGAAAATCACAAGGATAATAATAACTAGATGATATAATTCATGTATTAAATCATTCTCAAATGATTAGTCTTGTTTTACGTTTTTGATGAAACTGATTATTTTTTAACAGTAAATGTCAGTAATGCATTAACAAAATTGAATTTTAATTCAGGCTGCTTGGGGCGGAGGTGTCATTTTATCAGAGAAATACAAACATCTTATGAATGGAGTCCACAGGTATGTGAAGCAGCTTTATATGCTTTGGAGGAAATATGAAGTTTGAATTTGATTTTATCAATGATTATACACTATTCATACTTTGATTTCATCGGCAGTTATATGATTATCCGGCACAGTGTTTTAAAATAGTGATTATCCGACACAGTGTTCTAAGATAGTGATTATCCGACACAGTGTTATAAGATAGTGATTATCCGACACAGTGTTTTAAGATAGATAAGACCAGTACAAGACTAACGCCAATAAATAAACGTTAATATTCTATAAGCCAAGAATGATAGTCAAAATAGCCAAAATTTGTTGAAGAAGTCAAATACTTGTAGTTTTACAACGCATCTACTTAACGGCTTTTTTTTTCATTTATTTGCTGGAGTTCCTAGAATGTATGATCCTTGTTAACTATGCTATGTAATTATAGCAATTTAAATTTTAATTGCAATTATAGCTTTGTCTTTTAAAAATATTTGTATCTGAAAACTATTTTTTTTAGATCAAACTCTGTAGCATGGAACATTCACAAAATGAGTACTGGTCTCATCCAATGCTCAATCTTTTTAACAAAGTCAAAAGTAAGTATATATATCAATATATACACTGTATATTAATTTCAAAAATGGCTATTGTACAACCTCTACAGTCTATAAAACAGTGTGAAGAGTGTGTATTTCTTCTAAAATAACAATTAATCCCACGAGAAATACATTAATTTTGTCTTCTTAAGAAAAAAACAAATTTACTTTTTTAAAAAGTGCAAGTAACTTGTCGTTAATATGCACACGGCCTAAAACAGAACTCATGTTAGAAATACTAGCATAGAGTGCTAATTGTTCAAATAACATACAAAATGTCATAGTAATAGAAGTGATGTGCACTTTAATTTAGATATTAAAAAGTTAAAATTTGTGCAAGGATGATAGCACATATCAAATACCCCATTAACATTTTCAAAGTTGTTCAAATTATAACCCTGAGTTTTAGAAATTAGTGATATTATCTTTCAAATACAAAAAGTATGTTTTTATAAAGAAATTGATAAAACAATTTGAGAAATCAATATTCAGGCAAAGTTTTATATAAATTTGTTAAGTTCGTTAAGACTATTGAGTCTTAGACTCATTACGAGGAAAAAATAAGGGTTATAATTTTTACATAACAAGGACTTCTATTTTTTTCTTTGTAAATAGAAGCCAAGTTTTATTTTAAATGTAAAAAAATATACCACTTAAGCGTGCTAAAGATGAAATTTTAGCTTATTTTCAATCAAGAATTCTAGGTATCTATTTAAAAATCCCCAATGAAAATCCGTTTTCGATTTTTATTCATTTTCTGTAACGATGTTGCCTAAATTAAAAAAAACAACAAGTTTTTAAAAACTGTTTCGATCTTTTAAAATGAATAATGTTTTTATTGTTGCAGCCACAGAAAATGTAAAATTCATACGTTTTAATCATTTGTAAAACTGAAGGAGAAGCAAAACTGAAAGAACTCAGCTGTATTATGAAAAAATTTGCAGCCTCTAAGCTGAAGCTGAAATTGTTATCAGTCTAATGTCAATATACATGTAGCTCTCAAAAGTCAGCTTGGAGTAACATCACTAAGAAAACACATTGATTCTTTTATAAGTACATGTTTATTCGGTATATATGGAATTTATATATCTTAAGTATAATAGTGAAAATTTGTGTTAAACCAACGTTTCAACAAGTATAGGCTCCAATAAACGCCTATTGCCATAATGAATGTTAAAACCTAAAACGATAAAAATTAAAAGGAATGATTCCAAATGGAATTTGCATATTAAGCAATCAAGGTCAATATGTATAATAATATAATGAAAAAAGCTACACTTTAAACCTATACCAACTTTCACTTTTTTGTTTTGCATACACATATACATGTACATGAAGTAAAAACAAATTCCGTAGAAAGTTGAATATTATTAGGGTATGATGGAAGAATGCAACAGATTTAACGCCGAGTACCTGTTCCAGCCAGACAAGCATTATGACGTCTCCTATGATATTGGTTAGTATTCTCTTTCCTTATTTTCATTTTCATAGCTAATATACATGAATTTACAAAAGTTTTACAGAAAAGTAAGTTTTATTTTCATATTTCATATAATACATGTACATTCTTTTATTACACAAAATAGATAACGCTAAAATTGGCGGCCATTTGCTACAAATCATGATTAATATATGAACAAATTATTTTGCAAGATTATAACTGAATGCAGGCTTGTAAATCAAAACTTTTGACAACGCCTTAGTCAGTATTTTATCCAGCCAGACAAGGCTTAATTTCATTATTTTATATAATTTAACGACTATACATGATAAGAAAAATTATTTTTCTTCCGCGGCTTTTGAGGACTTTAATCCAACCTGTATACAGTGTACAATACTTTTAAAAAGGGGATAAAACAGTGCAATGCGGACGTAAAGTAGACATCCTAAAGTTGTGGACGTTGTGGAAGTCACGTGGGGACAATGGGATGGCAAAACAAACAGAGGACGCTTATGAAAACGCAAAGTATACAAAGGGTTACATGCATGCGCATTTTTTACTTTTTGTGGATTTTTATTTCAACAGTACATGATTCAATAACGCAACTGTTGATTTCTTTTATAGGTATCTCGTAGACCAAATAAAGAAAAGAGAAGGATTTCGTTTGGTTCTCTCAGAGGTATGTTTTATCAACTTCCATGGAAAAATGTAAGAAGTGCACCTAAAATGATTTAGCCTCATTAAAATCAAAATTTGTACATGACAATTATTATGTACAAATTTTGAATTTAATGAATCGATTGTCATGTACAAAGTTTGATTTTAATGATTCTTGTCAAGGACAACATTTAAAAATTCTTAATTAATATCAATTTTATATTTTAAAAAAACCCAAAAATTCAAAGACTTTTATTTCGGACAAATTCTTTCATGCAATACAAATAATGTTTTCTAAATGATAACTTAGATGTTTTTCAGCATAATATAATATGACAACTCTTCTGGTCAAAAGAAAACTCCATTTGATTTTGGAAATAAAAGGTCAAAGCATGAATAAATCTTTGTAAAACACTTTCGTTAATTACTTGAGGAGACCGGTATGTTATGCTTTTATAAAATACGTTTTTGTTATGAAACTTGATACCATATAGAGTAAAGAAGACTTTTCCTTAATTTGGGTTTGAAAGATTCAAGGCATAGATGAGAAAACTGAATATTGCATAACATGGTTTCTAGATAAAAGCTTTCAATTTCATTCAGTTTTTTTGTTTGTTTGTTGTTTTTTTTTTGCTCTAAAATTTCATATATTGAATCTTATACAAGAGAGTTAATAAAGTCCACTGATTGTTCATGTATATAGCGTGAAAGCGAAAGCCTAAAGTTTCCATATTGTCTAAGTGGTAGTGGATAATTTTATTTGTCAAGGAAATGGGCATATTTCTGGTCTTAGGATAATGATACTCCTTAGACTTATGTCAGCATTAAATCTTTATCATTTCATACATACACAATTAAGAAAACGATATCGGATTGTTTTCCTTCATTGTTGTAATGCACACATCCCTTGTCAATATATGATAGATAAGTATTTGGTAAATGATTAAAAGTTTGACTTTAGTCCAAGATCTTTTATTTATTATCCTGGGCAATGAACTTATTTTTCAGTGGATTTTTAAAATTGCTAAAACTGGTATTATGCAATGGACACATGCATGTTGTCCTAACTCTTGAAAATTTTTAGAAATTTCAAAATAAAGCATTTATAACTTACATATCACACCAATTAGAATAGCCAAGGATGATCTCAAAACTATTTGGAAAATTGCCTTTCTTTCACCAGTTCACAGGTCCCGCGCCAGCCTCCAGTCCCGAGCAACTGCCATCAACATAAAAAAAAATTGTCGGTTTATGTCTATTATCAAAATGCATTTTACATCTTTCTTTTAATCTAATTCAGGTTGTAACGCGCTTTCTGGTTGGCTGAAAATAAATATTTCATATCGTATAAAAAAAATGTTGCCTACGTCACAGTAATATTAACGTCAAAAACGCATCAATCCACCTGACGATACGTTATGATTAAGTCGTGCAGTCCTTGATTTTTCTCAGGTTGCTGAAGGTTTTTACCAATCAATAAACTGGCTGGAACTGGATCGTGTAGATTTCAGCCCTGTCAGTTTCTGTAGTCTTATGAATCACAATAGAAATACAAGAGAAATTATTCGGTAGACGTACATATACATATCAATGAAATTAACACGTGCAACAACCTCCCACCCCCCTTTCCCGCCCCAAGTGCCCAAGTACATGTAGTGCAATAAATATTATTGCAGTTTATACCCCTCACATAACTTTTCAAACCTCAGGTTCTCACTTTTTTTCAAAACTCTCCCCTGCCACCCTAGTACATAGTTTTCAGATATGGAAACTTTTCAATTAACCCTTAGATCTTGAATTTCTATTACTAAGCAAAGACTATGTCGACTTTAAAGAAGAGTGAATAGTCAAGGTCGCTATCTCTTTTCTTCTCAATCTTAATTTCTTTTTGTTCTTTCTTTCGCTTTTTTCTTTTATCTTCAGCGGGGGACACGAATTTCCTAAATTAACTTGTAGATTTAGACTTAACGATGATGTTTAAATAGTTTCAGTGTCCAAACATCTGTTTTTGGTATATACCCACGAGACTTCGTAACAAGGAAGAAAATGCAGATTGGTGGAAGGAAGTTTCAAAGGTAAAGTCTATATGCTTTTGATGCAAAACCCCAATCTTGTGGGAAAAAACCCCAAATGTATATAAATTATATCAATTTATCATTATTCAACGCTCCATATTAGTGTGAAAAAAATCACGTAAGGTATCATTTGACAAAATACACGGCAATTTTGATGTTCTGTATTAAACTCATTCTCATTTTTACCGGAACAATAAAAAACCAATCCCTTTGATTTTCATTTCCATGATTTTCCCTGAACGTTTATTCTCTCATCAATCGACCAGAGAAGGATGATTATAAACTACATGCACTAAACCTCCTCTTTAAAAAGCATTTTCTAGCAGGTTTTTGTCCCGACGAACATATCTTACCTTAATCATCTCTTATTGGTGAATTTACTGTTGATCAAAAACACTCTGTAATGTGAATGTAATATTTATTGATACCAAATTAAGCCCAAATAACTCGTTTTCTCTTTTGGAAACAAAATTATTTCTCATTTTTATGTTAAAATACTAAAATATTCGAAGGCTGCATGTTGAAATAACGCGATGCAAACAAAAAATGTGTAGTCTAAGAGTTAAGTTCTTACAATTATTCACTTATATGAGGAAAAGATTTTAAAGGTAATGAAAATTTTGCTACATTTTTACAGATTGCTCCTCAAATTAAAAGAAAAATGATGGAAGACGGTTCAATGATGATTGGATATAATCCTCTTACAACGAAAGGATATGTTAATTTCTTTCGTGTAATTATAACGAACCCTATGTCTACCCACCAAGACATGGACTTCATTCTAGACGAAATGGATCGCATTGGTCATGGACTGTAACATACTGTTTAAAACATGTGCCAAATCTAACACTCGTGGAATAGAAAGTCCAAATTTACCTTTTCTAGTGAACTAAAATAAACAACAGGAAAATCACATGTCACTTTTTTGGTCTTGTCGGCGTGTATATATGATTTTTTAAAAAAATCTTTTTATTTTATGTCGTTTTTTTTAAATTTCTGTTAGCTGGGAAAATATTTCGGCCGTTGTGTCCATAAGAGACATCCGGCAAATGTTCCTATGTGCGCATACATACTGCGTTGCACTAAATTGTTTTACTATGTAAACAGAAAATATCATACAATTTTAAATATCTAGTTTATTACATTTACCTAAAGACGCAAGCATTTAAATAGTACCATGAAGATTTAACTGCAAGCTAAAATGGTAACAATTGGCCTTGTAGTTTTCAATAGAGGTTAAAAATGTTTAACGGACGACGGACGAAGACCAATTGCAATAGGTCACCTAAGTGACTCAGGTGACCTAAAAAGACTGTCGCAACCAGATCATTGGCTGATTTTTCATTGGTAACTTTTTTGGCAAAAGGCAACACAGGATCCATAAGAGTCTCGCTCTGGGGTGAAGGGGAGATAATGCTGAACAAACCAAATAAACATCAATGACCATGTGCTTTTGAGGAAAGATCATCTTAGCAAGAATAGGCAACTGTAAGCACACAGACATTTTTATCAGTTTCATTATGTTGATTTGAATTTCAAAAATAGAACTAATTTAAGAATATGTATAAATGCATAAATATGTATAATCTTTTCTTATTTACATATTCTTTAACACAGAAATTACACAAAAATCCATAATGACAACTATTGTAAAGAAATATTATTCCACATTATATCATATAAATAAAAGACAGGTAATCTACGCAGACCTTGAAATATCGGATGGAGAAATTTATGAAATGAAGAAAATAAAACTACTTAAAGGCACAATTGTTGCCGTTGGCAATGTCGTCAAATACTCAGCATATCCGTCCAAAACATGGTTTTTTCTGCAAAACTACAAGTACAAGAAGATGAAAAATATAAATCAAGCCATCAAATGCAATGCAAGGAAGTCAGTGCCATAGGAGCAATAACGAAATTATGACATGAAAATGAAAATTACGTTTCGGCAAACGCATGGGCCAGATCCTGTCTGTGACTTTTACTTATCAGACAGATCGGTTTGTTCAATCTTGAACAAGGAGACCAATGAAATTGACAGACTTCTTGAAATCTTATTGCCGAGTACACTGTAAATATATTCAATATCCCCTGATTGACTGGAGTGACACTTGTATACAAAATTGTGCTTTTCACTATTTACAAAAAAAAAAAAAAAAAAAAAAATATACCATCGGCGTACGTAGTGAAGTCAACCGCTTCTTCGACAAAGTTCTTCTAAAACACTTTTTGATAAATCTTTGATACCCCCTTTTATAAGCCCTTTTATATGCGTGAAGTCACAAAAACTGCTAATAGATTTTGACTTTTTTTCTCTGTCCTTACCCTGTCTTAAACACAAAAAGCTCCTCCTGCTTAGTTTTAAAATGCACTTCCCCTATATCTGTCTGTAACTTTGCTTTCCATTGGTAAAGTCCATTAATAGCTTAAAAACTAAACATTTACCATGAATCTATATATTACTCCTATATATTACTTCAGGCTTGGGGCGAAGTACATTGTAAAGTAATGCATTACATTACCATTACTTCATGAATTTGGGCATTAAATTACCATTACCATTACTTACTTTTCTTGAAGTAATGCATTACATTACCATTACATGAGTAAAGTAATGCATTACCATTACCATTACTTCGTGAAAAGTCAATAATAAATTTTAAAATGTAATTTAAAGCTAAATAACACGCTTTAACATATTTACAGGTTCATGTTCACTATCAGGTTCAAATCAAATTTAATGACTTATACAATATTGCTGTTGTCCTTTTATGACCATCAACGTTTCAAAGGTTTCATATTTTAACTGCATCCTGTCGGGTTTGAAAATCTAAGATACGAGTGTTCAGACAATGATAGAAAAAAAAAATCATGAATCTTGTATTTTCTATCAGTCTAAACTATTGTACTTAATATTCAACACAGATACTACCAAATATGACCACATAACACCAGTGCTAGTCAAGTTACACTGGATTCCAATCGAGCAGCGAATTCAATACAAGCTGATCCTACAGACTTTCAAAGCCTTACACAAAACATCTCCATTGTATATACAAGAACTGGTCCAGGTCTACAAGCCAAATAGGTCTCTGCTTTCAGAGAGCTCTATGCTCCTTGTTCAGTCGCGTGCGCGGACTAGGTCGTATGGTGACAGGCGGTTCGACTTGGCCAGTTCTACAATGTGGAACAACCTTCCCCAAAATCTTAGATTAGAGGGAAATTTTATTCGTTTTAAAAAATTATTGAAAGCTTATCTTTTTAGCAATGCTTATCCAGACTATTCTTTAGTATTTACGCATTTTAAACTTTATTTTATTGAGTACAGAGACAGCACAGCATTGATTTTTACATGTAAACAAAAATTAGTGTTTTACACGTGTATGTATGTAGTTTTTAATTTAGTGTATTTAGGTATATTCTTCATGTTCTTAGCTCTTATGCCAATAACTTTTACATGTACAGCGCTGTAGAGTAATTTGATATAAATTATATATGGCGCTAAATAAATTTTGTATAATAATAATAATATTGAGAGAGAGAGAGAGAGAGAGAGAGAGAGAGAGAGAGAGAGAGAGAGAGAGTAATTATTTTCAAATGGATTATAATAGTGGAAGTAATTTTCAAGCTTCCAGAGATCATAGTTGGGCAGTGCATTCTTTTTGTTTTTAAGGGTGTATGTCTGTTCTCTATTCTAAATGGAACACAGCCAAGAGAAGGTTGAGGATTGGGGTGTTTAGCACCTCATAAAACAATAGATTGTTTTGATACTTAGATTATCCTGGGGGCATTGTGCGTTGTTATCTTGACACATTCTTCACAGTTAAGAATATATTGAATGCACAACTAATTGGAGTAAATTTTTCAAATGATTTAAAATTCCTAATAACAACACTCTTAAAAATGTTATGAAATTGTGTTGCTATAGCTAATTATATTGACAATTTAAACATGGTTTTACTTTTTTTTTTAATCAAACAACTTAAATATTTTTATCTCAAGAATTATTTCTTTCTTCTTTAAGACAATTTTTAATCAAATACAAATTCAGTTATTCAATTCATCACAATTTTAAAAATGAACATGCATAGAAAAGCATAGTAATGCAAAGTAATGCCATGTAATGCCAGCATTACACTAGATTTTGGAAAGTAATGCATTACATTAACCATTACTTGTAATGCTAAATTTATGGCATTACACATTACTAGCATTACTTTGAAAACATGTAATGCATTGCAATGCATTACCATTAATTTAGCAATACCCCAAGCCTGTATTACTCCTACATACATGTATAAGTCAGTCGCATTGCTTGAATTTCTAGAGAAAATATAATGCACCTTTTCTTCGATCTCTTTTGGAATGATATAATTCTACGCAACATTTAGACATGTGGTGGCAGCTACAAAATCTGCAAAAATAATTATAAATCAACAAAGTTAAATATACAAGGCGTAACGTAAGAAAAAGAAGTCACGCTAACGAAAGACATTTATAAATAATACATTTGGTGAACAATTTTTAAAAAAACGTTATTAATTATTTACTAGTTCTAAATTATCATGGATTCATTTTCTTGAGTATGATTCGTTTTAACAGTACTATTATGATTTTTTTACTTACCCCCTCCCCCCCCCCCTCCACCCCCGTCTTGCATGTCTTATCTTAAATACATTAAATGTAGGTTATGAATTGATTCTAAGATGTTCATTAGGAAAAACTAATAAATGAAGAAAGGTATAAAATCCAGTTTTAAGCTTTTCAAAATTTACAAAATTTATCCATTAGAAAATAGAGAATTTCTTACGGTGGTCAAAATCGTTAAATTCCTTACCTAAATCCATAACTGTCGCATTATTCTTCTCACTATATGGTCTGCTTACAAATGATTATAACAGGTTTGTTCTTCATTTCTATTTACACAATTTTAAAACAAACCAAGAATCAAATAATAAAAGGTGTTTTATGTTATAAAACTTATTCCAAGGTGCAGACTTAATTGTCGTATGAAGACTTTGAAAAGGAATACAACAAGCGTTCATGCTGTTATGATTAATATGGTGATGCAACAAAGAAAAACCTTACATATAACCGATCATTGTATATTCTTTCTTTTATACACTAGTATTCTGCATTTTGTTTCTCATATTCTTTCTACTATAGTTTGCATACAAATTAATTAAACAGCTTTGTTCTTGATTTCTATTTACACAATCAAATGATCCAATAAAAATGGTGTAGTAACGTCTTTAAATTTTGTACTTTTGCCCCGATTTTCTTTATTTCTATTTACACAATCAAATTATGCTCCAATAAAAATGGTGTAGTAACGTCTTTAAATTTTGTACTTTTGCCCGATTTTCTTTTGTTTTAATACATGAGTTCAATAGAAAAGATTCCCGTACGTCCAATGCTATCATGTTAAAAAATATTAATTCGACTTCATGTACAGCCCTATGTTTTACACCTTACCGTTGAATTCCGACAAGGCTGATGTAAGCGATAATGTAAATTGGATAACCAAAATAAACTTTGTATTTTGAGCGTACCCCTTGAGTTGCACGTGATTTAAAATTTGCTCACTCTGAGATTTTACTCTATCAAGATTGCAATCTTCAACATATATTTGCCGCGATACACACTTTCACATAAAAAATAAGCAACGTAATGTTACACATGTGCTTAAATTATTTGGAACTCAACAAATTCTAAGAACTTTAGTACGCTGACTTTGATTGGTTGTTTAGAAACATTGGAAAAAGTTGTCGTTCATTAAAACTTTATTGTAGACAACGTACGAGTTTGGTCCAATATTTCGAAAATCAGTACTAATCCAAATGAGGTGACATTAAAAATGAATAGTGAACGCATTCTATGGAGGCTGTGTATATCCATCCTCATAACCATAGAAATAGTGTCTGGTCAACGAGTATCTGGTAAGGACTTTTTTCATTGCATTGTACTTATTTAATGGCTCTAGAAATGTGCAAAAAATGCTTACAAAAATCTATAGGTATTGCATATGAATCGTATATTTCCATTTCTTTTTACTATATTTCATAAACAGTATATGTACACCTGTTTGAATTGGATGTTCTGGGAATTTTATGCCTCAGCTTTGTATAGTTCACTATCATGTATAGCTTGTTGCAGACCAGCGGCTGAGCCCTTGGTGTGACGTCATTTAAACATGCATTATCTATTGTGACCATTATCAAAAAAAAAAAATATTTCAACGTGTTTCATCAAAATGTTTGACACGTGGGCAAAATTATAATAAAAATGAAGAATATTGGCATGTTTTCCTTTCATAGTTTTGGTTACGTTCATCCTCTTCTGCCACGTCACAATGAAAATTTCTGTTATTTCCAATCACTTTAAAACACCAACTTTTGCTTTTGAATGTTACCAGTGAGTGGAAAATATTCAAAATATTTCCATTATAAATGCAGGATTAAGATATTTAAATGTCGTACACATGTCGTACAAAGGAAGTTGAACTAGGTGGACATGCAAACAATGCAAATGTGCGAGTTATATATATATATATATATATATATATATATATATATATATATATATATATATATATATATATATATACAGAGAGAGAGAGTGGAGGAGGAGGATGTTGGCTGTGCCAGCCTGTTTTTACTGATTCGGTTTATTAATTAAATATTCATATGTATGTATGTATGCATGCACTTTTAAATAAGTTGTTTTCAATTTACAATATATAGATGCTACATATTTTTAAAGTTATGATCTTATAGCTTTTAATGGTATACTGAGCCATCAATTGACAGCTAAGCACTAAATGGGCGAGTTCATTGCTGTCAGGTGAACATTTTATACTTTGATTGTTATCAGTTGATAACAATAAAAGTTAATTACTGGTGTCGATTATCAATATCTACAAGGATACCATGTGAGAACATCATCCCACACCACCACTGGAGAGAACTCACCATAGAGTATGTGTCCCCGAGTATCACCGGGTGGAAATATCTCAACTATTAACAGCGTCATTTCCGGACTTGCATATACTTATTGGCCAACAATCTGAATTTTTTTCTAGTTCTAATGAATAATTCATGCCTCATTCTGATTTAGGCCTTTAGACTTTGTTGCAGAAAATATTGCTGATGCATGCATTATACATTACTAGCATGTTTTAATAACATTCAATATGAAATCTTTAGCTAAAGAATTTTGTTCTTTTAAATTGATTGGTTCATTGAGAATCATAATCAAGAAAACGAGAATTTAATTAATGCAGAATCACCAGCCTACAGCTTCATCCTCAGTGGATTTTAAATTTTTCATCAGCCGGCGTGACTTAGATAAGACGGAGACAGATGTCGGTGCGGCAAGAAACGTTGCCCTGTATTTTGTAGATAAGAGCGTTATGAGGACCAGATAAGCTGCTTGAATAAGAACTGTGTTCAGCAACTGACAACTTATATTTTACAAAGCCACAGGCAAATGGAACCACGATCACACAACCACCCTTCTTATAAAAAACAAAAAAAGGAAAGAACTTTTCATAGATCATCTGCAGAAAAACTAAAACAAGTAGACATTATTATAAAAGTTATAGACCACAATATATATTGGACGGATGTGAAGAAAAAGAACAAATTGAAGTTTTGAGTGAATACAATTACAAGTCTTATAATTTTCTCAATATTACCTGAAGATCATCGAAATCCGCAGATGTTATATATTACATATAACATCTTTTCCGACTATGATTTTATCAATTTGTCTAATTTACGTTTAAATACAGCTGTCAAGATACCATTTTCGTCTCAAAAGTTTTTTCTTTTATAAAAACAAATAAATTAAATTAGTTTTTTTACAAGCAGCGTTAGATGCTGAGTATCTCAGCTGCAGCTTATCTCTAAGTGTTGCCGATCTTAAAAATGGTGTGTGTTATATGTCCGACTAAATCGTGCTGTATATAATTACAAAACGATAGATAGAGAATTTGTGGTGCTCCAAGTGAACTACTTCTGTATTAATCCATATTGTACTACGTATATTTTTGTATAACAGCAGGAAATATAGAGCAGTAGAATGAAACATGTTTTATTGTTTAAAACATACAAAAGGATTAGAAACAAGTTCCAAAAACTTACAAGTTCTTCTCCTTATTTTCTCTAGAGCACCACTACGCACAAGCTAGGACGTAGCCTAAACTGATTAAAAAGCACCAATGCTATGATATTTCCACTGAACAATGACAATGATCAATATTTTGGTTTTCTAAAACCTGCTTACTAATTCTAAGATTCTGAACAATTCTCGGATACAGTAGTTTAAGGCAATCACTTAACTGAAGAATCCAAAAATTCCGACTAACGACTAAATCAATTATTGTTTATTAATCACAAATTATTAATATTTCAATCATTGACATTGGCAACTGATTTTTCAAAATCTGTTCAATATTGTTATAAATGATTTTTTTTTGGGTGAAAATTTTGTTTGTCATAGATCATTCAGTGGGACTGGACATATTAACGATTTTGTCGTAAGTTCTTTTAGTAATAGCTTTTCGGTTTGTATAATTCGTGTCCGTATTTTTACTTTAGGAAAGAATTCTTGCACTGCCTTAGTGCAGTACATGTCACTTTCAAAAAAAAGAAAAATCTACTGGTAGTCGTACTGCATCTTATGTGAATTATCAGATTCATTTCGTCATCAACATGCCACGTCTTCAAATACTGAACAAGAGGTTATTGATGTCAAAGTTCAGCTACTCCGTATGGCTGCCCTAAATTTCGATTAAAGAAAAGTGCTTACTAAACATTAATTTTCGAGGTTTTGTCACACCAAAATCTTCGAAAGTGGCAATGTTTGGCGAGTGTTAGCTTTTTATTGAAAACAAAAGACAACATATTTTTGTCTACATTTGAACAGGTATTTCGGTAATAAACCAACGATGCACCATTTCATTTTTGCTATTGAAACACGAGGTGGTTTCTAACCTTAGAATATATCATGAATATATTTAGGGTCTAGAACTTTTAATGTCCATTAATAAAATGTATACCAATATGTTTTTAGATAAGCATGATTAAGCATCGTTCTGGTTGAGAGATAAAGCGAATCTTTTTTGCAAGTCAAGCGTGATGTTTCTGATCTCGGCGGTTTCAGACACGTTGTATATAGGTCACCCGTCTTATCAGCTTGCTTACGCAGCATTAGCCTTGGAACAGAATGAAGTACGCTTGGGTCGGGAAATTCTTTAAGAAAAAATCACCGACACGTTTGAACTTGTGTGATTGTGACATATTTCTATTTACATTCATTCAATTATTTATTTATTTGTTTATTCTATTTTTTTAATTATTATTTATTTATTTATTTGTTCATTAATTCATTTAGTATGTCTCAATTCAAAACCATACCACCTAATGAACTAAACACAAACCCTTGCATACAATCATTCGGATTAATTAAATATGTACAATAAAAGACATCTGAATTCATTTGTCGCATTATTTGAATATCGTACTCATTAATGTGCAATGATTAAGGTTCTCGGATCCTCAGCCTCAAAGTATGTTTTCCATCATAAAAATGTTATTTGTCCATCAAACTTTATAAATGAAATGAAACAAAATAAAATTTTTGGATGGTATCCATGCATTTTACAAAGTTATTGCAAATTTCCCCACGATGAATATAATGGAATAAATATACAAGTTAAGATAAAAAAAAAAAAGGTGCATCTGTGCATCGGTGGCTCGAACCCCTTTACCTTCATGTCTATATTTAGTTACTGTAAATCTCCATGGATCCACTAAGCCAAGCAATTCGTTGAATCACTATTTGCAATATCAACACTAAAAGGCTTATTAAATTTGTCTCTATAAAAGGCAGATTTATGGTACGAATAAAAAATATCCGGATAATTTAGAGTTATCGAACATTGCTGAGGATCGGAGATCGTTAAATAAATCATAATTAAGTACAAACATAGTTGTTAAAAATGTATGAAGCAGTGTGTTCAAAACTGTTTTAAAGAAGTGAAAAGATCTACATTATCAGTTTTATTTTAATTAAATCTCTTATTTGAAAAAATAAGTTTTGAAAATATATTAAAATAGAAACTTGCAACAGTTCACTTTTTTCCAACAGAGAATGATGGATTAAAATGCCGATATGAAGGCGATATACTTACACCCTCCACCTGTGAAACATGCAGATGTGTGAATGGATCTTATGAATGTACTTTCATTGAAAACTGCGACGAAGACTCAAGTAAGTTCATGTAAACTCAGCAAGAGTTGAATGCAAACCTTTACTAGTAAAGTTTTCATAAATTTCATCCCAGAACCAGGTCTATTTAGCATTAAAACACTTTCGTTATTTCATCGCAAGTGAGATCCCACTTTAGCGCATGCCCCAACATAAAAACTTTAACATATTTTAGATACACGTAGAGTGATATGACAATTTATACAATTATTCTTTTTTTTAAAGATTATATACTTTAATTTATGTCGAATACCGTTTCATATTACGATTTATAGATAATTAACTGTGTTTTTTTTTTAACTTTTCAGAAACCAAAGAAATAGGAAAAGAAAGTTTTACAGTAAGTAGATTTGTTTTCTCGAAAGAGTACTTTACGGATTTCTAATAACAATAAAATGTAATAGTACTGTGACTGTGTAACAGAGTTGACTAACTTCCGGACTATTCATTGTCCGCTGATGTAAGTTTTAACACCGAGGAAAAGAATATTTTCCAAACAAAACTACATGTATCATCAAATTATGTAATCCGTATTATTTTTAATAACTAATATTTACATTCAGTGTATATTTCCTCTTATCTTTGCATTGGAAATCTGCGACGTTCAATTTTCTATGAATACATTTGATAATCCATGCGCCATGTGCACAAATATAAACGTCTCCACGTGTTTTGAGTGTATTTATTTTTGTAAGATTAAATGAAACGTTTAATCTTATATAACCAATTTGATATGTACTTTTGAAAAATAATCAATAAATTATATATATTCCTTAAAAAATGGGATTTTTCTCTACAGAGTTTCTGGCACTATATTTTTAGTCGCGGAACCGAACTAAATAAGATGTTAATATGGCTGTTCCTTGTATGTTTCATATCCCTGACTGAGAGCGTACATATTGGCTTGACAGCAACGATACACATATATTTCATACAAATAGACATCAGTATGAATATAAATATAAGCATTGAATGCTTATTGTTGGATGTCGTCGGTCCTATGACGCACCAAGCGGTGCAGACAAATTATCATACAATTTGTCTGCACCGCTTGGTGTGTCATAGGACCGACGACATCAAAAAATAAGCATTCAATGCTTGCTTAAATATTTCATATTAAAATTGGCATATCTATAAAAACTTAGAAATCTGTAAAAATAAACGACTCTGTTTATTTCCAGTTTGACTGAAACCATTTTTTGTTCACCAATCTTCAAGTGACCAATTCATTTGCACAATTCTCTAGATCCGGGTACTTCATGACATTATTAAAACTGAATTGACATTTTTATATTTTGCTTTTCTGACAAGAAATTAATTGCTAAAAGTTATAGAAGAGACATGTACATTGATTTTGATCCGTATAACTAAATTCAATGTGCTTTAGAGACTGGGCTAAAACATCCCGGACACATTATTTCACACGCATATCAGATTCTTTAAAATGCATGAAATTAGACTAAGTAAATTCAAATATTTGCAGCATATATAATAAAGTGTATTTACTGACACTATCTTATGTCAGGATTACATAAGTTACCAATATAGAACAAGTTCGGAAGTCAACGAAAATGAAATACATTATATTTTTGAGGATATTTTGTTGTAGGGTGGATCCAGTATTGATGAAAGCGATTTAGCGGACGCAAGGGTATGTATCAATAGAAAAAATTATTATTTAGCGGCTAATGAAGGGCATATACACACAAAAACTGGATCCGCGCTTGTATACATATGGATGTATTCTGGAATTTTTGCACTTAAAATCATCCCGTCTAAAAACTTCATAATGTTTTAGTATGTGTACTCTAGCTAGTAATTTTTATCATGGCAAGACAAGGTCCTGATATAAAATTTGTCGATTTTATTGTTGATATCGTTATGTATAGTATACTTCTTTATAGGGACCCCCCGGAGGTCGTGGTGTGGAGGGGTCACGTGGGCGACAGGGACCCAGGGTAAGATTGAATTTTATATTATGTTCAAGAATATACAAAACAGTCATTGAGTGAAATTTTTCCCTCTGTCATAGGCATCTGGCCCCACCGTTACCAACTTTCCTCAAGTCAATACTCATCCTTGTAATCATATTACAATAAAATAAGTTCAAACCAATACTCAGCCGCAAGTCTGAGTATTGGCCTCAATTTTATGCACTTTTCTTTAAATGATTTGAGTTGAGGAATGAGTTGAGGAATTTGAAAATTTTGGTGACGGTGGAGGCTGGTGAACTTAACAAATTTAAACCAAATGATAATACTTGAAATTTATTTCTAAAATGTGATTTTACGTATGGATTCAAGAAGTATTTATATAATTATGATAAAATATCTACCACTATAATTATGAATTCAATAAGAATGCTTGAAAAGTAGCAACCCTAAGGCTTACCTCTTTTTTTAACAGTCTTTCAAAGAATTAACTTTATTTTCACCTCTAGATAACAAATTAGAGCAACTGATATCATGGGAGACACATTCATCAATTATATTATGACCAATTTGATTTTTATTTGCTTATTCAGGGTGATGACAAAAACGATTTTAAATGATGCTTATTATTCGCTTGCATGGATTTATTTAGGGCGATTCAGGATCAAACGGACATAATGGTGTTCCAGGCCCGCCTGGACCCTCCGGAGTACCCGAAATGGTTAGTCCTATTTTTAAAGCACGATTTTTACGTTTTCCAAAATGTACATGAAAGCATGAACATGTAGCTATTGTAAATATAACATAAAGACATTTTTATTTACCTTATAATCCCTAATCCCTCGTGTTCGTTGTCGCAAATTTTGGTTCCGATAACGTACACATACGCCCTCGGAAGTCTAGATACCTAGTTTCTTAGTTTATAGTTCTGGGTTTGATGGTAACTGCAGTTCCAGTAGAAACAAAATCACCACCTCCATACCCCTTTCCCTAAAAATTAAACCAAGATGATATCGACATTTTAAAAAAAACAAAACAAAACTATGGTGTTGCAGTCCCAATGCTATTTTTACCTAAAGGAGTTGCAGATAAAATGGAAAAAATAAAAGTTACAAAATTTTATGTAAATCTTTTTGTATGCAACGTTATACATAAAGAAGTGTAGAATTTTATCTGGAAAGTTTGTACTAACTTTTATAAGACCCTGAAATAGATTGTAAATGGTTACACTGACAAATATGGCAGATTTCACGCTTTATAAAAGGTGGATCCTTATAGTTGTCAAAAACTGCCTCCTTGAAACAAAATTAATTTAATCTTCACGTTTAGAGTCAGACAGTTTCTTGAAAACTGCCATTTCCGATTTTTGTTTCAAAGAGGCATATTTTTAAACAATCTTACTTTTGGTCGGAACCACACTTAACTGGCAAAGAACTGAAATAATAACCAATATTCATGTGTTTACAGTTTCGGAGGGATCCCTAAACTACCCGGTACCAAAACTATGCGACACTAATTTTATAGAACACTTTAAAAAATAAGCATATGTTGATAAAAAGCAAGTCGTCCATTCATGTTACTCTAGCGTGTATTTTTTTTTAATGATATATTAATTTCATTACTATCTGCTGTAAATCTATTACAATTTTTTTAATAGCTTTTGATCAATATAAGCAATATAATGCACTGTTTGAGTCAAACTTTCAAAAATTCTGCATTTCTTTCGAACAAGTGACAACATGGGAAATGAATTAATTGAAAATACTGTAAATTTGTGGCAAGAGTTGATATTTTATCATTTTATATCTAATGTTGCTGCTTTTGTTATATTTTCAGTCAGCTGACCAGGCCTATGCCAACTACTACGCTTCAGTGTATGGTCAAGGATTTAAAGCTGGGGGCGCTCAAACTCCACAATATATGACTGCCAATATGGTAGGATGAAGGGCAAAATCTGGCGTTTCAACACGTTATTAAAAATGCATTTATAAATAAACGTTTTGGAGGGACTAAACGCGAACTTTGATTTTTTTAAAAGTTTCTTCAAAAACTGTATAAAAAAATGCAAAATGAGTTTAATAAAATATCATGAAAATATTAACATTCTGATTTAAAGAAATGTTTTTTTTTATAGTATTTAATATCTTCATTCCAAAATCTTTCTCTTGATATTCTTCTATGATAATTATTAATTATTTTAATGAAACCCAAAATTTTCTTAGAGCTTTATGTAAAACGGTTTTCTTCTTGTTATCTTGAATGGACGAATAATACATACTATAATAGACATTGCATTTTGATGTACTATTTAGGGACCGCACGGACCTCGTGGGCCACCCGGACCATCAGGACCCTCAGTAAGTTATAATGATATATACTTGTACACCTAATATTGTCAAACTATGTAAGTTATACACCTAATTCTGTTAACTTCGGTAAGTTATAATGATATCCACTTATACACCTAATACTGTAAACTATGTAAATCATAATGATATCTACTTATACACCTAATACTGTAAACTATGCAAATTATAATGATATCTACTTATACTCCTAATACTGTAAATTACTGTAAGTTATAATGATATCTACTTATACACCTAATACTGTAAACTATGTAAATTATAATTACATCTACTTATACTCCTAATACTGTAAATTACTGTAAGTTATAATGATATCTACTTATACACCTAATACTGTAAACTATGTAAATTATAATGATATCTACTTATACTCCTAATACTGTAAATTACTGTAAGTTATAATGATATCTACTTATGCAATACTAACTAACTACTTACTTATACTGTAAACGTATGTAAATTATATTTTCACCTAATAACGTCTGTATGTTATAATGATATTTATTTTTACAGCTGATTCTGTAAACAACTGTACGTTATACGCCTTATACTGTAACTGACTGTAAATTATAATGATTATCTACTTATACTACGTCTGTAAGTTATAATGATATCTTCTTAATATACCCCTAATACTGCAAATGTACGTAACATTTTCTTTTACATCAAATGTTGTAATTAACTAAGTTTTGATGATGTCTACTGATACACCTAATAATGTATAAGTATGTAAGTTATTATGATATCTACTTATACACCTAATACTGTTCACGTATACGTTATAATAATAATTTACTTTTACATCTAATGCTGTAAATGACTGTAAGTTAATAATGATATCTACTGATATACTTTATACTGTAAATGCATTATAATAGCGAATATTATATTGATTTTTTTAAAAGTAAGCTTTTAACTCTGATTTACCGGTACATGTACCATATTTCTGATCATTTACATATTTATTCATGCATCTATTAGGGCCAGCAAGGTTTACAGGGACCGAGAGGAGAGCCTGGGGATCCTGGACCCCCTGTAAGTAATTAACAAAACATCGTGCCGTGGAATCCTGTAAATTCATGGGCTCAAATTTTCGAGGATTGACAACTTTTTATTTTACTTCTTATTTCCTTTTGCGTCTTTTAGGGTCATCCCGGAAGTCGGGGCCCAACCGGTCCGGCAGGAAATAAAGGACAAAAAGTGTGTATACTATGGTACTATTTTGATTTTGATAATAAACGCAGACTCATTATTTAAGGCGACCCGGGCGTTACAAAACATTATCTACGAAACGCAAGATGTTGTAAGGGAATCTGTGTTTAAAATTTTAAGCAAATATCAAATTTTTCTTTACAAACATTAATTTTTTTACGATATGTGCGTTTCCGATATAGCAAAAATAATGATAACTTGACTGCAAAAACAGTAAAACTTGTTGAATCCGGATGTTGTGCATTCCGGCATGTTGTCCAAACAGGCAAAATTGTTCAATCCCTTGACATTTTCCTATCATTTTATGTTTAAAAAATGGTGCAATCCGGATCTTGTCTATTCTGTAAACCGGCCACGATGAAAAGAACCGACTCATCGATCGGTCTTATGTGGGATAATTAATACTCAATTATCGATCAATTATATGTCGTTGCTATTGATTTTAAAAAAAACTGTGAATATAAATCCATACTAGCAACTCATTTCAGTTTATACCGTTATTTTAATAAATAAATACGCGTTTTTATTTTTTGTATATACAAATGGTCAGACAATTCTAACTAAGACTTTTTACCTGGTCATTATTTTCATTTATAGGTCACCTGAGTGACTCAGGTGACATATCGTAATTGGTTTCTGTCTATCGTCCTGTGTCGTGCGTTAACATTACAAATATACAGTTTTGACTTCTTAAAATTACATGGCGAATTCTTTTTGAAATGATGTATAATGCATTTAATGTAAGAAGAATATGTATTGTAATTTTATGACTCTTGCTCCACTTGGGCACTAGGGGCAGGGCCAGAATTGTCAAAATTTGACCATTTTTCAATATCTTCTCTAATTCGGCACACCTTGAAAACATGTATCGGGGCTTACAATATACAAACTTAATATAATCAATGAGCTTTAAAAGTTTTAAACAATTTGAATAGCTAACAACATTTTTAACTGTTTTAAAACACAAACGGAATTCGAACATGTTTCTATCATTATTTATATAGGCATAGTGTATAAGATGCATACAAATTAGATCCTAATAAACACTCCTCAAACGTACGAAGAAATTACGAGACTTTGCAAGAGCTTGCGTACTTGATTCAAAAAGCTTCGCGGTTAATGGTAACTTTAGATTTAATTTTAACTTTAGATTTAACGTTATGTAAGATATTAAAAAAAATGTTTTAAAAAAAGAAATCCAATAATATTACACATAATTTTCTCATGAAGAAAGTCCATTTTTAGTTGTTTTAGAAGCTTTATAATTCAAGTTACGAAATCTTCTCCTTATGTACATCAATAGGGTTCTGAAGGCAAAAATGGCGAAATTGGTCCTCTAGGATTACCAGGCAGAAAGGTTAGTTTTTTGTAAAGTTTAACGTACATATTTTAAAGGAAATATACATGTAACAATAGATATAAAATGTTACGTTTTAATATATGACTATACCCCCCCCCCCCCCCTATGTTCATATAAGAAATGAATTGTTACTTTTCTATTTGTGACCATGCAATACCCACCCACCCCACCCCCAATAAAAAGAATAAGCCTCAACATTTACAATGTATTCATTTGATTTCGTCGTTTTAGGGACCTTCTGGAGCCCCGGGAATGCCTGGGATACTTGGTGCCAAGGGTCACAGGGTAAGAAATAACAATCAACCAACGAGACATATTGTTATTCAAAATAAAAATATGAATTTGCTTGAATTCTGTGCCAAATTTGTTCATAATGATTATCTATAAAACCCAATTGTTTTTTCTTTTTATTTACAGGGTTTGAACGGAATATCTGGACCTTCAGGTGAACAAGGTGTGAACGGAGAGAAGGTACATGTATAAAGGTTGTTGACGTCATGTATATATATTATATTTTTTTCATTTTTTTTATAAATTAGTATGCCTCGTTTTGATGATTATTCTGTATTACAGGGTTCAATGGGACCTCCTGGTCCTCCGGGACCTCCCGGCCTTCAAGGTCAGAGGGGAGTGCCCGGCGAGAGAGGACGCGACGGAGATAGAGGTTCTAATGTACGTAATCATAAAATAACCAGTGAACTATCACGTTATGAAGTAGATAAGTTTCTTACCAATTTGATGAAACAAATCAAAGAAAAATTATTGTTTATAAGTATTGGAAAACCATTATTATTTAACAAAAATATGAATTTATACGCATGCTAAAGAATGCAAGTGTATGAAACCTACAGTAATCGAGGTACAACATCAAATAAATAAATTAATACATTAATACATTCAAACATTCAAACACGCATTAATGTCATAATACAATGCTATCCCCCTGAAAGATAACCTAAGTAATGTGTATTTTACTTGTAGGGAATGAATGGAGTTGACGGTCTCCCGGGTCCGGTGGGGTCTCCAGGAGTGATCGGACAGTCGGGGTCCCCAGGTGTTCCGGGAATTCCCGGACCAAAGGTATAATCTGCTGGAGTATTAATTCGATTTGTGCTTAACCTTTAATGCTATGCTTCCATGACCAATTTTTTAAAAATAACTTATTTTCATCTCCTTTCAAGAAGTTACGTTAGAAAACAATGCGTATATACATTTTGATTGAATCCGTAAAGTATAAATTTTTTAAAATGAAACAAAAATGGAAGCCAAAGAATAATTCAAATTTAGTCTTTCGTGTTTTTTTTCTTCTAAAATTAAACTACATTGACTCATATCAAATCCTTTTTTATAAACTATATTTATTTGCTCACTTTCAGGGAGAAGCAGGGGCCACGGGACCCAAAGGTTCCGCTGGACTACAGGGACAGAGGGGAGAGAGTGGAATACCAGGTCCTCAAGGTGACGAGGGTGCTCTAGGAATGGACGGCATGTCCGGTGGTGCTGGTGAAAAGGGATCGTCGGTTAGTTCTGTTATATTAATAAAAACTTTATTTAGCGATGTACCTGTGAAAAAACTGGTTTGCTGTGACCAATTTTCGCGATTATGAGGTAGATCATACCGAGAAAAAAATACCAGAGACATTTGAGGTGTGGTTCGCAGGGAGAAACATTCGCGGCGACAAAATTAATTCGCACACGAACAAAAGTTGGTTAACTACGTTTTTTAATCAATTGTTGATCTCGAAAAACTGATATTGATTGGGTGATAAAAATATCCATAGTTAGTAGTATAATTCATTAACATTCAATATTTTGCATGGGAAGCGGGGTTTAAGATTGAAGTTCTGATTACCTGTATTATTTCATGGCGTTAAAAAAGTTTATATTTACATCGGTGGCACGTAATCATGTGAACATTACACATTATGATAATCAAAAGTTGCAGTATAGCAATCATTTTAATCACCAGATCAATGTATGGGTTTGTGTTTGCCAGTATTTATATGACGTTTGGCCTCTTACCTTGACCTTGATTTGCAAGATCTTGCAGGAAATACCTTTTCCCCCAATTTTTTTTTCAGTTTAACATGATTTAATCAACTAAGGATTGCAACAGCTTTCGCAATATTTTTCATTTATCCCAAAATTCTGAATTCCAGTATATCTTGAAATGATTACTGATGCGTGTAGAAAAAATAATAAAATATCATGATTGTTTCCATTTATTGACAGGGTGATCCTGGTCCAGCAGGTCCTCCAGGGTTCCCAGGACAGAGAGGACCCCAAGGCATGGGTGGCTCACCTGGCCTACAGGGCCCCAAAGGAGCAACCGTAAGCTGCATTGTTACTGATTCTCTGTCTGTCTCACTATGTTCGTTCGTCTGTCTGTCCGTCTGCCTCACTCATCACATTTCAAGTTCACTGCGCACATGATCATTTTCTTAAAAATAAATATGATATATTTATTAATATGGCAAAAAAAAAAGAGATTTTAACTTTATTATTACACAATATCAATGAAGAAAAATTATCCAAAATTAATAAACGGGTGATTTTTCTCGGAAAATATATTTTCGTGCGTAAGGTTTCCTAGAGAAAAAATATTAAAACTGTGATTCTTTGATTATTTATCAGCATTAAGTATTTCATTTAATATTTGTTATGCAGGCAAACTTTCATCATTTAATGTGCTTGAAACATAATCTGTAAGCCTTGTTTTACATCTGAAATCAATATCAAAAAATTTGATTGACGTTCAATATAAAACCTGGCTATAAAGTAAAAGTCTTTAATCATTAAATTCAATGCCAAATTTTGCAAGTATTTTAACTTTAAAGTCTTCTATCAAAATAAAAACTACATCACTGACCTTCTTATTTTATTATTTCAATGACATGCCGGGAACATATAAAGAGAAACTGCATTGGATTTATAAAAAAAAAAAAAGTTTGATATTAAAAAAGATTTTATTTCAAATCAAAATCGAATTGTTACTGTTGAAAAATAAACCAGTTTCAAGTGAAAAAAAAGGTACTAGAAAAAAACACGCCCCTTTATATACATTTTTTTTTACTAATCATCATATTTAATCTGAACATTGTGCATAGTTTAAAATAATATTTGATGTAACTATTCCGCTTCGTTATAAATACTGACAACAAATGTCAATACTGCAAAAACTGCATTTTCAGTGCAAACAGGTCAGATTAAATGCACCATTACTCAGATGGATGAACACTAACCCACCTTTTTCTTAGTATTTTTTAAGTATGTTTTGTCTATGTGCATTTCAATAATATGCTTCTTAAAAAAATCTTGATAAAACTTCATTCAGGAGTGAGATACCTTAAGATTTTTAAAAAATCAGACTGATTCTTTGCAAAGAATAAATACATCATTGATTGATGGCCACTGATTGACATTTATGACATTTATTGAATTTAAACAAACAGGGTCAGCCTGGACAGTCTGGGTATAAAGGAGAACGCGGACCAAAGGGAATGTCTGGAAGTCTGGGTGATCGAGGTCATCCTGGAAATCCCGGACAAGAAGGAAAGAGGGTACGTTGTCCTGTTCTCCAAACTTATAAAAGATTTAAAACCGGTATTCGATCATGTTGTTTCTGCATTAACAATAAATATATATTTTCTTCTCTAAAAGGGACTGAGGGGATCCTTAGGAGACGCCGGTCCACCGGGACCCCCCGGCGACCGAGTAAGTTTGCGTCATCGTTGTTTTAAAATTTTGTTTTATAGTCACTTTATTTGATTTTTTGTGTATATACATGTAGATATAAGTATAATCAAAGTTGAAAGCTATTTCTTTTTAAATTTTTATTGCGTTTTTAATAAATAAATTCAGTATTAATTCACTCTCATTACTTATATATATAGATGGTAATACACTAATTGACTTCAGAAATACTTGATAACGTTTTCATTACTAATTTAAACTCAGTTGATTTTAGTGTGTGAGAATCGAACCATATTTTATAAATACAACAAAGCACATGGATTCAACATCTTTTAGAAAAAAATAATGTTCATTCATTTAACTAAAAGCATATGGACACAACATCAAAAATGAAAAAAAAAATGTTTTGCATTAAAGTAAGAGTATCTGTACACAACATCTTTCAGGGGGAAAAAAACGTTCTTGCATTGAACTCAAAGCATATGGACACAACTTCTATTATTAAAGTTTATATATTAAACTTAATTCGGGTGTTTTTCACTAGGGATCAATGGGAGAGAGAGGCCTCCCCGGACCTGTCGGAGACCCCGGATCACAGGGAGAGGAGGGAGAGCCGGGACCACGTGGGAGGAGAGGTGAAGCCGGACCTAACGGCGAACCAGGGAGAATGGGTCCTCCAGGTCCGCGCGGACCGAGGGTAAACGATATTTGGAGATATCCAATGTACACATTCGCTTAGGGTTAAATGTGTTTCATTGTAGAGTTAGTGTCTGTCCAAAATGTTGTCCTCTCATAACCGTTGTATGAATGTTTTATTATATGCTTGTTAAGATATTTCATTTTCAAAGGATTACGTATTACTTACTTAAAATGGCCATTGTAATCATTTTTTGCATGGATTTCTCTTGATACGATGTTCTAATTGTTCTGTTCCAGGGTTCTGTTGGTCGGGCAGGCTTGGACGGTATGCAGGGACCTGTAGGAGAGCCGGTTAGTAACCAATTTCTTATTAGGTAGTCGATCAGACCTACCGTGATTTTTGCATATGATTTATTATAAACATTTAAGTAAAAAAAATCCACATAATTTAGCTTTTAAACACCGACATTTTCCTAAATCATTAAATGGAACTCTTCTTCTGAAGGCGATCAATATAGTCTAAAGAAAACATGTGACCATGAATGAACAGAAATTCATCTTGCTTCAATCATTGTTTACATTGGCTCTCTGATTTTGTTTAGAGTCGTTTGTCGTACGTTGTGCGATGGCAAAATGCTTCAGAGCATTTTCAGTTTCTTCTTATGAATGATCAGGCAAATCTTCACGTATTTGATGTGTAGTGAATCATATATTATTGTTTTATTTAGAAATGAATATATCCATGGGCAATTAATTTAAAGAAACATCTGTTAAGAACTTTTTTTTTAAAAAAAACTTTAAAACACCGTGCAATATAATAACAATTTTGAGATCCTCTATACGGTATTTTTAAACAGTTCTCTGTTCAAAATATTTTAATGAAACAAATGGCACTCCAATGAATGTTCTATGGCCCTTACTGAAGTATAACTATAGGGAGTAAAGCATTCTATTTAATTAAGAACAATTAATTCATTAATTTGTTTTATCTGTCTTCAAAGGGAATCACTGGGAATGAAGGACGCCCCGGAGAAATGGGACCACCAGGAAATCAAGGAGTTGTGGGGGTTCAAGGACCCCGGGGACCGTCAGGGTCCAGGGTAAGAAGTAACAGTGGTGTGTTCTTTGACAATCTCGGTCATCCTCATCTCTCTCTCTCTCTCTCTCTCTCTCTCTCTCTCTCTCTCTCTCTCTCTCTCTCTCTCTCTCTCTCATGAGTTTGGTTTATTTCACAATTTTAATAAATGAATGAAAATATTTTAAACATTCCGTCTTAGTTTTCTGTTTGGAAGCCAAGTTCAATGTTCATCGTTACAAAACACACAGACAAAATGACAGCATTGTATTACAAACAACTGGAAATCGGCAAAATGTCGATGACATGTAGAATTCCTGGAAGCGTTAAAATTAACAAATGATTAAGTCTGCTGATGTGTTTCTTTGTTAATATGAGAGTTATCACACCTTATGAAGGTCCACACATGCATAGTGATCTCAAACGATGTTGTTACATTAATTAACATATTATTATTTACCTTCTCGCTATAAACTGTATAAACTTTTTCATGAAAAATCATTTGAAATTTGTTACAACACATATTTGTACGTTGGTGATATTGTCAGGCAATACTTTCCAGGGACCCCAAGGGAGAGACGGAAATCCAGGAGGCTCTGGTCCTGAGGGACCTCAAGGTGACCCCGGACCGATGGGTGAATCAGGACCGACAGGAAACCCCGGACCTCAGGTACATCTCTCTCTCTCTCTCTCTCTCTCTCTCTCTCTCTCTCTCTGAGAATTTTAATTTGATTGAAACATTTTTGTTTAAACATTTTAATTTATAAATACAACACTTTCAATTATACGTCATCATTCAACATGTTCTAGTTAACGCCAAACATAAGTATGATGGCATTAGCGATCAATATTATCAATATAGAAAAACATGGTTTTTTTTTTTAATTATCTAACTCTGATATCAAATTTAGCTTACAAATAGGGATTTAATATAAGAAGACTAGCTTTGAAGTGGTTAAAATTCATAATCTACAAACTCTGTGATTGTAATCAAATTGATACGTTAAGCATGGCAAACACCATGTTAAAAATCAATTTATAAACATTATACATGCAAACGCCAAGAAATTAGACAATTAATTTATGTTTTATCTACTTGCTTGTATAGATCTAATGATAAATACCGTTTTTAGCTCACCTGAGCTGAAAACTCAAGTGAGCTTTTCTGATCACATTATGTCTGTCGTCTGTCTGTCCGTCTGTCCGTCAGTCTGTCTGTCCGTCTGTAAACTTTTCACATTTTCAACATCTTCTCCAGAACCACTGAGCCAATTTCAACCAAACTTGGCACAAAGCACCCTTAGGCTAAAGGGGATTCAAAGTTGTGAAAATTAAGGACCAGGCCCTTTTACAAGGGGAGATAATTAGGAATTATTGAAAAAATTGAGAAATTTAAAAAAATCTTCTTCTCAAGAACCACTTGGCCAGAAAAGCTGAAACTTATGTGGAAGTATCCTCAGGTAGTGTAGATTCAAAGTTGTGAAATTCATGACCCCCAGTGGTAGGGTAGGGCCACAATGGGGGGTCAAATTGTTACATAGGATTATATAGAGTAAATCTTTAAAAATCTTCTTCCCAGAAACTAATCGGCCAGGAAAGCTGAAATTTATGTGGAAGCATCCTCAGGTAGTGTAGATTGAAAGTTGTGAAAACCATGACCCCCGGAGGTAGGATGAGGCCACAATGGGGGTGGGTGGGGGGTCAAATTTTTACAAAGGAATATATAGAGTAAATCTTTAAAAATCTTCTTCTCAGAAACCAATCAGCCAGGAAAGCTGAAATTTATATGGAAGCATCCTCAGGTAGTGTAGGTTTAAAGTTGTGAAAATACTGACTCATGGGGGTAGGGTGGGGCCACAATGGAGGGGGGGGGGGGTCAAATTTTTACATAGGAATATATAGTGTAAATCTTTAAAAATCTTCTTCTCAGAAACCAATCGGCCAGGAAAGCTGAAATTTATGTGGAAGCATCCTCAAGTAGTGTAGATTCAAAGTTTTGAAATTCATGACCCCCGGTGGTAGGGTAGGGCCACAATGGGGGGTCAAATTTTTACATAGGAATATATAGAGTAAATTTTTAAAAATCTTCTTCTCAGAAATCAATCGGCCAGGAAAGCTGAAACTTATGTGGAAGTATCCTCAGGTAGTGTAGATTCAAAGTTGTGAAAATCATGACCCCCGGTGGTAGGGTAGGGCCACAATGGGGGGTCAAATTGTTACATAGGATTATATAGAGTAAATCTTTAAAAATCTTCTTCTCAGAAACCAATCGGCCAGGAAAGCTGAAATTTATGTGGAAGCATCCTCAGGTAATGTAGATTGAAAGTTGTGAAAATCATGACCCCCGGAGGTAGGATGAGGCCACAATGGGGGGGGGGGGGGGTCAAATTTTTACATAAGAATATATAGAGGAAACCTTTAAAAATCTTCTTCTCAGAAACCAATCAGCCAGGAAAGCTGAAATTTATATGGAAGCATTCTCAGGTAGTGTAGGTTCAAAGTTGTGAAAATCATGACTCATGGGGGTAGGGTGGGGCCACAATGGAGGGGGGGTCAAATTTTTACATAGGAATATATAGAGTAATTTTTTAAAAATCTTCTTCTCAGAAACCAATCGGCCAGGAAAGCTGAAATTTATGTGGAAGCATCCTCAGGTAGTGTAGATTGAAAGTTGTGAAAATCATGACCCCCGGTGGTAGGGTGGGGCCACAATGGGGGTCGAATTTTTAGCATAGGAATATATAGAGTAAATCTTTAAAAATCTTCTTCTCAGAAACCAATCAGCAAGGGAAGCTGAAATTTATATGGAAGCATCTTCAGGTAGTGTAGATTCAAAGTTGTGAAAATCATGATCCCCGGTGGTAGGGTGGGGCCACAAGGGGGGGGGGGGGGGTGGAATATTTACATAGGAATATATAGAGAAAAGTCTTTAAAAATCTTCGTCTCAAAAACCAATCAGCCAGGAAAGCTGACATTGGAAGCATCTTCATGTAGAGTAGATTCAAGTTTGGTCAAACCATAATCCCCGGGGTTAGGGTGGGGCCACAATTGGGGGTCGAATTTTTATATATGCATTTATAGAGTAAATCTTTAAAAATCTTCTTGTCAGAAACCAATCGGCCAGGAAAGCTGAAACTTATGTGGAAGCATTCTCAGGTAGTGTAGATTGAAAGTTGTGAAAATCATGACTCATGGGGGTAGGGTGGGGCCACATTGGGGGGTCGAATTTTTACATATGCATATATAGAGTAAATCTTTAAAAATCTTCTTCTCAGAAACCAATCAGCCAGAAAAGCTGAAATTTATGTGGAAGCATCCTCAGGTAGTGTAGATTTAAGGTTGTGAAAATAGAGTAAATTTTAAAAATCTTCTTCTCAGAAACCAATCAGCCAGGAAAGCTGAAACTTGTGTGGAAACACCTCTGGTGGTGTAAATTCAAAGTTGTGAAAATCATGACCCCCGATGGTAGGGTGGGGCCACAATGGGGGAGGGGGGGTCTAATGTTTAATTGGAATATGGAGAGTTAATCTTTAAAAATCTTCTTCTCAGAAACCAATCAGCCAGGAAAACTGACACTTGTGTGGAAGCATCTTCAGGTAGTGTAGATTCAAAGTTGTGAAAATCATGACCCCTGGAGGTAGGGTGGGGGCCACAATGGGGGTCAAATTTTACATAGGAATATATAGAGTAAATTTTAAAAATCTTTTTAGAAACCAATCAGCCAGGAAAGCTGAAACTTGTGTGGAAGCATCCTCAAATTCAAATTCAAATTCAAAGTTGTGAAAATCATAAGCCCCGGGGGTAGGGTGGGGCCACAATGGGGGGGGGGGGCAAATTTTTACATAGGAATAGATAGTGAAAAATCTTTAAGAATCTTCTTCTAAAAAACCATTTGCCTAGAAAATCTGTAACTTTAGTGAAAGCAACTTCAGAGAGTGTACATTCAAATTCGTTAAAATCAAAATTTTGAGGAGTAAGGTGGGGCCACATTGGGGGTCCAATTGTACAAAGGAAATATTTTAATTATTCACAAAAACTATAATGATATCACATATGGTTTTACTTATTTGCAAGCATTTTGACATATTGCTGATTCTTTAAAATTGGTAAGACTCTGGCCCCTGGACGATTCTTGGGCCTCACAAGGGGTTCAGAGTTTGATGTAGGTTTATGTCATATATATATTGTTTAGGATCTTTTTTAGAACTGCAATGCTCAACATGTGATATGACTATAAAATCATCATGTTAGAAAAGAATATCAAGGGGGAAAATGGATTTTTATTTATACAGGATCTACATGTATTATACCACATTGTCCAGATATTTTGTATCATGACTCCATTCAGCTGATTTTATCATGCCTTTTTTTGCTCAGGTGAGCGATGTGGCCCATGGGCCTCTTGTTCTTTAAAACCAATCCCAATTATTGCTTTATGATAAGTATATGAAAATGATTTTCAGAGAACGTCTTGTCAAAAGTAAATATTTGTTTGAAAATTTTCAGGGAGAGACAGGTGACCGTGGCCCTTTTGGACATCAAGGCCCCAGAGGTTACCCGGTAAGTCTTAGTTTGTGTGAAAACAAAGGAGTGCTCTGTATTTATGTGTATGTTCGTAATGTGTGTTGTTTTACTGTTTTTAAAATTGGTTTTGTAAGACGCGCTCTAGTATCCAAACATACATTGTATAGTAGTTTTTTGTTTCATAATTACCCATACTATTCGATGTATTCGAAAGAATTATTACACTTTATCTTTCAGAACAATTGTTACATCATGCTTTTATGAAATAATAAATTATAAGAATTTCATATAAAAATTGTAATTCATGAAATTAACTGTATCAATTTTGGCAATATTGGCCCTGTTATTTCCTATTTATTTTGGGTAAACCTATCATCATGCATCACTGCTGAAGTGTTGGTTATAAATTTAACAGTCAAACATACTCAATGTATTGCTACATCTATGGCAGTGCATCCACAATCTGTTCATTTAGTTGATGACAGAATTTAACAAAGAATAGCTCTAACTTAGAGTTATACATGAATATCTTTGTTGACATTCATTTGCTGTTAACAATTTGATTTGTATATATATATATATATATGGACGATATGTTTGATGATTTGAAAGGGACCCACAGGTGTTACCGGGCTACCCGGAGAAGCCGGAAAACCTGGAGACCCAGGGCCGCCCGGAGATGCCGGATACACCGGGAGGGCTGGTGCCAACGTAAGTATGATATATACAGATAGATGGATGAATGGATGGATAGATAGATAGATAGATAGATAGATAGATAGATAGATAGATAGATAGATATAAAGGACACACCGGAGGGGGGGGGGGTGACGTCATTGTAAGTAGATCAATTATAGTTTAAAAGTTTAAAGCTTGGTGTATTTTTGTTGTGCTATCGTAAGGGTCGCAGCATACGAGACAAGAGTTGTTTTTTTTTAAATAATTGACGCTGTGTGTTTTACATATAATATTTGATATACAAATCCAGACAATTATAATCATTTGCTTGAAGTAGTATTGTATATCAATATGCATTCAAACAAATGTGATCTAAATGATTTTATTAAGGTAACTGTTGTTTTATAAGGAAAACTTCATTAACGTAACTGTTACTTTACAGGGAGAACTCAGTTAGCGTAACTGTTGTTTTATTTTGAGAACACCATTATCGTTACTGATACTTTTGTCTTTTACTAATTAACAATGTTTTAATTGTCAATGAGTCCATGACTTGACTCATTGACAATTAAAAAAAATGTTAATAAGTAAAAGACACTTTATAGGGAGAACTTAATTAACGTAGCTGATACTTTATAGGGAGAATTTCATTATGTAACTGTTGATTTATAGGGAGAGCGTGGATTCCCTGGAGACCAGGGTGTTCCCGGAGTGCCAGGTGAAGCAGGTTCCCCCGGACCTATCGGACCATCAGGGCGTGACGGCGAAAGAGTAACATTTCAATTTTTACTTTGTGTTTTTAAAAATATATATTTTTGAAATACAATATTCGATACTTAATACCAGTAAAACGCAATGCGACCACTTTGATTTGTTACGTCTAAAGTTTGTAACGTTATTACAGGGACTACCAGGACCTAAGGGTGACCGAGGAGATTTAGGACCCCCAGGACCTACCGTATGTATCTGTACTGTTAATTCAGTCATTATGATAAATTTTTCAAGAATCATATTTTTATAATTTCAATTTATCTTGTGCACGTGTATAGACCTGAAACATATATTTTTTTTCATTTCGGATTATGCTTCAAAGGTGTGGAGCGGTTAATTACAGACCAAATTAATATTATCACTTAAATTCAATTCACAACAGAGAAGTCTGAATTCAAATATTAATTATTTAAAATAGTGTTATAGTGTTATAGAGCTATAAATTTCAGTTAACCAGTTGTTGATTTTCAGCGCAAGTCTAATTTTTGATAAATATTTTGAAAACAAAAGCCAAAAGTTAATGTTTCCTGTTTGGTATACACCATTACTGTATAAGGTCTTAAGTCTTTTGATACATCTTTATACACAGGGTCTACACGGAACTCGGGGAGAGCAGGGACCAAGAGGACCAAAAGGAGAAGAGGTAACTAATCTCTGTTAAAATGACATATATAGAAGCTTAATTCTATCTGTTTAATCTATCAAATCTTAATTCTGATGTTTTCACGTTTACATGCGGCCCTCACCAATAAAGACAATACTAATAGTTAAGTAAAAGCATTCATAGGCAGTTCATATCCTTGTTCTTTTTTGTTCATTTCTAAACGCTATGTACAATGTTTAGAAAGCATACGCAGCCAAATGTCTTTTTTTAGAATAATATATATCTATTTGTTTACTCCCTTTATTAAGTTGTTCATTAACGGTTATTTTTATTCCTTCTTGAGTTAGGAGGGATAGTTTAAGGTGGGTGTTTTAGGTTAAGACAATTTACATGGAGTGCATCTTTTGTATAAGCTGTGTATGTTTATTATACCTCTGTATGTATGTTGATACAGCAGATCAGCAACCTAATATAAGATACTTCCCGAGAAAGTTTTCAAGACTATTCTGAGAGCATCGTTAGACATCTGTTTGCGTATAAATATAAGAAATATTAAACACAAATAGTTTAACAGTCACGTGTGAAGTCTTGTTGCTCAGGTTTCATTCATATGAATTCTTCAGAACTTGTCTTTATTGCGGGCTGTCAAGGAGAATAAAAAAAATTAATCGTGTCTTCTTAATTATGAATATTTTGATACATCTTTATTCAATTAATTATTAAAACAAATAAAAAATATGTATAATTGACAAGATTTAGACCGCTTGCTTCTATTTATGTCTGTTTTCAAGGGTGAACCTGGGGAAACTGGACCTGACGGGTCACCGGGAAGAACAGGTCCCCAGGGACTTCAAGGTCCTCCAGGCGAACAGGGACCTGAAGGTTTCACAGCTGATCCAGGAACTAAGGGGGACGCTGGTAATCCGGGAGAACCAGGACCACGAGGATCTCCCGGGGACCGGGGATCTCAGGGACCGGAAGGGGATGCGGGCATCCAAGGACCTCCCGTATGTTTACCCTGGCGACTAAACTACATTCTACTTATCGCAGCTTCTCGGGCCTTTGCAATAAACAACCTTACCTTCGAATGTATTACGATGGCTTCAGTGACAGTCTCCCTTTTTTCATAAAATTGGATATTTTGTTAAGATTAGAGCAAAACTTCATTTGCTGCATTGATTTAAAATTTACCACAGAAGCATTCAAATTGTTTAAGCAATACTTCAGGTGGATGATGAGCTACTCCATTTTTAATAAGATAACATTTTAACATCTGGTGATGTTAATAAATTCGATGTGTTTCTAGCTCTTTGGAACGTTCAATGGCATGAAAAGTTGAAACATTCAACCTCCGTTTTGTAATATTGTATTTTGAATTTATTGAATGGAGGTAAATACGAAATCTACAGCATGACAGTTTATTAGAAAGCAATGCAATGATTTCATTTTGTATTTTAAGTATATAATAAATTAAGGAGTATTTTCCTATAACATTAACAAAGATGTATATAACTATATACATGTAATAAGATTTGATGGTCAACCTATGTTTTCCTGTTCTTCAATGTATATAAGGTCTTTGTAAGAATTACAAGGTGTTTCAAGGCAAATGAAACATGCCAATAACTAAGTAGTAAGCTTTAAAAATCTGCAAAGTGTTAATTCTATTTTTAAATCTTTTTATTACAAAGATAATGTAAAAAGTTATCAAATTAATGAAACAGCAGCTGAACAACAGTTTGAATAACCTGTACCAAAATACGTCCTTGATTTCGATTTTGTGATTATCAACTTTTTCTGGAATGACACGATGTGGACTATATTTTAAGGGACCTGCTGGACCTCCTGGTGCCCGTGGACTAAATGGACTCTCCGGCCCAAAGGGGGAACAGGGTGATCGTGGAATTTCTGGCGCACCCGGTAATAGAGGTCCCGGGGTGAGTTCATTTGAGTTTCTTATAAAATTAGTTTTCAGCCATTTATTATTCAAAACTGGTATTTTCAAAGAATTATCAATTTAATTTATTGCTTATGAAGATAATCTTGGGAGTACTTGTTTCGCAAGTTCGATCAGACATTCGGTCATTTTCTTTTTGAATGTAATGAATTATTGAAGATATGCGGCGGATTGTAAAAGTGGGTTCATCAGGATATCGGTACTTTTGTTGGTACTTTTAATACTTGTAGCTTTTTTTGCCAACTTTCTGGTTTTTATTTATCATTTAGAAAAAAAAAATAAAACAAAATACATTTCTAAGATCTTAATTGAGAGTTTATAGTTAATTAAAAAGGTTCATAGTTGCTTCCAAATCTGACAACGGGACATTGATTTTGTGAAGAACAGTCTTTGATGTGACATACATGTATCATATAAACAGAGAGCTTGGCAGCTCATTCGGTTCTAATTAATTTTGATTTTGAGAGTTCTTTGGACATATGTTTCATATTCTCAAGTCTTTACATCAATATGACACCGTTACATTCCCTTCCGCTTTAAATACATTCGTATTCACTCGAAGCAAAATTCATTTCATAGAAAAAAACCCGAGCGCACGAAACACAAAAAACAAGTGTAAACATCTTATTATTGCTTGACAAATAGCCAAGCTACACTAGCATAATATAGAAAACGACGTACAATTTACATATATATATAAATATAAATTTGTTTTATGCAGTAGCGCTAGCACAATTCGTTTTAAGCTATACCTGTTTAAAATGGAATAATACATCTAAGGATACTTGTTTTTGCAGGGCGTGGACGGTATCCCAGGTAGAAAAGGTGATCGGGGAGACCGAGGAATCGCTGGAATTCCAGGTCAACCCGGTCCCACAGGTAGAAACGGTCCCCAGGGATATCCCGGAAAACCCGGCCCCCCCGGACCACAGGGCTCCACCGGTCAGGACGGTGTCACGGTAAGACAATGCCCATTGAATTAAGACATCATATAACATTAATTGCTTGTATAACTATTCTGTTTTCTTGAATATACTATGATAATAGTTAATATCACGATTGAAAGAGAAAGATAGTATGTTAATGAAACACACATCTCTTGTTTCTTACATTGGAATTGATAGAACAAGTTAATATTATACTTAAAAATCAAGGTTTGCCAGTTTGTTGACTCTACCCATATTTGAAAAGTTGTGGCGTTTTTGTCTCGGTAATAATACTTGCTTACGAAAGAATAAACAAGAGAAAAAAAATATTTGTTAATAAGTCGGGTAAAATGTATGTATATGACAGTAGCTTTACTGATAATATAAGTACATCAATTCTAAATCTATATCTATTTTAATTTAGGGAATTCGTGGTGAACCCGGATCTCCCGGGCCTAGAGGTCAGGAAGGAATGCCCGGCAACCCTGGACAGCCTGGTCAAAAGGGGTCAAGGGGCGAGGACGGGGCAGAGGTGGGGCGATCGACAATATCTGAAAGAATTCAAAATCAAAAATCAAACAACTGTCCCAACTCTTGCTTATTTTATTTTTTAGGGACCAACTGGTGCAGTTGGGCCTATGGGAAATTCAGGAGATGTAGGTTTACCCGGGGAACCAGGTACACGCGGAGAGAGGGGACCCATGGGACCAGTGGGTGCAATTGTAAGTATACAGCACTGTTTAAAGATTTTAAATTTTGGTCAATTTCACAAATCAAATATTTAGTTTTATAAAATCAAATGCATAACTGCTCTAGGATATATATAAATTTGAGGTCAACACCAAGACTTGAGGTAGAGAATTGACTTGCGGAAAGTTGGCGACAGCTTGGCCAAAAGCAATTGTAAAAAAAAAACAACAAAAAACGACTGCACTGTTGATCTTATCAAACAAAAGTCGAAAAAGCTCTAGATTAGAAGAATAGATTGCACAAGACATATTCTGTATGGATTAATATATTTGATAAATTGTTAAATTTTTCAACTTGTTTGTCTCCAATTATCAGCCATTTGATCAATATGGCTGAAATTGCTTCGTTAAACTTTGTTTTATATTCTTTAGAAATTTAAAATTTTTGTTCATAGGGTTTACCCGGTGAGGCTGGAAAATCTGGATTAGACGGTCAGCCAGGGAAACAAGGTCCCCAGGGACCTTCAGGGAACCCAGGATCTGTTGGAAATGTGGGATCACCCGTGAGTTATACATGTATATTTTTCTTTTACATCGTTCGGCTCTGTTGATTAGCTCACCAAAGTTCATCTGATTAGCCTTGCGCTTTAGTTTATTTTAGTGTGTTAACTTCACAATTTTTCATATTTATTTCTACTGACATCCCGAATCAATTTAAATCAAACATATTACAAAGCATTCAGGATAAAGGTCCACATTTTGATATTGAAAGGGGTGGTAATGCATGCGTTTTGGTGTTCAACAAGTAAATCGAAAGCGACATGATAAAAAGTCTTATGTATTGATTATTTATAGCATGCTAATTTGCTCTGGAATTATTTTCAAATTGCGTGACCAATCTCTTTCATTATATATTTGAATTAGATGGCCATAGTTTTAAAATATAATCACGTGTTTTAGTGATATTGTTAAAGGAAGATGAATGAGATATGAATAGCTACAGTGATATCGCTCAGTTAGACAAAAACTCATTTGAAAAAAAAATCAACATTTAATAATACACATAGATGTATGACATAAAAATGAAAGTTATACACCCAACCCGTGTGAACTTATGCCAGACGGCACTTGCTGAAACTGAAAGATTAACTTTGAATGGAAAGTCAATTCTCAATGATTCTGAAAAAATTTCATTTTTTTTGCTGACAGCTTTAGTTTTTAGGTTCCACTGAACTCAATTGTGTTGTTAACTCGCCTGTATTTGAAAATACATTGTCTGTCAATGATAAGGAACTTTGTTGTTTGCGCTATAGAATAGGAAAATGTGGAGGATTTGAGTTTTGTTGTCTGATAAATTTAAATGGTAAAATTTCTAATAAATCTTATTGATTTGGGATGATGACTTCGGATGTCCATGTGGGTTCAATTAGTCTTGCTGCCAACTGTAAGCTTTTAATCTTTGCGCCCTTTGGTTGAATTAAGCTTCGTCTTGAAAGTTAATGAGGTTTTGGGGACATGTTATTTCTGCCATGATCTTAACCCTATCCTTAATGGGGAAAAAATAAACCTCAAACACTATTACTAGCCACGGCAGACGATGGTAAAATTAAAAGAATAGTCGCTAGATTGCATGGTTGATTTTGTTCCTTAAAATTCACGTTTGTTATATGTATTTGTTTATATTTTTTTTATTTGTTGTGTATTATAATAACTAAAGTTGATTTGCAAAAAATATTTTCGAGCAGAGTTTTCTCAGAAAACGATTCAAGTATCTATTCATTAATTTATTTATTTGTTATTTATTTGTTTATTTATTTTTAACTCGCCGATTTAGGGTAATCCTGGACCAGATGGTGCACCTGGAATTACTGGACGTACAGGTGAGAAAGGACCTTCAGGAGAGATGGGACCGTCCGGGCAATCCGGGTTACCAGGGTTCGCTGGCCCCCCAGGAATCAGTGGCGCAACTGGTCCAGGTGGCGAGAGAGGATTAAGAGTACGGGAATAAGTTACTTCCCCTATTTTTATAGTTATTAACTTTCTATTTTTGTTCACAAAGTTAATTTTGAAAGCTTTATTAAGGAGATAGAGTATGCGGCATATGATATGGATACAACAATTTAAATCCGACTTGCATCACATTGTGTTCTGCCTATACATCTAAAGGCTTTTAGAAATATGACTTTTAAAATAAACAAAATTAGAACTGTATAACAGTACCTGATTAGTTGATATTACATTTGAATCGATTTATGTAAATATTGTTGTTTATTTTTTAAAAACATTTTGGTACGCACTGCTTTGCTTAAAGGAGCAACAGATTGCAATTCTCTTATCCAGGGACCAAGTATTTATTGTGATTTTTTCCCTTCACATATTTAGGGTGAAAAAGGTCCAGCTGGAGCACCTGGCGCACCTGGAGTACGAGGACCACCGGTATGGAACAGATCTGGAACAGATCCGATTTGTAGTATATGTAGAACAGTTTACGTGAAATTAGTTTCGATTATAATGGAGACATTAAACAACCATGAGAGAGGTTCGGGTATTTTATCGATATAAATGAACAAATTTACACAGAGTATTAAAAAAATTTAAAGGTTAAGCAATAAGTCATGCCTAAACTAACTTTAACATAGATAATACACATGTATTAATTTTTTATTGAACATGATTAACAATTGTGTCGGACCATTCCCCTTTTTAAATTTCTGGATGGGCCGCAAATTTTAAAAAAAAAATGCTTTTTGCTTGTGACAAGAATTAAAGAATAGCCCAACTTTAAGCTATTCTTTTCAACGGAATATATATACATGTACGTCTGTTTTAATTGCTGAAAAGCATTGTCACTCCAATGACTTAATCTGTATTCCAAATTATTCAAAATATGCATGTATGTTATTACAAACTAGTTTCAAAGGGTTTGAAATTTTCAGGGTTCAATTGGAATTCAAGGAAACTCTGGAGAGAGTGGAGATAGTGGCGAAGAAGTAAGTACTAATTATTAGCAGATCAAAGATTTAATATTTTTTTATACACATTTTGATTGGATAACAGGCAAAGCCTTTATAAACTCTCCGCCCAAAACGAAGACAAGTAATGGAGATATGCAAAATATCCAAGTTTTATGCACCTATCCAGTGACTTGTGGTATTTCAATGCAATTTCGTTTCCAACAACTCTCGGCAATTTTTTTTTAGGATTTTGACATGTAGTCAGTCAAAAATACGTTTTCTTTTTTAAAGGTGTAAATTAGTAAATTAGTTATTTGCCCAACGAAGTTTTTTTTTATTTCTGACAAAGAGAAATCGTTGTTAATGTAACTATGTAACCCGGTTTATTTTGGATTGCATTTTTCTATAGCAATGTTTACAAAGACCATCTTTTACTGTTATAATGTTTTAAATGAGCAGTTTCACACGGGTATTTTATAAAATAAATTTAGTTTGGTATGTAATTGACCACACGGTAATACACATGATAGTAAATTTAAACTTGACTTTAAACTTGATATAATGATATTTTGATATAATTTTTAACGAAAGTACGGCTTGAACGAATGATCTCACTGAATCCAGCTTTCTTCTGCATTGTTTAGGGTGAAAAAGGCGACCCTGGACTAATTGGAATGCCTGGTTTATCTGGACCTGAGGTAAAATTAATCTTCTTCTTTGTTTCCTCCATATAATTTTTATTTCAAACTTGTTCGGTTTTTGCTTTTTTTTTAATGCATGTTTTGTTACGAACGTGAAGATGATGTCATATTGATATGATGATGTAGAATAGTATATTGATTTTCAAAATAATGTTCTTTTTTTTATTTTGCATAATTTTAAATGCGTAGTTTTTATATTCTGGTACAAACGTCTTGACAATAACATAATTGTGTTTACGAAGATGCATTATATTGATTTCTAATATGCATTCATCTGCTAGGGACCCCCCGGAGAGCCTGGGCAAATGGGACCACCCGGCCCCGTGGGACAATCGGTAAGCTTCAATTTCATCCCTTTCTTTACAAACGTTGATTGTCTACTATAACAAATCAATAAAAAATTAAAAGACATAATTAAATTGAAAAGTATTTATAAATTATATTTATATTGATGTGATATATGTTGTTTAGATATTGTTCAGTTCTGAATATACATGTATCTTCTATATTGTTTTTGAATTGTCATTTATTGAAAATGACAATTAGTATTAACAGCACAATAAATGGGGAGGTCCAAAAACTTCATGCAAATCTTCCCTAAAATAACATAGTAAAGTTGTATGATGATCTCCTATGTTACATGTCAAAATGATCTAAGAAATAACAAAACAAATTGTAAGACATAAAATTATACAGTACAAGCAAAAAGTTGGAGTATGACCCAATATATTTATATATTTTACATGTATTTATAACTAGGGACCAAACGGACGAAGAGGTATGCCCGGGGAAGAAGGGAATCCTGGCGCACCCGGACACCAAGGACCCTTAGTATGTCAATAACTCCATCTATTTCAATTTAATTTCTGAAAAACATAGTGAAAAAAAAATTTAATAAAAATTAATATATGCAATTCTTTTTTTTATACACATTTTAATTTTAATCATGATTATTCGGTTTTTATTATTTTCACGTTTCTCTTTTTAGGGAGCACGTGGACCTAAAGGAGATTCTGGACGACCAGTAAGACTTTTGATCTTTGTTTTGTTAAGTTTCAAGTAAAGCAAAGCAACAATTTGCATAAATTAAAAGTCTTAAAAGACGAAGTAATAGTTCCAGCCTCATTTTCTCTATTTGATAGAATACTTTTCAGGTTTTCTGTTTATGTCAATTTTTAATTTAATAATTTGAGGTATTAAAAAGTACTTTAACAAGTACTAAAAAGTACAAAAAATATTAAGCACCAATTTAAAGTACTAAAATGTCCGAGACAGACGGATGATTAATATTTAAGGTACCGATTTTGACATTTCTTGAAAGTACAAGTACTATTAAAATACTAGCAATAAACTTTCATGTGAATTGTGTTTTAAATGTAATATCAATAACAATTAAATTAATTTTTTTTATCATTTTCAGGGTGTAATGGGAGACATGGGACAAGCTGGTGCACCAGTAAGTTGTCATTCTTTAATATAAGTTTTGCGAAGTTATTGTTTGGTAATCATTGATCACTGAACACCAAAAAAAATAAAATAAAGTTTTTCAGCATTAAAAAACACTTGCGTGTTAAGAGAACCATAGTGAGGAGATCTAAAGCATTCATACCCTTAATGTCGCAGAATTGATATAAAGAATAAATATTTACATTATTTCAAAACAAGCAAAGCTTACAAAAAAGATAAAAACATCTGATCGGTCATATTTTTGCGAGAAACAAAAACACCAATAGATATGCATCAGAGAAATTATAAAATCTCCTTTTACAAAAAAATCGCAATTGAGGGGATGGGGGGTTTATTTTTTTCACAAATTTTATTCCGGCTAGAAAAAGGGTTTTTAGCATTGTATAATTACCAAACAGGTTTGACTTTTACAACTCGGAGAATAATTGCGGTTTTGTTCTGATTTATTATGTTTATAAAAAAGAAATCATTTCTGGGCGAAAAGAAGTTAAAAGTGCAAACAATTTGGTATTTTGATAATGCACTATAGCTCAAACTGAGTGTCATAAATGCAACACACAGCAAGGGCACAAAACATATGCTTACTCTTTTTCCTTGTACAAACGAAAATCATTTGGATGCCGCTATAGTCGCAGCTCCTTGTAGAATAGTTGCATCTTCTTCGTCTTCATTGTCTACACATTGCTTTTCGTTATCTTATTTGAATCGAGGCCTAGGCCGTCTTTCTCCTTACGTTCTCACTGAAAACATGTTCATGTAAATCAACACATTATACATTGATAGCAAGTGAAAAATAATTGAGATTGGATATCCAATGTATAAAAATGTTAAATTGAATGATAATAAAAACGCTAATTTTTATGATGTTTTATTTTATGTTGCTAGGGTGCCCCAGGTCAATCTGTGTACGGTGCCGCCATGCAAGGATGGTTCCAGAGAGCCCCGGTCTTCAAAGGCCCCGGCTACCAGGGAGACGAGGCGAAAACCCAAGAGGTAGGCTTTCAGAGGATCTACTTTCAGATGATATATTTACCTTGTTTTGCTTAACTCTATACATGTACATGTATTTAATTTATATAGGATCTCTCATGGTTTGCGATGGTCAATGCTTGCAAATGCTCAGGGATAGAAAACACACAACTCGTTGGATTAAAATCAATTACCATCACAAACCATGAGATTGGCGGTGGGGGGTAGAAATGACCCGACTAGTTGGATAAATATGATACCATCACAACCATGGGAGATTCTTTTTATCACGTGTTTTAATTTGTTATTCCCTAGTTTATGGTATTTTTTACGCAAAACTCCTAAAGTCATTAATTGAAAAATCAAATTTGTCACACATTGTAATATCAAAAAAGTTATTACATTAGTGATATCCACCGAATATTGAGCTAAACATGTGATAACAAAAATTACTGAACCAAATCAAATATTTCTTTCAGACAGAAAATGTGTTTAAAGCTCTTAAAGATATAACAGAGGAGTTGAGGAAGCTGAAATTCCCAGACGGTTCCAAAGATGCTCCAGCTAGAACGTGTCAACAGATCAAAAAAAATACACCGGACGCGGAAGACGGTAATGTCTTTTGACAAAACTAAGAGTCCATAATTGAGAGAGAGAGAGAGAGAGAGAGAGAGAGAGAGAGAGAGAGAGAGAGAGGGGGGGGGGTATTGTTATTACATGTATATCCAAATGCTCCAAACATAGTGTATCTTACAACAATTCTTGAGTTTTTCAATGAAATTTTCTCTTCAGTGGAGTCCCTACAGTCTATAAAAAGTGTAAAGGTTTAATAGCATTTATAATATTATATAATAATTTATTTATAATATTATATAATAATGTAATATATTGAAATTAGAGTAAAATTCATCACCACTTCACTAAAATACTAAATGGGTACTGATATGCCATGTAACAAAAAGATCATGCTTAATATGTAACATGCCACAATAGCTGAAAAAATTTCATTTAATTTAAAAATCATGTAATCAATTATCATAGGTTAATAAAATCATCCTGAGACAGAAATTGAACACAAATTTTGTAAAATAGTATCATTGTCAAATGAGAAAAAACCGTGGCGAATTTCTGTATATCTTAACAAAACATAAATTGTAGTCTGAGCTTAAAAGAGCTTTTTCTAAATCAAATATATTATAAGCACATTTTACAATTATACTATTTCGTATATTTCCAGGGTACTATTGGGTTGATCCTAATGCTGGTGTTAAACTGGATGCGATCCAAGTCTACTGTGACTTTAAGAGTAAAAAGATTTACACATGCGTTTTGCCAGCGATAAACATTGTGAGTATCACCGGTAATGGTTTTTTTTTTTTTTTTTTTTTTTTATCAGGAAGTAAGTTCAAATACTGTCATTTTTGTTGTCAGTTATTTGGTTCAAGTCTGAAATTATTTTAAATTTTGAAAAAATGTATTGCTTCTTACTATCTTCAAAAGTACATTTGAACTAGTAACTAGTATTATCATTCACATTAGTTAAAATATGGATTTACTATCTATAGGTACTTGACAAAATAATTACATGTATTAATTTACATTTTAATTCGAACACATACAGTATAGCAATAAATAGAAAAAAAATATATTAATAAACATATACATGAATGAAAAATTATTCCTTGTGATATTTTGTCTCCAGACCGATGAACACACTGCTCCAGGAACAACCCAATCACCTCTATGGTACGCCTCCCAGCACTTACAGGACGGAGAGGTAATTTCATTTGAATGTACATGTGTTCGTTTATATTTGCACTGTATGTGCATTCCTGCAGGAACCACAGGCACCTGACGTAATATATTTTTCTCATAAAATATATATATATATATACCATCTACCTAATAATAGGTAGAGGGTATATATTCTAATTATGAGAAAAATATATAACGTCAGGTGCCCGTGGCAGGAACCAATCACATCGAATCTAGGATCTAGACGTCGAGTGGGTGGGGGTCCAATGGGGTCTAGACCTTTTAATATTTTAACTTAAATTTAATATTATCAATTTCAGACAGAAAGTTGGTTTTACAATGATTCTGTTTGGGGAAGTATACTTTGATTTTGGCAATACATGTATAATACCTTTTAGGCTTTAAACAACCTTAAAAAGTCTTGAAAGAAAACATTCGATAAATTACCGAATTGTTTCCCAATCCAAGTTAACTGTTTTGGAGATGATTAATTAATCATCAAATGGATGTTATCAAGAGATACTGCATTCAAATGATTACTTTTCCTCTTCAATTTTTAGATCCCATACCAGTCCAAAGTGGTCCAGATTAAGTTCCTTCAGAGCTTACACGATAAAGCCGAGCAGGAGATCACTTACCATTGTAAGAACTCGGTAGCTTTCCGCGATGCCCAATCAAAGAGCAAAGACAAAGCCCTCCTTCTAACAACATTTAACGGAGACTGGCTGGGGGCAAATAACAAAAAGAAATTTAGATACAAGGTCAAGGACGATGGATGTCAGGTAACTGCTTCTATTCGCGTATACATATTTAAAACATTCACGTACTTTTACTTACGGACCGGAAGTCCACGTGTTTCATAATGCTTCAATTTCTTTAAAAAGGTGAAAGATGGCTCATGGGGGAAAACTGTGTTTGAGATCAAGACGAAGAAGACCAACCGATTACCTATCGTGGATATTGGCATTGCCGACATAGGGCAACAAGATCAAGCCTTCAAAGTGGAAGTTGGACGTGTTTGTTTTTCGTGATATCTGAGTTAATGTTATGGTCAGGATATTTATGACTCATCGATTTTTGCGATAGAAAATAAAAATTCCAATCATTTTTTTTCCTGTGATTTAGATATGAAGCAATTTTACATAGCATACTATTTATGTTTTATATGATTTATGAAACAATTTTAAAGGAAAAGCGCACGAGCGTATTCTCGTGTGTGAATGAGTGCGAGCGTGTGTTTGTGCGTGGTTGTGTGTGTGTGCGCGCGCGTGCACAAGCCGAGCGTTTGCAAGAAAAGAATGGTGATTTTTCTAAAACTGTTTGAGATATATTATGTGATCTTTCTGGACAAAATACATCATATAAATCTTCATGCGTGTTTGGATCATGTGCATATTTCTAAGATGGCATGTCAAGAGGCTATTCTTTTTTATTCGTTTTCAATCAGCTGAACCTAATAAACAATTGAATCAAAACATGCTCTTTTTTTAAGAGAATATATATCATATTTATTTACCTCTATCTATTTCATTAATGGGATTAACAATTTTTAAAACGATCATGTTTCTTTAAGTATTGAATCGCATAATAAATTTGAAATAACAAGATTTCAGAATATTAAATTTGATTTACAATGTTAATTTCCCATTTCGTTGTTTTGTTGTGTTATTCCATTGAATGAATGTGATTGATTATACAAATAAACTATTAATAGTTTGTGGTTTGCATCGCATAATAATTGAAATTTCGATATGTTGATGAATACCATTAGTTGCATTATGATGCTTTCACAATTCAGTGTAATAAAAAAGCTTCCAAAAAAATGATAACTTGATATCAGAATTTTATACTCCTGTCAACAATGCATTGTTTCTTTCCTAAACATTAAACATTTTAACTAAGAAGCAATGTATAAAACAAATCAAATACTGTTAATGTAATCTAAAGTAATCACAAGTAATCATGATTACAAAAAGGAAAAGTAATCTTCTGTAATCGATTACTAAGTCTTCTAAAATTGGATGTAATCACTTGTAATCGATTACTTTTAAACATCTAAAGTAATTGTAATTAAATCGATTACTTTTGAAAGTAATCAACCCCATCCCTGAAATAGACCCCCACTTTTGGCGATATAACTAGGTTTGCAATGGGTTTAGATCGTTAGGGACGAGGAAGGAATCGGGTTTGTCCTGTTAAAAAATCTTTTAGCATTTGGCAAACTTACCCGCCCGGAAAATCTTGACAAACTTGACAAATTAAAAAACTTCCATATTAATGTTTTGTTAATTTCCTTATAATTTTTAACAGACTGCCCACACCCCCCCCCCCCCCCCCAACAAAAAGAGAAGGGGAGGCTACATATCTATCTGCAAGTATGGAAATGTCTTGATTTACCGTACGGTGGTGAACAATAGAGCAGCAAAGACGATAAATCGAGAGTTATTGGAGAACTGTATTTTGTAATCAAAAGAAATTGGACTGAAAACAAAATATATAAAGATGACAATTTAAATGAAATGCCAACGGTATACATTGTATATTCATACTGAGAACTTTGAATATATTCAGGTAACGTTGATTGTTTCCCAAGTTTCCCAATGCTTTAACTCGATGTCACTTTTCTTTTCTCCATATCTCTCAGGTTTTCTTTCTTTTTCTCACTCATTTCATTTCTCTAGATTATTCTTATTCTTACAAATAAACCAATTCTCTCTCTCTCTCTCTCTCTCTCTCTCTCTCTCTCTCTCTCTCTCTCACACACACACACACACACACACACACACACACACACACCCCATACACCTATATGGTATTTCCATTGTTTCATTGCTCATTGTCATATAGTTAAGGATTAACAAGTGTCACCGCTTTTTCTCTGTAAACGATACTCTATAAAATCCCAGCCTATATAACTTCCTGAACAGTTGTACAGCTTTATGTTTTGGCGAATTGCAAAATAAATTAATCATTTATATAAAGATAAATACTTTTTGTTAAGAAGCGTTACTATTCCTTTTTACCGAAAAGGATATTACTAAAAGGAAAATTTTCAGATATCTATGCACCCATGACGTAGCATTAAGGTTACAAACACGAGTAAGGGCGAATTTTATGAAGTAGGGTATAATTATCATAAATACATAAAATTCGTGCATCTACCACAAAGGCAACATTTTTGATAGGTCACATCATTTATTCAAAATTTATATTTTTACAATGTATACATCTTAGATTATCGATCATTTATTTTTGACAATGCACATAATTGGGTATACATGTATACAAATCATCAAAACGGCATTGACTGGTAGCTGTGCATACTAATATTTTGTTGTAAAAATATGCACTGCCTCAAAGTACATGTATTTTAAAAAAAATTAATGGTGAATGATGTTAAGCATAGCTTTATATTACTTCAAAAATCTATAATACAACGCCCGTTATAGGATCTATCATAAAAACTTAAGATAAAGTCAAATTATTTTTTATTCAGCAAAGTGTTTTCATTGGAAAAAATATATACATTTCAATATTAATTTCTTGCACAATGATAGGAAGCGATTTATCAACCATTAAAAGTTTATTGAATGAAATGTTTGGTCACGGTTCACGAATTTGTTTAATTCTACAATTTTGATGATTAGTACTCACAAGTTATTTGAGTATGATTGACAATTTAGGGGGCGCACGCCTGGTGCAGTACGTACTGTGTTACATGTAATTATGTTCTTGTTAAGGTCTCATAACATAAGCATTTGGGTGGATTGTTTTTTTACAGTTCGGAATGGCAAAGATAGCTTTTTTAAAACTTGGTCTGTAGTTAGTTAAATGTATTGTTTCCATAAATATTTAAGTTCAAATGCCTATTTTATTTGAAAGACCACGATTATAATATGTTGTTAAAATTTGGTCTGAAATAACAAAATCTGATATTGTAATATTCTACCGGCAGTTCATTGAACTTTTACGATTTTACGCCGAAAAAAAAAGAAGCCATTCCACAAAACTTAGCATTATATAGTGTGAGTCTTACAAATATTCCATGTTGTATTCAATAAAAAAAAAAAAAAGCTTCCTAAATATTCACCCCAATGAATACTTTAGTTTCGTTAAAAAACAAGATGATGCTACCTTATGAGCACTCTTTAGAATACAATCAACACACTTGGACCAGCTGAGTGTTTGTGAACTCAAAAGACTCATGTGATGATGATGATCCACTACGAAGTGGTAAGGTGGAAACCCATGCCGCTGCATGCTTGATATCAATAAAATAAATCCTTATTGTAAAAGTTATCATACACATGGTCGAGAACAGTTTTCTCAAAATTAAATTTTTAACTAACACACTTTACACGGGTCAGCATTTGGGTATTTTGACAGCGATTCATTTAATAATTGTTTTTTCGGATTTTTTTTTATTTTTTGGGGTGTCAGAAAGAGGTAATAAATGTTCACTGGATCTTTGATTTTAAATACTTTTTATTTTAAGAATAAATATATACATGTAAACATATCGTTTATTTTCATCAAGGTCCTTTATGTCATACTCCCACTTTGTCAGAGGTTTTAGAAAAATAAAACACAAAACACAAAAAATACATTCAGCACGACGACCTCTGCATCAATGAATTGAATATTATCGTGACTTATAAGTTTCTATACATGTAAAAATTGTCTATTTTAAATATAATGATAGTCGTACTCGTGCCGAAAACAAAACTGTCTTGCGCTTTATTTTCCACTGACCTATTTTATTGTCTTGAAATAGAAAAAAATATTAACAATTTACCATCTTGTGACTGATACAGACAGAACCGAAAGCTTTTTTTTAAGAGGAAGAAGATATGGATATAGTTTCAACAGCCTCCTACTCATCAATGATAATAACAAGTGTTATAAGTACTATGTGTCACTGAATAAGGAGTAATTTAGTACTCTCAAGTAGCAAAAGTGTGACATTTGCCACTTATGGCCCTTAAATTGACATGCTTTAATTTAAGTATTATCTTTATGACCAATTTTTTTGGTCAAACACAACAAAGTTCAAGTACATGTTTACTACTGTTCTCGGAAACTCTCTTTACGATGATGACATTACAATTATTGTACATTTCGAAATCTCAAAGATCTGTTATTGCACAATTTAGATGTGGGATGCTCCCAATTACAATTGAAACGGGCGATATAAGGGGGAACCTCTTGATGAAAGAATATGCAATTTTTGTGTATTAAATGAAATAGAAGACGAGTGTCATTTTCTATTGAATATCGGATATAATCCAACATCAGTATTGTCTAAATTAGACTGTATCATTCTTCTACTGTCAAATTTTCTGAGACAAACCTTCAGATATTTACTTGAAGCTTACCTTTACAGACAATCATTATTGTATAAGAAACGCAATACGTAGTATGTGTATATATGTTAACAATTGTATTTGCAGTGACATATAGGCCCAATGGGTGGGTGTTTCATTATTTAATTTGTATTACATACATGTATATGTTATTTGTTATAACACATGTCACTGTAATGAATTATTTACTACTTACTTACTTACTTACTTACTACTGTACGTCAGAAAATTTCCCCCAAAATCTCAAAAGTTGGGAAATACAGTACCTCTTTTACTATAAAACAATGAAGAACCACATATGCTTCAAACAAAAAAATATTCATGTATTTTGCAATTCTTTATATATATTTAGTCATCATGCAATAAACATAGGTCTATATGCATTTTCCCGCCGTATACATTTTCCCTGAGAGGACGAAGTGGATAAACGAAGGTTAATAGAAAGGATCCAAAAATCCATAAAAAAAAATATACCCCAAAAAAGGGCTTCCAAATCCCTAATCCAGAATTTGTTCAAATCATTTTGTTGACAGTATCCCTTCTTTGAAAAAAAAAACCCTATCGAACATTGAATCTAGGCCATTCACAAACAGTCAGTCTCCCAGGAAGCCCCCCCCCCCCCCCACCCCCTAAAACTCGTAAAATTATTTTTTAACAGAATGATACCCCTGCAGATTTGCAATTTCTTAACAAAGTATTTCAAATACGTTTACAACCTGGGTAAAAATCTTAGACAACATTTTAGGTAATCTAGTGTTTAATCCCCTCCCCCCCCTTCAGAAATCCAGTTGGCACATCATCGATTGTACAGAAATATTTCTTGACACGCCCCAAAATCTTCAAGTTTGTACTGATACATGGAGTGACTACAATACAGCAAAATACTTAGTTAAATAACTTAGGTTAGTATTACCCCTTCTGGAATGTTAAATTATGTTTCAAAAGCGCGGGGTGGTCGCACTAGTGATGAATTTATAACGGTCAATTCTGGTTTCCTAAAACTCATTGAACCATATAATAAAGTCATGCCAGATAAGGGATTTCCAATAATGCAAGAACTATTATTATTTTAAAAATGCCGAGCTTCTGAAACCACCTGGTAGACGTGGGGCAAGAAGTTGTCAAAATTAAACAACATTATTATTGTAGCAAATAAAAGAACAGGAATGAATTGTTTTGGTATACTGGGGAATAAAATTTATATAACCTTACTTCATCATTTAGATGATATTGTTCGTATTGTTGCAGACGTTTGCAACCTACACCCCCCCCCCCCTCCCCCCCACCCCACCCCACTGCCAAGATACTGAACAGTACATTGTGTACATAGTGCATTGCTTTAGAAATAATTAATTAATGTCATGCAATCTCAGTCACACAGGTAAGTAATATGTAATATCATTTCTCCACTCCTCGCACATAATTATTCTTTGGTATAAATAAAAAATATCAAGTATAAGGCCTTCCTTAATTATTGACAACTTTTACAGTATACATAAAACACATGTAAGTCAATTTCAGAATTTTAAAGCATTTACTTCTACACAAGAACATTACCTGAATATTAATTATGGAACAAAAATTGAACTACAATATGTACAAAACCATTATTCTGTCTGGGTTTTTTATTTTGTTTTTGTTTTTGTTTTCTTTTTTTTTTTGTTTTTTTTTTTTCGTAGAACAGATTTTGGTCATCTTTACACATTTAAATCATACCAGCTTTCACAAATTCTGCATGCCCTTTCTAAAAGTAGATATAATTATATAACGTTATGCCATCTTGCTCTTTCACTACCTGATTACAAATTCTACAAAACACACGATACCTTCCTCCTCATCAAGTTCCATTATTATGGAGAGTTGATTGAATAACACTCCAAAACTGTTTAGTAAAAAAAATGACATCGAAGCTTTATACATGTATATATATATATATATTGTTTTTACAATTATAGGACCTATATTTATATGCAAGATTTTCGAATTGGAGCCCCAAAACGCTTTCTTTTATCAGGTTTATAAATACATCATTCAGCAAAGTTCTATGGATTGTGAAACATCCAGGAGCCTATCAAAACTATTACACGAAATAGGGCACTTTTACGTCCGGATAAATTTAGAATGGGAAAACCCCTAGTTAATGAGCGCAACCAATGAAATTATGGGAAGGGAACCAGACTACGCAATCATCTGAATAGATATAGTCCCTACCACAAATATATAAAATATATTGATATATTGATGTTTAATATTATTTGCAATACTTCACAAACATCTCCTTTTGTGTTTTGATCCTATGAACCTTTATGGTATATATTAGAGCAATAATTTTCACAATGGAATGTTTGGCGGAGGAATACAATCATTGAAAATATAGTACAGAGGCCATCGTTTTTAATGTGATATGTAAACCAAAATACCCATTGTTGAATCAGGTTTCAAGAACGAATCTGTGATGTATACGATTTTAATTATAATTGGGCTCACATGGAGTTCTGGAATAGACGGAGTTTTACGTGGAATGAATAAGGTAGGTCGTTGATACGTAAGAGTCCCAAACTGGGATGGTTTAGAGAAAAGGAAGGGGGGGCTGTAGAATTTTTGAGAACTCGTACCCTGGAGAACTCGTACCCCAGCGAAACTGTGTCTGTTAATTAGGTTACGAGTTCGTTAAGGGTATTTCAGTTCATACCAGGTATTGATGACTTTTTAAACTAAGTATTTGGAACTTATTCCTATAATTTCGTCTCAATGTGGGGGACTGTCAAGAACTGTTTTCTTTCTTTCTGGGAATTCTTGGCAAATGGTCATAACGACACATCATGTTTATGTTATTCTAGGAATAATTAAAGGATGTTTCATGTCACAGGTATTATATTGTTGATCTACTAAATATATATATATTCTTGTCTAAGTCCATAATAATACCTACCAAATGACTGAGGGGAATTCCAGTCACACTGTCCAATAAGTTTTCCTCTGTCATTTTTGACAATTAAAAAAATTACAAATGCCTTTCAGTGAAGTACCATCAAAATTTATTTACAGATTGTAAAGATTAGACTGGTTCAATCACCAGACAGCTCAGTTGGTGGAGCACATAACAGACTTTTATTTTATTTTCCACTTACCTATCACATTCTGGAAATGTTATTCTTTTTTTGCATAATACATGGAAATATGGAAAGAACTTCTTACAGGGAGTAAGAGGAGGGCATTGCAATGGAGAAATCTTAGGATTTTTTCAATCTAGTGAATGAATAAAATCATTTGAAACCTTAAATTTAATATATAAATTTGAAAGAAAATGGTCACTAAGACTGAGTTTTTATAAGTTTGGAAAATTACTGAATGTACATGCAGATTGCTGATGAATTCTTTAGGGATTAAGTGTAGAAAATGTTCTTTCTTTAGTAGTCCGAAATATCTAACATTTTCCTGTTCTTTTTTAACGACTTTGATATTTTACATGCCAGGAAAACTGGCATGTAAAATATCAAAGTCGTTAAAACAGCCAGGAAAATGTTAGATATTTCGGACTACTAAAGAAAATAACTGGAAGGAAGTTTAAGGGTCCTTTTAAAAGCTTATGCTGAAAGTAACAATGACTTACTGTTAAGTGTAATTTATGAGAATTATATTTATAGAAGATTGATAAAAAAAAACCCCAGAAGGTTGTATAAGGAAAAAAAAGGTTAAATAAAATGAAATTGAAAACAAAAATCCCAAAGGGTTTTTTCTTTTTTATCTTTTATCAAGCTTTTTTGTCTAGCTTTATATAGAGTTTATATCAATCTGTATTGCGTTATACTGGTACCTGCTAAAATCAAGAGATTCTTGTCAATCTGATACAAGTCTGGCACATGATTCCCTTGATTGAGCTATTTTAAAGAGGTAGAAATTTGCTTAAAATTAGAATGCCATAACTACAACTATCCAAATCTAGTGACATGATATTGAAAATATCTCAGCTGGAATAATTAATTAAGATCTATCTACCTTTTGAAATTATCGATGTGAAGTTGGATGAATTGCATGGGTGGTTTTTTTTTTTTTTTTCAATAATAGTAGTTATACTAATCAAATGATTTCCTTTTTAGGATGGTGAACTCCAAATTTCAGGAGATGGTGTATTAGATATTGACAATGTAAGTAAATTTAATAAATTGATGTTTGAAAATTATTGTGATTTTCTATGATGAGAGTATTTAGAGAGTCACATGAACTGTTAACAAAGATATTTACTGTTGAACAGCAGCATTAACTCAACTTATTATGATAGAGTATTATAGAGTACATCCACATTTAATTAAAAAATACAGATTTCATTTCGAGCATTTCAAATAGAATAATTATTTCACCTGTTTATAACTAAAACAACCCATATGCCACACAGTGACAAGGATGTACATGCTTCAGATAAACAGAAACATGTTTTTAAAAAAAAAAAGGGGGGGGGGGGGTTAGAAACTGATCCCCAGCCACACCCACATAAAAAAAAAAAGTGGCTGGGTATTTAAGAAATAAACAGCAATTTAAAAAGTTCTTCGGGATTGCTGTTTATTACTTATAATTTACATTTGAAAAAGGAAATCCATTCAGAATCATTAATATAACCGTGTTTTTACTAGCAACAATTTTTTGTTATTATTTCCTATAGTTCAAAACTGTCTTAAAAATAAAAGCGAGAATTTAAAATCCGCAAAGGTTGCTTCTCGCGATTTTACGCAGATATTAATTCCTCGTGTTTAATTAGGAATCTACAATATACATGTCAGATGACATTATAATCTGTTACAGGGAAGTGGAGCTGGCCCCACCTTAGTGGATGATGAAGATGTGGAAGAAATCTCTGGAGAACCTTCAGGATCAGGACAACTTTCCACCAAAACTCATCATGGTAAAGTTCTCATTTAGACACATAAACTAACCATGGTAAAGTTTTCATTTATTAGATACATTTTTGCCAAAATTCATCAATTTGGCATTTGTACAAGAATATTGAAATTTAAACAAAACCATCAGATTTTTTTTTGGGGGGGGGGGGGATCTTGTGTTTACTGTGGAATCAATAACTAAAGATGTTTGGGGGCTTAAAGCTGATTTCGTGGGCACCCTTTGTCCACATATTTACATCTTTAATGAATCGTGAAAATTGATAACATTTATTATTCATTTTAAATGGATCTAAAAATAATGTTCAAACAGGGTAATCCAAGAAAATTGACCCACACAAGTTTTAAGGGTCTCATGGTAAATTCAGTATGGTGTGGGTAGTGTTTGGACAGTAGGTTGAAAAATTGATAAAATTGATTCTACGAATATGTTAGGATAGTTTCACAGTTGATACCTGTGTAGAAAATTTAACCCCCCCAAAAATTGGAACTCTTTTATCTTTGTTTTTTAAAGTTTGCATTTCAAACTTTTGCCAGTGAAAATTATTATAATTCCAAAAATATTTAATCCGATGTAATAAAAAAAAAAATTACTACTTATCATCAGATCATACTTTACTTTGATTTTTTGCATTTGAAATCTTATGAATGTTTGAGATTCTATTCATTCATGATTCGTTTCTTAAAATTAAAATAAATATATACCCCATAGTAACTTTGTATACTTTACTATGATTTTAGTTTGAAGCTGATTTCTAAATTGATAGAGTTTCAATTTCAAATAAATATGATCAAGGTCTGCATTTTTTTTTGAGTTGTTAATCAAACTGTAATATAGTATTTAAATAATGCAATTCATTGTCATCACAACTAAAATGAAATATTCAATCTTGAAAACTTTAATTGACATAATGAATTTCTGAACCTGCTGAAAAATTGAAACGAGTAAATTTTGCGAGAAAAATTGCAATTTAATATTATAAATGTAAATTCAGTGGTAAAAGGTTGTTTAATTTTATACTGATATTTGTGTTAGGTATAATGGAGATTTGCTAAGCCCTGAACATTGTTGCTCATGTGAAGAGGCTGACCATGAACCTCTTGAATTATCTTATTGTCCTGATATTGAATCAAATTTGATTAGATCACATATCACCATTAAATATACATGTATCTTCAAATTCCCAACAATGAAGCAGTCATTGGTATTAATTTTCATATCATTGAATTTTTTTTTTTTAGAGTTCTCAACTGTTTCTTATACGGTTCGTTCGCTAACGGCATGCGAACAATTAAGATTATCAACAGAAAATGCTACATCAGATGCCTTCAGACCAAAGTGCACACCGAATGGAGAGTATGAACCGCTGCAGTGTCACCGTAGAATGTTCAATAAAGAGTGCTGGTGTGTTGACAAAGTGGGCGGTGAAATAACCGGCTCAAAAATGATGCAGCCAAATGTTCCAGACTGCATTACAGGTATTTGATTATTGTGGAAACAACAGCTTATGCTTAAGTTATACATGTATGCCTCAAGCACTTCTGTATGTATTGGATAGAATATAATGCGTAATTCACATGTAGATCCACATGAAAAAGATATCAGATACTTTTCAGCTTGGTATGATAAAAAAAAAAAAGTATGATAGGGTTTTTTTTCATGCAGAACTGTTATTTTTTGGATATATGTTCTGTACTTACAACATTGCCTTTAGATTAGATAAGTTTATATGTCGATTGACCTGAGACAGTCGGGTCTGGAGGATGTGGGCACGGTGACCGTCTGATTGTTAAGTGTTATATCAGACTGAGACTTGGCTCACTAAGATCAGACTGCCACAGGGAATTTTTTTAGTCTGCAAGAACAAAAGAATGACATCCCAGCAGTGATTGAAGATAAATATCAGACAATCTTCTGTTTAAGCAGGCCTAAAACTGTATATTAACTTTTCGTATGAAATTGTATTTGACATATATCCAAATTATACATAAAGATATACATGTATAAGGATATACAATTAACATAATACAGATGTCAAAAATGGCAATGCAAGTATTATACCTTTATTAACACTAAGCGAGAATGACCCGATTAGTGTACGAATAAATATTGCTAAGAACAGAGAAATAATCTAGAATTACCAGACTATATCTCACTTAAATGTTTACGCAAAACTTTGCTAATTATTTGCTATAATAAATCTGATTATATGTAAGATTATCCCTACAATATTTTCAAATATCGATAATTCAGTTATTTAGAATAATAGAATTTCCAAGAACTATTAACGTTTACTATAATTATTTAGTCGGTAAGACTTCAGAGATTAACCCTTATAGTCTAACTGTAAATAAAATGAACTATGTCGTCTGTATCGAAATTAATCCAATACAAACTCCCTAAAATATAATAATTTTCGTGTAAACGAGATTAACCCGTATTATCATGATGTTTACGCAAAACTTTGCTAATTATTTGCTATAATAAATCTAATTATACTTAAGATTATCCCTACGATATTTTCAAATATTGTTTATTCAGTTATTTAGAATAATAATAAATAATAAATAACCCTTATAGTCTAACTGTAAATAAAATGAACTATGTCGTCTGTATCGAAATTAATCCAATACAAACTCCCTAAAATATAATAAATTTTCGTGTAAACGAGATTAACCCATATTATCACGATGAAACAATGAATAAAATATTTGAAATCCCCTAAATTCTACCTAGAATAATCAATGTATTTAAAAAACCACCTTCTAACCTCAATAGTAAAACCCGGAGTCCACCAGATCGGGTGATCTCCCCTCTATATAGCTATACAGAGTCCCCCCGGTAACTCGCGCGCTTCCCTAGGGATCAATGGTAGATCACCGGCAGTCACCGGCAATAACATTGACTAATGTATAAAATATAATTAAACAATTGCATTAAAGTAATTTACACAATATAAGACAAATAAAATTATGGAAATTCATACAACCATACAATATTTTATGTAGCAATCGCAATAAAACGTACTGCACAAAAGTTATAATTTGCATCGGGCGTGATATTCCGAAATTCCAATACTCTAATGGCGGTATATAAAAACGAAAAATACAGCCTCGGAAAAAATCATGAAAGCATTTAAAATAGAGCTTGCCAATGAAAATAAAAGACCTAGAAGATTGAAATACAATCAAAGAATCATGTTTAACTGATGCAGTAAGTAATTATGCTACAAATCAAGACATTTTGCTGTAAAGTACAATCGGTAAATAAGGGGAACATGTCAAAAGCATTACATGTGTGTGCACTATCAAAATACATTTCTGAAAAACAGGGCAATGCAATATATAACATTGAAATACAAGAAATAACATTGTCTTACACCCATAAAATCTTTCACTCTATGCAAAACCTTTATCATATCAAGGTAAATATCAAAATCACAACACAATCATGTAAAAATGAAAATTTTTACTTTTGTACTCTGTCACAATCATCACATCTAGTAAAAAAAAACATGAAGAAATACCGTAATTATTTGAATGATATTTAATGAAGTCAACTTTTTTCTTTGATTAGGTATCGGCCTAAAGCACTGCGTTTTACAGTTGCTTAAAAGGAAACAAGGACTGTTGGGTGTATATCATCCAAGATGTACAATTGATGGAGAATTTGAAAAAATTCAGTGCCATGGGTCTGCTTGCTGGTGTGTGGATCAGACTGGAATTGAACGACCAGAAACTCGAGTATACCAACCAGAAGTGCCCAACTGCATGGGTCAGTCATTCTGTACAGTGTTAGTTAATTTAGTACAGCTGAAGAGTATATCACTAATACATGAGTCACGGTGGATAAAAGTCCCTCTAAGGCAATAAAAACACATAAAGTTAACATTAATAGTTTCTAAAGGTAAAACTTCGAAATAAAGCCACGTGAAATTGAAACAGGCAAGTATGCATTTGTTTTCAGATAACAGCTTTGCATATTTTATTGCATTTTCAATTAAATAAAGATTTGAAATGTGGAATAGCCTATATGTCATTTGCTTAATACACATATGCTGACAATGAAGGAAATTGGGGCCAAAAATATGGAGAATGAATATTTTTCCCATAAACAATTATTAAAGTGTAGCATGTACATCATAAAGTTGACGATATACATGTATACCCATGAAATTGTATAAGAGTGTTGCATTGCAGAGCCATCAAAGACCACTATAAAACTGGTCAACAAAGTTAATCCTACTACACCTGATCCAACACCGGAACCAGAAAAAGTTACACCAAGCCCCAAAGACAATAATGTCGTAAGTTACTGTAGTAATTACTGTTACAATCAGAGAAAGTAACAGCAAGCCCGAAAGATAAAAACAATAATTTTGCAAGTTACTGTTAAAGACAATAATGTTGGAAGTTCCTGTAAAAAACAATAATTTTGTAAGTTACTCTAGAATACAATAATGTCTAAGTTACTGTAAAAAACAACAATGTTATTATAAGTTATTGTAAAAGACAACAATTTCCTAAGTAACTGTAATAACTACTGTTTCGGTAATAATTACTGACAGTAATAATTATTGTAAAATTAACTGTTACAATCTTATTTTTACAGACTGGGACATTTCCTTAGTAATTGTAAATAATATTTTCATAGTGTTAAACAAAATATTTTATACTTGTATATTGCAATAAACTGTCAATACCTTTAATTTTCAGTATAATACGAAAACAGAAGAAAATGAAGACGAGAATGTTTCAGTAGCTAATATCGTTCCTGGCAAAGGTGAGGCTGTTTTTGTTTTGTTTATGGTTTATAGCTCACCTGAGTTGAAAACTCTTAAAAATGCTTTTCTGATCAAGATTTGTCTGTTATCTGTCGTTGTTGTCGTTGGCATTGTTGTCGTCGTCATAATCTTTTCAAATTTTCATCTTCTTCTCCAAAACCACTGGGTTAATTTCAACCAATCTTGGTACAAAGTATTACTAAGTGAAGGGGATTCAAGTTTTTTTAAAAATTCTTTTAAGAGATAATTCAGAATTATTGAAAATTTGTTGGTATTTTTCTAAAATCTTCTTCTCACTAACCATTTGGCCTGAAAAGCAAGTTTGTTCAAATTGTGATTCTGGGGGTAGATTGGAGCCACAATGGGGGGTGGGGGTAGAATTTTTACATAGGAATATATTGAGAAAAATTTTTAAATAGGGAAAAATCTTTTAATATCTTCTTCTCAAAATCTGTCTGGCCAGAAAAGCTGAAACTTAGTGTGGAAGCATTCTCAGGTAGTGTAGATTAAAGTTTGTTCAAATCATGATCCCTGGGGGTAGGATGGGGCTACAATTGGGGGGGGGGGGGGTCAAGTTTTTACATTGGAATAGATAGAGGAAAATCTTCTTGGAAAAAGTACTGCTAGAAAAGCTGGTATTTTAGGGAAAGCATCCTAAGATAGTGTAGATTCAAGTTTGTCTAAATTATGATCATTGAGGATGGGTAGGGCCACATTGGGCGGTCCAATTTTATGTAGGAAAATTTTTTAAACTCAAATGTTATGATATATGGTATTATTTACATGTAGATTCAAGCATCTTGCAGGGTCTAGAATTCTTTTTAAAAGCCACTTGCCCACGGGCAAATACTGACTTGGAATCCACTTTCCCAGTTTCCGAATTCACTTGAGAATTGCAATGCTCAATATGTAAATTGTCTATGAAATTTTTGTGTTACAAAGGGGCTCAACTTTAAAGATGTCTGGAGAAAAACTTGAAAATCTTTTTATACATGATCTATTTTACTGCATTGGCTATCCAGATATTTTGTATATGACTCCATATTAAAGTTGATTTTATTACGGCTAGCCAATTTTTGCTCAGGTGAGCGTTTTGATGTTAGTATTTAGTCACGTCAGTACAAGAATAACTTATACATAATCCTCTTTTACACCAGAGTATACTTATAGAATTCTTAGAGGGGCTCTTGAGTCACCTTGGTGTCAGATCTAATGCTGTCCTTTTTTATCCATGAAATCCGAAGGTCAATATCTCTTCGAGCATATTTTCTTTCTCTTTGGCCCAGTTGGGCTTTAACTTTACCCATGGAGTGCCTATGGGTTGAAGGTATATGAAGTGACCTTGAGCAGGGGATAAGATCTGGTAACTTATATCAGCAGCTAATTTTATGTACATGTACTATGAATTAAGAAAATCTACCATGGTTTTAATAATTTTCAAAGGAGAGTGAATGAAATTGACATGTGATATTGTTTATTGCAAAATCTGACCAGTCCATCAAAAATTTCGCAATCAGAATAAAAACGTGTTAAAAATGATTAGCTTATGCAGCTTATAAATAAAATGTTCACATGAATGAAGGAATGTGACATACAAAGTCTGTTGAACACGCTTACAGAAATGGATGTCACGTGGCATATGTGTTCTAGAAAAGTAACCTTATGAAAGGTCCAGGTAAACAGTGTCTGTTTATAATGGGGAAAGCCAGACGAATTTTGCATGTTTTGACAATTTTCTTTGTCAATTTATTATTACTAGGGGCAGTATTTCATATTATTCTTTTTATCTGTCTGTCTGTCTATAAAAAAAGAAAAGGAAAAAGAGAAATGCAATTTTTTTCCTTTACACAGAGACAAACTTTCTTTCTGAGTGAAAATTGTTCCTCCTCAAAATTTGCAATTGAGGACATGTATATTTTATATTTCAAACTATTCATTTTCAAGATTACCAGTTTAACATTTTAAACTCATATGTTTGTTATTTAATGGTGATTTGTTTAAATTTTAGGTGATTTACCTGACTTTGAAATATCTGCTGGAGATGAGACTGGCAAAGAGGAAAATGAAGCTGGGACAGACCTAGAGGAAAACGAAGGAAGGACAGACAAACAAGATTCTTCTCCTATTGTGTATATAATGGGAAGACCAGGCTTACTTGCAGGTACATAAGTACATTTTTAGACAATTTTTTGTGCATCAAAATCTTAAATAAAGTTATTTTTTGTGCCTTCAGTTGTTTTCTGAAACACTTTGAAAACACTGGTCAAAAATGGATAAAGTCATTGAATATGAAGTTTGATTATTATAAAAGGTCATAAATATTGGTATATCCAGACCCCTTTCCAAGGGAAGATAATTGATTCATCATGAAGTAATGAAAGTGTTTTTCAGGAATCTTCTTCCCAATTAACAAAACTTTTCTTTAAGCTGACAATATAGTTTATTCAAGTGTATTTATTAAGTTGTCTTGGTTAGAAAGTTAATACAAATCAAGATAGGTAAAATTTGCAAAGGTTTTAATTGCATGTAAATTTCAAGGTAATTTTGAAATTTAAATTGGAAAGACTGCTTAAAAATGTAGGCCATACCCCCCCTCCCAAATTAACATATTAAACTGTCCACCACTATGTGTATACAAAAGGACTACACCTGAGGCAATATCATTTTACTATTTTGGCATTATCTGATAATTAGCTTAGCTTGAAAAGGTGTATAGTTGTATCAGAAACAAACATGATATTTATGTTAATGATTAAAAAATGATGATGTAAAGCTGTAGACATGATTTGAGATAGAATCAAAACACAGTTTTATTGAAGAAACTATAAAAGATGATGGATTATGTGTATATATTAAAACACATTAGATATGCAATGTACATGTATATATATATATATATATATATATATATAATATATAATATATTGTAAATATATTGAAATTTTTTTCCAGCTGTAATTGGTGGAGCAGTGGTGGCGCTGTTGTTGACCATTTTACTTGTAATGTTTATTGTTTATCGAATGAGGAAGAAGGATGAAGGAAGTTACCCGCTGGATGAACAGAAGTACACAAACTATTCATACATGAAGGCCCCTGACAAGGAATTCTATGCATGATTCATTGACTCTACTCAACTTCATTTCAAAATACCTTGGAATTGGAGTCATTTTCACATCGCCTGAGCCGAAGGCTCAAGTGAGCTTCTCTGATCAAAATTTGTCCGTGGTTGTCTGTGGTCATCGTCGTTGTAAACTTTTTCGCATTTTCATCATCTTCTCAAAAACCACTGGGCCAATTTCAACCTCATGTTTGTTAAAATCATTGTCTCTGGAGGAAAGGTGGGGCCACAATGCCACACTTTTCACAAAGGAATATACAGAGAAAATCATTCAAAATCTTCATCTTTATTGGGGACTCAATGTTAAAAAGAGTGCTAAAAATTAACCAAAAAATTCTGCTTAATTGTACAGATATTTTCGTATTCAATTTATTTAAACTGTCTGGATCTGAGCTATGTATGTTTGCTATTGTTGCTCAGGTGAGCGATGTGGCCCTGGGCCTCTTGTTATTGTATCCATGCCAAATAAGTATTTGTCATATTTTTATAATTTAACACAAGAAGACCAAAATAGATGTATTTGCCTTCACAAGAACAACATAAAGAAAAATGTAGAAAATTAATATTTCATGCAACAAAAGGTTTTATAGACATTACTGAAAAAATAGCTAAGTTACAACATGTATATATACAGACATGTTTATAACTTTTTTACCCAAATGTTTTTACTTGTTATTATAGATCGAAGCTGACATGTTCATTATCATAGTGTACTTACACTGATAAACAAGATGAATATTATTTGTTTTAAAGAATTCCAGTAAAAATAATTCCTCTGCATTATAAAACCACACCTTCCTAGATGATAGATCATAGCAACAGGAAATTTTCATGGCATAGGTGTGGTTTGAACAAAATAATCACTGTGCTATATAGGTATAGCTCACAAACGATATTGCCCACCATCTTTCCTATCAAAACATAGAAGGCGCTGAACCTTTTTTTATGGGCAAACATTTTGCCATTGTTTTTGTTTGATGTCTTGAAACTTTTTCTTTAAAGGCTGACTAATTAACCTTGATTGTATTTGTCGAATGTAAAACATAACTCTTAAAACAAAGTTTTAAAGTTTACAACAGTTGTTTTAATGTGATAGAATGTAATAAGTATTGCATGCAACCAGGGGCAACATTACTACATATTGACTGGTTTTTTGTGAGATGACAATTTTTACTGTTACCAATGATTGCATGCATTATTTTTATGATGTACCACCAGGTTTCAATGATATTTTATTTTTGATTTTGTAATCTAAGATTATTCTTGTTTACTTTTGAAACTTTGTTTTTTCAATTGTTTGATCTATTTTGTCTGTAAATATCAAAGTACTCTTCATTATATTTTACATGTAACTTGATTGCATAGATGATCGAATGAAAAAATACCCAAACTTATTAGATTATAACAACTTTGATTCTATCTTTTTGTAAACTAACTTTTATGGTACATGTAAGTACATCAGAGCTGTCGTTCTATTCGTTTTGCTGAGAGCCTTTAAACTATTGAAAAGATTGAAACCATTATAAAATTTTATTGGCTTAGTATTACAAATACCTTTTACGACAACTTTTGAACTTCTTGTAGTTTTAATTAGCTATATGTACTTTGTACTTAACAATGCAAAGTGATGTTCAAGGCATTACTAAATATATTTCGAGACTTTTACCTCGTGTGGGGTTAAAGGTCAAATGTCAGGGCTATGTGAAGCATGTTATGCACTAGTTGAAATCCATAGGACTTAAAACTCATAAATACCTAATAATGGTTTCTCATACAGTAGATATTTTGAAGTCAGGAGACCCTGAAGCCAATATATGGGTGCAAAAGTCCTTGTTTTTCTAGTGTAAGAAAATTTAGAATCCACTGTGAACTGTTACTCAGGTGAGAGATGTGGTCCAAGGGGGTCTCTTGTTTGTTGGTTGTTTTTTTTTCACAGATAGATACCAGGATTTACCCAGTAAAGCATCATTATACTTGTGATGCTAAGGAATTACTCGGTACTAAAATAACATGTCAGAGAAAAATATGTATTAACTGTGAGATAAATATTGAAAAAAAAAACAATGCATTAAACAATATTTCCAGATGCATGTAGATTTCTAAAAGATCACTTTCAACTTAGATTATTATTGATATGAATCAAACAACTTTAATACAAAGTCCTGAACAAATTCATGACAAATGCAGATCATTTATCCTCTCTATCTTAAACACTTCATGTGGAATGAACTGTGCAGCTTTTATGAATGGGATAACATCAATTACTGTGATTTTATTTAGAATAAGATTTTATCCATTTTGATTTTGAAATGTTTTACAGTCTTGCCAATTTTTTTGTCGGTTGTTGCCCCAAGATCAGGAATGTTTTATAAAGGGGGAAATAACTTTTTTTTTTCAAAGATATCTTATATCCAACAAATTCCACTAGCTAATAAAATGCTTCTAAAACTAGTTTTCAAATGAATAGCCCTGACTGAAAAAAGTTGAAATATTCAAATAGAAGTATAAGTATGTGAAATGTATGGCGAATTAAGAATTACTATTTATACTAGCTAAGAAAATTTTTGTAAGTTCTACACTATTTGGCTATTGCATCTGTCTCTTTTAAAGAACCTACTAAGGACTTTTTGAGTTGAATGTTTTAACCAGACAGCCTAAGTAGAATTATCTGACTAAATGTAAGCGAGCTGTGTGTTTAATGTCATCAATTTATGTCTTTGTTTTGTCCCAATACAATTGATCTTATTAAATATTGTACAAGTTGTATGCCAAATATATCTTATAAACTCTTATTAGCTTTGAAAGTAACATACTTTTGTAGCATGTCCTTGGAAGTATTTTATGTACGATTTGACAAGTGATTTGGTTTCCAAACAAAGATTTTGATGGCTTTGGATTCTGTATTTTATTTCAGATTATGCATTTATTCTTTTAGAAAATAAGACCATATGATGAATATATGTATATATATGTAAATCTAATGTCATTTGGTTTTAATTCACAAAGTTGATGAAACTGTTTTCTTAATAATTTATTGTACAATATTTTTATAACATTTCATAATTATCTGAAATCTATTTAAAAGAAAAAAAAAGAAATATTTTTTTTTTATAAACCATTCATGTTTTATGTATATTTATAAATTTTTATCATGAATTCTTAAGTTGTCAATCTTAATCGGATGTAAAATAAAAATGAAAATAATGTATTAAGAAAAATTCGGGAATATATGCCCTCACTTGCGTTTTGGATTGAAAAAAAATGGGGGGGGGGAATCATCGATGATAAAATAAGAAGTCATTACCATTTTTTTAAAGTGCGAACCGCAATGATGAAGTCGATGCTATCATAAATAACGACCAATCATGCATATTTTGAAGGGTTTTCATCTTTGATTACAGAGGATTTTTTTTTAATTACTTCATTCTATTAAGAAATTTTGATCTCCAGTCACCCGGCGACTTTCAAAATCATAAGCTTATTGATAAATCCTGATTTATTTCTTAAAGATGTCCGTGTTTTACCCAAGGCGACTGGGGTGTTAGTGTGTTGTTTCATGAAGCAAGATCCATAGAAATGCAGATGTGTATATGACCCGTGGTAATTAAAAGATTTAGAAAACCCAAACATGTTTCATGCATTGAACATGTTTATCTCCTCGTTAAAATTAATAGAATGAACGACTCAGATATGCAAAGAATAAATGGTACATCGTAGGTTACGCTACTGAAGACAGAAAATAATTTTCATATTAAATTTAAAACAAATTATTGCAAATAGTACAGTCGGATATGCAAAATTACTTAACGTTAACCGACAGTAAAAGTTTCAGAATTACGGTATGTTGTAGAATACAAATCCATTTGTAAGGCATATTTTACGCGTGTGTGTATGTATATGTGGATGTGTGCATGCATACTGTACTCCAATAGTATTTCAAAGTATCAAAAAGATTTAAAAAAAAAAAAAAAAAAAAGAACAATTACACACTGTGTTGCATTGATTTATCATTTTCGATTCATTATATCTTCCTGAATTACGATCTGTATTTTAATTCTTTTCTCTTTTTTTGTACTTTGAATAAAGATATTTTATTAGTAAATCGTGTTCCGTTTACTTTTTAAAGGTGCACAGTGGACGAAGAATAACAATATAGTGTTCAAAAAAAAAATCCAAAGTTTCCCCAAAACTATAGAGGAATAGCAATAAAGAATAGCATAGGAAAACATTTTCATATCATTTTAAATAATAGACTTGAAACATACCTAATATATAACAAAATAGTACATGAAGCTCAAATAGGCTTTCCAACAAAATTTAAAACATCGGACCACTTATTTGTAATAAAATGCTTAGTCGATCAATATATCAACACTGGTGATAAGAGACTATAGCCTGTTTTGTAGATTTTCGTATTCTTCAATGTATTGTGCAATATAATTATACAGACATAGCAACAATTATGGAAAAGGTTACAAGTTAACTCCTCCGTATAGACCAGAAATGGGAGTTCGACAACTCAAGATGTCAATTGACCAAAAAAGGATTACAAAACAAACTATATTTACTTAATAAATACTCCAAAGATTATTGCTTAGCAGTCAATGCAAGCAAGACTAAAGTTGTTATTTTTAATAAAAGTGATCACCTTTATTCATTCATTCATTCATTCATTCATTCATTCATTCATTCTTTCATTCTTTCCTTATTTCCTCCTATTAGAGACTCGTTTTATACAAAATACAAAGTCAAAGATAGTAAATTTACATATATGCTATAAAGGATGACTGCACTTAAGGACTTTTAAAAATTGCGACAAAATAAATGTAAAAAATGAGCATATTTCTATTAATTGTTGGAATTGGCAATGTCTTAACTGCAACTTTATGTAATTACACCAATGTAAAGTTCATATTTACAAAGATCGAAGTCGTTTTCATTGGTAGGGGTCATTACATTTTCTTGAATCTCCATAGGATAATGAGTACGCCCACTTTTTTACTGACTTAATACATAGTCTGCGCGTGTTTGTCTATTGTTCTCCTTTTAATGGTAGCTGTATATTTATACATATAAGCTTATGTTAAAAGGAGATCAATAGACAAACATGTTTGTCTATTGTTCTCCTTTTAATGGTAGTTGTATATTTATAAATATAAGCTTATGTTAAAAGGAGATCAATAGACAAACATGCGCTCGTGGTTAAACAGACAAAAAACTGTTCCTTCTTGCGACCGCGTTTTCTGTTGTAAACGGTATACTTTGACCTGTTGAATATTATAATTCACCACGTGATTTCTAACCCCAGGTAACTGTGAATACAAGACGCCCGTCATGTGACGTGTAAGGTAGCACGCATTCTGCTAGGCGGTATTATTTTTCCATACCTATTTCAATTCATTCAAATCGAGTGATTTCTCTGAGATATCTTAGAGATTATCGGGTCTCTGCATTACTGATTAATCTACTTGTTAAATCTTTTCGAACACGCACATTGTTGACATCAGTGACTGGTTTATGATTATCAATGGCTACTTGTGGTGGCCGGTTTTATATGTTATATTTTTTTTCCAAAAATGGCGACATGCAGAGAGAGAGAGAGAGAGAGAGAGAGAGAGAGAGAGAGAGAGAGAGAGAGAATGTTCAATTAAAGTACCGCTATTTTAATCTTAGACTACTCATTACAATATTAGATCAACCCTCCATGCATATTTATATATAAGTCTTATCATCAATCAAAGGCAGATAAGTCTAAATTCAAGATATTTGCAGAGCAGTGAGGGTAAGAAAAACAACGAATTATTTTATTGCAACGCAGTTTAAAACCATTATGACAATAAATTTCGATTGGAAATTGATCAAACTATATAACATATGACTTGAAGTAAAATTGAGCGAGAAATAAACGTAACAATAGTGACCGAAAAAGGGCCCAAAATACGGCGTTAAGTGCAGTCATCCTTTGTACTTAAGTGCAAGAGTCAATAAGAAAATGAACTTAATCTGTAAAATATTGATACAAAAAAGACATTCACAAGTCAGTTCGCAATAGAGTTAGTGCACAGGGTCGACAACTGGTCGGTCCCTGTTGTCTTTCTATAATACGCCCCTGCTGCATCTCTTATATAACGAAAATTAAGAAGATGGAGTTCTGGCGAGTCATAATCCGATCGAAAGTAAAGAAGTTAGGGTAGTACGAAACACCCGTGACATTAATTACATGTATTTCAAATATTTTCTCAAAAACACAAAATAATAGCTCAATATAATGTAAAAGTAAATTTTAATATCTAAAGAAAATAATTTAAATCATAACCATAAATTACTAAAGGCAAAAAAAAAAAAAAAAATGGAGTAAAGCGTATGTTGATATTTTCGAAACCTATAAATGTAGGTTTCGATGATTTTCGTTTGATTTTTGTGCAATACAACCCTGTATCATTTACAATTGTGTAACTTGTGTCCCGTTCATAGAAAAGACCTGAAATTTGGACACAGCCATTACCAGTGATCATACTTTATGCCTATTAAATTTCAAGGTCATATCTTAAGGTCAAAGGTCAAATATGATGACGCCATTTAGGATTTTTATCAATTTTCACATCCGTTAAATATACTTAAACTTCAATTAATATAAAACCCACGGTCAAATTTTCATTATTTTTATATTTAATATATATTATATTATTTAAATTGCGGTGTCATGACAATTATACTGCTAAATTTTATTTAAAAATTGTCAGGTCGGATTTTTTTCAAATACATATTTATAGATTTCATTCCAAATAACAAAATATCAGTATTTCAGAAAAAAATGAACTATATGAAAATTTTAGCTTATCTGTTTTTACTACTTTAAGCACCGAGAAAAGACAAATATAAATCACTTGTGACAGTCCTGATAACTCGGTGTTTAGTGAAATGTCGTGGTCCTCAATCATAGTTTCCCACCAGGCATTGCGATACGCAGATGTTTCAGGGCAAACTGTAGTAATGTGCTCGAACACGTACGTGAAAGATATTGCACAGAGGCAGCTCAATTCCGGCGGGGTATTCTATATTCTATAGAAAGGTCCATAGTTTCACGATAAATTAACACAGAACAATTTCATGAATATTACTAGGAATAACCCACAGATGTTTAGGGGGTTTGCATGCGCAGAGGATGTTGAATTGAGCAACCAGGGTCGGTAAGCATTAGGTCGCGCCTAGATACAGAGTGAACCAAGATGACGGAGGATTTCACTGATGTTTTCCACTAAGACTTGTTGGGGAAGAATCCACTTTCGAGATAATCCGTTAACACGTGGTATAAATTGTATTTCAACAGTATGAAATGATGTCCTGTATAAACCCATAATGTATGCATGGTACTGGCATTGAACAGGTAGGAGAACAGACGGACGATGAATATACGCTTTGTAAGGTCGCTGTGTTGAGTTCACAGAGACGGCCCAAAGAATTGCAATTTCTTAATGTCGAGCTCTGCTGTAATCAGGAGGAGACCTAGAGGGCTTCGCACATGTCTGATCTGGTATGATGGGATCCTATAACATGTTAACGACGAAATGTTGAAATGCGTTGAGTGACGTAATGTATTTTGTCCGAAGAACGCAACATAATTCGCTTCCATAAGGAACCGATGGTAAGACCACTTTATTTTTTTTTATAGAGTTTAGCTACTTTTATGGGGTTGAGCTGTTCGGACGTTATAAGTGCGAAATATGCTTGTCGTCCTTTCCTGCAAGCACTCGATGTTTTTTCGCCAGATCTTAATTCTATTCACCCGCCCCCCCCCCCCCCCCCCCCACCCCATTCAAAACATTTTTACATCTTTTTGATTATATGAACCTGTTTTATTATATAATTGTGGAATTTGGGGAACCCTAACATCACGTATACAGGAATAGGACAAACATTTATATGATGTCTTTAAAAATTGGGAAGTGGAAAACTTTGTAAATATTTCTTGGGAGCTGGGAAATAAGTACAAAAGTTGCAATTATCTCTTAACTGGGACGATATCCTTTGTATTTTTTCAATAATTCAGAGTATCTGTCTATACTGACATAGTATGCACAAGTTGGAAATAAGTTCAAATTCTTCCCTGTTACACAATGCGCACAAAGAATTTTTTTGAAAATTTAATCTTGTATGAGAATAAACACGACTTAAAAAACAAGACTGATGAAGACCGGAAAGCGGTCAAAATAATTCAAAAAAGTGTTTTATATTGGTTTTATTTATATACAGTTTTAAAATATATTAATGGCATGCCTGTATATGTATACATAGGATTTACCCAACTGCTGCACGTTTATTTGAATATGAACTATTTTGAATGTGATCTTTCATTCAGGACTTTCTTTCTAATAATTGTAAACGTGTATCCCTTCTGGACCCAAACTTGGAAAAATAAATTATCTGTTTTAAAAAACTATCTATCGATAGTGATGTTGAAATTGTTTTGAAAAGTATTTTTGAATAATGTTTAAATTTGTACATGACTTTTGATTTTGATTCCCAGTAATCTAATTATTTGTAAAGGAAAGAAGGTTAACATGAAAAAAGTAACTTGAGTGAAACCATCATCAAGAATATATGGATTGTTACTGTATGTTTGTTCAAATCATTATCTCCGGGGATAAGGTGGAGTGTGTGCCAACGCACTTCGAAAAAATATCGCACTTTAAATCTTTAAAAAAAAAATCGTTAAATTTGGGACTAAATCTGAGACCAACTCAACGCTCTTCGAAATGATTTTTAAAAGTGCGTTAAGAGTGTACATCAGGACACGTAACGCACTTTAAAAAAATATGCAGAAATTACAAACTCATTCAGAGAGAGTAAGTTTTTGGTTTGAACTTATTTATTGTAATATAATTACAATGGGATTGGGCGCCGGCACAAGTTCTGAAACTTATTTAGCCCTCTCCCTATACAATAATTTACATACAAAATTTTCACATGCAAATTAAATGTCATATAAGTGTATATAGATATAAAGATTCAAAATGATTTACAATAAAGTTTCAGATAACACGTTTTAATGCAAATGTAAACACATAATCAAAATCTTTTTGATTTTTTGATAAAAATATGGACTAAGGAAAACAAGTGATCATTGACAGTATTATTAAGTTTATCATCTCCCCAAGGCAAAATATGTGTATTAACAAAATATTTAAATCGCCAATGCTAAAAACATTATTAAATAACTCGTCTCTGGCTTCAGCATATTTAGTACATGAGAAAAAATAATGATACGCGTCTTCAACCTTACCACATGTACATAAAGGACTTTAAACAATATTATATTTAAATAAGTCGCACTTTAATATGCAATTGTGGCGTAATTTAGTATGAATTATATTTAGAAACCTGTCTCCAAAAGAAAAATATGGTGGTGGAGGTTTTTTGCGACTAAAATATCGTCACAGGTGATAGCATTACTAAAGGTCTTGAGTGAGTCAAGCTCCCTAATATTCAAAGGTAGTGAATTCCATTCGCGTATAACAGTTGGAACAAATGATGATTTGTATATTTGTAATCGACACTTGGGTAGGTAGTAATCTTGAGAATCCCTCGTAGTATAGTTTGACATATTACAAGGTTTTGTTAGGGAATAAATTTTGAATATAAGTGGGTGTGATATTTTTGTCGACCTTAAACATTGTTTTGAGTCTAGCAATTTTACGTCTTGAACTTAATATACTCCAACCTGTTTCGAGATAAAGAGAGTCTTTAGAGGCAAATATCGGTAAACCGGTTACTATTCTGGCAGCAGATAATTGCACTTGTTCGAGTTTTTCAGAGTCCGCGAGAGAACACCCTCCCCAAACCTCTGAAGCATATTCTAAATGTAGCCTGATAAAGGATATATACATAAGAGAAAGTGATTTGTGGTTTAATTTATATTTGCGTTTTTTCATTAGATTTAGCTTTTTGTGTGCTTTTGCTATTATAATATCGATGTATGTCGTCCATTTTAAGTTTTCAGAAAAAGTTATTCCTAGGTGCTTGTGACTTGACATAAATTCAACGGGGCAGTTTTAAAAACTCAGAGAAGGATATTCGGTAGCCTTTTTTGCGTTAAAATACACAGCTTTTGTTTTTAATGGGTTAACTTTAAGAAGCCATTTTTGAGACCATTTCTCAAGTTCTGTGAGATCCTTATTTAAATTATTTTCAGTGATTTTTAAATTATTTGAAGAATCTTGTAAACTATTATCGTCAGCAAAAAGTCTACAAAGGGTAAGCATATTATCATCCACATCATTCACATATATTAAAAATAAAAGAGGTCCTAGTACTGACCCTTGCGGAACCCCTGAATATAAAGTATTAACTTTTGAATATGAATCACGGTACAATACTCTCTGTGTTCTATCGACTAAATAACTCTTAAACCATTTAAACAGTTTGCCATGTATGCCAAAAGTTTGAAGTGTAAATAACAAGCCCTTGTGCCATACTCTATCGAAGGCTTTAGACATGAAACTTTACCCTCATCAATGGCTTTTAAGATACAGTCGTAAGTTTCGATAAGTTGGTATACTGTCGAATGGCCCGGTAAAAACCCTGCCTGATATTTGTAAAAAAGATTGTATTCGTGAAAAAAATTGTACATATGTTTAAATACTATGCGCTCCATTATCTTACCGACACAACTCAAAAGTGAAACAGGTCTATAATTAGACAATTCAGATGGGTCGTCTTTCTTAAAAAGGGGAAGAACATTTGCAATTTTCTTTGAGCATGGGAACATACAATCATTCAATGATTTGTTAAATAATAAACATAAAGGAGTAGCAATTGTATACATTGTGCTTTTCAACATTTTATGACTTATGTCATCCGGACCAATGGCTTTGTTTGGAGGTAAAAATTGTAATGATATCAATGATATCTTGCTCTCTGATGACAATATTGTCTATAACACTATTACATACAGAATACATGTCTGGAAGTTGGACTCCATAATCATCAACACATGAGATCGAAGTAAAATAATTATTTAGAACTTCCACTTTATCTTCATTAGAGAAAGCAATAGACTGTGCTCCGTTATTAGAAGAGTATACTAAAGGGGGAATAACTGTGGGGGATTTAACACTGAATACATCCTTCAAAAGTTTCCAAAATAATTTAGTGTTGTTTTTACTAGCTTCCGTGAGATTGATTTCAATGTTGTTATAGTAGTTATTTATCGCATATTTTTTCATGTTGTTTACCTTGTTTCTAGCTTTCTTAAATTTGGATATATCACATAACTTATTTGACATGTGTGCCTTCTTCCGCAGTCGGTTTCGAATACGAATTTCTCTACGCAATGCCGAGTCAAACCATGGCTTGTCACTTGGTCTAATTACAATAGATTTTTCGGGTATGCATTCCCTAACATGTTTTAAGAAAGTTGACGAAAAATTTTCAGTAACGTTGTTTGTATCGTTAGCTTCAGTAATTAACTGATGCCAGTCTGTACTAGAAATAAGTGTGTTAAGTTTATCAAAATCGGCATGTTTATATAGCCAGACGTTACATGTATAAGCTTTGTTGTAGTTTACACTAGTATTAACAAAATGTAAGTCGCTTTGTGGTCGCTTATAGAGCTTTCAATGTCTATTGTTCCGGAATCAAAAAAAGGAGACATCCTCGGACACTAGAATCGGGTCAATGAGTTTGTACGTGTTTTGTGTGATTCTTGTTGCCTCGCGAATAGTGTTGATCAAAGAAAAGTTCGAGAGAATGTCATTGACTTTATGAGAAGGTGTGATGTTTAGAAAATTAACATTCAGGTCTCCTACAAGTATGATTTGATTGGATATATCAGATACTTTCTCCAATGAATTTGCAATGTGCTTCCAAACGGAAATGTTTGAATTTGGAGGACGATACGTACAACATAGAAAGATGTTAAAGGTAGGGTTATAAATTTCTATCCAAATGCATTCAGTATCGGGGGGTTCTAAGTCGGAGCGTCTTACTACCTTCAATAAATCAGATACAAATACAAGAACTCCTCCCCCAGAAGAATTTCTGTCTTTACGAAAAATTGTATTAAAACCCTCAATTGTTATATCTTTATCAAAAACATTTGAGTCTAAGTGAGATTCAATGAAGCATAAGATATCAAAATCCGGTGCTTAATATAACAAATTTTGAATTTTGTTACGAACACTTCTAACATTTAAATGTAATACATCCAAAGTATGCACAGGTCCAGGATTTGGTTCAATATCACCACACAATAATAGTAACAGGTAAAAAATGTATTCATAGTATTGCAAAAATAAACAGGTTTTTGCGAAGTGCACCATGTTACGCAATAAAAGTCTTGCAAAATTATGCAGAATTTTAATAATTTATAAAACCTTTCATCGCAAAATAAAAAAGTAACTGCTAAACCTCTACATGAGAGGTAGAAAAGACCGATTGTAGCACGATATTGTTCTACAGAGTTACCCATTATCTATAATGTAGAGTAGAGAGTAAGTAAGTAAGTAAATGATTTATTATAGTGACATGTGTTTTATAAACAAATATAGAGACATGTATATTATATAGTAACATAATGGATAAACACCCGGCCCATCGGACCTATATGTCACTTTACAAACATGAATATACAAATAATAGGTTTGCGCATTGCTATTTTTTAAATAGAACAGATTGTCTGCACATAAAAGCTGAGCATAAGAATTTGGCGGCTTGTCTAGGAAAGTTAGATAAGAGAAAATTCGAGAGAGAGAGAGAGAGAGAGAGAGAGAGAGAGAGAGAGAGAGAGCAATTCTCAATTAATTGCTACAGGGAATAAGCAACCTTCATTAACTTGATTTAATCAGCTATATTGTCTATAAATTGTTCAAATCCTTGCCAAATACTTTAGTATGTTTCGTTTTGTTGCAATGAATGACCCTGAATATTCATTATGCATGATGCAATAATTTACCGAAGAAAAAAATCAAATGATTCTCTTTTCATATATTTTTGTAAGCATGGTGAGCTCGAGATTAAAATTAAACGTTGATAATTTTTAAAACGTGTTGATTTAACAAATATTTTATCATGAACATGGATACATAAAAGGATTGGACATCAGGTAGTGCCTATGTACATGTAAGTCCTCTCCCCAAGGATCAAAGTTACAACTGATATTCAATTATGTTTAAGTTATTTAAGTATATTTACATTTTCCAGTGTCTCTGTCTGTGATAACACTACGAATCGATTTTGTACTATACAGCCCAATAAATTCAAAAGACGTATTGTTTGGGGGCGCAAGCGGGTTTACATAATTAATATTATAATATTTAATCGTACAACTGCTGAAAATTATATAAATATAAGTAATAAGTAATCATTCTTTGAATATTATGAGGTGATAATTTCGGTCGGGGCGTGATCAAATCTATCATAAAGCCCTTTCTTCGACCGAAATTATAACCTCATAATACTCAAAGAATGATTCCTTATTCCTTAAATAATAAGTACATAATGTAATAATAAGTACATAATATAATATGAAACAGGATATTGCAACATTAAAGGAATCGGAATTAATGTGGGAAAAAGAAAAGAAATAAAAAAGATAGACACAAAAAATAATTTCTAAAAAGTCTTATAAATAATAGAAATAAACTGAAAATAATTAATATAGTAATGAATAATTATTATATATGAAATATATAATAAAGGAAAAGATATAAGCATTGAGTACATATATAGGTATACTGAGGTATAATATAGGATAATATTATGCAAAATTATTAATGACATAGGTATTGATTAGAATCTTTTTGTTGACTTGATATAGAGTTGAAATGCTTGAAAAATTGAGCATTTAGTTTTATAGGGAAGTTGTCCATCACCGAAAAGTAAAACTTGATCAGAACTGTACGAAAGACGTATAGGGCCACATATAAATATATTTATCTCGTAATTACGAGAAAATATCTCGTTATTAAGAGTTAATTTTCTTGTTATTACGAAAAAATAACTCGTTATTACGAGAAAAGATCTCGTTATTACGAGTTAATTATCTCGTTATTACGAGAAAGATCACGTAATAAAGAGAAAAGATTTCGTAATTACGAGAAAAGAACTCGTTATTACGAGAAAAGATCTCGTAATTACGAGAAAGATCACGTAATAACGAGAAAAGAACTCGTTATTTCGAGAAAAAAATCTCGTTATTACGAGTTAATTATCTCGTTATTACGAGAAAAGATCTCGTAATTACAAGTAAAGATCTCGTTATTATGAGAAAAGATTTATCTAAATAGTGCGTTTTATTGTTCTACTCTCTCTTTATGTAAAATGGATGTAGGCCTAAATAAGAAATTCATTAAATTAGTGAAAGAAATTTTAGAAGAAGGACCAAAGCAGATTGTTTAATAAATCAATTAACCAATCTATTAATATGGAGGATAATTTGTTTCCAGATTCCAAAATGTTAATATACAAAAACAATTATTTTCAATATAGGCTGTGTATGACAATATGTAACACAATCCGGGGTAAATCCCGTATATCTATGATTGAAACTATAAAGTCATCGGTAAGTAATAATATTGTGTTTTTATGACTAGAATTACTTGGTAATTACTTCGGAGTGGGATTGTAATATACGTTGAAAAGTAAAATTACATAAAGTTCTTTCCACTTATTCATATAAGAAAAAATGTCAAATCCGATCATTTTATGTAGAAATTAATTAAATAGTGATCGTTGTTATTCAAAAATTAATAAAAATTGAATTAACGTTTCTGGAAAGAAAAAAAATAGACTAAAAGGGTGAACCAATCGACTTGGAGGTCTTTCCAGAAACGCACAATTTTATATAGATCTTATTTCGTAATAACGAGATCTTTTCTCGTAATAACGAAATAATTAACTCGTAATAACGAGATCTTTTCTCGTAATTACGAGATAAAAATATTTTTTTATGTGGCCCTATTTGTCTTTCGTAGAACTGAGATTGTTTACGTTTATATCATTTTGAAGACTGTTAATGAGCAATCAATGCTCTTTGATTAATGTAAGCTGGACAAGTAGCGGGAAATGAAAGTCATCTTCACATACGTGTCCACAATTATTACAAACGGAAGTGTCACTTGTATGATGGTTAAAAAAGGTGCATGAGCTTGTTAGTTACTGGATTTATTTCTAAGTTGACAGTAAGTAATATTTTCTTTGCGATTTCCAAAATCGTGAATTTTGGTATTTTTTGCTATTTCTACAGTTTGTGTTTAGTTCTTTTTATTATACAATAGAGCACCTCGCAAAATTGTTCAATTTAAAAACAAGAACAAAAAACCTTAAGCTTTACACTGTTAGGTGCAAAAGAAAATGTAATATCCAAGACACTAATTGTTCGTCGGTCGTATATATATATAGTTAGTTCAATTCTGACACCCCTTTTTGTTATTTTTACGAGTGATATGCACTTTAGTTGTGAAGTGATTTTAAAAGGACTTAGACACGATTTGAGCTCAAAATTTTCATTTTCATTTTTCCATTTATAATGTTTATAATGGTTAATATGGGTATCGTTAATGATTTGTCAAAATTTAAAAATCAAATATTGATTTATAAGCAAGATAAAGAGTTTGAAATTCTTTGTTTTGTAAACAAAGCTCGAGCCTTGTTATTGTTTACATTCGTGTTTAATTGGTATAAGTTCCAATCCAAGGTATAAAAACCAACATATGTTGCTTTTCTCTGTTAATAATATTATCTATGAACACATTGAATCAGTTTATCTTGTTTGGCACGAGTCATTTTGTCAAAATGTTATTCTATATTTTACAATATTTGTAAACAAACTATAACGCGAAGACTTGAGCTTTGTTTACATAACAAGGAGTTCTTATCTCTGTATTTCCCTTATGATTTGACTTCCAACATTCAAATTTTGGTCAATCGTTCAAAATGCGCAAGTAAACCATTTTATACATAAAAAATAAAAAATAAAATTTTGATCTCAAATCGTGTCCAAGTCCCTTTAAGTTACAAAATCCTGAACACTCATATACTCTTTACAGTCAGTTTCTTTTTATCTATTACAGTAGTAGGTGCTCAATGCAATCAAAAGGGGGTTTTCTATACTAATGTTTCGTGTCATAGTGGAATATTGGGAACCTCTGCTACCTCCAACATATACCTGACATAAAGATCTTGTTTATTCTTGTCGGTCATTTCAACAAAACCATAATTTAAAAAAAAATACTTATGTCATTATCATTATGGTTATAATTATCTGAAATTAAAAAAATTACTGGAAAAAAACCCTTTGTTGGACTGCAAACTGCCAGTCATGAAATTGAGAATGGGGTTATTACAGCTGCGCATTTAAAACTTTTTTTATTTTATTTTATATTGCTGATCCTGTAAAAATGGCGGAATCTGCCTGCGGTTGATCTGCAAAGCTTACTCGATGAAAATTACGTTTTACACACAATGGAAACTTGAAGTTGATAAGACAAAAGATTTTTTTTTTCTTAGGTACATGGAATACGAAAAAGGTACAGTTTTTTTTCAATATACAATGTGGAATGTTTGATATCCATGAAAGCACACAAAATTAATACTAAGTTATCGCTTCTATGCTGTTTTCATTAAGGGTTATAATTACTTTAACAATATGTTATTTTCTTAAAATGTAGTGGAAAATGACGAAAAACATTATGAAACATTTTCTATGAGTTTATCGAAAAGGAGAATAAGGACACAGCCGCCGCCCACAACAAAATTAATATATTTGTGTGAAATCGCAAAATAGAGTTATAATCATGTTAAATTTATTGTAGGCGATTGGTTGCGGGAAAATTTATCTGTTTGTGAAACTATTGAATATTTTTATCTTTTGCTTTTTATATTTTAAGAAGATTATACAGGAACTGCATTTCAATGACGTCACAATTACAATTGTAAATATTTAATGAGAAATTATGAATATATTCTAAATTCTTGGGTATTCTTGTACAAGTTTACGCTGAATTCATTTTTAGTGATATTTTGAAATATAATTTTTACATTCTAATGTGTTTTGCATCAAATTATGTGATTTTTTTTAAATGTCTCTAAATCCAGCAACCTAATCGCTGCGTATGGATTTACATGTAATTTACATAAGTAGTTCCCAAACATTGATCTTTCTAATCTCTTGATCTCTTTAAAATATATTTTATATACATGTTGTTAAAACATCATGTTTTACAATTATTTAACAATAGGGTTGATTCTCTTTTCAAAAGCAAAATTTAAAAAAATAATTTTACGGATTATATTTTCAATGCTCATCTCAACAGTCTATGTGATAACCAATTTAAACCAGTTTTAGCTAACCGCTGTTTTTGCTGTTACTAATTTACTCCCTCCGTATTATGCAATTTATACTAATTTATTTAGTAAAATAATTGATTTCATCAATAAGGAAAAGTAAATAAAAGCATTAAAAATAAATCATTTATTGCTTTAATAAAGAAATGTATGTTATATAGGAAAAATAAGAAATATGCGAAATTGATTTTTACTTTTGAAACTTTTGAAATCTTTATGAAAATATTTGGATTGACTTTTATGATATATGGAATAAATGTTCGTTATCCAATGTACATCAGTGTTTATACGAGAATGATCACTAAATTATTTTTTAATATAATATTATACGTGGGCAAAGTAAATAAAAAACCCATCGGTATTCATTACTTACATATATTTGTATTTCATGACAATTTTGATGTAGTTAATGATGTTTCTAAAAGTGCATCATTTTCAATAAATGACAATGTTAAATGCAGTCTTCTCCAAAATTAAGGACATAGAATTTAATTGTGAAACAGAACTGTATGTTATTCAAATATTTCAAAACACAATCGAACGTTCAGCCTTGGCACAGTTCTTCCTATTCGTATTTTTTTTTTAAATGAACCTTTAAGGTACTTGATCCATATTAGGAACAAATTTCCTAACTTTGAATATCTATCATGTATTAAATACTCTGATATTAATTCAAAGCATTTTAGAGTAGAAAAGGGTTTATCAAGAGAAATTTTCAAAAATGGTATTACCTAAGCAGTAATCAATTAATTAAGATTGCATTAATATGGGGACAAGCAAATTTTTGAAAATTAAGATGTAAATACTAAGAATATCAATAAATGCTTTGGTGGAAAGATGTAATTAATCATTAGGAATAGAAAAACTATTGGAAACAAATTTTATACTTGATAGATTTTTTTAGAAATGATTTATTTTATAGATAAAAGCAAATGGGGGCAATTTTTCAAGAACAGGAAAAGGTCATTTATTAGGACACGTTCCGCTCTTACATACTAATACTTAAACATGAAAATTACATTTAAGTATACTGAGTATAAACCCAGACATATCCGTTATGCATCCAGATACATTGAATCGAGGGCCATTATGGATATTTTAAATTATATATTACATTATATATATTTTCTGTTCAAAGTCTTCTGTCGAAGATGAAAAACACTTTTTGTTAGATTGTCAAATTTATGAAAATAAAAGGAAAAAAATATTTTGATAGATTTTTATAATGATCACCAAAATAATAATGATACGGATTAATTGTTCAAAGTGTTGAATCAAGATTACCGGATAAAGTTAGCTAATTTTATAAATAGGCCTTCAACCGTAGAAAAAATCTTCTGGGTGTGTTAATTTATATAATTTACTACAAAAAAAGAGACTTATTGGTCCAATGATCCGGGGGCAGTCTGGTTTAATGTTTATTCTTTTACCATATGAATTACAATGATTATAATATCATTATAATAAAAGATAACTTACTTACTTACTTACTTATTTACTTACTTACTTACTTACTCTTACTTAGTTGTCTTGCCTAGATGGCTGAGTGGTTAGCGCTATAGGAGAGTGGGTTCCAGAGGTCGTGAGTTCAAGCCCCGGCCGGGGCGGAGGTGGAGCTCCAATATAGTGAATTTCCTTGTGCTTTATATATATATATATATATATATATATATATATATATATATATATATATATACATACACACACAAACACACACACACATATATAAGGCTGTAAGATAATGAGAATCCTTCAAGTTGATAGAAACTATTGAAGGGAAAGTCAGACTGTATAGTACACCTCTCAATGAGAGACTGGCATGATGGGGATTTTTGTTTTGTTTTGGGGGGTTTTTGTTGTTGATTTTTTGGAGGTTTTGGTTTTTTTTATTTTGGTTTTTTTTTTTTGGAAAAGGGATAAATTGAGAACGACCTTTACTGCATTTTATAAGTTTTGTTTGAAGAGGTAAGAACGAAAAATGTCCAGTTTCTAGATATTAGATATTGTGAAACCCAACTTTTTAATGTTTTCTGAATTCAAGTCAGATCTCTGATATTGAATTTATTTCAAATATTTTTATATTTCACATTATATGTATCTCATCTTATATATGTTTACCTGAAGACGAATGTTTAAATCCAGAAAGCGCTTGTGATAAAGAAAAAAATAAAACTTTGGAACTGCTGAAATATATGTCAATTGTACTTAAAGTCTTGAACTATTATGGTAAAAAAAATAAATAAAAATCACGTTTTCACTACCTAGGAAAGGAAAGTTCAGAAAGATTTATTATGCATTTACTGAGTCTTGTTGTATAAAATATTCAATTTGATGCCCTAGCTACTGATCATGTGCTGTGTTGAAATAAAGTACATGTATATAGCAATATAGTGGTTTGTATTAAATGAAATCCGTTGATACAGCTGCAAATAGAGCATTTATTATGTCAAGTATCTTGATTTTTAAAAAAAGCAAACAGTGGGTTTTAATCAACTACTAATATTATCGTATTAATTCATTACAAATTCATTACAAACCTCAAACAAACGATTAAAATCCACACTATTAAAGTCAGCCAGAATCCTCTATCATCAGCTCCATCGCTTAAATAAACTAAATCAGGCAGACAGCATTTTAAAAAAATCCCAGTATACTCCCTGATCTAAAATTTCAAAAAATCCAAACAGTGGAACGAATCGAACAATAAAAAAAATCTAGAAAGTCAGCCAAAGCACCAATTTTGACCCCCTAAAATCAGATGCTTGGCCAACACACGCCCCAAGAATTTGTTAAGGTTACCCTCCCCCCTTCCCAGCACATAACGTTAGCCATACTGCTTTGTGGGCATTGTATGGGATTATGCTGTTTATAGTCAACTTATGCGTTGGGTAGGCTTGATAAACTATATACATTTTAGATCTCAATTCTCTATCTATAATGACATGTGATGGTCTATATTATGTATATTATTTTTTTCACAAAGGAGTTCAGGATGATCAAGATGAAAACAACGTGGTACGCTATGTGGTAGACCCAACCCTAAATCGTGACAGACACTCCTTTAACAATTATAGCGACACGATCTAACACCTATATTAAATGAACAACTCCTACAAACCCATTCACATAACATATCCCGCGATATCGATTTTTACTATTTTTGCTAGCGAAGTTTACGTGTGCTACTAGAGATGCTGATCCTACGCAATCCACTCCGTACGGTATGTTTCCAATGACGTCATTCTTGAACTAGAACAATTGAAAATTTACGATACGCCTTTTTAATCACATGTGGTTCGATAACTTCGTAAATGACTTAGTAAAATGCGCAGTTATTTTTGAACGTGTGCGTCGAAAATTATAAATAAACGAGAAATTCCCTGTCGTTGAAGAGGACCGAAGTATACGTAATAGTTTAATTCTATGAATTAAAATGTATCCCCCGCAATGGACAAATGTTTAAAACTGCTGGGCTAAACACATCGTAAATTGTTTTCGTGCTCCGAGTGAAGTGTAATGGCTTCAACTTCAGCTGACGTTCTTTGTACAATTGTGAATCGAATTCATTGTGCGTGGAACAGCAGCTAAAGTTGTCGTTTTCTTCACCATTAACACACACTTTACGGCCATTTGTCTATACTCTTTGTTTATTCATCTGCTCTTGAGTTCATCATGATTGTGCTGGTGAGTTTTGTTATAATGGTAAAAATCAATCCGTACAGCTGATCGGATATGGCATTCATAATATGTCCACAGTCGAGTCTTAACAGCATTGTGAAAGTGGCTACAATTTGTCTTTGGATCATTTAGAGAGAGAGAGAGAGAGAGAGAGAGAGAGAGAGAGAGAAGGAGAAGCAGCAAACATATATCGATTAGAAAATCGTTCGTTTTAAAGTGGATTGTAAAATGACATAAGAGTAAATTTAGCTATGATAAAAATATATATCTAGGCTATATATATGATCAATACAAAAAAAGTAAAGATGAAAACTCCGCAAAAACAGGACTTCCTTTATCCTTTTTTTTAATTATTTCAAGAAATCATGCAGAAATTCCCTTTATTAAAAAAAAAAAAGGTCTTTGTTCATGTGGAATGAAACTGACTACAGGCTTTTATCTTATTTTATCAACACAACGTACATGTGATTCTAAATTGATCTAACATGATAAAATCTGTGATATATGTTCAGTGTATATACACCGTATATACAAATTCTGGCAATGCAGATGTGCGATTTTTTTTCTCCAAATATCTATACAACCAATAAAATTAATAACTCAAAAATAATACGATTACCTATAAATGTAAATGTCATTGTCGTGTATTCACGATTCAGTTGAAAAAAAAATGAATTAAATTCAAAAGAAAATAAATTATAGCCTTTGGTGTTTTCTTGCTAAAAATATCCATTGCAATAATTTTTGTTCTGGTGGAAGTAATGATAATAAAAGCAGTATTGATTTACATTTATTCAAACTTTGATTAAAATTAATTTTTTCATCGCCTGATCGTTGATCAATCTCGAGAAACCTTAAACTTGATCTATTGTTTTCTAATATGAGTTACACAGTAAGTCTTTAAACAATAACACTAAGGTCATCGTTAAGAGGGCTCGATGGTCTTGGGCATTTTAAGACAATATAAATCTCCTTAAGAAGAAGAGCACTATATTTAATTTTAGGACAATACCCAAATTTAAAAGATAAAATAAATTAATGTTTTTCTTTATAAAATGATAGTTTATAGCTAAACAAAGAATTTCTCAAACTTTTAGGTGGATCTGGTGATTAATTTGTTGACCATCTAGCCTCCTTAAGTCAATTAAGATTCTTCACAATATAAAAGTTTTATTATAACATTAAAACAAAACTCAAAATGTAATCAAGGACAACTTTCATATGTGTTATGGCTTCATGTACGTACGTATTTTGATTAACTGTCAATCTATGATTAATAAGTATTTGATGAATGACTAAAATTCCCACTGAATCTGAAGTATCTTTCACGATACTGGGTCCAGAAGTTGGGACTTATATAATATCCTTTTTAGAACCGTTTAGCTGGAATTTAAATTTAAGAAAAAGTATTCTTGAGCATATGTTTAGGATAGCTATCGTCAAAATGTTCTTTCTTTTTTCGTTTTTGAAATATAAAAGATCGAGAAAATTGCCTCCTGACCCGTTGAGACGTCAGACTATGTAACATATGTTTGGGAAAAAAAACCCATCTTTGTTGTTGAAGAGAGTTACGTGTAATATAAACAAGTTCACGTTAATAACGAATAAAAAAACATTGATTTTTAAAGAGCTCAGAGTTAAAACTTGTGCCACTTAAAAGTGTGGGCCTTTTCATCTCCTTGTTCTGAAAAATATCAAATTCATTAAATATATATATATATTATTTTAAACATTTTTGCTTAACAGCTGTTGAAAATTCCTTACTGTTTTGACTTCATGTACGAAATAAAAATGTTAAGGAGTCGGTCCTTGTTTTCACTAATGGGCTGTTTGGTTGTTTATTTCAATCATATCCTGTTTAATTTCGGTAATCAAAAGATTTCATGCTTCCGTTAGATTCGGCATAATTCGGTGTTTATGAAAACATCATCATGTAGGGTGAAAACCCACAAGAAATTTCTTTCGCATCCGTTAAATCAATTTTGTATAGTATTGTTTATTAAAGTGCTAAATATTTGATCCTTTTAAAAGTCTCTTCTGAGGTCCCTTACTTGAAAGGCCAATATTCCTATCCTTATTTTGATATCATATGAATGTTTAATGACTTATTTCACAAAAACAATATAAAGAAAGAAAGAAAGAAAGAAAAAGAAAGAAAGAAAGAAAGAAATAGGTTTTCTACAAGCCATTTTATTTGGTACAAGCGCCTTTGCACTTATTTTTTTCGTGCTGCAATAAAATGTCTAAGGTGAGAGCCAGTGTTAAATTTCTCTGCGTCACATTGAATCCAATACGTATATTAATTCAGAAAATGAAATGCGACAATTCTTTGTATAATGCGATGGCAGCAGCCCTAACCTACACGTTAAATGATTTAAAACTAGCTGGGCTTGGCTTATCCTTTTTCACTAGACATTTCTTTAGAAAAATCTATTCATGGGTGACAATGCGATAGCTTTGATGACTACAATCGTACTAAATGACGTCATCAATATCCCCATTTTTTAAGGTATCAGATGTACAATTGAGCCTGAGGGCTCGGGATTTTCCGGAATTATCTCGGTAGATTACGGAGATTGAAATAAATTTTCAAAATGTCGAAATATTTTTTATTTAACATAACAGAGAGTAAAGAATAAACAATTGATGCGTAAAGTTAAGCAAGACTTTTTTTCTTAATTTTAAAACAATATGTCGAATTTTCAAGATTTTGTAAACATTTTTAAAATGTACAAAAAAATTTATTCATTGTGGACTACTGATTTATTTCTCCATAGCTTTTAAACCAATCCCATTACGAATGTTTTCCTCATACTTTGTTTACAAATAACATGTTTGTACTAAACATATTAAGCATAAACACATCTTTTCTTAGCGGTGGACCTTCCTTATACGACTATTCTTAGAATAAGGTCTTGAGCAAAAGCTGAAAATCTTGTAAATATCACGCCGATTTGGAGAAAATCGGAAAAAACAAACAGTAAAAGCCACAAATTAATAAAAGCTTGTTGCAAAGCCACGAGTGCGACAACATCTTCGGTTTGTTTTACCACAAAATGGTTTAATCATTAATATGAAAAGATTTCCTTAAACCTTTAGAACGATTTGTTCTAATGATAACGACTCTTTCTTTTTTTTTTTTTAAAAAATGAATGCTAGTAATAAAATTGTACCCTGATTCTTATAATTTCAAAGGAGAGTGAATAAAAATGATGCCATATTGAGTTGGGATTGTTTATTATCTTAAGAGTTGATTCAACGCATTATCGATGATTTTAGACCTCATGTACATGTAACATCAAATGATAATCTTTATGAATGAGAAAGAATAGAATGTGTTAATCTTAGTTCTATGAAGGATACGCATGCGAAAAAAGTGATGTCACTATATAAACAGGTCAGTGGGGCTCCGTAATTTTTAATTTTTTTTTTTTTTTTTTTGATACTGTGATTATGCAAGTTATATGCAACAAATAGATAACGAGAACATCTTTTTTATTCGTATAGTTATTTGTGACTGCAATTTCCCAAAACTACTTTCTATTAAGGACATTTAGGGGCGGGTCCAGGAGGAGGCCCAGTTGTAGGCAGGGGGTCTAGGGAAAGCCCTGGTGGGGGCCCAGGGAGCTAAGCCCCCCCCCCCCCCCCCCATGGCTCCTGGGTTTTAGATATTTTAGAGATTCTAGATGGCAAAATGAAGTCTTAATAGTGAGGCTTTTGTAATATTTCTTCTCGAGATAATCCTTTAAAAGTAATGAAAATACAAATGTTTAAAGGTTTGTAGACCTGCAGTTATCCCATAAAAAGTCTCTATCTTGCAGAAATATTTAGAAAAAAAATCTTTTATTTTTTTTACTCATAGGAATGGCTGTAAATTAATCAGTTAAAAATAAATCAAGTTCCATGGAACGATGTAAATAAAGTTTAAAACATGACAACTATGCCAGCTTGTATTATAATAAACATGGAAGAGTCGTTAAAAACACTAGCTATTTTAACCAATTACTCAAAAGTGGTTGATTGGGGACATTTGAACACACGGGGAGCGGGGCTAAAATGGGTTTTCTATACGTTACACCATTGAACCCACGGGTTTTCTTCATACTACACCGTTGGAATCAGTCTAATGTTATAGTATAGAGAAATCCCATGAGTTTCCAAAAGGTTGATAATTAAGACTCAAAAGTTGTTCTTTTTTTGTCATGAGGAGTATGATTTAACTTTATTTTGACAAATAAGGTGGGGGACGCGTTGGATTGCCATTAAAAGATGTGAAAGTACAGTAGGTTGTAACAATATTTAGAAGCGCCAGACATCTTTGTTGAAGATTTTTTTGAAAATTTTTGACAATTCTTTTAGTTTTTCTATATTAAAAATATCCATCGGCTTGTTAAACTTAGTCTAAGATATCATTATGCTTCTCAAAATTTACAATGTCGTTTAATTGTTCTAATAATCTTACTGGAGTGGGTTTCGGGCCATCTGAAATTGCATTCAATAGCACAGAGATTTAAGTGTGATTTTACCGGTTATCTAGTAACTGGACTGAAAAAGTTATTTCTAGACTTTCGAAATCGAAATAACTTGTTACCTAAATTGAAAAAAAGAAGATTAGAATAAATGATATTTAGATTGACATTTTCAAGTATCTTAGAATGTGTGGATTATTTTTAGAGCATGATACTTCCATGACATGGAACAACAATCCCACTCCCATAATTAGCTCGTCAACATCAGTGGGGTCTAGCTTTGTTCTTCGCAACTGCTGAATTGCCTTGAATTTTGTCTCAATAAACTTGAAGAAATATGGGGGTTTTTTTCCAAATGTACCTCCAAGAAATCGATCATCGATCTTCAGTAACCTAGAGCTAGGCATCGACTGCGCCTACATACAAAATAGAAAAATCACTTTAATTTGCGCTGGATTCTGAACATTACTCTGAACTAGATTACCATTTTCAGTATTTGAAATACTCACTGGCCACATAATGGCGGACATTTCTGCTATTTATCTTGGAATGAAACTTTCGTGTCCAATTATGATTTAAATTGATCAACAACTGAAGCTAAACAAGAATTTTGTCGAAGGTGTTTTCATCCTTGAAGTACTAAGTAGTTCGCGATAAGTCACATTGTGAAGTGCATCGATCAAAAAATTGATCAGTCAAAAAATGCCATTATTATTGTTGAAATTTGAATGGCAGTGTCACTCTTTTGTGTTTTACCTTTATTTCTTAAACAGTAAAGATTTTCGAACTGCAAGACAGGTATGGCAAGGGCACGAGATTTGAGATATGATATGATGTAAATTTATTAATTTTTAAACTGTGAAACCAAATTGTTAAAGCGATATTTTTGTGACACGTGTTAAGTAAACAAGTGTCATGAACCCCATTTTGATACATTGGTAGCTGCAATAATGTAGCCCTCTCCGATTTTTTTTTTTATATCTGATGTTTACCGGAGAGGGCCACAATTCAACAGGATCTCCGTAATGGTACAAAATTATTATTTTTAATTCGACTGAGTTCGGTCTAAAAAGATTGTTTTAATGTTTGACTTCTTTTAGATAAAATGATTTTTTAATTCAGGTTGAACAATGATAAAGGTTGTCTCATAAAGGTAGACCCAGTGTTTTAGAAATTTGTGTCAAACCAAACTTTTTTGAACAGTTAAAACAGCTTATAAACTTACTAAAAATGCCAAAATATTTATATCTTTGCACGCTTATTTTCCTGGTCTAAAAATTCAACAGTCAAATTTTAACACAAATTATTTATTAAATTATGCACCAAAATACATCATGGTGCTTATAATTTAAGAAAATGTATTGATATTCATTAAATTAAAAATGTCTTATTGTTTTTCTACAGAAAATATTTAAAAAATTACATTTATTCTTAACACGACCTTCCAAAATGCAATATCCTGGTGTCGGCATCGGCGTGGACCTGGTAAAAGTTTTTGGAGCAGGTCCTGCATCTAAGTCATTACTTGTCCTATCTTCACCAAACTTGCATGGATGATGCATCTGGACATACTTATGAACTTATTTAAAGACTTGGATGCTGAATCTGGCCTTATCTGGGCCATGTATTTCAGTAGCTGCTATAATGTAGCCCTCTCCCGAGAAAAAAATCGGGAGATTAGAGGGCTACATTATTGCAGCTAATACATGTACCTTGGGTCCTAATGTCATTCATGTTAAAAAATAAAAATGCCAACCTAAAACGTTGAAAACGTTTTATAAATAATTATAGTTGTTTGTTTTCTTTTGTAGTTTTGTATTGATGTTCAGCATATATAGTTAAACGTTCTTAATGTTAGATTTAAAATTGAAATGTATTGTATATTATAAGTAGTTTTGCAGTATCGCACTTTGTGTATCAAACTAATTTTTAAATAATAAATTACAAGAAACGTTATCTAGCAATTGTACATGTTCAACAGAAGAAGGATCACATGGCCCGGAATAATTAATAATTATGTAAATTAAAGCTGAGTACACAACTCATATCTAATAATAAACAATCGATCATAGGTATTGTCTTTGTGTTTAATTATGGATTAGAGAAGAAATATTTTATTTGCGGATGAAAGAAGTGAAGTAGAAAATAATTATCTCTTGAAGAGGGGTTATTATACTTCATTCATGCAAGTGATCTTTAAAAATTTAGAAAAAAAAATCACGCCTTTGTCACAAAAAATATCCAAACTTCCGAGAAAACTAGTACTCGTGTCTCTTTGTGACACACTTATCATCTTTGTTTATATTTTAAGTGTAGGGGTCTTGGCTGCCTGCCGTCCCGCCTCTGTTTAGTATTTTATTGTTTAATTGTTTCCATAGCTCGGTAATTCCGTTACAAGAATACCGTGATAAGGGTTTACATGTAAACCATATTAAAAATGTACAACATTTTAAAACTTTCCTGAATAAGATCTTGTTTGTACAATTGTATTACACATGTATTATCTATATTAGCAGATACATCATCCCAATTTTTTGTCATATTCAATCTTCTGCTAATTATCCTTACCAAAACCAAAACGCCCAACAATGGATAAATAAAAATTGGCAGGATGTACTTGCCTCAATGAATGTGCACTCTGATGTTAACTGATAAAATTATTGAGATAAATGTTTGTTTATTACAATATGTACCCATGGAAAATGTATTAAAAAGTCCTACGAATAAAAGGTTAACTAGCACTGACTTTTACAGGTATTGATTTTCATCGATTGGACGCCCCCCCCCCCCCCCCTTCATACTGCTGGATCCGCCTCTGCATGCGTGGTACAATATGTACTGTTATCCCCCCCCCCCCCCCCCCCCCCCGAAAAAAACAAAAACAAAAACAAAAACACACACAAACACACGCACATATATAACTTGATTGGGGAAGAACCATAACCGCTGTGTAAGAATGCAGACGAAAAGAGTGTTTTGATCTATACACGAGGAAAATACACAGCGGTTTATGGTTCCTTATACTCGTCAAGGGTATCAATGAGCTTGTGGGAATAACCTTGTGGTCTAAACATAGTTATCTCGTCACTGATGACGCGTTATAAGACTGGAGACAGTGGACCAGTTAAATGTAATTTCACTCGTAACTATTCGACAATTTCCGCTGGCCCCCCAAAAATATATCTCAGGGAAATGGCCTATTGCCTGACTCAGCATATCTCGGCATATTCTAACATTTTGTCTTGGCAATGCCTGTCTGATATGCGCGATATCCTTATGATAGAGACAGAGGACAAGTCCAACATTTTGGCGACGGAATCAACCGAAGTCTTCCGAACGAAGTGTATGTATTAGATACCATTTCCGCTTTTGTGCGCATGTGTACAGCGGAACTAAAATTTGGGAGGATACACAGTAAGTAATTCAAGGGCAAATCAAATCGGGATTAAATCTAACGTATCTTATCCCATCAACAATTTGATAGGTGTATGCCTCTCTTGTGTCTTTCTAGTGACGTTGTTGCAAATACTTGCACTGATTTATCATGCAGGATAAACCAATTCACAGACCTCTTTCTTTTTGACAGAGCCGGTCATTGAATCAAGATGAGCTGTGTAAGATTTGTTTCCTGTGGTGTTGCTGCAAGATGCATGGTACGGTATTAACATTATTCTCTCATAGATCTAAGTTTGATTTATGCTTGAAAATTTTATCTGTGTTATTGTTAATAAATGACAGAGGCGATGAGCAAAAGACTTCGAGTTGAATGTCTTTTGTGTAAAAGTGCAAATGCCGACAGTTAAGAAATACCAATATAGATTGTTCTATGGCAAATGTTTAAAGGAATTAAGTAACTGGTACTGTTGTACTTTTTGTTTAGCATAGGGTAGGCAAATTTATATTTATTGTTGTATTAGAATTTGACATCAAGGTCATGTCATTGACACTGACAGGAGAGGTATAGACTTGTTCATTAGAGAAGTAAACTAACAGAGCCTTCATTCTCTTTGCAAACTGTCATGTTTAAATTCTAGATATGTTTATACCACATCTGGTGACAGTTTATGCAGACTTGTGTTGAAGTTGTGAGACATGACTTTCATATTCTTGAAAGTTATTTCCCTTTGTTAGTGTATCAAGATATCCCTTGTAACTTATCTGTAAATATCCTCAATATTGCATAATAATGGTTATAATTAAGGAACAGCAATATAATTTTTCTCTAAAACTTTTACCTTTTTTACAGAGAGGAGCATCTGTCAACCTCACTAGACCAATGACCAATGCTGTTGTGGCTCAGAGATTTGAGGTAATTTTAATCATTTTATCTGCATAAGGGCATCACCATAATATTTGATGCCATTCAATTCAATAATACTGTATTACAGTGCTCCAAGTTGCGACTAAAACAGTCAAATTTGTGAGTCTTGTGACCAGATATTTGATTTTGTGACCAGAAATTAAGAGTATGTTGCATTTTCGCGACTGAGAAAATTCTTACTTAATTCTTATTGTCTATCATATGGTCGGGATCGAAGTATAAGTAATTTTTACTAAACTCTCAGTCAATGTTAGAAGAAATACACTTGGGTATTATGTGAAAGTGTCACTAGGATTTAGATTAAACAGTGACAGCATGGCAGAAACCAAAAATTTGGATTATTGCATTTTGGATTTACAAAGAAAGGAAATGAATCTGATAGTACTAAAAAAGATAAAAGATTAAAGTAAAGGAATAAGTTTGAACAAATAAAGATCCCCAGTATGTATATGGCATATCCATTTGCATCCTTGTCAAACATTCGAATTTTGCTACAACTTGATGTACTTCTCACAAGGATGAATATGTCGCAATTGGGAAAAGTATAGGCATGATTTCTGAACGAACTCAAGCATGATTAGGTCTAATAAATAGAAATACAGAAGACATGCAAGTGTTTATTCCTTATTTTAGAATATACCTGTGTCATTTACAAAATGCTTTTACCATGGCGAATGAAATATTTCTTGATGGAGACCAAACATTTTGAAATGGTGACCAGAAAGAAATATTGGTCGCCATTTGACTTGGAGCACAGTATAATAACTGTGTATTGTGTTTTGTTCACAAAGAACATTTTATTTTGATACATATTTTCATTTCAAATATAATGGCAAAGGACTACATAGAGTATTGTGCATTTCTTGCCCAAAAACTAAAGTTCTTGATAGAGCTTTAAGATGGTTGAAAAGTAAGTAAATGATAATCACCTCAGTGATGTCATAATGTAGAAATTGTCTTATTTTGATGAATTAATGTTTTGGAACAAAATATGTCCGTTTTCTGCCGGTTTTTCTATGATGTGTATAATTTTATAAACAAAAACAAGTGAAAAATATTGCGCTACCTGCACTCTATACTTCCCAAGGCAAAATATTGAGGAAATGACAATATTTTCATTTATTTTTTATTTTTTTGCAAAATTGGGGGAACTAGCCCGTTTTAGTGACATCATAGATGAAAACTATTGGACAATAATGACCAAAATCCAGATTAATGTGATATTCATTCTCTGTATAATGTTTTATGAAGATTTGATTTTGATACAGTACCATTCTGATGGGGGAATAAGATGACGCAAATGCATAATGGTTTAAATAGTAAAACACAATTTCAAATTTAGCTTTTTCCATCAAAATTTTTTTTTTATATATTATAATGTAATTTTGAAAAGCACAATTTCAAACTTTTTTCAGTCTGAATATGTAACAAAACACAACGAAAATTTTTAAAAAATTGCCTCAAGCTTTGGTGGTGTCGAACCTTCAACCTGAAATACTGATTTCCATAAGCTTAACTAAGGTCTGGTGCTCTAACAACTGAGCCATATTAGTCACAACAAAATGCTTTATTTAAATGCTTTATTGGACTTTGGCTACAAATTTACCGACTTGTTTTATTTTCATATAATATCTTCAGTTGACAGGAAAAAAGAATGTCTTATTGATGAATTGGTGCTAGCAAAGCATATAAGTTGAAGATTTTATTTTTGATGCAATCTTGAATTAATATATTGATTAAATTAGTAATTTATTCACAGCTCATGGCACATAGAATTCAAGCAGGCTTAATAAAAACATTACTGTTGTTGTTTGAGGATTCGTAATTATTTATTTTTTTTTTTATTATAGACGAGACAGTTTAGAACAACAGCAACACGACAGGATATTGATCAAGCTGCAAAATACATCGGAGCTGGAGCAGCCGCTGTAGGTGCAGCTGGATCTGGTAAGGAAATTTATAGGAAGATTCAAGATTTATCCCCTTTCAACAAAATCGTGCCAATATGGCAAGTAGGCGGACAATTGTATGATATGAAAATAAAAGTAGGTGAGAGTATCTGCGGAGATATTATGAAAGTCTTGCTCAACCACATGCTTTGTCTACCCAACTCGGCTTTGCTCAGAGAGAGAGAGAGAGAGCATGTGGTTGAACGTTACCAATTATGGAAGTTTTTTTAAATAATACTAAAAATTAAGACATTTGTAAAACAAAAATGGTATTGTGGTTTTTTTTGTGCATTTTAATAATTAAAAAAATATTCAAGGAAAAATAAAAAAAACTTTTACAGCTTTTTCTATATGTTTATGAGTGGAAATTTCATTTAATGCAAAAACTCAGATCCTTCTCATTCAAATATTTGTTGTTCAGAAGCACAAAATAATTTGCTGCTGTTCTTTTCATGCTTGGGTCAATTTTTTTCTTGTAAATATTGTTTTTATCATCTGGTAATGTCATAGATAAGGCCAAAAATATATGTTTACTATTTTGGGCAACACTGCATTAGATCAAATGCAGCTACATGAAGTTAATTTTATTGTCATGCGTCAAATATAAAAATTGAATTATTCCCCTTTTCAATCTTGGAATAAAAATAAATTGCCTACCTGTCACCTAAAACTTACTCAATTGCCCTTTATTTGGAAATATCTATTGAAGGATTTTTGCATGTACATGTAATTGCCAGTGTTTTGGAAAAAGAAAGGTTTTCAAAAAAAAAACCAACAAACTTTCATACATGCTGATAATTTTGTTTTTGCTTGCAGGGTCTGGAATTGGAACAGTGTTTGGAAGTCTGATCATAGGATATGCCAGGAATCCATCTTTGAAGAACAATCTATTTACCTATGCTGTCTTAGGATTTGCATTGTCAGAGGCCATGGGTCTCTTTTGTTTCCTTTTGGCAGCTGGTATTTTGTTTGCTTTCTAGGTATTGTAAGAGACTTAACAAGAGTTTGATAGATGTTATGATATAAATAAACATGTGAAACTACAACTCTTTCTTGTTTTGTTTTATATTGAACAAACTTAATTTTGAAAAAAATTCAAGATTTATTCTTTGATACGATTGTACACAACATGAAGAACCCTGGGTCGTAATGTTAAATTGTTCAAGGTGTTCTTAAAAATTCTGGATGAATGGGAATTTTCCATTGTAGAAATGTATCTTTGAAGAAATCTTGGGACTTTCCCTTGCATTGATTTCAAATTTTTACTGGTAGGACAATTGAAAGAAAAGAAACTTTGAACATAATATAGTTGAGCTGGTAATGCATGAATATTTGCAATCAAGGGAAGAAAATTATTTTAAAACTTGTCTTTGCACAAAGATGAAATCGGCAAACCAAAATCAATTGCACACACTGATGCTTCATTGAAGGAAAGTTCTTGAAAATATTTATACTGGGCAGTATCAGAACATCATAAGAAAATAAAAGTACCTTCAAGATTTTTTTCCACATTAAGTTAGTAGTAATTATCAATAGAGAGGCTTTAGTGCACTATAATCGATATGGCTCACATCAGAGGCGTTTTCAACAGAGCTGGTGCTCGCGAGCGCTCGCCAAAATTCCCTATACCTGCAACACAACTTTTGGCAAGCACTTGCTCTGCTGAACACGCCTCAGGTTTTTACAAAGGGAGATTTTGATTTTTCAAATATTAAATGAAATATCTATAAAGAAATGAAGATTACACACCAACATTGATTAAATCAAAAGGCATTAAAAAATTTTGAGGGTGCTTGGAAATAATACAGACACTTGATACCAAGAAAATCTGGAATGTCAAATTATAATATACAGATATTGTAAATAAGTGATATACAATTTTTTTTTCAAGTGGCCATATAGTGTAAATGCATATATTGTTTAAAAAAAATCTTCTTTACTTCTGCTGATACTGAATAGAAACTGGCTGCATATTAAGAAAGACCATAAAGCCCTCTACCAAAATAGTAAATTACATGCCCCCCCCCCCCCCCCCAAACTAGGGGCCAAAATGGTTCATATAATTATGTGTAAATTTCTATAATGTTTTAAAAATCTTCTATACTTTTTACTAGCACTTAATAGAAACTGATTGTATATTTAGAAAGACTATAAACCCCTCTACCAAGATTATATATTTCATGTCCCTGGGGTAGGGGTTTTGACTCTAGGGTGGGGCTAAAATGGTCATATAGTTTAAATATGTAAAATGTTTAAAAACCATCTTTACTTCTACTGATTGCAGGATGTGGACAAAATGGTCAATTATGGTTATAATGTATTTAAATGTTTAAAAAAAAATTCTTTACTTTTCCGACAATAAATAGAAACTGACTGCGTATTTACAAAGACTATAAAGCCCTCTACCAAAATTGTACATTTCATGATCCCCAGGGTAGGGATTTCCCGAGGGTGGTCATTACCATTATATTTTAGATTTGTTTTACTCCAAAATGACAGGTCTGTGTTGTTTGGGCTATGGTACTTAGGTGACCGTAAAGGCCTGTGGTCCTCTTGTTGTATAATATGGGCTTCATATTGAACATTATAAAATTATATCATGTGATTTTTTTTAAACATGAAATATAGAACCACAGTAATAGCAAGTTACGTTTCGAAGTTGTGTGGTCTAGTGGAGAAACAAAGGGTTTTTTCCGTTTTGTTTCTTTTTGTGTTGCTGTCGCTGGTTCGATTCACACAAGTAATGATTATTTTTTCCTTTAACAACAATCATAATAAGAGTAGAGCATTTACATTTTTTAGCTGATTTTTCTTGTGATACGAGAAAATCACATGTGATTATTTCTTGTATGCAATAGTAGTGCGCTATTCTCTAGATCAGCATGTACACAGACTGACAGAGTTTTATATAGTGTGGAATAAACGCCCTAGCTGCCTTAGGTCGATTACTCGAGTGTTGATCAATAAGTAAATTTACATTAAAATATTGGAATGACAATGTAGGACTATCGAAAAAATAGTTCATCCACTTGCTTCAGACATGGCGTAATTATGTACATGTAGATTGTATAGTGAAATGTGTATAATAAAAGTTAATTTTATTGAAAACTCCTTTTTTATTGTTACTTAATGGAAGAAAAAAAATGAATCTACACAATGTCATAATTTAAAAAAAAATGGTTTTTATTGAGATGAATGAATGGAAATGTATATCACAAATAAACCCAAACAGTAAAAAACACACACATGTACACATGTATATATGACACAAGAATAATGATGGAAATAAAATACTGTAAACAGGGTTATTTTCGACCCGTGATATTCTTGCAAACGGGTGTGCCCCGTCTTGAATTTGCCCAAACACATGTTAAAAGAGAGATAATTTGAGACATTGGAATTTGCCCAGTCTCCTATAAGCCCACTGACAACAAAGGCAAAAAGTGCGAAAATGGGTCGAATATTTCCATTTATATAGTATTCATTCTCTTTGTTCAAAGTCAGCCAATTGTGATATATTTCAGCATTATGCAATAAGATAATAAAAGTTTATGGATTCATGAAAAAACACAATTATACAAGATGCAGACACACACAATCAGAATGGATGCTCTGTCCTTGGTTCCTGCAGCACGGATCTCAGATATTGTTCTATCCACTGGTACCAACCCACCTACAATGACACAACCAGATGAAATCTCACAAAACCAGCTCAGATCTTACACGAAATGAAAATTTTCGTTTAATAATTCTTTATTGCTAAGATTTGTGATAGTATAATTTATTAAAAGATGGATGCGATATAAATAAGGCGGGTATTGGGTTTTTTCTTCAAAAAGACAAAACATTACAAAAACAAAGCACGTCTCTCCTTCTCCATTAGGTTTGTACTATGAGGCAAATTTTCTAAATGTCATATCAGTGTATTCAGGTTTAGCCAAAGAACCCTCCAAGTTTGAAGTCTATCAGTCAAAGGATTTCGAAGTTACGGCCTCGACAAAATTTGAATGTTTTTTCTTAATTTGACCTTCAGTTAAGAAAATGGTCAAGGTCAAAAACCTAACAACAGTGCACCTACTGTAATATCATAATTGTTCTTGTTTCAAGTCCGAAGTCTTTCTGTCAAAGCATATTCAGGAAATGATTGAGAATGGGATTTTTCTTATTTGACCTTAAAATTGAATTATTAGACCAAGGCCAAAATTTTTTGGAAGGGTTGAGCTAGGTTATATATTGTCTATCTATGGTACAAGTTTAAAGTGTGTATGTCTAACGAGTCTCATATTATGGTCCGGAGATATTTTCCAGAAAATTCTTGACTTTGAAACACAAAATAAATCAAGGTCAAAAATTTTAGTATGATTTAGCTTCGTTTAATATAATCTATCTATGGTATAATTTTGATAAAGGAATCTAATGTTATTGCCTAGACAATTCTCTTTATAAGCTGATTGACCTTGAGATACTAAATAGGGCCAGGTCAAAAAGTTAGGTATTGGTCACTTTTTCTCTAGATCATCTATCTATGTGTCAAATTTGAAGTCTATCAGTCAAAGAATTTCGAAGTTACAATCTTAACAAAATTCAAATTTCTTTTCTTAATTTGACCTTTTGTCAAAGTATAAACAGAGAATTATTAGGAAAAATTGTTTCTAATTTGACCTTGAAAAAAAAATATTAAATCAAGGTCAAACATTTTGATAGGATTTTTTTTTCTTAATTTTACATAGAGTAATAAAAACTTAAAGAGTCAAGGTCAAACATTTAACAACAGTACATCTAACTGTATAATCACTGTTGTTTGTTTCAAATTTGAAGTCCTTCTGTCAAAGTATATTTAGAAAATAACTGAGAATGGTTTTTTTTTCTAATTTGACCTTTAAATAGAAATATTAAGTCAAGGTCAAAAAGTTTGGTAGGGTTTAGCTAGGTTATTTACCATTTATCTTTGATACAAGTTTAAAGTATGTATGTTTAAGGAATATCATGTTAGGGTCCAGACAGTATTTTTCAGAAAAAAATTGACCTTGAGATACAAGTTGTAAATCAAGGTCAACATTTTGATGACGTGCACTCCTTCTCAACATCATCTATCTATGTTCCAAGTTTGAAATATTAATGTCAAAGGGTATTTAAGTTTCGGCCCGGAAAATAATTTTGTGTAGTATGAGATCTGAAAGTTTCATTAAAACGTTACAGAAAAAAATATACATGTAATAATAATAGGGAAAAAAGTAAGGTCTTCCGTTGAAACGAAAGACTTCCAATTAAAAAAAAGCTACAAAAACAATGTCTCCCCTTGGAAATGGAGTAATAAATATTTTCAGCTATAATTTGGAACGGTGAAATAGTTACATTGTATGAATTTGCCACTTGTTGAATATTTTTCAGTTGTTTTAAGTTATGCTAAACATGTCCCATTCATAATTTCTCAAACTCGAAAAAAGTTCAATAATTTTGTTTGTAAAACTTACCAAGCGTAAAATATTTGGTTGGGCTCATTTTTCCATCCCCGCCTTTACTGAATCCGAGAACTCTCAAGGAATACACGTAACCTCGCTGAATTCCATAAATAACCCCATGAGTTTCTTTCCCAGTAATGGTATCGTTTGCTGTCCGGATATTATCACCTTGCAACCAATACCTCATCTGTTAAATATAGATAATACATCACAAAGAATAGTGAATATCAATCACATCACATAGAATATAGTGGAACCTTTGACAAAATGCTATGGCCATAAGTGACTCTGCATACAAAGAAATAAACCTTGTATCCCCAAAGTGTTTCTTCAAACAGGCCTGTTGATACTCCCCGCCATTGCACGTAAACACTGTTAGCTCCATGAGAACTTATGGTAACAAATTCTGGATATAGTATTGGTGCTGTAAGAAACCCATGAAAGAAACCTTAATTCATATAACTTTTAGATGAGATATGACTGTTTTTTTCACCAAAGCCTAGGGGAGACAGGAACCTGATCACGTGACTTTTGTTGATCACATGACAGTTATTATAGAATATATAGAAATAATTGATAAACTTTGCAGACGTCAAGTTTGAATCCATGGATATATTATGATTTATGCCTCCAAAAAGCGAACCTCTTAGTTTTCTTTTGGTGGGCTGACATATTCTGATTAGGTGTGTTATATAAAGTTTTCTAATTTAAGGTACATAAGTTTAGGGAATTTTAACGTTTCACATTTTTGTAATGGGTATTTACAAAATTAGAAGTGGTAATTATAATTAGTTGTTAAATCTATTTCTATTCTTAAAATTATTGAATAAAATTGATATTTGCAAAAATTTCCTTGAAATTAATATACACATGTACTCGAGTATTAGTTCAGAAAAGTTAAACTGTAAAAAAATTAATGTTTATAATCCCAGAAAAGGGGGTAAATTCATTACAAAATATATTTTTTGCAGTGCAAAAATAATTATGTATGTTGTAGAGGGCATCTCAATGTTGTGTTAAAAAAGCAACAACAACAAAACCATGACTAATAATTTTACACTGTGTCGTCCTGATTCTCCTTAAATATTGAAGTGTGTAATATTAGTGTGGAATCATCAATATTCAATAATACCGAATTTTTGTGGATTTTCTGGGTATACCTCACCCATGCACGCACGAACATTCTAACGTATTATGAACCAGTCTATATTCAGTAAACAGGGCATGTCTACCAAAGTACATCTTAATGAATCTCGAAAAGAAAAATACAATTCACCACGAATTTGGATGAATCTACAGTAACACAGAATATATACATGTAGTTCATACCCCCGAGACATGTACTCAGTCGCTGCCTTTCACTTGGGTTGCTGAGTCCAGCCGAGTTAAACATTTCTACCGTCACCCAGTAATCGGTGTTGGGCTCCAGGCCTATCACTTGATTTCCTGACATTTGTCCGTGATAATAAGACGTCACTACCTTCTTGAAACTTATTTCGTTGGTATCATCATCTACTATTTCCACATTTATAGTTATCTTTGAAAAGAAAAAAAAAGGTTAATTAATATATGTGAAATAAAGATGATCATTACTGATAATCCTTGTCGAATAATGTATAAAGTGTTATACATTATTTTACATGATTTTGTCTTTAATTTAATAATTTCTATAGTTAATATAAGATGGTAGTTTACCCGGTAGCCCTTGATTACACCCTTCGCCTTCTCCCGTGTGTTGTCCATAGGGTCCCATGTTACCCATAGCGCCGTGGAATTGATTTCGAAACCATTCACGTTTACCGGTCGGGCAAGCGGTACTGAAAAGAGACAATACGATAATTAATATATCAAATAGTGTTATTTACTTGTATGATGTTTGTTAATTTTTACATACAAAAGCATTACTAAATGGACTGTAAAGTTGAGAAAATTCAACCCCGTGAAAGCCACACTACAACCCAGTTTAACTGAGAATGGCAAATTAACAACCATGAGGTTTTATAATGTTTCTTATTCCGTTCAAAAATAAATGGGAGATACAGATTGATTGAGATATGACCCTGGTGAACATGGCGGTCATATGGTCTAAAAAATGTTAAAAATGGCATGGAGTCCCCGACGAATGAAGAAGTTGGAATGTCTTCATAAAATAGTTTGTTTTAAGCTGAATTAACTATCAAGTGGGAATTAATTTGAAATTCATAGACTTACTTATTTCTGTTGTTACAGGTCACGAAATTAATTTTTTTTTCAAGGTCATGTTCCTTTAAGACTTACTTCCTTCTGATGAATATATGGTTTCTATGGAGCTGTTTGGTCCTCTCCCAAAAGCGTTGCCCACCCCGACCATCACATCAAACGGAAGGTAATACAAGTCATCGGACGGTAGCGCCACTGTGTAGGTACCGTACACACCGTCACTCCTATTGGACTGTATCAGCAGTTTGTCCGATTCAAGGAGCGTTTTCTGTTGTATAACCAATAGGCAAACTTAAAATCGTCATGTTTTGTTTTACTAAATCAACTATGTTAATGTGAATTAAAGAGCTGAAATGCCATTTTTTACAGGTTACATTCTCAAACGTTAATCTAATAAAATATTAATTAATAAAACATACCGCTTGGAATTCTAAATTAGTTTCCCCACTCCTACTGCGTCTCCAGTACACATAGTAGACGACGCTCGGTCCACTTTGATACTCCTTTGACAACATCTGTAATTAAGTAGTTTGGTTTTTGAAAGCAGTGGTCATTGAATGCATGTTTTTGATTTGTTTGTTAGTACTTGGGTAAGAATTATTTTTGAGTATCTTAAATAATAAATTTAAGAAAACGATCGTCTCTATGAAAGTCAAAACGAATATTCGACACCCGAAATTCGAAATCGACAAGTATAAAGTGCAGTATAAAGCATAAGTGCATCAATGCCAATATAAATCATTAACAGCATAATAAATTGTAAATATATCAGTATTGTGAAATAATGATACATGCGTGTAAGTAAGAACTAATTGTTTACAGAGTATCACAATTTACAACAAAATGTTGTTGCTAGGATACATATATACCTACACGCATGTACATGTATATATACATTGTAAATTATTATTTGATTGCCCTATTTAGATATTGAATTTCCAATCTTGCATTCTAAATAATCTTGAATCTCGACTGTCAGACATTTCTCTGTACAAAATGAAATAAATGAAAATAAATGCTCACCCTCCAGGTAATGGTTAAAACGCCAACGCTGCCTCCTCCTCCTCCTACATTTGTTGGAGCCATAATTGGCTTAGCTCCAGGGATGTGAATTTCCTCTACGAATAGAAATACAAAAACACGCATCAATTGCGATCAGAATTAACGTTTTACGTGTAACTTAAATATTTTGACGATACGGAATCGCAAAATTACGGAACACTATTTTCGAAAATGTATTCAACGCAATTTTGAAATATCAATATTTATAAAATCCTGTATCATATTTTATATTTATAGTTATATTATTATGTGTATACATAACATAGGTTGCCACTGTCACATGGTCATATAATTTGCAGTAAATGATAAACAATATTTGAGGACAGGTGCTACAATGTATAAACAATTTTACCCGTTGGGCGACTGATTTCCCCGGGGTCCAAGTAGGCATTAGAGGCATACACCCGGAAGCGGTAGTTGTTGTACGGAATGAGCCCGGTAACGATGTACTGTCTTTTGTCGGCTTCATTAGGACCAGGGAGTAAGGTTTGCATCTCGCTCACCTCTGTAAGTAATGTCCGTTGTAAATATAATGAAATGTGATAATTTAACATTCGACTCTGATGACTGTCCTTAAATTAAAAAGAAACCGATAGTCCACAAAGCTCACATGGGTATCTTGATTTTGAAATGGCATGAAATATGTGAGCTTTCAAAATTATTGGAAACGTGAGTAAGAATCTAGTGTTTTCTATTAATTATACGTGTAAACGGATAAACAAAAGAGTAGAGGTTCGTACTGGTCATGAGACGCCATGTTGTATTTAGAATGGTCTGTGCCTCTATGTAGTAGAACTGTACTTGTGACCCATGGTCGGGTGCTCTGGTCCATTTAAGAGTTACAGAGTGGGGAGTTTCTGATCCTTTCACTCTGTATACAAAACCGGGCATCCCAGGGGGTCCTTAAAGAGAGCGGTGCTTTCATTAAACGGTACAGTTAACATTTGTGTTACAAGATGCAATATTGATTATACAGTAAAATTATCATGAAAGTTCTAAATAAAACATTTTCCACGACTTTAAATTGTAAACTGTACCTAAAAATGAATCAGTTATTATTAACACCGATTTAGGGATTTGAGCATATCAATGGTTACATTTCTTTAATTAAGTGACTCTTATAAATACCTCGGACAACAACATTGGTCATCACTGATGTCTGAGTAATAGTTGTCTGTGCTATACATTCGTATTGACCCGCGTGGAAGTAATCAGCGTAATTAATGAACAAACCATTTAGCCCGGCCGTCGCCCCCTTCATAAAAAAAGAGGATTTTTTACTACGAAATATCTTAATTGTAAATACAAAAAGTAGAAAGCCTCAGAAATTTGTTTGTAATAGATAAATAGATAATACTTTGATGCATTTAATACGATATATATATATATATATATATATATATATATATATATATATATATATATATATACACACACTATGTATTCTTTGTATCTGATGAGCCATTTGGCTTAAGGAATAAATAAACTTAACTTAACATACATGTGTACGACGCATTTATATCTAACTAATATATCTGATGCAAAAACACACCCTTAAAAAACTTCATATTATTTTAAGGAGGCTGGATGGTTTAACAATTGCCTATCAAATCTACCTTAAATTTTTAGATATGATTTGTTTAGCTATAAACTATTATTTTGTAAAGAAAAAAAATCAGATTTGAGTATTTTGCTATATCTTTTTACAAGCTCTTCTTTTAAAAGAAATCAATACAGTCTTAAACTGGCCACGACCACCCAGCCTTCTTAAAGAGAATCATAAACATAAGCTATCAGATCATCAAAAGTCCAAACCTTTTTCAATAGTGTATCTCGTTCAAAGTCGATGAGTTCGCCATTGAATTTCCATACGTAGACAAGGTCTAAGTTACTGGCATCATATGACGCTTGGCACTGAATGAAAACAGTTCCATTTCTATCCACGTGGTATTCTCTAGGTATGGGAGCCATGTAAACACCCTCTAAAAAAGTTATTCCGAGCTTCAAATCAACGATGACCAGAGACCAAAGAGTCAAACAGCTCACCTAACGATGTCTAATTTTTATTTAAATGGCTTTAGACACGATTTGAGATCAAAATTTTACTTTTTATTTTTTATGCGTAAAATACTAGTAGTTTATTTGTGCATATTCGAATGCTTGGCCAAAATTTGAATGTTAGAAGTCCAGTTATAAGAGAGATACAGAGGTTAGAATTCATTGTTATGTAAAGAAAGCTCAAGTCTTGTATTATCTTATATTTGGTTACAAATAAATTAAATGTAAAGTAAGGAATTACCATTTCTTTGACCAAAATGACCCGTGGCAAACAAGGTAAACTGATTCAATGTGTTAATAAATAATATTATCAACAGAAGAAGTAGCATTTGATTGAAACTTATACCACTAAAACACATATGTAAACAATAACAAGACTCGAGCTTTGTTTACAAAACAAGGAATTACAAACCCTGTATCTTGCTTGTAACTAATAAGTTGGCTTTCAAATTTTTACAGCAATTAAATATACCCATATAAATCATTCTAAACATAAAGAAAGGAATAATAAATTTTAAATCTTGAGCTCAAATCGTGTCTAAGTCCCTCTAAGTAGCTCATTTCCTGCTGTGTTTGCCTTTTTACTAATTTCATATACATGTACATGTATTACCTAAACGTCAAATTCAGCAGAAGGTTTTGAAAAATAAACATTTTTTCTTTGATAAACTTTGAATAAACAATCATGCCCTATCCTGACCCCCAAGGGCTGATTAATGGTTTTGACAAACTTTTATCTATTATATATCATATATAAGAACGTTTATTTTAAACTTAAGATATTACTGACAACTAGTATTTGGGTTTTTTTTAAGGAAGATTTTCTACAATTTTTACCCTTTTTCGTTATGTTCTTTATATCATAGAGAGGTGGAAAACTTGAAAACTAAACTGAAAATTAGAAAGACGATGACGTAATGAGATTGTTGAAACAATGAACCCATTTGGTTCATGTAAACAAGAAACGTAATGGCGGAAAAATAATCTTTCAGAAGATTTAAATAACTAATAATTCATCATGTATTCGGTAGCTAAAGCTCATAGTAAAATGTGCCAATAAAGTAATTGTAGCTCATGACGCCACGTTCTCCATCGAACGAGAAAACTTCGCATTTCAATTTTCGAGACTTGTAATCAAAGTAAATATGCTGTAATGTAAGCAAACACATTCATCAAATTCTGAACACATCTCGTGGTAGTAAAAGGGATGAGTGCAGTATGGATGTTAACATGAAAATATACGTAGTAAATTCGATCACGACTGTCAAATCCAAACAGACAAAATAAGAGAGGTTCCAATACAACAAACGAATTTTGTTTGTTTAATTACTTTGATTGGCCTATCTGTATTTTTGTTTCATAATTCTAATGATCTGTTAGTAAGTATACCAAAGTCATACTTGAAACAATGACGTTGGTTGTCGTCTGTGCATCTCCGTGTATATTTTTAGCGTGACAAGTGTAGAAGCCGCCATCTCCGAGGGAAACTCCTACGATTTTGAGGTAACCATTCAGGAGCATCTGAGCTCCATTTTGATTTCCATTTGTAAATGACAATGACATTTGTGCTCCATTTTTTACCCATGTAATCTCCGGAGCCGGTGCCGCCTCCGGTTGACATGGTATGGTTAAGTTCCCATTCTCTGCAGCCAATAAGGTATTGGGAAGAGGATATTTAACGAACGTGGGTCGCAGTGCTGAAATGTTGTTAATCTTGGTTTATATATATATATTTTGAAGTCCATCGACATGACAAAAGTTTCATTTGTGTAAAAAAGAACTATAAAACAATCTGGTGAAAAAGTTGATGACGTACATAAAACTTTGACTTGAGCACTGGTAATAGAGGTTCCGTGTGTATTTGTTGCAGTGCATTCATACATCCCGCCGTGTTTTCCAACTTGTGCCCTGGGAATTGTCAGGACATTAGATACGATTTCAATTTCACCAGGAACTGGCACTAATGGCTGGCTGTTTTTATACCACGAGAAAGTAGGTCTGGGTTTTCCCAGAGCATCACATCGCAGTGTCACGTGACTCTCCTCGTCCACAACAAGATCTCGTAATGGATACAAAAAGTACGGCTTCGCTGAAATTGGATAAAAACTATTCAATTAGGAAAAACTTCGCATTTAGATTCTATAGGAAAAGCTCCACGGATCCTAGGCTTCCTAGATTTGTCTAAGCTACTAGTATTTAGATTGTTATTTGCAGTTTACCATTTATTACAAGACATCCTTACCATCAATAGTGATAAGAAGGCTCTTTGAGTGGCTTTCAGATCTACCTCTGACGTTACACGTGTAGGTCCCCTCGTCACCAAATTGTATGTTTGGAATAACAAGAACTCGGTTGTAATCTTTTGTGTATGCTTTTTTGGGGATGTCTTTGTTGTTTTGTCTTGTCCAGGAATAATCGAGTGGTAATCTTTGTAGATAAAGAGACTTTCATAGTACTCCTCTCAAAGTTCATTTACATGCAGTGATAATTACTTTATTTATATTACAAAGAATACTAGATTTGTGTCTTGCTTGAAAATCAACAACTTTAGGTTGCTCATCAGAATTATCTTAACTAAACAATGGAAAAACTAAAGCTGGCACATTTTTTTTTTTAGCTAAAATCGTGAAAGTTAATTTTAACCTTTAACATAAAATTATTTGCTTTCAAATAATAATCAGATACAAACTATTGTAGTTAATAATAAAGACAAAGGAATTACTTCAAGAGGTTCGTTCCTCAACATTTGAGCACATATTTGTATGATCTTCTAGTCTGAAAATTATCTATACATTTTCGGACTTCACATTGTTTTAAAATTCAAAAAAAGTTCTATAGTTCCATAAAAAGGAGACCAGTAAGGAAATGTGTTTAGTGGTGGAATCCGTGAATGTCTTTTGGCCATTTATATTTTCCGTTTATTTACAGCGCCGTATTTTCAATGCAACCTAATGTAACTTCCCAAGGAGTTGAAGAAAAGAATAAAAAATAACAAATTCGTTAATAATAAACCACACTCATGACCTAGCAGTAAGAAAAATCTGTGATTCGGTGGCTTCATACTTTAGTATACATGGTTGTCGACAGACAAAAAACAGCAGACGTATTTACCTTCCATATGCTAGGCATTCTACGACTACATCCATCCCTAGCAGTGGGGTACGGGGGAATACTGCTGGAAAATCGGTGTGGATTTGGGGAGGATAGTTGGAAGCACCTGTAATGTTGTTATTGTTCTTATCATTGAAATACACCGTTCACTCACAAAAATTCTGTATCAAAATTTAATATTATGTACACAAAACGCGGCAAACCTCATCTTAGAAACAATCTCTCTCTCTCTCTCTCTCTCTCTCTCTCTCTCTCTCTCTCTCAATCATGTGATTGACCCGAATTGACCCGAATGGGGTGTGGTGTGGTATATTCACACAAGTTGTGCAAGCAAACGTTGAATTTCTACATGTATTTATAAGCTTATTTTCACAAAAAGTTCATAAGTCCATGTTCTTTCATTTTAAAATGTTCCTTCAATTAAATCTATGATGAACTTCGAACTTTAACTGCATGGGACACTTTCGACTAATTTGAACAAATTTGAAACTACTATATTTAATAAAGTTTATGCAAAAGCTACAATACAGTTTCAAATCAATCAACTTCTGAAAATATTAACACAAGGATTAAGAGTATTTGAAATTGGCTCAGTGGTTCTGAAGAAGAAGATCGAAGAGATTTAAAAAACACCGAAATACGAAAAACAAAATTTGATTAGAAAAACCGGCATGAATCTAGGAATCAGATCAGTTAAAACATGTCAAAAGTATAATATCAGTTTCAATCAAAAGCGCCGTTTAACATTTGATAACTTACTCTCGCCAGCCACCCTGAGAGGCATGCCCAGACTCGTTTCTGTTGGCGGTTGGGTGGTTGCCATGGTATCGCCGGGTAACGCAGCCAGCGTCACCACACAGTGGTATGTCGCATCATCTGACGATTGGACCTCGGAGAAGTATAGGTTACCGCCAGTCGACACAAAGAAATGCTTGTTCAATACCGACAGGAGAAACGAGCTTCCCTTCATCCATTGGTACTTAAGGTCTGTCATGCAATGTGTAAATAATGAAATCGTTGAAATATTTTTTTTTCAAATTATTTTTGTTTATAAACCGTTGTTGATTAATTTTTATCTTCAACTAGTACAACAACCTTAAAAATACAGCACAATATCGATAGTTGTTTATAACATTGCTATATTGTGTTATTAAACAATTTTTGACTTCAGATATTGAACGTTTTAATTTTTTTTTTTTTTTTTGAAATCTAAATCCCTTAGTAAACCTAATCTTTATTGTAAATATATCAAAGATTCATCTTATTTTAACAGATTGCGTTTTATAGTAAAATGATAAAAAAAAATAAATCAATGGATATTCTTTTTTCCCACTTGAAAAAAAAATTCTTAAGCCAAAAGTATTTTCACTTTCAAAACAAAGTTAAAGATTACCTGGTTTGTAGGAAGGTGGATTACACTGTAAATATGTACCCTGATACAGAGCTACATTCACTGGGCCAGGGGCCACCACTGGAAATTGTGCTAGCCCTTGAAAAATTTAAATTATTTTATAACAAAAAACTACGACAAATATCCAAATAAATTGCCATCTATAATGACAGAAATAAAATGAATCAAGGCGTGCTTTGAAAGGGTGGTTTTTTTTAAATTGTAAAGACATTGGCAGAATTATATATTTTTTTGCTTTGTATATAGATAAAGTACTAACAATATAGCTTGAAATATTGTCACTGTAACTAGAACATGATACTACAAATATATATTTCTTTGTACGTTTGATAAATTCATAGGCTGTTCTTTTTTATGTAGCCAGGGTCTGCCTATACATCGTTTGTATTTTGTATATGTCTAACTATACCCTAGATGTACAATGAGCAACGGCCACAACGTATCAATCAACCTTATACCAACAAATATCAACTACAAGTATCCTTACTTCCAAATGACACTCTCGAAGGTTCGCTTCTGACAGAACCGAATTTATTGGAAGCCACACAGTAATATTCTCCAGCGTCACGTGTCTCGTTCAGACGAGTACTGTCAAATGTCAGTTTACCATTACTGATAGTGTACGCATTATTGGAGGTAAGAACCTCAACATCCGTCGTGGGCCGCTTCCGTTGCCATTGATATTTCGGCTGAGGGTTGCCGGTAGCTATGCACTCAATGCTGGGAAGGTATGAACGAGTAGTTAAAACAATATTGCTTGGAAGTAGAGTAAATCTAGGTCCTCTTTCAACCTTCAGTGGATCTGTTATATTGCTTCCATATGCTACAAATCAAAGGTGAAATTGTTTTATATGCAAGAAAAAACAAAATCACAGAGATATCTTTTGCTTTAACAGTATAAGTTTAACTGAGTATAAGGCAGCACTTTGAACGATTTAGTTTGAATGGTATTTTGATAATAAAAACACGGGTGCACCCTCTATGTTGGTGATGATTGCATAGATAGAAAAGAATATAATAAGTACTTGGTTGGCAGATCTGATCAGTAGAAATGAATTTGTACTTTAAGGTCACTAAAAAGTCAGAATAAATGACCCAAAGATCATGGATTTCGTAAAATCAGAAGAAACCTTCTTGCTCAATCAATTTGCCTGCTAGATCTCCAAACTGTTAAAGAAATTTTCGCAATACAAAAGAGCCCCACACTAACAAACTCAAAACCTCTGCCCCTAACCTGTCATTTGTTTAATAATAAGTACATCACTTTTGTGTGGTCGTTCTACTCCCCAATATACAAATGTAACATTTAAAAAGGAGGCTGGATGGTCAACCAATTGTCCGTGAGATATACCTAAAAATGCTCCAATTATTTTAACTTTAAATTTTTAATATTTGCCTTATGCTTTACACAGAACTCTTCGTTTCAAGGAGACTTATAAAGTCTAAAAAGGACCAGGAACATCTAGACCTCTTAATATGGTACATGTAGTTTTTGAAAATAGATACAAAATATTCAAACGTTTACTATAAATTCAAGACAAAGGTTGAAAACGTATAGAAAAGGGTATAGACCTGAGTCTCTACAAAGTAAATCTTACTAAAGTCCCTCTTCTCTTGAACGATGCGATTCAGCTCTGTTTTCTTAATCTCACAAATAAAACTGAAACGTTCGTCTCCTCCAGACTTGATTAATGTGTATGTGTACAGGTTTTCTGTGAAAGTAAACAAAAAACATACATACCTCTAAGGTCAATAATCAAAGGCAATTGTTATGATAAATTTACACTTTTATCTAATAACGATCTACCATCTTTGTTTGAAATATTTAAGCATATTTTTTTTTTGCAAAGTCGTCGATTGCTTTTTTAAAATTATGTATAAAAATTAAATGCTAGTAATTTAAAAAGAAATGGTCCTGATATGAGTCCGTTACGTTGAAATCAAATCAAATCTTTCTTCGAGATCATTTGTTTACAAAATACCAATAGATAAGACCTATAAAAAAGAAGAAGAAAAAAACAATTAACAACCATACATAAGCCTACCAGAGTATCTGTAGACAATGAACATATGATTGGGATCAGTATGAGCCACGTTAGACAAGAATGCGTTTCCTGGAGAAGACTGGGTGCCATCTCCATTCCAGCGAACGCTCCCATCTTGGAAGGTCCCACTGGTGTACCAAAGGGACCTGTGTTGTATTATAAAGCAATTACTTTAAAATAGTTGAAATAGTTACATCCATCACATGATTTATATTGATAAAAGAAGAATTTAAAAAGATATAGAATATTTTTTGTTAATCAATAGTTGCTGTAGTATAGTTAAAAACTAGGCGTCTGCATTCTTTCTACAAAAATATTTTTACTTATGTGCTGTATGGGTGGTTGCCTATTTCAAAAATTAGCGTTGAATATTTTCTGAGGAAAAGAATTCTACATGTAATAAAAAAGCATCATGCCCAGTATAGGAATCTAATAATTTTTTTAGTAATTTATTTTGATTCAACCAAATCCTGAAAAAAGTTTAAGGTTATACATCAACGCTGTTGGATTCATTGTGAACATTGTTTATTTATTGACGAGACTGTACTCGTTTTGAATATGAAATATAAATGTAAAATTGCGCACCCCTTTCCATACAAATTATAGACCAAAGTTAAGTACCAAACTGGGGGAATTTTTCTTCTAAATAAATTTATTTAAAAAATTAGACATTTTTAGATAGGTTTTGAGATATTTGATCTTAAAAGTTTCAACCCCATGGGATTTTTGTTGGAATGAATACCACATGCAAACCCCTGTATCTTAAAAAATAATGAATCTCTCGGAGCCTTTTCATACGCTGAATTTTTATCAAATGTGTTAAAATCCGATATTTATGTGGGAATAAAATCTCGTTCATTCTTTTTTTTCACAAATAATTCAAGTGAAAAGGTTACCCGTCAGCAAATATCACAAAAGTCCAATAAAGAAACAAAATTGTCATTAAAAGATATTATCTCTTACCGAAAAAGATCTATATCTTTGAGTCTTTGTGTTAAGAAGTTATTTTCTTCCACGGTATTTACACTCACTAATGCTGCACTATATCCCTGAAAGAAACCCCCCAAAAAATGATATGATTAAGTCACAAGATTGTTTGATTATTTGATTTATTATTAATTAATTGGTCTTTGAGAATTCCCATCATGGCCTTTCCCAACAGGAGATAAAGAATAATGAGGCTGGGTGGTCAACAAATCTTAAAACCATCATATCTATCATAAAATTTAAGATTTGGTCTTATTAGCCAAAATGCTTCATTTAATAAAGAAAAATTTCAGTTATTTTAGCTTCTTATATAACCTTATCTAATGTCTTTATACAAAGCTCTCCTTTTAAAGAAGATTAATATTGTCTTAAAAATGGCTGCGACCATCTAGCCCTCCTTAGTCATGTTCTCTTCACCTCGCACGTCTTTACAGCCTCCTCATACGTTCTCTGAGGATGCATCTGGAATCTGTAGCAATGTTCATTGTGGGAAAACCAATCAAGTGGACACTCTACAAAAGACAACAGTAGTTACAGTGAATGTAATAATATTGTCAATATTTTAATTTAATAATATACATCAATTTGATGTTGTTGTTGTTGTTATAATTAATTTCATTTGCAGTAACCGTTTTCTCTACTACTCATAATCATGTTTTATGGTGCGACCGTTGTCCAAGCGAGCGCAGCATAATATCAAATACACCCAAGTAGATACGTATCATTATGAAAAATAATTATGATAAAAATTAGCGTGGTTTACCAAATTAATGCATCAACGTGATAAGAGATATGATAAAAAAATAATACATTTTTGTCTTTCTTTTCTTCTCTTTTTCTTGGAAATTTTTACACAATTCCACGATATTTAATTGATTAATGAGGAGTAATTTGTTAATCATTAGTTGTATCTCAGGTAGAGTTATTCTAATGCAGAGTCCTTTCCCTTTTTTAAAAAGTGATTGAAATTGGCTTTTCAGGTTTATTGTCGTCAGTCGGGGTTTGGGGTTTTTTTTTTTAACTCTTCTACGAGCAGCAAAATGTTTTATTTACCTTTTTGATGCTTAAAGTTCTCTAAATACATTTTACCTGTTTTCGCGATCTCGAACGTGAAATTGGTAACCATATGCAATTTACGAAGAATAGTGGGTACGATTTTGACGACAGAAAATTCAATACGTCAAAGGGAGCAGTAGTTCGAATTTTCTCTTCGCCCAGATCTTGCAGTGCCTGCTGACGCTTTGCACCTCTGAACTGCGCTCGCTTATAAAGATTATTACTTTACTACGTTACTACTTTACATTACAAATATGACAATAGATGTTGTTGTTAGTGTTGTTACTATTGTTATAATGTTGAAGTAATATTTGCTGCTACTTCTACTGCTGCAGTTGTATACAACCGTTTCATGTTGTTGTACCCGTATTGTAGAAATCAAATTGTGATGTTTTACTTGCGATTTTAGTGCATAAATAGTAGCTGCTGCAATTAAGTGAGTCCTGTTGAGTGTCATATTTAGTTGTTGATTTTTAGTTATTGCTGTGGTAATAGTACAAATAATTGGAATTATCGATGTAGCTGAACATCGTAAGTGGTATGCTGTAGCAGTTGTTGGAATTTTTGTACAGTGGAATGACGTACTTAAAAAAAGATTATCATTCTCTGAGTTCAACCACTTCAATCTGTGGGAGAGGAAATAATCTTGCGACAGCCAGGTAGGATTTTTTTTTCTAATCTGGAAATAACCGCAACTTCCGTATTGGCATAACCTCACGGATCAAATCTATTTTTTTTTGCAAAGGTATAAATTCCTCCGCGTCCTCAAACATATTTTCCCCGTCGTATAGAATTCAATAAAGGTGACAAAGGTAGGACAAGCCCCACAAACCCGATTAACCGATACTTCCACTTTGACAGTAGGTGTAGTACAGTAGTAGTTATTGGACCAAACAACTTTACTGTAATCACCTCTACCAACCTCTTTAGATATCTATTAATATATACATGTAGTTATCACCAGCAGTGTGCTATTGCTGTCGTTGTTTGTGAGTAGTACTTAGTATATGTACATGTACATGTACATGTAGTAATAATAGTAGTAGTTGTACCTAGTATTCTCTGAGTTGTTGTGAGTCCTATCCCTGCCAGAAATAGAATGAGTACAAAATCTGTTCGATACATTTTCCTCAATCATGGCATCTGAAATTTAAAAAAAAAGGTTACTTTTAAAACATGATACATCTATATATTCTTGATTGTTTTTCATTGGTATAATATCGGCATCGCCTGTAAAGTAATTACGAATGGATCGATTACTTTCAAAAGTAATCGATTATATTACAATTTCTTTGGAATTTTAAAAGTAATCAATTACAAGCTGAAAAAATTAATCCTGATTTCAGGCCTTTCTTTTTATTAAAGTAATTGAATTACGATTATTGTAATAAGAAAAATGGATGATTACTGATTACTCATGATTACTCAGCAACCTGTAATCGATTCAACAGATTACGATTACTAATTACGATCAAATATGATAATATATGTTTTAAATATATTTGATAACTAGTATTTGTAGTAATAACTTATCATTGCAGATATGTCTGCGTACTGGCAAATTTGTTTATACTGATTATGTATTTATTTGATATACATGTACATTGCCAAAAAACCATGTGGTTTTGAGCTAATAATATATACTTAATCTTCTCTTTTTGTAGAAAATTTCAAAAGCTAAACTGTTTCACTGTGGTTGTATTTCGTAGAATTTCACAGTTGGTATTTGGGACAAAATATTTAGCAAATTGTACCCGTTTAGAAATACATGTAAGATTTATTTTATTTTCATTAAAAGTAATCATCAACATCAAATATTTTTGATCAATTATACTCAATTAAAAAATAAACATAAAAACAAAACAAAGTAACTGTAATACAATGCAATATTTATAAGTCTCTATTATATTTTTCAAAATATGAAAATAAAGATCATCATAATATATTTTACTTCTGAGACGATGCTCCCTTGATAACTGTATAAAGGGAATGGATGTTCTAACTCTGATTCCTCGGGTAAAAATCTCTAAATGACATATCAAGGTCATTAATTTATACTTACAAGCTTCACAGCTTTTGGAAGCATTTATTTTGATTTATTTTCCCCTTATAGAATTTCAAGAATGTTTTGCCTATTTGAAAAGAAATAACTTCTCCCTAAATTAATTGAGCGTGTTCACACCGCATGGCGGGAAGACATCGTATTATGTTCGTAGTTTTAAAACTGGAAAATTTCAATTTCAGGCAGCCAAATGGGAAACAAGATAAAATTACTTTATTTATAGAATTTTCTAAATGTTGTTTTCCTATCGTTGTAATGTACACAATAGAAGTATCACACCCGATCTGTGTGTATCGCCTTGGAGCGACTATCAAATATCTGGAAACAAGAGTAAAGACCCCATTCACCCTGACATCAAGTTGTAAATAATCACACGTTCTTAATGGCCTAAATCGGAACAATGGTTTAGATTTCAGATAGTTGTTTTCAAAAGCTACAGGAAAGTTTTTGTCATTCAGAATGTTAATCAGAAATTCGAACCTGTTCTATCTGCCTACATCCAGACAGACCTACCTTTGAATTGGTAAATGGAAACATGAAATTATCAAATGAAAAGAAATACCTATTATTGTTTCCATGATCTTATCAGTATGTTTCTGTGAAAATTGTTTTTGAGCGTTTTAGTGGTCAGACCAAATACTGGCTAAACTTTGTGTCAAGGAAAAGAGAATCGTCAAGAACTGCACAGTACTTTAGAAATTCCACAACGATCAATTAAATTTTCAGAACAAATTTTGTCATTTAAAAAAAATCTGGTTTAAAAGGGCATGGTCACAATTTGAGCTCAAAATTTTCCATTTTCCCCACTTTTTTTATGAATTGAATGGTTATCTAAATCGTTTCTAATGCATGACCTAAATTCACAAACATCGAAATAATGTCACAGTTGAGATACAAGCGAGATACGGAGCTAGGGATTTTTGTAATGTAAAACTTTTATTTTTAATTTATTTGTTTTAAAAAAATCTGTTCTTTAAAAATAACCAAACTTTAAAATAACTGAACCGTTACAAACACGAGAACATTTTTATTTTCATTCTGTTTCTTAAATATAAAAAAAAAAAACTTGAATGAAACTTTTAGCATTAAATTACTTATGATAGCAAAGATATAAACAAAATTCTTCGGAAATTGCAAATCATTCAAAATGTATTTTAGAAATAAATAACTAGCCTTTAATAGTATTTATCAATATCAGTGTATAAAAGTTGATTTGAGAGTTGTTTATATAAGCAGGGATTACGAATTTTTCCCGGGGAGGGAGGGGGTCTGAGATAAGTTTTTCCTTTTAAAGGAGGTTGAAGGCCCATTTTTAGTGTAATTACGATATAGATTTAATAAACCTGAATTTTCCAGGGGATGGGCCCGGACGCTATCATTTGACCTCCCACCCCAACCCCCACCCCATACCCATCCCTGATCCACGAAAGGGTTCAATTTCTGAAAAGCGTGTTCATTTTAAGATATCTTCTGTACTGTCAAGGTTAAGCAGACTGTCTGATATATTTACAATGTATTAGAATCTTTTAGTGTTATTAAGATTCTTGTGTGTTTTCTGTCTGCAAGGCCAATGGATGCTCATCCTTTACTGATTGATATTTACATCTTCTATAAAGCAGTTTGTATGACTCGTGGTGAGTATTATGTAATGTACGAATAAAAACTTAAATTAATGAAAATCTTTTGATTTTACTATAATTGCATTAATTAATGCAATGTTTGGGTCAGTGCAGTCCGTTAGATTACAAAAGCGTTGATCGAGAAGAGGTAAATAATGGGGAAATTGATTTATATCTGCAGACTATACGCTCTAAAGAACTAAACAGCATTACCATAAACATGCAGCCGACCTTTATTGTATCTTTTATATCGCATTGTAATTCAAATCTGTTAAAAAGCTTAAAAAATATATCAAAGGATCTTTCTTTTGAGTAATTCGGTTAACATTCTGATACACAATCCCTGTGTTTGTAATTTTGATACAGTAAATATACACGTACATGCAGAAATACTTTTTAAAATCATATGACAAATGGTTGATAACATTGATATTATTCAAAATGTGAAAATTAAAAAACGAAAGTTATTGTTGGGTTTTCAAAATAAATATATACATACTTTTTGTGATTAAATCAAATTTCTAACTAAAAAGGTTTTTTAAAAAAAACTGTTTCTTACCCAGATGAAATAACTTGCATGTAGTCCGTTTTAAAAATCAACGATGAACAGTGAATCATATTACATAAACAAACAAAAGCACCCGATGCACCCAAAAAATGTCACTGCATCACTGCATTCTTAAACGATGTCTTTTATGCTCTTTCTTAAACGAATATACACCTTCCTGGTACAAAACTCGAATTTTCTCATGTAGAACGATCAGAAGTCGGAAAAGAAGAGACAAAAATCTTCCACATTTAAAGTAGTTTGCGTTTCACATGATATATATTCTATGGTCGCGACTTTTGGTTGCAACCATACATATTTTTCATCCTATCAACGAAAAATTGTGGAATGAAATAACGACCAGATAAGAGAGCTAATTCTATTGGTCAATGTTTATCGGCGACGTTATCGGGTGTGTACACAGCCATAGGGTAAATAAGGTAACACCACGATCTTGTATGCACTATCATTGTGACTATTTTGAATAAATTACGTGAACTTGATCTAAGTTTTGATGATAAAACTTTTCAGGGTTTAAGAATAATTTTATCAAAAGGTATCTTGCAAACTGACGCGTGCATGTAACATCGACTCATCGTGATGAGAAACGCTGAAGGATTAGTTTTTCATACGGGTATGAAAGTAGCGGGCACTGGAAAAAACAAAAAATACTAAACCCACTACAGCATTCTCCTGTTTATATCGACGCCTTTCTAATCTCTCTTACAAGGTATACACACAAACGAATTTTAAAAAATAAGACATAACGAGCAGTCAGTCTCAGAACCATTTATAGAAAAAACTTCAAATATATAAAATAAAGCATAATTTAACATTGAAACCAACTTATTCCATTCAAGGTATTAAAGAAAAATGATTCAATTGAACTATAAACGCGAAAATATTTTTTTAGAGACAGATGTTACTAATTCTTTTCAAAGTTTCAAACCGCCGGCGATTCGTTTCTTGTTCGTTATTGTACAATTCATGTAAAATTAGCTGGGGAAAGTGTCGACTATGTAATGTCATGATAAAACTGAAGGTTTATTATCTAATTGCTTTTAATGCAGAGAAAAAATACACAGTTAAGGGTCGGGACTTAACAGAATTATCGAACTATTCAGAGTGTGTTTAAAATATGCTTCATTTTTGTAAAAAGTTTCATCGATTGAGTCCCATCCAAATACCAATATCCCTCAGCCTTGGGTCAAGTATTTCATATTTTGGGCAGAAGACACCAATCAATGGGTTTGCCAACTAGACGTCAAGTAGTCGATATTTCAAAAGATTGAATAGCAAAACTTCCTGTCTCAAACTGCAGAGTTGGTGACACAGATACTCGTGTAAACAGTAAACTCAAATATCAAAGTCCAATCCCCACAGACTTCATTTTTACCGAAAGAAACGCACTATTAGAAACAATAATTCAATTTGAACACTTCATGGAATCTCAACATAGCAATGATGATTTTATGACAAACTGTGCGCAGTAATATATAATTACTTAACTGGAAAGGTTATACCCATATTGAAATGAAGAATCGATTCAGTCATGGAAAGAGCATGAGAAATAGGAGAATTACACCCGGCATAAAGGAAGCAGGGGCATTGGATCAGCCCCCAGGGAAGAATGCTTCAATTCACGGGATACATTTGATAAAACCCTGAGACGAACAGGTCGTTTATATGAAAAGACATTAAGAAGATGAAGATGTGTATTCGTAACCTCAATAGCCTTAAAAGGATTGGACCACATTAAAAGAAACCAATTTCCACGGAAAGAGTTGATGAAACTAATGATGCAAAAAACAACGAACGGAAAGTACTTGAGATAGGGACTTCAAAAACCTTTGTAATGGGACTCATTTACAAGAATTTGAAAATAAGTTCTACAATTAGATTAAACTCCAAACAATATCATTAGAAGAAAATATGGACCCTTCATTCCAACCAAACACTGGTTTCAAAAACGATATCTCAATGAAATAGATATGCTACTACAATTCCTGACTACATGGAGAAAGGGTTATGTGTTAGTAAATAGTAACAAAAAAGCTTTCATTTAAAAAACACACACATTTGAATTCATTCCTGAAGGATGATAGTTAATATTCTATCAAATTGAAAAAATAGGTTTTGACTCTGTAGATGATGTTTTATAAACTTTTGTTACACGGCATACATGGCAAAATATAAAATAATTATAATTCTAGCTCTATCAAAAATATTAATAAAAGTTCTTAATAATTCTGTGTTGGTTTAAAAGGAAAACTACTAATTGGTTTTAATTATTTATTAGTTTGAATAAATATGTAACAGGTGTCAAACAAGGTCACAATTATTCATCTACTTTTTTCCCTATCTTTATCAATGACTAAGTCAAAGAGTAATCAAAGAAACCAACCCATTGAACTGTTGTATAGATAAAGGTGATAGAAAGTCATCTGTTTTGTTGAATGCTGATGCTATTGCTTTGATAGCAAAGACCCCTGATCAACTTCAATGTATGATTGATGAACTTAACTAATGATGTTGAGACCGAAGAGTTCTGAGGACTACTGATAAATCAGAATGTACTCACTTTAGAAACTGAAGAATAAAGCAAACTCACTATGATTTTAGTATTGACGGGAATGTGCTAGAAGAAGTCAATGAATACAAATACTAAGTTGTAACGATTGGTTATATAAATATAATTTTACGCCTAACTTAGGGTCACCTGCAAGACTTAATGGTCTTGGATGGACCTGAGGAAAAATTATTTTAATTATGAACAGTTAATAGTAAATAGAACTGTTACAGTAAAAATTTTTTAAAAATTAAAAAAATTAATTTAAAAAATCTTCGATTAAACGCTTTAGAAATTTCTTCTTCGTGTCAGGTACCTATTAATGACTGCACGTCTGGGGATTGAAGAAATTCCAAGCTTCAAAACCGTGCATTTCGCTGCTATATGAGTGGGCACAGTTTTACCCCTTTAAGTTTTAATATAACATTGCTACTTTATAAATTGAAGATTGCTAAATAAATATAATGCGTTTAAAAGAAGTTCAATTTAAGGAATGTGAATTCATACCCGGACAAATTTATTTTTGCTGTTCAGATTTATTGAATTTGCTTGGTCATCGATAACATCGAAAAGAAATTCGTTTCTAGAAAATATATACGATATGCTTGCGATTAAAATCGCATCCAATTTATTGGTGCAAAGTATTACAAGTACCATCATTCCGTCACATGGTATATAATATTCATTATCATCTCATTTCTTAAAAATCATTTAATAAACATGTTTTATAGTTTTTATTGTTTATTGATCAAAAAACAAGTAATCTTAGCAATAGTAATATTTCATTTTTTAAATATTATTACCTCACTTCTTAAAAACTCATTTAATAAACATTTGTTGTTGTTGTTGTTGAATAATCAAAATACAAGTAATACTTAGAAATAATATCGCCTGACAAAAAAAAATTGCAGTTGACACAATCAAGTAAATTTCTTTTTTCTTTTACCCCCAAACAGTCCTTAATGAGAATTCTGTAATCCATCAGAAAAAACCTGCTCTTTCTTGCTGGACTCATGTTTATATCTTATATAATCCTTCAATAAAAGAATCAAATTATTCCAGGATGAATCATCTGATACACGAGAAAAGTCTTCATGGGACTTCCGTTTATCCCAGAATCCCCTTTTATCCCAGAAGCCTCTTTTGTAGTAAGCCTCGTTTTGAATACCGTCCAGAGATTGGGGGATTTGCTGATGCTGTAGGTCCTCATTGTTCTCGTACTGTTCAAATAAATGGTTCTCGGCTGTTCCCAGAGTGAACGCTAAACTTATAATCAGGAGCAAGAGCGGTGTCCACATGTTCAAAACCTCTGTAATCAAATGAAAAGAAGAATTAAACATTCCCATTAAAATTTTAACAATTAAGAAGAATAGTGATGATCTATGGTAAATGATTTTTTAGGGGTTTTTTTTTTTTGGGGGGGGGGGTTGTTTGGGTTTTTTATGCTTTATTCATTTTGACGTCATAATGGATTTGGAATCATTTTCCCCGTATATCTCAAGGTGTAAGATATTGAAAATGAAAGAAAACGAAAACCGTTTGTCCGTTTTAGATGCATGTATATATATATATATATATATATATATATATATATATATATATATATATATATATATATATATATATATATATATATAAACTGAATCAAATTACTGATCAAGATTGCCCCTGGCATTCAAAATGATGTATATATAGAGGGTATTTAAAAAAGAAACTATTTCTTGACATTTCATATAAAATTACATGAAACGTAATCCAAATGGCCATCTTTCATGTAACGTTTTAATTTCAATTTATACAGAGGCCAATTACATAATGTGCATATCAAATACCGATTATAGAGAAATCATAGACCTTATTGAAATATTACATGGGTCAAATATGAAAATAAAGCATAGATGAAAGAACTCGTACGACGTGTCTGGTATCATAATCAAGTATACTCCATTTATTGTTCTACTTTGACTTTAAAAGAATAACAATAATTATACAACTTGTGTGTGTTTATTTTGGAAATGAACGGCATAAAATACTGTTTACCTAATTCTGTTGCCTTGTTTACATATACGCTTTATATTATTTCTGATAGAGTTGTGGACGAACGGACGGACGAACATACGGTTTGGTTTGAACTTATTTTGATGTACATGTAATATGATTACAATGGGATTGGGCACAAGTTTTAAAATTTATTAAGCCCTCTCACTATACAATAATTTACATACGAACATACGGACGACAGAAAATTGAAAACCTCACTTGAACCTAATTGGTATTTATTTATAACACATTTATATACCACAGGGGATGTGGATATGACCGTGTCATTAAAGTAGAAACAAACAGAATATAGTATTTATTCAAAAACTTTTAAACGTTAATATTTTGGTTTGTTTGCTTAAAAAATTCTTAATTTCTTCTTGCGATAGACTGTATTTCATTACATTTGTTATTCCTTAATTAATGCTCTTTTTACGGTAATTACACTCATCCATTTTTTTTTTAGCAATTACGATAGACTGACAGTGTATTTTATTTTTAGTAAATGCATTTTATAACCCCTCCAAAAAATGCACACCCAAAGCAAGTAACTTTGCAAGCAAAATAAACATAAGAGAAAGACAGTTTGAGACTTACCTCGTGGCACTCTTAAAAGAACTGATTGATGTATTAACCTCAACAATAACAACAACAGAAAAAATGCCCAACTCCTCGGGGAGAGTGTTCGTTTTCCCGACGCGTGCAAAAAGACGGGACACGTCTCAGCTTCAGAATCGAAATTACGTTGGTTTCTTTTGTAAATCTCTGTAAAACTTTTCCTAATTCAAAATGTTACTTCGTGACAAGTTTGATGGAAAAACAATCAGAACGCCATGATAGAAATGTTTGGCGTGTTAACGAAGTCTTTGTAGATTGATTTAGTCCGGCTATTGGTTTACCGTCCAAGCGTCAATTGACGATTCGTCTTCATCATTTGGGAAATAATAAACCAGATCTATTTGCGACGTAGAAAATGTAGGAGTAGTATAAAGATGTCTGATTCTGTATTTTGGTTTTTTTGTGACAATTTACCAGAGGATGAGAATAATTATATTTCACCTGTGCTCTCTCTCTCTCTCTCTCTCTCTCTCTCTCTCTCTCTCTCTCTCTCTCTCTCTCTCACGTACATGAGAGAAGATAAAGATCAATATTGTTGTTTTTACCTGATCTGCGCTCTACATGTACACTAACCCGGAGCCAGATAATGGGCCAAGCAGTGATGTTTAAATTTTATTTTTCCCCGTTCTGAATCTTTTAATGGAATTTATTGTCCTAAATCGAGGTCTAACATTTATTTTAAGACACATTCACGACATTCCTACCCCGACTTGTGACGTTATTTTTTAGACTGTACACATTTAAAGTACAAAATTCTGCTTATTTTCACGAGGTCTTTTATATGTAAATTAGCTCAGGTAAAGGGTGCCATTTAAATAGGAAGTAAATGCAGTCGATTACTTTGTTGGGATTATAAACAGAAATTAATGAAACTTTGAACTTTGGTTTAATCATCGCCATAGGTAAGAAGCTTTCTTGTCTATGTTAAGGTTTGTACTGCTGGTAAAACATTTAATAAGACAATATAGTTTTTTTTTAATCCATCTGTGAAATCAAAAATGGCTGCCTGTTTCAGTTTTGTAATTTAATACATTAGACAATGAATATAGCATGTAGTATTACTTTCTTAGTAGTGATTCAGACTTAAGTCTTTGTTATGAAAGAAATGTGTTTGTTATTATTGGACGTCAGTGATTTTCACCGACTGCCCACCACTAGTTGAATCCAGAATCATCTGAGTTCTCATTTCACCCTATCCAGTCAACTGTAAAAAACATTTATTTTTAAAACTCTTCTGGGAAATAGTGCAGAGAATTTACATCGCTGAAAGAGTCGTTGAGCGTTATGTACACAACTATCTAAACAGTATGAGAAATAATGTCCTTTCCAACATATTTTATTTCCTAAAAATAAGATATGCAATATGTCTACTTTATCCCAAACCGTTTGGACTGGACACTGGGTTCTTAAGGGTCCCTCACTGCAAGCGAGTTCCAAAAATATACACCTTTCCAACAAAACCGGACACGAACATAAAACATGAACATTTCTATCAAGCACTAGTGATCACACTAGCAAGTTTTAAAGAAATCACGTATTACTGCTTTTTTGTGTTTTAAATTGTTGAATAGCTTAGATTTAAAACAAATCAACGAAATCAATGAAAAACACCATCTTTTAAACATTGAGGTTTACACATTTCTTCCACACAAACTGCATGCTAAATAAGATGTGTGTTTAATTCATTTAGATCACAATGGGTGATGGCTCTAGAATCTTACAGAATAGAATGTACGACGAACGTCAGCAAGAAACCTACCGGGCGGACTTCAGAGACAATGTCATGGAACAGTTGCCCTCGTCATCAGCCCCTAGTGGCATTGAGGACGATTCCGGATTCACAGACGAAGCGAGCGAAATTAACGGAGGGGGTCTGATTGAAGACCTTCTGGGTCCACGATTTAAACAAAGGAACAAGGAATCTGGTATCCACATCCACATCGGGGCGGTGCATTACCATCGAGAACCCCACCCCCAGGGTCTGTACACCGACCCCTTACGGTACGGCTACACTCAACAGCCTCCACAGCCATGTCACCCTTTGAGGAAAAAACAATACGCGTCTTCAAGTAAGTATTCTCATCAGCGGGGTTTTTCTCCATAAACTATCAAATGAAATCTGTGAACTCAAAATTATAACTTTCATGAATCAAGATTGACCTCGGGAGTTCTAATCATATGAAAAATTGGAGATTTCATTCATGCAGACAAGTTGAGTCATCTTTCCCGAGGTCATTCTTATCTCGCGCCTGAATATTTTTTTTTCATATCTGTGACAGCATCAGAATATTATCTTCAACTTTCTAGTACGATATCTACATGCACAATGTATGTTGATTTACCGAAGGGTTCTTTAGGTACACGGTAAACCGGATGAAAGCAGCAAAAAGCCCTGACAGTAAATAAATTACTAAAATAAATTATCGAGTAGTTTCAAGCATTGAAGAACATGTAACTATTTGAATGATGTAAACTTGAAGAAAAAAATCAATTATATAAAGCCTTTTTACTTTCACTACTAGTATAGTCTACTGTCTAGTAAAACTTTTGATGCAATAAAAATATTTCATGAGCAATTGAGGCATTTAGGCGGCATTCCTACTGAGGAGTGAAATCAAGACTTTAGTGAAGAATTCAAAAACAATACATACTGATGGATCAGTCCGTGTTAGTTAGGTTAAACCATCAGTTCAACAAATAAATTAATTATACATCAACTAAAGATGTCAAAATGTCATTAAAAATGTTACGAAGCTTCAAACATATCATTTGTACACACAAATTAAACTTTCATTTTACCTGCTGGATTGCTTCAGTTTTTCACTTAGACTGTGAATAGGCAATTTTGTATTTTAATTGAATAGATGACAACAAACAGTTCTTATTTTAGTGATACATCTTGCGTTTCAGCGGTTCCTTATTCAGATCACCACAGCAGTGCGGATCACATCAGAGGTCAGCGCCGCCACTCAAACGTGTTCGAAAACTTTACTTTACAACGACCAGACACAGACACAAAGGTAAAAAGTTAACTAGCAAAATCTGAATCTGAGGAAAGAAAGAGTATAATTCTCACTTTTTATCATCCTCTTTTATCATCCTCTTTTATCATCCTCATCTTTTATCATCATCTTTTATCATCCTCTCCTTTTATCATCCTCGCCTTTTATCATCCTCCTCTTCAATGATCCTCGCCTTTTATCATCGTCTTTTATCATCCTCACCTTTTATCATCCTCTTTTATCATTCTCGCCTTTAATCATCCTTTTTTTTTCATCCTCTTTTACCATCCTCGCCTTTTACCATCCTTGCCTTTTATAGTCATCTATTATCATCCTCGCCTTCTATCATCCTCTTTTTTCATCCTCGCCTTTTATCATTCTCGCCTTTTATCATTCTCTTTTTTCATCCTCGCCTTTTTTTAATCCTCACCTCCTCACTATATATCATCCTCACCTTTTCCAATTCTGGGAGTATATGGCACTGGCGTTTGTTTTTGTAATATAAGATCACCCTATAGTATTGGGATATTATACTATAGCTATAAACTTTATCGCAGAAACAAGCCCCTGTGACACATGGGTTAAAAAGATGTAAATGGAAAAGACAAATGTTATAAATATTGAATGGTACGACGAACCGTTAACATAAATCCTTGGACGTGTTTGTTGCAGAGTTTGATTATCTAGGGGGCAGGTACACAAACTTAACCCACAATTCAAAGCAAAAAGGACCCCAATAAAACGGAAATAATCACAGGCATCTGACGCTATAAATTTTTCTCATAATGAAAATAAATACCCTATACCTAATAATATACAAGGTACCCATCGCCGCCATCTTGAATTTATTTCAAACTGTCACATCGGGGTCTGCCCAGTAGCCCGAAGGTTCATTAGTCCGAAGGCCCAGTAGTTCGAAGGTTCATTAGTCCGAAGGTTCATTAGTCCGAAACTCGATGTAGTAAATGTTGTGAAGGTTAAAGTAACTAAAAGGGCCAGGTTTGATTAATCATTTTTCACTTAACAGGTTCTTGGAGGTTAAGAACATAAAATACTACGAAAAGAGAGTACTACATGTGTAATATGAACTCTTATCTCTATAAAGATCTGTAAGATTATGTTCGTTATTTTCCTATACCTGTATGTATAATACCTTTTTCTGGTATATAGATTTCTGCCTCTCCAATTTGACTTTTGTTCTTGTGAACGTTATTTCCAGAATAGGAATGATATGTTTTCGAAGTGGAGTTTTTTCGAATAGGAATAACAAGTTACATAATTGCTTATAAATCATATAACTAAAGAATAAGAGTGATGCAATTTGCGGATAACAAAGATGGAGTCATCGAAAAGGCGCCTCCTATTTTGAAATAAGGTTTAAAAAATATTAAACAGTTTCACTCTCTCCCTCTCTCTCTCAAAACAAAATTAGAAACTCTTCTACGTTTATTTCGTGATCTATTTGTAAGCACGTAAAATATTTTAGGATATATTCTGATGTGTTGGAGATTTGCAATGAAAAATGTTTAAGAATAACATCTTTTGGAATTAGAATAATAATTTTTTGAGTATGAGTAAATTTTTGCATAAAAACATCAACTTATCAAATAGAAATCATGTTTTATCGAATAAAAATTGTATATTTAGGAATAAGATTTTGAATAGAAGTAACAAAAAGTTAAATGATGGAACGTTTTACACGCCTAAGTACCTATTAAATGCGAAACAAAATCATATTGAAACAAAACCTAATGGACTTATTCAATGCGTTTGTGTCTGCCACTTGTTGTGAACGTTTAGTTATCTCCCGCAAAAGAAGAGGGTAGGGAGTTATAGTGCTTTATCAATCGGTTAGAAATAAAAATTAAGTAGGGGTCGGGATTTTTTTTATTTAAAAGTTCGTTGTAAAATATTTAATTTATGATAACCGGAAATGCACAAACAGAACGACACGCAGACGAACGAACGGACAAAGCAAAATTTATTTCCCCCCTTTAGAGTAAAAGTGGTAGACAATATACAACATGGAAACAAAACGAATTCTAAAGAATCTACATGAACCTAAGTCGAATAAATAAATAACTAAAAAAAGAAAATTTAAAGAAAGTGAAAAACGAAATAATAAAAAAAATGTACAAATGTTTAGAAGGGGAAAATATACATTGTATTTTAGTAGTAACATGGGAGTTTGTTTATCTTAAAGTAGAAAATACAGATTCCAAAGGGGGTTAAAACGTTGTTCTACATGTACTTTGAGACTCTTAAATTTTTGGTATTAAAAATATCAACTGGTTAAAATTGAATCATTTAGGTACTTTTTTGCATTTGCTTAGGACGAATTCTTGCGTGAAAAATTGCTGCATGGAAATAATTCCGAAAATATTTCTCAAACTAATCACATGTGATGCAACCGAACTAATAAACCTTCGGACTAGTTGGCCTTCGGACTTATGAACCTTCGAACCACTGGGTTTTCGGACTAATGAACCTTCGGACAAGTGGGCCTTCGGTCTAATGAACCTTCGGACTACTGGACCGTGACCGTCAGGTGGAAGTTTCGCTTGAAACTCATCGGTAAAATTATTTTGCGATCCTCTCCATCTCCCGATCGGTAATTTAACATCTTAGCTTACAACCTATTCAACCAAAACGACGCGTCACACCTGTCATTAATAAAAATCGCCCCTCAATTTGCATCTACTGTCTTAGATATGCGACAAAATGCTAAAGGGTGGACGGAAGTTGTCACCAATATGTAAATGAGATTTCCCTGCACCGTGTGTTTGTGTCAATATTTCAAAATATATGCATTTATAAACATGTTCATATAAACTTTGTGTAATAAAAATTATAATTGACAGTTTAACATCTCCCCTTTTTTATTCTAACTTGTATTTTGATCGAATTCAAAATCGACGCCTTTTGAATATTCGTATCAGTGCTATATTTGGAAGGGATTACCCAAAGTATGACGCAATTATGTAAACTTCCGTCCACCCTTTAGCCTTTTGTCACATATCTAAGGCAGTAGATGCAAATTGAGGGGCGATTTTTATTAATGACAGGTGTGACGCGTCGTTTTGGTTGAATCGGTTGTAAGCTTAGATGTTGAATGACCGATCGGGAGACGGAGAGGATCGCAAAATAATTTTACCGATGAGTTTCAAGCGAAACTTCCACCTGATGTGACAGTTTGAAATAAATTAAAGATGGCGGCAATAGGTACCTTGTGTATTAATAGGTATAGGGTATTTATTTTTATTATGAGAAAAATTTATAACGTCAGGTGCCTCTGGAAATAATCTAAGGTTTTGAAAATTACAGGCCCAATCATCATTTTCTTTTTACATGTATACCACATATTCATAAATAAAAAAAATTATATGCAATGATCGAAGTTCTAAAATATTAATATCCAGGTTGTATAACAAGTTACGTTTTTTTTTAATGATCAAGACGTTCATTACGTAGCTATTTTCATAAATCACATTTTCAAATGTTCTACATGAAGCAGGACTTGATCTAAAACGTTTTTGTGACGCATTTTCCTTCGGAAGAGCAATAATATTATTAACCTTTGTCTTTAACGATCTATTTGTTTAACAGCGTAGCTCATTTGGTTGAAACAACTTTTTTATTTACCTCAGTCGTAAATATATGGCCTACGATGTTAGATGTATAAATTTTCTAAACGATTAAAATACTTGAAATAGGATGTATACGGTCGTCAATATTGTAAAATTTGGAAATGCTAACCCGGTGAAAGTATTTTGATTGTAATGTAATTTTATCCACGTTAATATCGATATATGTCCCATACCACCTTAAAGTATTCAAATTGCACTTTAGTTTGAGTTTACATAGGGTCGCAACATACATAGTTTAAAAAAAAAAATGAGTGTCATGCGCAGAACAAAATCTCTTTAGCACTGCAGAATAGAACCACCCTGTGTTGGAAACATTTATTTCATGGTTGTTAGATTATAGTCTAAATGTTGCCATCAGCAAAAATATAAAACTACAATTAACTCATCGCATAATCTCAGTTTAAACTACATTTTCCGAAAAAAAAAAATTTAGCAACGAATTTACTGAGTAATCGCGATCGGTTCCATGAATCGGTTCCATCATTCACAGCATAGATGTTGTGTTTATTCCATCTTGCTAGGCATATTCGGTTTTCAGTTTCAGATGTTGTATCGATAACTTCAAAAAACAAATATTTCATGTGAACAAACCAAACCTTCTGCATTCTTTTACATGCCCGTGTTCGGATTCGGATATTTCAAAATTGATTAGTTGAAAGCTCCCCCCCCCCCCCCCCCCTCAAAAAAAAAGGAGGAGGAAAAGAGTAAACGAACTTCAAGATGATATGATAAAATAAACATTCTAAATATCCTTTGTTCCTGTTATAAACTAAAGATGTGGTTTTTAATAATGATAAACCGATACGACATGCCAGTTCAATTCATATCATTCTCTCTCTCTACCCCAAGGTCGATGAAGATGAACTTGCCCATGCTAAGCTCGACAGCGAGAGCGCATCTACCTCAGAGAGTAAGTAGTATCCCACAATGATTTAATATGATAATATATCATGATATGATATGATAATGATTGATCAATATCATTAAACGTAATACATTTGTATTTCAAAGCAACACTAATTCTAAAATTAGAGATAAATGATAGAACCCAAAATGTTTTGGACAACGAATTGATGGCCGTATTAAGGGAATGAAGGGCGATTTTCGGTTCAATTTTTTGTGTTTTGATTCAATTTACATTTTTAAAAGTATATATGACTTATGATTAATTTTAATTAAATTAAATATGATATACTGAATTGGCGAATCCTTGAAAGTGTATATTTTTAATCGTTTAGGAGCTCATTTTATTTCCTTACTACGCAGTGATGCAAGAATAACTCGTTAAAAATCCAAAAAAAGCATCAAAATAAAAAACTTAAACCCAATTTTATATATTGGTGCAGGGAACAAAGTAGGAAGTCAATTCAAATTTTGATTATTTTAAATAACTACGCATTTTTATATTCAACCTGGTTTGTTGTATTAAATTTAATAGTGGGTTAGTGTTATTCTGCAGTAACAGTATGGAATCCAAAATTCAAAACATAACACGAGTACTAGTATACTAGTATATACTCTGTCCATTTATTTCACTTTGGTTTAGATAGAATTCATAAGAGAAAATCTGAGTTGTTTTTGTTGTTATTTTCTGTAAAAAGAATCATATATGTAATTTTGAAAAAATCATTCGATCTGTTGAGTAGAACACTTTCTTTCATTCAGTATTCCGTATTGCAGAGTACGTTCCACTGTCAGCGTGCGTCAGTCCAAGCGACGCAGCGTTTGAGGACAGCGTGTCGAGACTACGGATAACGCAGTCAGAACAAGTCGTCGATGGAGCAAGTCTTACTCATTTCTTTATTTGATGATGTTGACCATTTAATTTTTTTAGATGAATTCAGTTCTCTTTTTTTTTTTTTTTTTTTTTTTTGCATTTCCCCCTTTTACACGTTTTATCCAGTAAGCACACAGATAATAGTAACATCCAATAAAAATGACCATAAGGCAACATATTGATGCAATATAAAGAAGGTTTATCTTCTTACATACATGCAGTGATACTTACATGTATATGACTAAAAGTTAATATATACATGTATAGAACATATTAAAACTTATATATATTTATTTAATGTTAATATCCATTCCTCCTATTAAAAAGACCGGAAACAATATTTTGATTTGGGAGATAACTTTTTATCAATTTTTCCAAAGTTCTTTAATCCGAATACTATTTTTGATTTCAAATTTTTATTTTGCCACATAATTTAAAACTATCTATACGAATTTCTTATATGAGTAGCTTCTGTTTCGAAGGTTCCGACTCATTTGGACATTAGTATGGAGATGGAGGGCGACAAGTCCGTGATGTGGACAGGTAAACTTAAGAGTGCACCGTCAGCTCCTGACCTCCGCCCCCCATCAGCCGCTCTGCACCGTCCCAAGTCTGTCATCTACATCAACAGCGCCCACATTGGACAGGTGGGTCAAGTTACGATCAAATAAATCGAACGTCTTATTGAGAAGATTATGAAGTAAAGATTTGATAAACCTAGAAAAGATGATCCGTCATCTATTCTTTACCTCTGATCATTAATGCTCTTATATTCACATTTCCCAGTGTCTTTGTAATAACACTACATGTACGAATCGATTTTGTAATGTATAGTCCAATACCTTTCATCAATGACTGTTTTATATATAGTGTAGTCCAATACATTTCATCAAAGACTGTTTTAATATTTATTTATACAATTGCTGAAAATTATATAGATACAATTAGTAAGGAATATCATGAAGTGATCAAACACGGTTGGGCGTGATCAAAGCTACATGTATCATGAAGCCCTTCGGGTGTTATTGGATGATCACGCCCGACCGTGTTTGATCACCTCATAATACCCAAAAATGATTCCTTATTCCTTAATTAAACATACGTGCATGTTTTTCAATGTGATATCGTCTTTTCGTCTCTATTAACAGGGAAAAACAGTGATTGATGGAGCAGAGGAAGTAGACTATGTGAACTATAACCAACCATTTACCAAAGCGCAGGCAAGTTAAAAAAAGAATTGTGATAAATTACTGATGCTGATGAAATCAGGATTTTTGAATCCATAGAATATCTGCTATTTATCTGTACTTATAGGCATACAGAATAGCCAGTGCAGGGGCCCTCTCGTCTCCTGACTCGTCTCGAAGGGTATCCACACATTACATCAGGAACAAACAGACGCCGGTGGAGCACAAACTATCTGCCGCCTCCTCTCACTTTGGTAAACACAATTTTTACATGAATTGTAGGTTGTCATGAAGAATGGGGTTTTTATTATACTGCATTTGTCTAATGCTTCTGAGAATCTTACAGGCAGAAAAACGTGGAAATCAACAACTAACTTGATAGAAAAGGCCTCCTTTAATGAGTCAAATAAAATAGGCGGGACCAAGTGTTCTACATTCTACTGTATACCGGGAGGTTTTCATCCAGATATTGAGGACGACAATGAAAAAGCACACATAAAAGAATGTCTTTATATAAAAGGAAAGGTATCGACAGTTATTCGAATTCGAATTGTTTCCATGACTTTCAGCTTTACGAATCGTGATTTAATGAAATTGCTTCGCGTGTCTTAATTTGGAATGTGTTGATTTAGTTCATGTTTTTTTTAAATCATTTCCTTGAATACGTTATGTAGAGTGGAAATTGGGTGATACTCCCGCTACAAAGTCATCCTTTGAACCGTTTTTGTTTGGAAGTGAAATCTCAGGACGAAGTCTTGTCATTTCCCGTGATGCTGACTCACAAGAAGAAATACAAGATTGATCCTTCACGAAAGGTATTACATTCATATTATACCATACTTCAATTTGATTTGTGAAACCATTAAAATGTTTGGATCCCGAACTGTAATTCCATCTTCCAGTTCCTATAGTTCTTTGATTTAAAACCACAAAAAATGTTGTATACTTTAGGGCGTTTTTCTTGCAGGGTTTCAAATGTATATGCAAATTGGTTGAATTTTACAAGAAAAACAAACTACCATCCTGTAACTTGAATTTGGGAATCCCATTTCCCAAGTCTCTCATTCCCCCAACCGAGGCAGAAGCAGACTGCAGTGATGAGGTCAAGCGTCAGTACGCGGGAATCAGGTTGTGAACTCTCCACTACGTTAATGAGTGAATGATTAATGGAGATATTATTGGGAATTATATGGGATTATGATTTAAAGAATATATCATCATTATGGCGTTCTAAATTTTTGTTTTATGTTTTTCAATGACTCTATGTGTTTGAGTATAACTACGCAATATTATTTATATATTTTTTTGTTTGTTCTGTAACTGTTATTTGTTGTTTATCTGTGTCATCAAACGCCTTTGGTGTCAGAAATGGTTTTTACAAATTCATTTTTTTATTTTCCACAGAGCAGTCATATTTTCTTTGATAATATATTTCTAATTCATAAAGGAAAAAGGTAGATCCGAATAAATGAAACTCATATTCAATATGTGACATCGAACATTTACAATGTCTTTCATTACTTGGAATATCGAAGTCTTCCATACTCTATTTGAGAAGATAATGGATATATTATATTTGTAATTTATACATATCAATATTGATATTTTATATCATGTTATATACACACATTTTTATATCTGTTTATATATTATATATGTAACTAATAATGATTTAGATATTTTAGTATTTATACAGATTACACTTATGAGAAATTTCAAAGTACATGTAACTACGAGCTTCTTGTTTGAGCATATCATGTAATATTTGTTTCACTTTCAATAAAGTTCTATTTTTATTGAAACGTATTTACAAGTATGTATTTATCAAATATTCACAACAATATTCATTTGACACAAACAATTACTTTTGCGCCTTTTTTTAAGCCAATACTTCAACAATTTTTTCCTATTCTAATGTACTGATTTACATCTTAATTTGAAACATACCATAAACACCGTTTTCTGAATCAAGCAATATATATACAATTTCTAATGGATAATTTTCTCCACCCTGCACTTTCATAGTTTGATAAATTTAAAAAATATCAATCAGACTGATAATTTAGTGCTAAAGTCCATTAGAATAACGATTTAAAATTATTTACCACCTCCCTCCCACCCACTCTATCGTCTCTCTCTCTCTCTCTCTCTCTCTCTCTCTCTCTCTCTCTCTCTCTCTCTCTCTGTGTAGCCTATTGAATTCTGCAATCAAAATTTTGATGTAAGACAATGCCCCCTAAAAACAATGTCAATGACATAGTCATTTTTTAAAATCATAATATTGATCCAAAATCATCATATAAGTATCATATTTTAATTTGGACAGATTATCTATTGAAGAAATTGTTTTCAAATTATCTTTTCTCTCCCAAGAACGTTTTTTTCCTATTACGTTCAATTGAAAAAAGAGCTCTTTTACAAACACTTTGAAATGGTCCCACTATAAATTTAATTCGATTTTTATGTTATTTTATAGTGATTTCTATCTTAATTAATATCTTAGTTTCTTTAACTCATATAAAATTTTTATGAAAATCAATATTGTAGAAATAAGTGAGGTCTTCCTTAACTAATTTCTACATCTTCTGTAGCCCTTTTCACAAAAAAAGCTTACGATTAATTTTTTTTCGTAAGTGAAAACTTAAGTTTTTTGTTTATTTTCACAAAACATCTTTTATGTTAAGTAAAAACTTCCAATGTTTCTTCTTTTAAAAAAATGGAAGGATACAAATTTTGCCTTTTTCTGCCAATGACATTGGCCTTGCGCAGATTACCTTGTGTCAAGTTCATGACACACTCTGAGGTCATAAACAATGTTTATTTGAAGTAAGAACTTCCAATGTTTATCCATAAAAAAGAATTGGACCGGATACAAATTTTTCACTTTTCCTGCCAGTGACCTTGACCTTGCCAAAATGACCTTGGGTCAAGATCATGACACACTCTCAGGCCATTACCAATGTTTGTGTGAAGTAAGAAATTCCAATGGTTCTACATAAAAAAGATGATAACTGGACACGATTTTGCATTTTTCCTGCAGGTGACCTTGACCTTGCCCTAATGACCTTTGGTCAACGTCATGTCACACCTTCAGGTCATAAGCCATTATTGTGTAAAGTAAGAACTTCCAATGTTTCTTCATAAAAAAGATATGAACTGAACACAAATTTTGCACTTTTCGTGCCAGTGACCTTGCCTAAATGACCTTGGGTCAAGGCCTTAACACACCTTCGGTTCATAAGCAATCTTTGTGTGAATCTACAACTTCCAATGTTCCTCCATAAGAAAGATATGGACCGGGCGCGAATTTCGCACAGACCGACGGATGGACAAGGTGATTCCTATATACCCCCCCCCCCCAAAAAAAAAAAAGAAAAAAAAAACTTTGTTAGCGGTGGGTATAATGATCATTTAACTAGGTACAGAATAACATTTATATTATATAAGAGCATGTACGGATGATATTTATATTAGAACTGTTTGCTTTCGCAAAGATACAGGTTTTTGGATCTATGATTGGTTCATTCAGGCATTGAATCTCGTATTTCAAATCTCGAATTTCGAATGAGCCTTCTGGGCTTTTGCATTTAGGTCCGAGGTAGCAATATAGTTTTAAATTCAGGGGTTACAAAAGATGTAAAGGGATGTGTACAATCAAAATTCTTAAAGCATGTTACAGCTGTCCTGATTTTTTTATTTACAATTTTCACGTACAAGTAAATAAATATTTACGTAGGTGAATAGTGATCTCTGCATCAGCTCTGTAATTACCGGTATCAAATGTGATTAAATAAAATAAATGCAAACACAAAACTTTGAAATTTATTTAGATTGGACACATTTGCCTGTAAACCTCATCTAAGACGATTAACCCCACCAATTCCAGGTTGGTCTCTCTGAAATGTAAAAAAGTCAAATAAACAGCAAAATCTCCATTATATTCACTCATTAAGCCGTTTTATAAATCGAAATCATTACTCATATTGTACCTGTATGTAATCATAAAATTAGAAATCAGTATGATTAATTCATACATAAATGTATCAAAATTCCATTTCACATGTGCACGTATTGCATATTATTTCAAATAAGTTTTAACATCTCATTTTTAGAGGATCCGTTAGTGTATTCATTGCATCACTTCCGGTAAAAGAAAAGAAACTAAAATATAACGTTCACCAAAAAAAATCCCCAAAACCCGACACTAACGTTTTCTGCTGCAACTCTTGACCCCGTCCCCTGTATAACCACTCAGACAGCCACACGTGAAGGACCCGGGGGTGTTGGTGCATTTTGCCCGGGAGTGACAATTGTTGTCTGATCGACGGAGGCACTCATTTTTGTCTACAAAATAAGGTATTCTGTTGACACTAATTTTGTATGTATATGTATCTTGTGTAAATACATTTTCCCCCAATTTTCTTAAAATTGGACACTTATTTAAAATAACTATAATAAATATTAGTCACTCTACCAGATTTGAATGACACAGAATAATAAAAGTTACAATGATTTCTGCATGGTAGCTATGAATGTCCTTGGAATACACAGCACTTCTTACCAAAATATGATTGAACAAGTAGTAAATCAGTGAAATGAATAATTAAAGAATTCCAGAAGACGAACAGGGTTATTTCTCGATGTTGATAGGAACAAATCTATTTCTATATGTATTTATCTATACAATCTTTAAAATATCAAATAACCGTACGTTAAACAGCGCACCTGGATTGAGTTGACTGAGTAATTGAGTTCTTTGATTTGATTGGTCTTTTCTATATTTATTATCCAATAGTAAACTTCGTTCAGTATAAGCATAAATATATCGCGTTTTACCTACGTAACTCAGAGTAATAATATGTTTTGAAGATTATTATCTACATCCAAAGCATATGTTATGTAACTTTAATATTTGCATTTAATTATGTATTTCATTGCCATCGTATAATTTGATGTAAGTATTTTGATTGCAATTTTATTTTTACTTGATTGTATTTTTGCAGTCATGGTGTAACCAATATACTTTGAGTATGTATTAATATGTAATATGAATTAATTACAGAATTTATTTATTATAAAGTTATTTTGATTAATGCATGCATACTAAAAACGTTAAATGTAAAATAACGCAATATATTTTCATCTATGTTGTAACTTTGTAACTTTTATATATGTATTTTTGAATTATTATATTGTTTGTCTGCTAATTTAGGCCAATGGCTTATTCATTCACCATCGTAAACAATTGGAAACCACCATCTACCTTCATTTTATTTTTTTTTATTCTATTGGTTGTAAAATACTTGTAAATATAAACTGTGTTCTTTAAAGATCATTCCATGAATCTGAAAATAATTACGACTTTGTCGTAAGTTCTAGTGTAAAACGCAGTACTGATCGTAAACAACCACAGCATCGAATGATATCGTGAACTATACGTGTGTAGGTAAAGTGTTTAAAATTGACATTGATATGAAGACAAGATTTAATTTTACCATGACAGTAAAATCCGCTTCCATAGTAACCCTTTGGACACGTGCAGGAGTAGGAACCGACCGTATTCGTGCAGGAGGCAAGCTTGTTACAGAAGTTACGCTCTCCCTTGGAACATTCATCAACATCTTAAATAATATAAAATATTTACATTTTTCAGTGTCTTTGCTTGTGATAACACTGCGTATCAATTTTGTACTATACAGTCCAATGAATTCAAATGATGATTAATCGGGGCGCAAGTGGGGTTTGCTTATTTATATTCAAATATTTAATCGTACAATTGCTGAAAATTATATAAATATAAGTAATAAGGAATCATTCCTTGAATATTAACATCTTAAATAATACAAAATAAAACTATTTTATGTTATCACTTCTGACTGAAAGTAATGGTATAAGGAAGGTGACTTAGTCTGGTGGTTGGTTTGGTTATTGCTTGCCTTGACAAACGAACCCGTTCCCTCTGTATCCAGGCAGACATTGGCAGCGGAAGGAGCCGATGGTGTTCACACACTTTGCACTAGAGGAACAACCATGACTTCCTTTACACTCGTCAATATCTGAAGAAGAAAATATCACTAAGCTTTGTTTTAAAATAAATTCGGAAAGCAGCGAAGCTGGACGGGTGTATATCAAACCAATGCAGGTTAAGAAATTGGAAATAACTAAAGTCAATTTTGCATGCTATAGCCCTTAGCCCTGCTTATCCGCTGAAATTTACCTTCATGACTTTGAACAGAAATTTGTGTTAATAGCTCATTACATATTTGTTTTTAAATGAGAGAATATTTCTCCCTTTTACTGCGTGTGATAAAAACGGATTTATGGGGCTGGATACAGCAATCGTAAATTTTTAACATATATCTACATGTACACCCAAAGCTTAACCAAATCAAAACTTAAGGTCAGATGCGACCTATCTTCTATTTTTTGTCTATTTTTCCCCTATCTCCACAATGAGAATATTTCCACTTAGTAATTCCATGATTATATTTTCATGTTATATGATACTTTTTTATTTAGATATAAAGTGTTCAATTGAAAATATATACTATGACTTTATCTATAAGCATTAAAATGCAGTTTGCATGCTATTTTAAGGAAAATTCTAAATAATCTTGCTCCAAAAATAGCCTGGTAATGTACCCTAACTTTTTGGAATTAATAGGTTTAAATGTTATTAAATAAGGAATAATATATCAAGGAAAATTATATAAAATTGAGGATCGACTCGTGTATTCTTAAATGAAACAGAGCTAAGTGAATAATCTACAGCAGAACAAAACACCGCCAAAACACTTCCCGATTTTAAGATATTCATTGGTTAATAAAAAATTCGGGTATAGGTTCTAAACCTTGATTTAACAAAAACGATTCCGAGATGCACAAAACTCTCTCTCTCTCTCTCTCTCTCTCTCTCTCTCTCTCTCTCTCTCGCATTTTCAGTGGAGGCTAGCTTAATCCCCCGTAACCCGTAACTCCCACCTGAGCTTCTCGGCTAGTCACATACATGCAGTATATGTACATCAAACAAGGCCCATACCTGTGCACTTTCCTGCCGACCCTGTGTAGCCCTTCTTGCATGTACAGCGGAAACTACCGATGGTATTTTGACAGGTGGAGGTCTTTAAATCACAGTTATGTTTTCCCAAGGTACATTCATTATCATCTGTATTCAAATTTGAAAGTCTCTGAAGACATGGAAAGCACGGGGACTTTCTTATATATTAATATATCTTTGCATTTTGTGAATTAAAAGTAAGGTACTTTAAATTGTGAATTGCGAACAGACCTTATCATAGAAAATTATAAAGAAAGATATGCAATGGTATTACATGTAGTTCAGTTTGAAAATACAACGATGAAGTATCTATCTACCCATGGATAAAAAAGAGTTGATCATTAATAGTATAAAGCTATATCAAACCAATAATGAAGCAAAATTGAATTTACTGTCCAAAGATGCCAGTTTTGATAAAGTAAATTTATTTAGTTTGAAGGGGGCCTGACTATCCAAACTCCTAATTGTGATATAATTCCATTAAAATAAACTCTTCATCTTATTAATCCATTCAATGTCAGTTTTTCTTAAAATTTGAACAATTAAGAAAACATTCTTAATTAATGTGAACTTCGTCATAACGTTTGAATTGTTTTTTTAAATAAAATTTCTCTTCATCAACGGGGGATGATGTCCTTTAATCAAACAGATTCAAAACTAGCTTACCATCGCAGAACGATCCACTGCCTACATAGCCTAGGTTACATCGACAAGTGTAACTTCCTATTGTGTTCGTGCAGGAGGCCTTCTTGTCACAGGCGTTCAATTTGGAGTCACTGCACTCATCAATGTCTGCAAAACTTGTCATAATTAACAAATAGATGATTTTAAATAGCCAAAGGAAGTCCGCATTTAACAGATGGAAGATTTGTAGTTTAGAAAGAAGTCTGTAATTTACAGATAGAGGATATCTATTAGTCAAAGGAAGTGTCCGTAATTTACAGATGGAGGATTTGTAGTAGAGAAAGGAGGTCCGTAATTTACAGATAGAGGATATTTATCAGTCAAAGGAAGTCAGTAATTTACAGATGGAAGACTTGTGGTACCGTAATTTACAGATGGAAGATTCGAATATATATCATTCAAAGGCAGTCCATAATTTACAGGTGGAAGATTCGTATAAGTCAAAGGAGGTCTGTACTTTTGCTTTCTTACCTTCACAATTTCCGTTTTTTGGCCTGTATCCTTTAGAGCACGATTTTCTGGTCGGTGAAAGCTCTGACTCAACTACAGAAAGGAACAATAGAAGGGTGAACACAAAAAGATGGAAAATCAAAACAGCAAATTTCATAGATAACTAATCACTGACATACCCACATCCCAACACTTGTATCCTCCGTCGAGATTTTCACATCGTTGGTTTCCCAAACAGTTGTGTTTGTCGGTTTTGCATTCGTCCACGTCTGTAAATCAGTAGAAGATATTAATTAATGTAGAGAACATGTTTCACTACCCCATTTAACTTTAGTGTTTAGAAGTCCATTTAAATCTATCTATAGAATATAGCTGTTGTCGTCAAAGAGGTATTTCAAGCAATCCTGTTTTTAAAGGAGGCATGTCCTTCATTTTAACAAATTAACGATCCTCGGCCTTGTTCGATAACTTTACATATTCGGATTTTTTTTAATTCGTACCATAAATCTGCTTTTTATATAGACAAATTTAATTAGTCTTCTAGTTAAATATTACGATCAGTTATTTAACGAAATGTTTGGCTTAGTGGATCCAATGATAGCTACTATATCAAGTTAAAGGGGTTCGAGCCACCGATGCAACGATACAAACTTTTTTTTATTTGAACTCAACTTTTATATTCATTCCATAATATCCATCGTGGGCAAATTTGCAATAACTTTGTAAAATGCATGGATACCATCAATTAATTTCTTTTTTTCCATTTCATTTATAAAGTTTGAAGGACAAATCAAATTTTATGATGAAAAGAATACTTTGAGGCTGAGGATCGGAGAACCTTAAGAACGATCCCTTTATTGAAATTAGATTGCATTATGCCAAGCTTAGCTGATATTAAACCTGGGGATGCAAATGTCAAACGTGTATGCCAAAATGCGCAAGATGGAACAGAACAGAGCGTTCAAAGGTTGCTTGTATGACGCCATGTTCACTGTAAATTGTCCCTTGTACATGTTTCGGTTCTGACACAAATCTTCTATTTTACATTTTATCGTTTTTATTTGAATTTAATCAAGAAATAAAGTGTCAGTTTGTGACGTTTATGGCGATATGCATGCCTAATCACAAGAACACTCGACTTATACACACCTGTACAGGAAGTGACGCCATCCCCTTCGTAACCTTTCTTACAGGTACAAAGAAAGCCTTCGGATGTCGGGTTGCAGTCAGCTGATTTGTGACAGTTGTGTTCACCGGTCGTACACTTATCTAAAACATGGCTCGAAATATTCATATTTCTTAGAAATATCGATACGGTATCTTACAAGATGGATACAAATTCGACATTGTTAACGTGTGTTCGAATCAAAATCATTGGTAAACTATATAATATTGTACATACCATCGCATAAGCGACATGTTTTAATACAACCAAGATTCTTTGCTGCATCGGGCTTGTTACAGATCTGTAGAGTATTACTCAAATATTGGCAGTTACTAGACGTGTCAATGCATTGTTCAAACACAGCAGATTGGTTTGTCTCGCAAAAACGCATTCCAGATCCAGGTTCATACCACATGGCGAAATTTTGTACTCTGTAGGACACTGGGGCATCTCTTCGTATCACTCCTGGGTCTGAATAAAGATATAGATGGGTTGATAGAAAACCTACAACTACTAACTGTCGTAAAACATTCTATATTGTGTTGGGTATAAAATGAAGGTTTTTACTTTCATTGAATCGAACTTCTCTTGTTTCCCTTATGAGCTGGGAATGTTGTTCATCGGATAACAGATAGTCCCTGAACATGCGCACCAAGTTCTCGCTATGAACTGACAAATCTTGGCTGAATTGTGCGGTTACACAACTTGTTACCAAGCTGGTCAAAAATATCAAGTGCTTTGCCATTTTTCTCTCTGGAAGAGTCACCATATTATGTGGTAGGAGTCACATTCATTGTAAACAGTAACATAAGATTATGAATATTAATTTATCAATTTTGTAAAGTTGTAACAGAAAAATGAGATAAAAATTAAAATGCTTCAATGTTAATGTATATCTTACTGATCTAAGTATTCATTTTTTTTTTTAGACTTGCTTTCTAAATATATACAGAATATTAACCTGCTTACTATTCAAGTGGCAAAAGTTTTGAGTTTGAAATTACTCATGTAAGAAACACTCATATTTTTTTTTTATTTCAGCATCAATTATACATACTTTCTTACTGACTTGTTGTAAATTTTGAATTTACTTGGTGGGTGTAAATAAAAAATTTACAACATGACATGTTGTAAATTTTGTATTTACACCCACCCAGTAAATTCAAAATTTACAACATGACATTACCATCACACAGAGAGAAAAAAACTTAAAACAATTGTTTCAAGTGCAGTGAATTTCTCTGTATATACCGTATATAAACTTAATTTTTCATGTTATTTATAATATCACTGAAAAGACATATCAGCTTTCAAAAGGATTCATAACAAAACAGTATTTGTTAAATTTTATAATAATTGATACGTTAAATAAACTTCATTTACTCCATTTTATATTTCTAAAAGTTTTGAAGTTTTAAACATGTTCAAATACTAAAAAGGGATTGTTTTACATGTGACCCTTGTCCATATGTAGACAAGAAATTTGAGGGGGAAAAATCATTAAACCAACATCAACAGAAATTAATTATTGCTTCTTTAATTCTTCCTATAGTAAACAAATTAGCCGAGGTTACACATATCTTTAAACGAAGAGTCTTACCCTGTATGAGTCTGGCCAGCGCTCCAGCTTGTGTTGTCCCTGACGCAGGAGCCGATCGATGCCGGACAGATGTCGTCACAGGGAGCGCGCCATCCCTCACACGCGAACCAGTCATTACGGGTGTTCCAGTAACACTCTCTTCTCCCACCTCATTCTGTTCTCTCCTGAATTTACTTTACTTTCGTTTAGTGATTGAAATGATTACGTATACCTTAACTAAATCAAAACGCAAACCTGTGTCTTGCCCATGATATTTATCGTTAACAATTATCACTGTTCAAAAAGTCTTTTTTGTTTTTGGTTTTATGTTTTGTTTCTGTTTTTGTTTTTTTTTGTTTTTGATTTTTTTGTTTTTTTTTTTGGAGGGGGGGGGGGTGTTCCTTTTAATATATGACTGACTCTTAAATTTACATGGAGCACAGTGTTAGAAAAAATCCAATTCTAAAGTATAAGTCTGGTAAAAATAAAAAGAAAGGAAAATGGATAACTAAATTGCTAACGCATTTTACGATTTAGTTGTAATTTTTTATATCAAAAATTGTTTAAACTGATAACTGAAACATTCGAACATAACTGAATGTTACTATAGATAAAACGAAAACATTAATTTTTCAAAGGGTCCTATGTGTAAAAGATGTTGTAGTTTCAACACAAGGAGTTTAGAAAATATTGAATAATTTAAATATTTAGTATTGGTATTATATTTTCAAGATCTGGTTGATTTTTAAATCCCAGAAACATTTACTAGTATATGGTCAAGCACAGACGGAAATGTATGGTGCAATTTCAACAGTAGACAATTTAATCTTCTTGTTGCCTTTCAGTTAGAACTCTTGGATTTTACTTAAAAATAACTGTTCCTGCTTTATGTTGTGGTTGTAAAAACTGTTTATTTATAGCAGAAGAAATAACATATGCCAGAAAAGACACTATGTTTAAAACGTAATACTCCAAATTTTTACGTTTGGTCAAACACGAGGTTTTCCGGTATCCGTTATGTATAAATTGATTTCTATATAGGTTTGATACGAATTTCTTATATCGCACGATTAAATACAAGCAACATAAACCCATAAATATATTGATTGAATACGCCCTTTGTTTTAATTGATGTGGTTTATAAAATGTTTGGATTGATCAATCTTCAAAAATATTGTTAATCAAAACTGGGTTACAACTTCTGCTTAGCAAAGATTATAAGACCAGTCTTACAAAATTAGAATGCTAACATTTATAACTCATTCAATTGCATTACGTATAGAACTTTATAATTAATTAAATTTTAAATATGAAAAATACCGGTAATAAGTCTTTGATGTTTGACTCCTAAAATTTAGCAATATACTTGTCAAATTTCGCATTCGTACTAAATGCAGTGCAATGTTACAAGCCCGTAAATTTGATTAATAAAAAAGTAATGTTAGAACTATGTTTTAAATGTTTTACTTCTTAAAAGTTACATGTTTGTCAAATTTTGCACTTTAAATCATCATCTGTCATTGAACTGGGAAGATGAGCTGAATACTAATACTAGTATTTGAATTTTGTTTTAATCTTTTAAATCATAATATTGATATATTTACCATCTTTTGCTCTCTTTTATTGACATAATTGAAATGTCTTATGTTTGTAAATTCATTATCTTATTGAATGCGCTAGAGCTGAGTGTTGACGGTCTATTTGTATACCAATGTGCTGTATCTATATGTTTACTCTGTATATTTACATTTTCCAGTGTCTCTGTCTGTGATAACACTACGATTCGATTTTGTACTATACAGCCCAATAAATTTAAACGACGTATTGTTTGGGGCGCAAGCGGGTTTGCATAATCAATATTATAATATTTAATCGTACAACTGCTGAAAAAAATTATATAAATATAAGTAATAACGAACCATTCTTTGAATATTATGAGGTGATAATTTCGGCCGGGGCGTGATCAAATCTATCATAAAGCCATCGGGTTTTATTGGATTTGATCATGCCCCGACCGAATTTATCACCTCATAATATTCAAAGAATGAGTCCTTATTCCTTAAATCAATACTATATCCCCAAAATGAGATTGTCGTATATAGTATTATATTTGCATGTATCGACAATCAAAAAATGAATAAAAGACACTTAAAATTTTCAAAGTTAATACTTCACCACATTCATTTTGTAATAGACTGAGTATCATTGTTGTAGCATCGATTGTTTTATATCATTTCCTAATAAACCCTGCAATGTTGTATTTTTGCATAAATCTCTTCGCCTGTGTGTGATGCAATGTGATGAAATTACATGTATGATGCAATGGGTTTTTATTAAATATACCCTTATACCATGTATACTGTACATTAACCCAATAAATGTAGGTACAATTTTTAATCTTCAGGAATTTTTTTAATTTAAGAAGTAGGCTACCCCTTACACCCACCCCCTAACCTTTTTAAAACTTTTCATATACGTTATTTTTGTAATTTTTTTTTTTTGGCTTGTCAGGATTAAGATAAGCTTGAAGCCCCCCCCCCCCCCCCCCCCAACTTTCAAAAACGATAGCACAATACGTGCCTCAAATACCATTTGCAATATTGCAAAACATAGTTTATTTGATAAAATATAGTTCACGATTATGATTAGTTAACTTTAGTTATCATATCAAAGCGAGTGCCCTACATCAGACAATTTTGACCATGACCTATTTCTGAAGTATTGCACCACACACCCATGCTTCGCTGCTTTTGTTATAAATAAATATTACCCAGATCGCCATGGCTGTTGTGCTGTTCCTTCTATAAAATGAGTAAAAAGGTTATGCCTGTAAATCAAAATCAGTTTCTCTAAAATAAAAAAGGAAGTTTGGATGTGATCAGGGAAATTATACCATTATAGTTTTTCAACATCTGTTTAACTAAGTTTTGCATCTCGGTCATTTTTATATCTTAATTCTTTCCTTAAAAGCATAGAATGAAGAGGGTGTAAAATAAGTATCTCCAACAGCCCTTTTCATTCCGGAGAAACCGGACGTGACCTCAGTATACGTTAACATTATTTTTAGAAATTTTGTCTTCATTTGTCGACCTCTGATTGGACATTGGAGATGTGTAATCTACTAAATTTAGAAAATGAGATTACACCATATAGGCGGTTGCCTGTGCAATCCCAGCCAGAAGAACGAATGTAGAGGGACAGAGAAGACACAAAGCCAATAACCAGGTAAAATTGTTGGAGGGTGTACATATGAATCATAGGCCTAACGTTATTTGATAACAATTTGAACGCTGTCATGTATCACAAAATATACAAATCAAGAAACAAACAGCGAAGACGGCAGTTGTTCATAAAAAGTTTGTTGTATTTTCTTTCAGTAATCCCGGCCGAGTCCGGCGCGAAAGTCGATCGAAGGCAAGCTCAACACGAGCAGACAGACAGGTGGAAAGAGGCTGCGTTCCGTATCCAACAGGTGCGACGCATAACCGACAAAATCCGTCAACTACGGACTGAATCGTCAAAAAAAGTAGAAAACCGAAAATGCTTGAAGACTACAGTGGACTCATCGCTCAGGACCATGGCGAGGGAGCAGTCGTCCCAAGATCTCTGGACGAGCTGGTTGGATGGCTGGAGCTCCCAGGGGCCGGGTACGGACTTGGGTGTGGCACCGACATCAACCACGATATCCAACATTTCACTACGATTGGATCAGAAAGTAAATGGCCTATTTGACAACGGTGAGTACTCTATTTTTAACAATGTTATCGTTTTCTAAAAAGGTTCATTGCATACACAAATATAACTATAAACATGTATGAAAAATAACATTGTCATTTTATATATACATACATGTATACAATACTGTCAACATGAAAATTTACATTTCTGTACATAAATGTTGCAGAACTTGCTGGCATGATGGATGAATTTGCCGGCGACAACATGGACATGGCATTGGATAAAAACATTTTGATGGAAAAGAAGAATGATTTGGAGATGGAGGGAGGGGAAGTTGTAGACTTCCTAGAAGCTATGGGGTCCACATTCCCTGGCGATGACTTTCTCAACAGTTTCATTGATCTGTCAAACTTTGCTGATATCCAGGTAATGCATGATACATTTTTCTTGTTGTTTACATGTAGGTGAGGGTGGAGAGAGGGGCTGATCAGTAACTCATAGCCATTTAATATATTCAGTGTTGTGGAATGCAACATGTCAAACATATATATGATGATGAATAGGTACTTTTCAGATATTTGCGAAATCAAATTCATGCTATTAAACTTGCTGCAAAATCAATTTCTGCCAAATATCGTACCTGCTTACGATAATATGTTTACAGTAACTTCTACATTATTTCATTGCACAGTTGATTGATAATAGTTGTTTCTTTTTCCCTCCATTCAGGAAACTGAAAGCAAACCAGATTTCTCACTTGCTGAACCAGTGATTAGCTTTGATTTGCCTGGTCTGGATGTCAACCTGACTGCTGAATCTGACACTTCAGGTTTAGTTGTACCAAAAATTGAAGAGAAAGTCATACCTGCGGAATGTGGCAAGAAACGGAAATTCTCTGAGACAAGAGAGGAAGAAGGTCTTGCGGCTGCAGATCTTGATCATGATTACGTCACCAAAATCCCTCGAATGTCAAAGGTCGTAGTTGAAATAGCGGAGGAAAAGGGGAAAGCTCCAGAGAAGAAATATGTGGAGAGACGCATAAAGAACAACATAGCCTCGAAAAGATCACGTTATATTCGCAAAATGAAGTTTGTTGAAATGGAAGGCGAGGCAGACAGGCTGATTCAAGAAAATCAGAAGATGCGATCAAAGATAGAGGAGCTAGAACAACTGGCAAAAGAAATGAAATCTGCTCTTATTAACAAACTTGCAGAGAAAAAGTAATTAATACTACTAACATTTGAAAACTCATTTTTATCAAGGAAATCATCATATATTTGTTCGATGTAATTTTATTGATAAAATATTGAGTAGATTTTTGTGTGTAATAATTTTAAAGCCTTGATAGATGAAGGCAAAAAAAGAAAGAAAAAAATCTAATATACAGTAAAAGTGTACAAAAAAAAGAATGGTACCTTTTATATTGTACAGTTGATTTTTACTGTAGTTTTTGTAATAAGAGAATGTTTGATAATCATGAATTGCAAAACATGTATGATATGTAATGAAAAAAATAATACATTTCATATGAGTAATGAACATTTTTATTCATTTGTTAGTCTAGAGTTTTTCTTGGTAAATTTAGCATGTAATGTGGAGAAAATATGTTAAAGAAATCCACAGCATTTCATATTTATTTTTTATATGAATTGTTTAATGATAGAAATATTTGTACTTTATTTTTATATGTTGAATCAACTTGAACGTCTCTACATTAGTGACCCTAACTTTGTCTTGGCCTTTTGCATTTTTTTTTTTTTTGCTAATAAAGGCATTTTGTAAACTGAGCCAATTTTTTTTAATATAATTCCATGTCTGAACACTATTTTGCAAATTTTGGAAAAAAGAATTATCAGATTCTGTGAGTTGATGTGTTAAAAAGAAACCAACTTCTAAAATTAAAAACAGGGAAATTATTATTCATAAAATTATGCTTGCAAAAATAAAAGGCAAATATAAAAGATTTAAAAGAAGTATGCCTATTTAACCAATGATGAGATCTTAAATTCAATCGTTTGAAAAAAAAAAAAATAATAGGAGTTTTTGAAGCCCTTCAATGTAAAGTAGAATGAACTTCACTACAGATTGTGTAACATCATTTCTCGACATTTTATTATGTACAGTTGTATTAATGTACTTCACTTGTGTGTAGTTTTCCCACTTAATAATTTGTCTGTATTTATTTTATTTGATGCTCTGGAGAAACATGTTATAATATTTACATTTTCCAGTGTCTTCTACAAATCAGGGTTCATTCTTCCGTGTTTTTCACAAAATGGAATTAATAATTGTCACATCACATGTAAGGGACCCATTTAACATGAAATGACTGCTGCTTTATATTGTACTGTAATAATAAGTGGAAATTTTAGTCCAGACCTGTAAATATGTAGATTTAAGGAACAATTGTCAGGAATTAGGTCTATGATTGTCATCAATCAATGGTCACTGTGTAATTTGTAATTTTTATGCATAAATGCTTTGAATTTTATCATTTTATGATAATCCCAAAACTGTTCTCTTTTGAGACGTGGACTGGCATAGCCTACTTCTCAAAAGAGAATACCCCAAAACTTGACAGTTGTTCCTTATTTACCATAGTTACTGTATGTTTACCTTCATAAGTAAATAAATTTCTCAAAATTCAAAAACCTTTGTTTTGTTCTGAGGTTCCAGCCAGCTGCTCATTATCTATAGTCTGTCCCAAGTTATTGTTTCTGTCACATTTGGATTATTTTAATTAAAATAAACAAACATGTGAAAGAAGTGCAATTGAAATCGATGAAAGGGAAAATATCCAAGATATCTTCATTGATACATTGTCAATTTTCAAACAGCAAAAATCACAGGAACGAAAACATTTCTTGTGGAGATTTATAATGGGAAATGTTGACATCTTTTCTCCATTCGGAAGTCACCAAGAATACCTCACACAATTTTTCAAAATTATCATCTGGGTACCATTCAATGCAAAAACCCCGTAGACTCCTTTATTTCTAGCCGTGTATTGAAACCTGATAAGCTAGAGGGAGTGTTTCAAAGAAGACATCTTTGAATTTTTTCATACTTTTGAGTGAACATCATTTGAACCCTAAGTTATTTATGATTATCAAGTAACTAAGCAAAATGTGAATCGAGAATATCTTAGGACAGAGTATAAATACTGTATTGCAGTTTACAGTTGTTGTAAGGTTTCTTTATTGAGATAAAATACTCCAAAGTACATGTGCACATGAATTTGACTTTTTATTTCAACAAAATAGTACATCTAATGAATTTTTAATATACATGTAAAACACATTTTGACAGAATATTTGTATCAAAGGTTTTTCACTTAATATGTAGAGAGATAAGAATTTTGTTAAAAAAAAAAAAACAGCAACTTTTAGAACCCTTTTTTTTTCCTTCCAAATATCTTAACTATATTGACATTAACAAAGTGATTTACAATGTTCATGAATGATAATGAATGTCAAGTAGGCGACATGTGAAGCTGTCTTGTTACAAATTAATTTGCGGGGATGAAACAAAAACTTGTTGATTTAAAATAACTTTAAAATAACTCAGGTGACCTAAAAATGTAGTAAATTTATTCACACATTGGTATCTGATGGGTGTACAACCTATTAAGATTATCTATACTAAGAGACATCTGTTTTCATAATGAACATGAGACTCAAAACATACTATCTGTATCAAAATATCTGGTGCTTAATCAAATAGGTCTCTAATCAGATGTATACAATTTATACAATGATTTGGTAGTTAAAAATGAAATTTGATAGCAGGATATAAAACATATTCAAACAGCTGTAATACATGTGTGTTACGGAGAACATCTTGATACATATTTTTCTGAAATGTCAATGGTTAATTCAATTTTCACAGTATATGCCAATTCCACCACTTATCTTCTTTACTACTTACAGGCTCTTTAAGTAAGTAATTTAGAATGGTATATCAATATAATAGCATCTCCAAAATAAAAAAAAATTCTGTAAGTTGATAAAAAGCTTGAATTCTCTACTCTAAGATGCAATATGTACCTAAGCTGCTTCTTACATGCATGTATACACATGTAAAAGTTTGAAATATGTCAAATACATGTAAATTCATTTAAATTTTTTTTTTAAACCCTGTATGTATATATGTGAAACTTGCTTTCCAAAAAATCAGACACTGGTATACATGTGTATGTACCACTATCTAACAAGTTAATCTAAAATTATCAAAAAGGAAATGATGGGATGTAAAAAATGCAGAGGAAAAATTTCAAAAACCACTCACAATAAAATATGGACAACTCATCTTAATTTTAAAAGATTGCCTTTACTACCAAACATTCTGTAGCTCTTTTTAGCAGAGGAAAACCATAGTGAAGAAAACACACAGATTTTCAATACAGCATCCTTACATGTAATGAGAATATATAGGTATGTTATATACACATTTATATATATATATATATAATACATTGTGGCTTAATATAGTAAACATTTCTAAACCCGCACAACAAAATCTGACTGATCACCGGTACATACAATTGTAATATCATCTGAAAATGTACCAGAGGACACAAGGCATGGTCAGGTGGATTGTCTCCCCTTACAACCAGGCATAATACACTGGACACTGCTGGTAGTAACAAAGGGAAACAAAATGCCATGGGAAACAACAACCACTTATAATAATAATATTTACATCATTGTTGCTGATTAAAGAAAAAGAAATTTATCATAACATGATACATCTTTCAACAACAAAATGTTCCTTAAGCTTTACTTCAACAGTAAAGGTTTCACAATAACGAAACAATACAAATCATTAGGTATTCTAGTTCATTCAACTCTCATGTATGTGTCACAGATGAAGCGAAGTTCAAGTTACATGTATATCATATAACATTTAACTGGCATACAAAATCCATGATAAAAATATTCTTAACTGTCTCACAGCCTTAAATATTAGATACACAACTGAAAATTACAATGTAGCACTATATCATTAGGATGCAAGTACATGTATAATTAAACAGACAAAAAAGTATCTAAATTCACACACAGCATGAATATATACATGTATATCATCCCTACTGGTCTACAGCAATTTCAAATTAATCAATAAATTGATCTTCACATTTAGAGCAATTAATAAAGACAACATGAACTCTTCCTATAGAAGTTTCTTTTTTATAAATAATTTTTTTCCTATACTTTTTCCACCTTTTAATTTTTATCTCCTGAGATACTGGCAGTCTTTTTTTCACACATGATCGCATGTGCCATAAGAAGTAAATTGCCCGTGTTTGAGGTATAGAACTGAAGGGATCAGCGTCACTAGGTAGACACAGAGGAGATATGGTAGTATATGTTTTGATTTGGTGAGATGCTCAGGTTGTGGCTGGAGGTGGAAACATTCAGTGTACGGCTTAGCTGGCTTAAACGCTCCTTCACACAGATGGCCGACACTCGTGCTTCAGCATCCTGGTCCCAGCATTCTTCAATTGTGGCTGCAACCTGCTCTAAACCCTGTAAGAAAAAAAATTCAACGGTTAGAATTTTCTGTTGAAATCAAGTAAAGCCACATAAAATTAAGTTTTTAGATTCTCATCCCCGCCCGCCCCTCTGAAAGTGGCCCACCTCGATATATTTTATTTTGAAAAAAAAATCTTGTGGAAAAAAAATTTGCCCGGCATACAAAAAATTCAAAACATTTTAATGGCTGCTTGACATCGCTTTTTCTGCATTATGATAAGAACTGCAACTTGTAAAAGTGTTTTTGAAAGTATTGGCCTAAGAACCAAGTAATTAATTTTTTATGGCCTTAAATATAAAACATACAAGAAATAAAAAACATGTACAATAAATTTAATAGTGGTTGGACTAAAGTGGAGTAAAGTTTAGTACAATACTACTTCAATATAAGTAATTGCATTTACAGAGAAGCACAGCAATACATACTGGGTGTTGTAGCCAATGATTTTTTATAGTTGGCCGTAGTTTCTTCATGACAACTAGTTCTTGCATGTCCTCCAGTGTTGGATGTGATCCAGCCTCCTCCTCGAACGGCAGTTGGTATTCATCGGGAGGTTGATCAGAACACGAGTTTCGGCTCAGCAGCTCCCAGAGAACCAGTCCACAGGCATACATGTCAATACGCAGAAAAGCATCCTTCCTAAAACTGATGGCACCCTCCAATATTTCTGGGGCCATGTATCGTCGGGTTCCGACCTTCAAATTATTAAATTTCCATAATCAGATTCATTCACATACATGTATGTTAGAAAAATTGGCTTCACTCAGCAGTTTGACTTCTTCAATAATCAGTTAATTTTATCATCTATCAATATAAAACTATATCTACTGGTAAATATATATACTGTGCACAAGTTATTTTTTGCCAATCACACTTGAAACAGATTCCATTCAATTAAAATCAAAACAACCCTGCCACAGATGCATTTTAAGAAATAAACCTTTCCTTCTCCATTAGTCCTATTCTTTATTTACTCACAATATGGGTCAATATAAAAGGGGAAATAAAATCAATTGTTGATAAACACTGCCAGATTTCATTTTCCATCATAACATGTTTTCTTTTGTTTTTTATTTACTTGCAACTGATGAAGTAGGTTGGTATGATAAATGCCTCAAATTATTACCAAGCCATGGGTTTCTCCAGGGCTTTTCCCGGGTTCAAATTTCAATGCTAGACCAAAATCAGCAATACAAGCGGTCAGATCTTCTTTTAACAGAACATTTTTGCTTTTAAAGTCTCGATGAGCTACAGCTGGTTTGGACTGGCATCGGGTCAGTGAAACATCATCATGTAAATAGGCTAAACCTATCAAACAGAAATAAAGTTAAAATAAATGTCTATGTGTCAAAAGTATAAGATCAAAATTCATATGTGCATGTGCTCTAAATTTTTACATACATATTTCTCACATAAATATATTAGTCAAATTGACATCATTACATTTGAGTTTTGTAAAGACTAGGGTATAGTACACACTCTTGTATAATGACTTATTAAGAATAAAGCATTTTTACAGAATAAGATGTAAATATGTATTAAAGTGAATACCAATACAACTACCATTACACATGATATCAGATGTCTTACCAGTAGTTCCACATCATATGAAACACGTCCAGAAAAAAATGGGATAAGACTTTGTTTCTATGTACAATACCCAACCCCCTCCCCCACTTTTGATCTAATAAGTATGTACACAATGTACTATCACAAGACTTTACAGTACCGTACTAAAAAATAACAAAAGCAAATCAGCATACCTCTGACCATAGACTCTGCTATTTTACACAGCTGACTCCAAGTAACACTGTTCCCCTTCAAAAAGTCACACAGAGAGCCTTTCTCATGAAACTCTGTAATGAGCCACAGGTTCTCCTCATGCTTTTCCCCACCGACAAAGAGTAGTATGTTGTCATGTTTCATGTGAGGTAAGTTGTAGATTTCTTGCTCTGCTAGCCATGAGGCTTTCTCTTTGAATGGCATTATTTTCACAGCAACAGCCACATCTAGCATATTAGCTTTCCAAACTTCTCCAAATCTAAAAGGAAGAAACGTTATAAGTATTAGGCACAAAAATCATGAAGCTTTATCTGAGTATTGAACCTTTCAAAACCCAAGACAACTGATGCATTATTCAGAGCAACATCCAAAGAGTGTTCTGTTTAGCAGCAGCTTTATCTTGAAAATCAGTGTATTGAGTAGTCATAGATTTAAAAGTTCATTTTTAACTATAAATGCTTTGTTTTGGGTTTTTTTCTAATGTTAAATATTGGGCCAAGTTAAAGCTTTTGACATTATTTCTTTATTTTACCAATGGGCTAAACACACAAAGGAACACAGGGAAAAACAGACATGGTGATTCAATCACACAGCCCTCTTAAATTTAAGCACACATCTACGTGACACCTTAGAGGAAAAAAACTACGATCAATATCTTTAAAAATATTTCTGTATTTGTTTGGAACATGTGAAATGTTGTACAATGATCTGACCTTCCATGAGCTCTTAGCTCCAGCAGCTGGATTGGGCGATGAGGCTGGTTGAATTCCTGGGTCCCCATTTCAGGATCACAAGCTGGCAGTTGCAGGTGAGATGTATACCTTTTAAATGTAAATACATAAATCAATCAGTATTACAAGAAGGAATTTCCTTACAATCTCAAATCTAGTCAATGCCATATGACATCAGCATTAAAACATTCTGTATTTTGAACTTATGAGCAATATGAAAATGTATTACAGGAGAAAGCTTAACGTTCACTCATAAAACTTCCGATTGTGTGTTTGTGGAAGCAAAATGCTGTACAAAAGTTTAAAATCTTTACAATACATAACTTGTTGAATCTGATTGAGTGATACTTACATGTTGCGGTTGTAGTAACATCGCCACATGACAAAGACTATTACGATGAGTATTACCAACACTATGATAGGCACCAGGGAATACATCAAGATCTCCATCAATTTGGCTTTCCCATCTGACTGAACTTTTGCAGTTGGACCTACAAAAATCCAAACTTTATAATCACTTTTTAAATATTCTATTTCCAATGTAGCAGTTTTAATTAATTTCCAATGTAGCATTCTTCAGACTTTATCTGAATTGATACAATATGAGAGTTCTTTTGTTAGAGTCTGGGTAGGTTTTCTTAGTCCCCTATCAGTGACTTTAGTCTTTATTACCGTTAGTCATTCTGTCCCAAATCGATTTCCCATACTTTTTTGCAGTATGTTTTGATGAATTGCTTTGAAACTTGCTGTGTAGCTTTTCAATGAAAATCTACAGATCTATTTTGAGTTTTATGCATATTGATCAACAGATGATGAAGAAATTAATTTTATGCAATTCGGTTTTTACTAATCGGGTTCCTCCACTCAGGCACTCCTTTTTAATCTTTCACCAAATTTTCTCGAAACTTATTTCGCACATAATAAGACAATTGGGGGTTCCTGTAGGCCTTGGGGACATGTATTCCGTACGCAATACTCCAAGAATGTTTGTTTTCTTTTAATGAACCAACTGACTGACCTTTTTCGGTGACTGCTGGAGAGAAGCCAATGGACACCATACTGATGTTGATGTTACACTTGTCCAGGTGACAGCAACAGAAGCCGACAGACTGAGTCTGGAGAGTGGACTGTATACAGCTATCATTTTCACAGCCTTGATTCTGGGTCCAGCAGCCTTGGTGCTTTAGTTCTATTCCTGAAACAACACGTTATCCAACTTTATATATATATTATTCATATAGATTATATTTGAATACCAGCTAGTGACAGGGATTCTAACATAGATGACTGGTTCATTGTAATCAACTAATTATAGATTACAACTGGTAATCTAGAAAAAAAGAAAACTTAAAACTGCTGAAAAAATACAATAATGTATTGAGTATCAGGCCATCCTTAAAAATATGTTTGTTTGGAATTGCTGCTCGGAGGTTTCTAAACCCAGGAAGGAGGGAGGGAATTTTTTTTTTAATTTTTCAAACTTGAAGTTTAACTAATTAAAAATTGGTAAAAAATAAAACTCTTCAAATAAAAAAAAAAATGTTCTTAATTTTTTGCAAATAAAATTTTATCAGCGGGGGGTATTTCAATGAGGCGGAAGGTAATTCCAAACACACAATTTTATTTTGGCCTCACTACAAGTAGGTTATTATTCAGAGTAAATTTAGGATCTTATTTTCATTCCAATATTAGATCCTTCACCCTGGATGAAATGATATAGATTCACACAAAAGCCAATTTTGCGGTTTCACTGCTTGACTTTCTATTTCATACTTAAAATGATTTTTATAACCCTTGTATAATATAACAAGAAAATGCTTTCTTTGATGATTCATGCGGGCTATTAAAGTAGCGATTATTGCAATAAAAAATTAACAAAACCCACTAACGCAGGTTATGTATTTTTTCTACTACCTTCATAGCCCGCATGAATAATCAAAGAAAGCATTTTTATTGTTTAAATATTTACATCTTTCTTATAACAAATTAATCGTAAAGAGTAGGTTAAAGTTACTTTTTTGTTATGTACATCAGTACTATAGATAGAAGAAATGGCCATTCCTTTCTGTATGGGAATTTGAGTCTGCAGATGTTATTTTGTGCAGCCCGTGATTTTGTTATACTTCTAATTTTTTCTACCGATCGATAAACTGGTTAGAACTGGATCATACAGATTTCAGCCCTGTCAGTTTCTATACAGCTATGAATCACAATTGGTTTTTTAAGAAACAAAAAAGAAAAATACTTGGTCAATGTCCATATAATATTGTGAAAGTTATTGTGATTTAAATTTGATAAAATTTTGGTAAAACTTTCATCTTCCAAGGGGAGAATATTATATTAGCGATATTACCACATACATAGCGAGATAGATATTTTTTTTTTTTAGGATTTCATTCATCATTGGTTCATTAGTCATTATTATAAGCATGATAAGTATGAAAATGGTTTGTATGCCGGATGATGTAAAATGTTAATGCAATCACTGTTATCAACAGGGGCATTTTAATGATAACATATTAACAAAATAAAGCTCATATAAAGCTCATACTGTTTTGCAAGTTAAAGTATATTGGTATATTAACCAGCTGACAAATGAGAAATAAAAGGGCCTCAATCAACTTACCATTGGCAGATGCATTATTTTGGCTCCAGGCAGTGAAGCAATAATGACTGCCTGGTTCACAATATTCGTATCTCTGACAACTTTGGCCGCCATTTTCTGTACAGTTTGGATACAGCACTACGCATCGTCGTTGTACTGCTGCCTTGGCCTCAGCTGACCAGCTCCCTGTAAAGAATTCAGAGACAATAAATCAATTCTTCATAGAAATTGAAAACAAAGTTTCAAAACATAGGATCTTAAACCTTTATTATCAATTTCTTAACCTGGATGATATTACTATTACCCAGGTAGATGTCTCATATTTCTAAACTTTTTTCCTTCTGACATAAAAATCTTGATAAAATTTCTACTGAAGATTTTTTTACTGTGAATGGTGATGAAAAAAGACAGGGATTGTATTATAGTTAACATGGTTAAGACTTCTAAAAATTAAAAAGTATGTTTAACCATGACTGCAAACTATCATTTAAGGGGAAATTGTCTATTCAATTTAAAGAATACTAATTGAATATAATTGGCATATAACTTTTTTAGAATTTTCTTATCTGATGGCTATGATGCATAAAACCATACAATACTGTAGGATATCATCAACCAAATTTTTATTCTTTTTGTTGAAACTGTTAAAAGGGACACAAATATTTACAAACAATAAAATATAAGCCATCATACAAGTGTTGTTTTTATTTTTGACTGTTAGATACTTTTTAGTTTGTAAATCATGTGGGTCTATTGTAGAATCAACAAAGATAGCTGTTTTATTATAACATATGTACTACAAGTTAAATGATATCATTAAATGGGGGGGGGGGGTTGAACTTACACACAATAAGTAAACGACACTTCAAAGTCGCCTTCATCACAGGCACCTGAATTGTTATCAATCAGTAGCTCAATAAAGCCAAAGACTGAAAATTCTACCCCCTCTATACAAGTGGTTGTGCCTTCACGTGTATTTGAATGGTTTGCTCAATGCTGAACACATAATACACATAATAAAAAACGATGTTTAAGAATATATCAATAAAGAATTCTATGCATCAGTTTTGCGATATTCTTACCCGTTGAATGCTGGAGGATAAAGAAAACAGATGTAAATAAATTAATCCAAAACATAGTTTCACATTTTCATTTGAAAATCAACAATCCCTCGGGCTTTCACGCGTTTGAAACTCTAATGGCAATTCCTCGCAGCTTTGGTTATACGTATTTCCAAATATTATACATTACTCTGGATCTTGTAATGTGCCATTCTACTGCGATTAGGTCTTTTATTCAAAAAGAATTGTTTAGGATGCCCTCTGTTTATTTTCTCTAAGATGGCTGACAAAAGTTTTCGCAATGCCCGGATTGAGTGAAAATTAATGCAATCGTACCAAGAATGATTCGCTTAGCGATGTTAAAAAAAACCAATCGGGGCAGGTAGTTTTACAAGTAAAAACAGCATTTTAGATTTACTTTTGCAGAATAATAATTGCTATGATATTTGTAGTAATCATTTACAGTGTTATGGAACATTTATAAAAAGTCAATTTGTTTTAGAAACAGTCACTAAAGATGATATATTGCCAAAAATAAGTACCTATATATATTTGTCTGATACATATTTGATGTAAAATCAATATTTTAAGTAGCTGCACCATCAAAATAAAATATACTTATTTAACAAGTAATAATAAATAAATTTGACATAGGTCGACTCTTGCGACAGGAACTTTAGATCATATACAATGTACTTTGCTAATATTTTGCAATTTCTTTTTTTAGAAAAATATGTGTATCATTAACATACAGCGTTTAGTTTTTGCAAAAATAATTAACTTATCTAACAAAATTAAAAAATAAACTTAGTACATGTACCGAGAGTATGAACATGATAAAATAGTCATAGAACTTTTGAATTATATATACCAACGTACATGCGAAATAGTTAACATATCGATAGATGAGAGTAAACAAATGATCAGAAAATTAACAGCAAATGCGAAAATACAAGTAAAAACGGCGGATGCTGGCAGTTCAAGCCTTCGAAGACCTTAAAGTCTGCATGTTTTGATTAATAAGCCTTGCCGCTAAGTTTTTTTTTTCTCAGTACATGTAACCCCAAAATCACATGTCATAAATAAATAATAAAATAATAATAAAATGACAAAAAAAATACATGTTAGTTTATCCACCCGTACAAATAAATTGGTACACTTTTTTATTTAAAATTTAAAAGCTGTATTTTATCATTTCTAAATATACAATTATATACATTATTCAGAGGCATAAGTTAAATCAATTTACTCAGAATATTAAATGATGAAAGCATTTAATTCCTTCTATTAATATGAAGACCAATAAAATAATTCCTATAAATAGTGCTAAATCCCGCACCCAATACCGAAATTATAGACACAGTATTTTCACTTTATTTAGTTTGTATCAATTATGTCGGAACAGGGCTAGATAAAATACCTTGGATATGGCCCATACAGTGATGGACCGGATTGCTTTCTCTCTCATTATACATAGTACGTTACAACAACTTATTAGATGGAGGGTAATAAAGGACATGAAATACGAGATTTACCAAGGGCTTTATGATAGAACCTTAATTATGATCACCTCATAATATTCAAATAATGATTCCTTATTACTTATATTAATATAATGTTCAGGAATTAATTGTACGATTAAATATTAAAATGGTCATTGATAAAATGTATTAGACTATACATTACGAAATTGATTTGTAGTATTATTACAGACAAAGAAACTGGAGATTGTAAATATCGAGAAATATGTTATGCTTTTGCATGCTATTATAGAGAAATAAAAACAGGGAAATGCTGTTCAAAACGAAAGTCATTGCCACATTCAATTTTGTGATCTGTGGCTTGATGCTTAACTGGCGAAGAATATAATAAGAAAACAAATGCATCATTATAGTCGGATTTGATATACACAGTGACTATTGATTAACGGTTTAAACTTCCATGTTATAAACAATACAAGTTCATGAAGCTGACGTGTACATAGGACATATAATCTCTATCACGTAACCGCCAGACTTTCGTAGTCTCAACAGAGAAAAAAGAACATGCGTTTGATATTTAAAAAGAAGTCTCTCTCGTTTTTCTTCTGCATATTGTAGCTTTGTAGGATATTTTTTTTTTCTCGGTCAAATGTTGTAATGAATTCTATGATGTGAATCTTCTCACTTCTTCATCAAAAAAGAAAATTTCACTTGTATATATATTTTAAAGGTATTTCGTTTATTTACTAGTCCAAATATAATCTTTAAATATTTGGAGAATTATTATAGAATGGTATATTATACATGTATTATTATAAACATTCTGAATAGAATAGAATTTTTTATGTTGAGTGTTCGACATATCTGCAGGAACAAAATGGTATTTTTTTGTTATTTAGGCTAATATTTATTGAATTGACACTGACCCGTGCACTCGCAAGTTTCAGAAAAAAAGGTTTACTTTATTTTGGTGTTTCCAGTCAGATCCCGGCTTCTTATTGCCGTTTATGGCTTATTTCCATTACGTACGCCGATTGTCTGTGTTTAAATAATTGTGTCATTACTGGTAACAACGCGTAACATCCACATATTTTTACTTTTAAATTTACAATGGCTGTTGTGACGTAGCCGATCAATCGATAAATTGTCTTTTGTTTGCCATTCATTGACTCAGGTAAATGTTATGTCGAGTTTAAACCGCACCGTATATAAACCGCTGTGTGTGTGTAAGGCGAACGGGCCTGTTGACTTTGGACGCATACCTTTGTATTTTATTTTATGCATAAGAAATGGGCTGGAGATAAGTTGCTATTAGTCATATTATCTTTGTCTTCGTCGTTTCACGTTCAGCTCCAGTGAAGTGGATGTGTGTGTGTGGACATCTGTTTAAGGTTTCAGTCATTACCAGGTGTGTCCGGAAGTGTGAAGTGAAATATTTTGATAATTTAAATTACTTGGAATCAAAATGTCGGATCTTGACACAGCTTTGGAGAATCAAAACAAGAAGGAGGAGTGTGTAATACAGGAGAGTATGAACACCGACTTTGCCGAAGCCTTAGATCGGTTGGACGAAATGAAGATTGAGGAAGATTTGGATATATCAGAGGTGACCAAAAAAGATGAAGACCACGAGGAAGACGTGTCAGATACACAGTCCCAGGGGGCCCAGTCTTCGTCTTCTGAGGTCGCCGAGGACAAAGAAAGTGTGTGTAGTGGGCAGGAGGGGTCTCCGGACGGTATCAAATCAAAAAGCACATCCAAAAAAGAATCACCTGTAAAGGACAAAAAGAGGGGAGGATCGGTATTTGCCAACCTTAAGAGACTGACTAAATTTGACAAAGCCAAAAATACGCCACTGCCCACACCGTCCTCCAAGTTCCAAACCATCCGAGTGGACAAACTGCCACAAATATTTGTGGCCAAGTATCTCGGGAAGAAAGACGTGAAGGGCCTGTTCGGGCTCCATCACGTTCGGAAACCAGTTGATGAGCTGGTGAAGGTTGTTAAGGACGGTCTGTTGGCGAACGAGAAGGTGGAGCTGCCGCTCACGTACGTGGTTATTTCCGGTCGGGGGATAGACGTCAGGGAGCACAAATCAAACACTGTCAAAGACCAAGTGACTTACGGACTTATCCCTATTGATTTCATTTCCTACGGCGTTCAGGATCTCAAATATTGGAAAGTGTTTACATTTATTGTGGTGAATCAACTATCGTCTAGGACCAAAGAGACAGAATGCCATGCGTATCTGTGTGATTCCGCGGCAAATTGCCGACGGATGGCGCTCGCGCTTGGCGCCTCGTTCAGTGTGTACAAACAGAAACTGGCCTCTCAAGGAAAGGCACACAATTTTCAGGTTGAGCTGAGGCCACCAGATGAACTAGCCGGTGAATTTGGAAAAGATGACTGTGAAGCTTAGGGTGAATTTGGAAAAGATGACTGTGAAGCTTAATTTAATCAATTTATTATAATGTATTAACTTTATATATGTGTTCAGGGTGAAGTTATTGCATATATGCAGTTTGCTTGCCATTTTTTGTTATATGAATACTGCATAATCGGCATATATATAGAGAAGTTAAATTTTTAAGAAATCTATGTTGTCTTTATTGCATGGAGTAGACACCATGGTACATTTACACACCTCTCCTTTTATAAACCAGACAGATTAAGTTCTATACATATTTTAAATCTATGAATTTTGTGTGGAAATATAAGACATGTCGTTTGCCAATATACTGCTATGATGAATTGTTGTATATACATGTGTGTACATGTATATACGCCTCTACCCCCGGGGTATAATGATTGTAGTATCAACTATCAAGTTACCCTTTGAGTCAAACAGAGAACAAAAGTGACACTGAGGCAGAGAAAGTTCATTTCTGGACGACCTCTCGAATGGGCCAAATATTTAATGAACCGTCATTTTAAACGAAAAATTCCAAGGAAGTTTTCTTGTTTTAAGAAGCCTCGGGGATAAACTTTACAGATAAATGTTTCATTTTATCTGATAGTGATGAGCACGTCTCGGGTCAATGTGTAAAATCTATATCTTAAAATATTCCCTAAACAAATTATTTTTCATAAATTTTTTATTGCTTGATATCATATAAGATAAAGATTGACTATAATCTCGAACTTCATCAAACAGCGTATGAATAGCTCTGTTCGATACCTTTCAAACGGCCTTCAGCTCCACATTATTTTAAATTTTTCAATAGAGCCAGTCGTTGACCACTGTGTAAAAATGGTTGGGAAACGGGTATTGAAGAGATTAGAGCTTATATAAAAGTTCCCCAAATAACTCGGTCATTCGGTAATGCAGATTTTTACTGAATTGGGGAAGTTTGTGGGTCTGATAAGATATCTTAAGAGACAGTTCGTAGCTGAATAAAGAATCTGGCCGACCCGTGACTGTAACAGGCAAGGCAAATGTCTCAAAAGTCAGGGAAATAATTAAAAGCGATGGCAAATACACGATTCGTGATATTGCCAAAGCTGTTGGCATATCACTATCGCGGGTGCATTTCATTTTTTGGTGTCAAATAACAGTAGGTTCAATCAAACAGCGCTGTTGTTTCCTACATACCATTGTTCATAAATATATTTCACACCATGCAAGTAATATCACATGCGGGTGTTACCGAGTAACCATCTCTCTCATAATGGTTTTCAAGAGATCTATAGGGCTGGGTAATTTTATCATATTATTGAAAATACAATGTATATATAATCAGTGTGTAATATTATTGGTCCCATTTCAGAATTGATTGAATGAAATTGAATATACAAGGGTTGTTCGATATGTAGTGTGTATTGTACGATATCTCAAAAGCATTCGACTTAAATGGTGAAATGAACATTACATCCTTTCAAATTATTCTCCGCGGTTCAAAATACATAATTTCAATCTCTGAATCCATTTCTGAAATGGTCACGGTACGCTGATTAAGGTAGACATCCGAGGCACTGACTGATGGCTGAGCCATGGAAACATTTTTACGAATTTCTTAGCGTTTTGTCCTCGTACCGCATCTGTCAATATAATTATGCGGTATCCATCTGGCAAAAATCGTTCGTACTTTCAAAATACGCTTAAGAATGAAGACCTATGCAAGACAGTCGTGATAAACTGTTATCAGTAATTTATACAGTCTACATGACTTGGTAGACTTAATGTAATTGCAAATGGTCAAACTTCTCTGAAATCATACCTGGTTGTTTCACAAAGAAATTTGACCTCTGTCTATCTAAGTTGATGTAAAATAGTTTGTAAATTGATGACTCAGATTTCTTTTTTTTTAATTAAAAAAAACTCCGAGGAAATCAGGATTTCAAACATGCGTGAATATGGCGGCAAAGCCACTGAATTGAGCAAAACTCTCAAATAGTAATTGTGTGGAAGATGAATTTCATTTTATCTTGATTTTTCTTTTGTATAATATTTTTGGTAAAAAATGTATTAAACGTATTTTTATTGAAAAGGCCTTCAATTTGTGGCAACTTTTTAAGGTCAGACGCGACTTATATATGCAAATCGGGGGAGGGGGGGGGGGGTCTATCTGTCCTTAATTAAGTACATGTGAACTGATGTCTACATGCAGCACGCAGAGATTCAACAATTGTTTTTTTGTTTTTTTTTTTTGTTTTTTTATACATGAAATATCTATTATACATCATCATGGTAAAAAAAATATTTAATCAATTTCTTTGTTACCATACTGTATCGAATTTGTTTTAAAATTTATTTTTTTTAGTTTATTCCTAAAATAATGTTTTAAAAGCATATTTAATACAGTATGGTAACATAGAAATTTCCAATTTTTAGGAATACACTAAATAAACACACACACTGACTCACGTGCAAAAAGACTATCATTTTATAGTATTTTGTATGGAATAACAATTTGAAGACAATTTGAATAGAGATCAAGTAGTGCGAGACATAAACCGAATTCGTACTTTCTCACCGTCATGTTTTCATTTTAGACGATTTCAACATGGCGCTGCCCATAGTTAGATTGATATACATTATTTGGTCGGCTATTAAGATTTACATACTAGGATTTTTAGCGTTGGTGCGTCAGTTAATTCAAAAACATAAAACAGCAGGTAAATGAACAAGTACAGTGTAACTCTTTAATTAGGGCTTTTAAATTAACCCAGCTTTCTCCTGACGTCTTTCATCTACTTTCGTTTTCCATATGTGGGTCGCTGGACGTTTTGATGCTTAGGTCGAAAAGTCCTGTGATATATTTATCATTCCTACCCACTTAGAGATCTTTTCTCAACCCCCTAATTGACCTTAATCTTTGTATCATTTTGAGACTGAAAATGTTACTAACAAGTTATATCATTTTTATTATATTTCAGAAATGAACTTGCATACAGGGAAGGTTGCCTTGGTTACTGGTGGAACATGTGGCATTGGATATCATGTTTCCTTAGGTCTTGTGTCCAAAAATGTCCACGTTGTCATGGGTTGGTGGATATTGCTTTGAAATATGTTCTCTTAAGAAGGGTTATCATGCACTGGGGGGGGGGGGGGGGGGGGGAGGTCTAGACCCCCACCCCTGTAAAATTTCTTAAATTACATTGTAAATTTACTGAAAATATGCCTCAGACCTCCGTGGAAAACTCAAATATCCCTTGGACCCCCCCCCCCCCCCCCCCCCCCCCCCCCCCCCCCCCCCGGAAAAAAAAAAAAAAAAAAATTCGATCCACGCATGGTTATAATTTGCAGAATTCTACATGTAAGAATGATACACATTTATGAAATTAGATATTTATTAACCATTAATTAATTAAAGTACATTCAGACAGTACATCTTGTATTCAGCATTCATTTATAAAAAAAAAATTATCAATACTTTTCATGATTTACATTTTGCTTCATGTTTTTTTTTTTAAAGATTTGAAATAAATGTATGATAGTTGAATATTTTTTGAACTTCAAGCTGGCCACAACATTCAGAAAGGAGAAGCTGCTATTAAAAGAATAAGAGAAGAATACCCAAATGCAAAAGGTTAGGAGTAAATTTATGTTACAAAGTAGATTAGTAACACTAAATGTAGTGAAGATTGACCTTCAAATGCTTGCAAAACCAGGTATTTTGCATGCCAGTCAATATTGAAGATTACATTTACAGTGTATAAGTACGATTAATTGGATCTATTATTATTCAATGAAACATGTTATTGCAAGTATTTGATCTTATATGGTTGTTACTGGCAGATGATAAAATGTTATTTGATTGTAAGATAGAAAAGTTAGAGAACTGTTACATATTTATTTCTTTTTCAGTTGACTTTTTACATCTGGATCTCTCCTCATTTAAATCAATACAGACTTTTGTTGCCAAAATAAAGGCACGAGGCCTCAAAGTTCATATTCTGGTCAATAATGGTTAGTGAAATGATCTTTTTCAATATCTATTCTAATGCCAGTTATACAAGTCCAGCATATATTCACAGATTGAATTTGTGTATTCTTCATGTTGGCCAACTCACTGAACTTTTCTTATTTTCACAAAAAAATTATTATTCTCAATTCATCACTCCAAAAACATATGCGATACTGACTGGGTTTCCAATGATAGAAATAGATCAAACTGTGACACATAGGAGGGGGGCTCAGAAAGGGATCACAATCAGGTTCCAAGTTTAACATAAGAATACTATAGTACATGTAAAGGCAAAATGTTGGGGCAATATTTTGAAGTTGACATGGATAAAACTGGATTGCCATTCAGTATATTGTAAAAATGGTTATTTACACTGGTGGTTAAGTACGCATTTTCTATGGTCAAACAATATGCTTGGGTATTAAATACACGGAAGCGTGATTTACCACTCAAAAGTTTTTATTTTTCTACCATATGGGCTTGGGTATTTTATGCGGTTTTAAGCTTACAGCATAACTAGTGGAAATTTCCTCCACTCGAAATAACCACTTTTACCGTATTTGGTAGTTACATGTATTTTATACTTTATATTTTTGATATCTCTTATGTATTGATTTATTCTAGCTGGCATAATGTTCGCTCCCTATGAAGAAACAGTTGATGAGCTGGAGAGTCACTTTCAAGTGAACTACTTAAGCCACTTCTATCTGACACAGACTCTGATAGGCATTCTGGAGGATTCAGCTACAGAGGATAGCTACGCCCGTGTCATTAATGTGTCATCTATAGTTCATAATGTAGGATCACTCAGTCTTCAGAGTTTTGGGAGAAGGTATGATGCATCTTATACAGGAAGATGGGGAAGGTAGTGCTTCTCATATAATCAGTCAGTAAAGTTTAATATGAACATGTTAAAAAAAAATGTTAATTTTTGATGATTTGGTATTAAAGATCAAATTAAGTAGAAATTTGCACTGCTAACATTACACTCATTGATTTAAGGAGGCTGAATGGTCAACAAATTAACCATCAGACCTACTTAACCTACTTAACATTTTAAGATATGATTTGTTTGGCTTTAATAAACTATTATTTAGTGAGGAAAACATCCATATATTTTACTTTTTAGATTTGGGCATTTTCCTATATTTATATCACCTGGGTATATAGGCTAGAATTCTTCTTCTAAAGGATATCAATTCAGTCTTAAAAAAAGGCCACGAGTATCGAGCCCTTTTAAGTGACAGATATGTATATAATATGTATATTATTTCATGTAAAGAAAAACAATGAAATATTTTGAAATTTGTTTTTATAGGTGCTCACATTGCTGGGAATATTCTCCTCATGCTGCGTACGCTAATTCAAAGCTGTTTATAACTCTCTCCACCTGGTACCTAAGTGAATTATACAGACAGGAGAACCAGAGAGTAACAGTGAATGCGGTGCACCCTGGGATAGTTAACACCGACCTGTACAAGCATGTCCATGCCTCCATCAAATGGTTTCTGGACTTATTAGCACATTTTACTTATTTGGTAAGTTAATTGTTTAATGTAGCAAAATTTGTTATTTTTGTGGTTATTGATGCTAATGCAGGATACTAACTTTACCCCCTTTTCTCCCCCATCAAAAATGGAGGAGGGGGAGGGGGGGATCAAGTGTCAAAGTCAAATGTAATCAAACAATACTAAAGTGAAACTTCGCTGACCAGTCTAATTTGACTGGTATTAAGAATGTATGTGAGAGGTTTAACTTCAAACATATGACTGAAACCCATTTAAAATTAAACCCAAATCTACAGTACTCGCAATATACCGGTACTTTTAACTTGAATTACACTCTGTTTATCATCAAATTGACCTGTTGGTATTGTATAGATTGTTACATCTGAATGTGGGAAAGAGCATTGAAAGAAAACGTATTATAGCATGTAAAGATAACATGCTGATTTTTAAAGAAAAAAATATTTGCTTTAATTTGGTCATGAGATCCCGGAATAATATTAAAACCAGGAAGGTACAGTGTACAAAAGGGTAATTATAATTGAAAAAAATCTCAATTTTAATTGATACACAAAACTCAAAGAATTCTGCACAAACCTTACAAATGGGTTTTATGAGGTCTCTGCATTCAGTTTTGCTGCCTACTCTAATGGCAGTTTAAAAACTTAATAGAGCTGTTTTAACAAGAGCTTGGACTTTCGGTGGGATGTTACTATCTAGTTTGCTCATCAAATCAAGCTGTCAAAATTTTCTGTCATGAATATTGCATGCACATATAACTGCCCCCCACCACTGATACATTAAAGATTTTGCAACTCAACTTCCTGTTATAACTGATCTTGATTCTGAATGGTCAGTTTATCTGGCAGTGGCCAGTGATCCAGATGAGTGACTCAGTTGGAAATAAAAATCTAGAATCACTTAAGTGCTATGTAACATGTGTAAGCTATTACTGCTTATATTGCAATGACTGCTAAGAAAACTGCTTAGAATAACTGCTTAAACTTTACATAAGCAGTAATGAAACTGCCAAAAATCACTACTGCTTGGGACTGCTTAAAAACTGCCAAATAATTTGAAAACTGCTAAAGAAATGCCTATCTACTGCTAAAATAGGCAGTTCAGTTTTACTTGTTGATTTGTTGATTTTATGAGCAATGTGGTCCATGGGCCTCTTTTTTTGTTTGTTGTATGTCTACAAATCAAATTTAATCTTTTGACAGACCCCATCTGAGGGAGCAGACACTATTCTGTATCTAGCATTGTCACCTGATGTGGAGAGCGAGTCTGGCTGGTATTATCACAATTGTCAGAAGTATAAAACATGTCAGCTGTCCTATAGTGAAAGAGACATTAAAGAAATGTTCACCATTTCAACAGACATTATTAACAGCAAAGTTAGCTAGTATTGAAGTGTACATTGTAAATGTTTTAACCAGTGTTTGTCTTTGTTTATCTGTGCATTATAAATTGTTGATTATTCAAAAATAAATTAATTACATCATGTATTAAACCTATCTTCAATGTTTTTGGAGTCTCAGGCATAAATTATCTTAATTTTACATTAGTAGACTATAATACATGTCACACACAATAAGAACATGATGCACTAGGTCACAATATAGTGAACATGATTTTAGATACTAGTAGTAGAATCTTTTTATATTAGTACTTAAAAATACATGTACAAAAACACAATCACAATCATTGTTTGAGACCCTCAGGCCTGACATATTGAAAACTTTATTTATTGTTTCAGTGCACAAGTCAAGGTGTACACAAGTAGAGGTGTGCATACAATATATATACAAGGATTGAAACTTGCATTCATACTATTCAAGGCTATTTAATACAAAATGTATATCTAATTGAATTATACATTCTATTTGATATTTTTAATACATACAGAGATTAAATTATTTAAAGAAAGGCTTAATTTTTTTATTGTTCAGACGTTTTTGGTTGATTTTTGTTATGAAATTATTTTATCAAGTTTCTTCCAAATGTTGACAAATGTCTTCAACTTCTTCTGTATTAAAATATTACATTATGCAAGTAATTCATGTACTGAGTATTAACTTCTCTATACCAACGTTGATTTCTAATACTAGTATCAAATTTTTAAACGTGAGATCTCTTTACCACAGTCACCTTTTCTTTTTATATAATATAAGAAAGATAATTAAATCCTGTAATTTATTAGTTATGTTAAAAAATTAAAGTATAGAAATTATTGTGAAAGCAAGTTAATTATAGAGATGTTTCAAGCTTTTTAACCCATTTCGCGCAGAGGAGACTATAACTTTGAAATAGATTTATTTTTGCACAAATAAATGTGATCCTGAGGTTTGCACGATGAGCACTGATGAAACCATGAGTGATCCCGATGTTTGCATGGTGAGCACTGAGGAAACTATGAGTGAATGAGGTTTGCACGATGAGCACTGATGAAACCTTGAGTGACTGAGGTTTGCACGATGAGCACCGATGAAACCATGAGTGACACTGGGGTTTGAAGGTGAGCGCTGAGGAAACCATGAGTGATCCCGAGGTTTGCTCGATGAGCATCTAGGCGTAAGCATACTATCCCAGAATAGAGCACCAGCGAATGTTTTGTAGGAAAATATCAAGCCTCCGGCTCGTGCACTATAATATTACATCCTTACTACTTTTTAGGCATAGTACATGCACAACACAACCCTATTATATAAATATGAAATGACATGTGCTTTTATTGTGTTTTGTATACATGTATTATTTACATCATCTTCAAGGAAAATGCGGAGATTTAATGTATTTTTTGTTGTTGAATTTTTAATCATTTGTAACATTCCATTTTTCCTATACACATGTATTATATCAACAATTATATAGCCTCTATTTGTGCGGTCGACGTCAAAGCATATACTTCTTTTTTATGCGCTCTTGCAACACCTTAATAATGAGAATATATGTAATAACACTTTGCCGGATAATTGTGCAATTGCCAAGGTGGCATTTTTGCACCCGCTTAAGATGCAGTTTCGTAAAAATCCATATATACCAAATGATAAACCATCGCCAAGAGAGTATATAACCACTGTTGTTTTAGTGTGTCTCACCTGACAGGTGAGATATTTACCTTTAAAAATTAATCTCACATAGGAAATAATAATTCCCATATGATAAATAAATTTCCTACAGAAAATATTGAAAATACTACAGGATTTTCTAAAAAAAAAAATCCCACAGGAATTTTATTTCTTTTAGGAGAAAAGTATTTCCTATAGGAATTGAATCGTATCGGAATTTGAATTCCTCTAGGAGGTTCATTTAATCCGGTAGGAAATTCCAATTATCCTATAGGAAAATTGTTTTTCCTATGGGAAAAGTTAATATCCTGTAGGAATTTATGTTTAAAGGTATATTTCTCACCTGACAGGAAGAGTCCTTAGTGATTTTATGTTTCTTGTTTGTATAAATGATCTGTTATCTGAAATTTGCCAAAACATTGTTGGTCTTGTTTTGGGTGGTATGTACTTATCAAGTACTTTATTAGAATTTGTTACAAACAGATATTAACTAACATAAGATTTTTGATGTGCTTGATAACAATGGTTGTATAATTTTTTTTAAACAAAAAGAATATTCAAATAGGGTAAAAAAAAAAAAAAACAATCTCGGCAAAAGAAGAAATAAAAACAATGACATGCTGCTCTTCCAGTAGATCCTGATGTTTTTGTTTTCAGTAAAATCACATGCTAGGGTGAGCTCTAATAAGCTGTGACAAATTGTTGTAGAGGATCCTCAAAAAAAAATTTGATTAAGTTTTTAGTACGTAAAGTTTCATCAATGAAAACTGTATTTAAAACGTGTTTATTATGTAATAATGCTACAAGTGGTCATAAATGTACATGTACATTGTTTTAAGTCGTTCGACCTTTCTGGAAGATAGGAAAATATGCTTGAAAACATTTTTGAAATACTTGATGTCAATAGATACCGGTATGTTGTATTTGATAACCAAAGTCCAGAATTACAGTTTTTATCCCTAATGGACTGTGTCCATGATACAGTCTTGTTTTGAAGGGCTTTATGATAGATTTGATCACGCCCGTATGTGTTTGATCACCTCATAATAGTCAAAGAATAATTCCGTATTACTAATATTTATATTATTTTCAGATATTGTTCAATTAAATATTAAATTATTGACATTTTACGTTATGTTCTGCAAATCCCGCCCCACGAGTACGCCATTCGCTTTATTGATAAACTGTATTGGACAATACATCACAAAACCGATTCGTAGTGTTATCACAAAGACATTAGAGATTGTAGATACATGTATTCAGTTCTAATATCACATGAGTTTATAATTTGATTGCGCAGTACTCTTAATTAATTTGGAGAAAATGAAGAATATCTTAAGTTTCTAGTTATTTTCCTAGATGAGAATTAAAAGAATCGGATCATTGGCTAGCAAAGATGGACCCACAGATGCGACGAACGACCCCCAGATTGCTTTGTAATGTGATTTGCTCTTGTTTGCTTCAGCTCAATGAGCTTTTCTGGCCACTTGTTGTCCTTCGTCTGCCTGTCCGTCTGAGAACTTTTCACATTTTTTACTTCTTCTCTAGAACCATTGGGCCAAATTTAACCAGACTTGGTAAAAAGCGTCATCAGGTGAAGAGGATTAATTTTTTAATTGATAAAATATAAGGCCAATACATTTCCAAAGCGGAGATAATCACAGCTTCTATGTGTAATGAAGATTGACACGCTGGTTCCGATTCTAAACTGTTGTATAACTTCAATGCTGCAATTTGTGATCATAGTTCTGTGCAAGCATCCTCATCTTCATATCCTCAAATTAAGGTCACAGTGAACTACTATTGGTATTTTAGAATTATTTCTAGTCAAATCTTAAACTTTAATAGTATTAGGCTTATGATCATCAAATTTTGTTATAGTTGGTGAATCTTACTATCATATATCATGTATAATCAAAAGTAGGACACATTAATTAAACTACTTTTTCGCTTTTCATCATTATTCATTCCATTTTTGTTTTATTCCATTATACGCTGAGACACAGAATAATAAAATTGGCCAGCTGTTACGTACTAAAACTGGGATATGATGTTCCAAATAAAGTTTTCAATGATCTTTATAAAAATTGTTTTATGCATTGCCAAAAGTAAAATTGAATCCAACACAAATGTTTTTGTCATTTCAGTACATAATTCCAATTTTGCGATAGCATAAATTGTGCAGTCGTATTGTTTTCATTCTCAACAAAAACTATCAAGTAATGCATACATTTCCAATGAAAAAAGTCCACATTTTCTAAACTTCATCAAAAAATAAAATGTTTTCTTTGCATTGGTGGTTCATGTGGATATGAAAAACAATTAAGCTACATCGACGGGTTATGTGTAGTTCTTCTGCATTGATCACTAAATCTTCATATCCCATGATCCACAAAAGGAAGCATTTGTTCTGTGTGTATCCACAAATCTCTCTGGATCTATCATTCATATCCATATAGTGCGCCATTTTATCGTTATTGCCTATCCATTTGTTACACCGAAGAACCGTCAATTCTTTAAAGAGTTGTATATTAATATATTTTCATGAACAGTTAATGGACGGCAGATGCACCCACAGGTGTCCTTATACCTTCATGTACAACCAAATGTCCCACAGTTTACTCATTGTCTTGTAACATCATCATACCGGTATTAAGTGCTTTTCTAAATTTATCTGTGTCTATGTAAGTGGCGAGTTTGCGGACGTTTAAGGAAGTGTTAATTTTGTTTCCCGTCAGGAAATGCCCCGCTCTGACTCATGCAGTCGATGACTGGGTATTGGGCTACAGAAAATGATGATTGAAGGTACCACGTAAAACATTGATGGCAGCAAAACTAAAACAGAGACCAAGCTTTGTGTTTATGTTTTCTTTCTGCTTTATACTTGGAGGTGAGAATCTATCTTTTTATTTACTTCTTCCTTTGGTTCGTCAGTCAATTTAGCCATTTAGTGTATCGTCTGCAGGTAAGCCGGAGGCAATGTTTTGACATTTATTACTGTTGCGATAACTATAGTTATGAATATGTGAATTGTGAATGTGAACCGTCCAGTAACAATTGTTTTTTTCGGAGGAGAGGTACGTTTTAAGGATTGTAAGTTCTTGCAGTTTTTTTTAAAGATTAAAAGATAAATAATTTTAAAAAATCAAACAATTTTAAAAAAAAATTGATATTTTGTTTCTACATGGTTTTTTTTGTAATGCAAGTAGGGACCTTATTTTTTTTTCTGGATAGTTCATGCTTATTTTTGGGTCATTTTCTTCCCATTTGTCACATAAAAACGTAAGGAATCAACTAGGCCTAATTTGTTTGGTTTTTTTTTTAAAAAACCTGAAATTAATATTGTTTGATTATGTAACCTAAAACACCATTTTAAGTGTTTATATTTTCTGGATTTTTATTAACGTAACAAAAGAGACAAAAGCATTTGAGAGTGTGAATATTTCTTCTTTCAGTAAACACGTTTTCGTGTTTGGCAATTTGTAAGAAAAATTAAATCAGACCGGAAATAAAAATCTGGACAAAATGGACTATTAATAGCTTTACAGCACATGTTAACCAAAAACACAGAAGTGAATGGCGTCGCATTATGAGCTAATATAGACATTTTTCATCCAATTGATGATTGTTTATATCAGAAAGTACCATTGCTAATTCCTGCCGACAAAAGAACGTGGTATTTTTTAAGATACTAACGTTCTTTATTACATTTCACGTCCTGTGCTTTTTATCGGACATAAAATGGTAAAAAAATTTGAACAAACGATACATGTATCTCGGTTTTGAAAATTACACTAAAAATGCATTATGTAACAACTGTTGTTATTAAAAGGGCTCAATTTTTATACTTTTATACTGTATTGATCCCCTTTAGGAGAAGAGCTCTATATAAAAATATAGGAAAATACTCCAAATTTAAATGGTAAAATATATGGATTTTTTTCTTTACTAAATAATTGTTTATAAGTAAACAAATCGTATCTTAAAATTTTAGGCAGATCTGATGGTTAATTTGTTAACCACCCATCCTCTTTAACTGTTGAGTAACAGGATGAACCTATGTACAGTATATAAGGAAGTACAAGTTCCTTAGTCATCACCTTATCTACTCTCAAAGCAAATGATTTCTATTACTAGTTATAGGAATAGTTAAGAGTTTTTGTATTCTTTACATTTCATCCTGTTTATTGTTAGAATTACTAAAATCTATATTGAAAATATGAAGATTTTTATTTCCTCTTTATTTCTGCAGGATTTTGATAATAACTTCATAACATCTCATTCCATGCCTATTGCAATTCAGACTCATATAGTTACCCGATAGTTTCTACAAAAAGATACAGTACGTGTACGACCACTCAAGATACTTAAAAAACGATTGAAGGTCATTGCACTACCACCGAATCATAAAGGTCATATTTACGTCGATTCACGCCCTACCTCTGGTCTAGAGATAACAACAATGATCGTCATTTTGACTAAAGTTTGATCAAAGCAGCTCAAGTATATGTTCCTTGCTAGATAAAAGTACATTGTAATTAGATAATACAGTCACAATTGGATTCATATTACAATTCAATTTCAGCTGCAGATATTTGTATAATTTAAAGAACACCAAATGTAATCTCATGTATGTATATATGGTTCTGAATTGATTAAATCCAGTAACTAAAGATATAAACTAGAATTCTTCGGAATTCATAAAATTAGGGGGCTGTTCTTGGAAATTTAGATAGGACTTATATTTGGGGATTTGCGTTCATGAAAAATAAATACATACCAATTAATCATTAAAGATGGAATGTCATGAGTTATAGGTACATGTATCCACAAAGACCCTCGAATATTAATCGTTCCACAGTATAAAATCACAGCCTTTTTCAGATTATAATTTTTCTACTTAAGCAAACGCCAACCGACTAGTTGTACCGCTAGAAGTTGGGTCGTGGATAGAGGGACAAAGATTGTGTGCAGAGAAAGGCGGAAGACTCCTTAACTCGGATGATTTCTCGCTCCACTTGCAAGAGATACTGACAGAAGAAAAGCTGAAGCCAGGGAGCGAGTTCTGGATCGGAGACGCCCAGAGGGTTTCCGAATTTATTCACATCGAAGGTTTGAAATACTAACGTTTAAAATAATTCTAGTGATTAATTTATTTTTGTAATTTTTTATGCGATTGCATTGGACATAATCCAGGTTGCTATGAAAGAAGCTCCATCCAAGAACTGCTCTCCAGCCCCATTGGATTCACATTGGCCTTGACACCAGCACGATGCCAGGAAGTTTGTTGGAATAAATACAACTCCAGCTATTTTGCCATCATGGTAACTTTGTACCTTGGCTGTTTTGATTAATGTACCTTGAATCATGCTTCAAACTAAAATGTCAGTAACGTCGCGTGGATGAAGTGTCGTTCATTTGAAAATGTTGACATTTCAAACTGTATAGGAAAAGGATGTGTACTAGACCTAGATTAGAAGTCTAGTGATAAGTGATGCATGCATGCAATAGATATTTAAACAAATCCTTTTTGATGAGTATTGGAATTCGTGACTAACTTTAACATATTTGGCTCAACCCCTATATTCAGCTACTTTTTTCATTTTTATCAATTCAGATAATTTTGACTATTGATTAATTATATGCCAGTCATCTAAAAATTTCTAGAATAAGTTAGGTAAATCAATCATTACAACCCATTATTTTGTTTTTAAAAATTATATACATTTGCAAACAACACACCAAATATTGTATATTTGCATTGTATATATTTAGTGTACATGTATTATAAAAAAAAAAGCGCGGAAGACATATCGAGATGTGAAAACAAACTGATAATATCTTAATAGATGAGTTGGTTGATGTACCTTTTCTAGTACGAGAAGTGCTACTGTCTACAAGCTCTAGAAGACATTAAATCCCTGAAATTGACACATGTCGCCAAATGTGACCACGAGTGCAAGTCTGAGGAACCACCGCGCGCATGTGGTAGCAAAGATGGCGGAGACGCACTGAGCCTCTATAAATCTTCTATGGCGCAAGGTATTTAAATCTAACTTCATTTGAAGATTGTAATACTATAAAATTGACGTTTCCTATTTTTTTAAATTCAAAATTGAAATCCTTTTTAGGTATGATTTTGAAAAATTGTTTTTTTCCTTTTTCTTGTTACACACCATATACGTATTTCTTGTATGAGTGGGACTTACCAAGTTGTTTGTATTTACTTTCAATTTATTCTGTAAAGTGGCTTGAGTTGAACCCCTTCTCTCTCTCTCTCTTCCCCCCCTCTCTCTCTCTCCCACACACACACACACGTAGAAAAGTATTAAGTATACAGATAGACATACGTCTTAGCTGAAGATCTAGAGATATATAAATGAATTTATAACAGAGTATATTTTATACATATAGATACAAGTAACTCGATATAATGCACATAACCCAGCTTCCTAAGTGTTCACATTCATCACCGATCTTATTACATGTAAAAATCAGATCCTGTAATGATCGCTAGCCTATACCAGGGACGTATATATGTCTCTGCCTATACAAGAGGCGGCTTACGTCACAATACAACTATACATGATCATCAGTACATGTACATTCAATTAAATTTGATAAAAGGTTTTTTGTCTCGTATTTATGATGTGTATTATAAAGTCTATTCAAGACAGCTTGACTTGCACATTGATTTTTGCACGACTAACCTGAATTTTGAATCAAAGAATGTGTAGATAATTGGATTTGCACAATATGCCGTAATGAAGGCATTTCTTGCTATCATGTAAATATTTATGTCAACTCCATGGAATGATTTGCTGGTCCAAAGATCGTCATGGAAGACCGAGAAAGTCATAATTGTGATATAAGGAATCCACGCAACGATGTAAACAATAAACATCAAGATGAACATAACACTAAAGTTCATCCGTCTCTTATGATGGTGACGTAACTTCCGCTCAGCATTTGTCACTATCGTATCACTAGTATGAATACTGAGAATGCTTGCTGAAATTTTTCGTGAATTTCCATTCAAATTGAAATTATGAGACTCAATGGAACCAAAATCAAGATCAATGCACTGTCTTCTGTTTTTTTCAACCCGTTGCTGTTTCCCTGGAAATGTTTTATAAATGACAAATCCAACTTTGGCATACATGACACAACAAGAAATAATTATACCTGTTACGATGGTAGAAATCACGATCAAGCGTACAATTTCACGAACTGGATGGTTTCCGGCCAGGGATTTGCATGTATGCCCTGTGACGTTATATTGATTAAAGGTGACGTCAAATTGTTTAACATCAGCAACAAACACTGAGGGTGTTGCAAATATTGCTGATCCAAGGAAAATGCCAATAATCGCCATCTTTTCAAATCGCGGAAAATTAAAGTTCCTCTTCGAATGACATATCTTAATGTATCTGCTGAGAGCAATGGCCAACTGTAACAGCAGTGACGCCATAACGACAAAAAACGTGAAAAAGTAAAATACTTTGCACAATACTTGCGATGGAAAGTTAACGTAATACGTAACGTCCATGATGAAGAAAACTGTAGTTACCACGCACGCTAAAAAGTCTACGCCTGCTAGATAGGGTATAAATAACCTGTTTTCAGTCGTTTTAAGTTTAACCTGATACACAACAAACACAAAAATGTTTCCGCACACTCCAACAACCAAGCACAAAAATAAATGCACCAGACTCGGGAAAAGATGTCTGGTAAATTCCTGATGCCATAATCTTTCCAGATATTCAATGTCCGCAAAAGAAACATTGTTTTCCATTGTAAAATTGCTCCTTTACACGTCCTCCCACCAGTTTCCCGGATTCAATGCGAAGGGTTATTAACGATCTAATGTTATATCGGGGGAAACCGCCTTACGTATATTTCGAAGATCACAACCATTACGAACTTCCCGTGGTATAACAAGTTAAATAATTAGATTTTAAGATTAAACAATCGTATGTTATACATAATATTACGTAAGTGTATATCACAAACAATTCCGAAAACAGAGCGTCGACCCATTGATGAAGGAAAAGTATGAGCAGAGGATGTTTGGTACTGTTTGAGTTCTATATTCAATGGTAGTGGAGATCAAACAGTACTTAAACTAAGTAAAAGTTGTTAATAAAATTCTTGATGGGTGTGAATGTTGGTAGAATGGAAACAAAGTCTTAATTTACAGAAAGGCAAGCAGGTTTGCCATTTAGGTTTTAGGAAACTATCACTAAAAAAAATATCATCCCCAAAACATGATAATATTTTTTTTCTATAAATGATATACCATTTGATTCTAAACAACTTGTATAGAACTGGATATATACCTATCAGTTAATAAATAAAACGATATTTTTAACTTTAAAAAATATAATTTATGCAGTCATCATTTCAAAATAGATTACCATACCGGTATTTCCTTTAATTTTGAGAGTGACTAGTATTTCTTTTGTTGACTGATAAAGCAATTGTAATTGGTTATGGTATAGGAATATTTGGAGGGAACCAAACTTCAAAAAATTTGACAGATATCTGAATGATTTATTATATCATAGTGTCACTTTATGAAAACCGAATCACATCTTCTTTTGGATGGTCATTACTCTATCCCTTCTTTTTTAATACAGGCGGGTCCAACAATCGTTGCATCAAGATAGAATGCAGTTTAAACAAGCAGTATACGAACGGAACTTGTTCAGAGACATTAAAGCCTTTCTGTTCTCAAAACGTTAGTAAGTACAAATTGATAATACAATCGTGTATTTCGAGATTTATTGGTTTGTATAATTTATAAGTTCATATTTTTTGTTATTTTTACAGGCAAGGATGCCTCTAACTGGGACGTTTCTTCTGACCATTGCAATAAAGAAAATGGATACTTGGATGGAAGAGCAAATTTAAAAGATGTTATGAGTAAATGTGAAGAAATTCGTGGCCGATTTTCAAATGTTTTTGTTTTTTGGCTTGGGATCCGGAGACAGTCATTTCAAACAATGGACCAAGGTAAAAATACACCCCCTCCTGAAAAATATACTTCTAAAGGATATGTACAAAAATGTTTCTTGGAACGTTCACGCAAAATCGTCGATCTAAAAAAAACCCGCTTGTTTCTTTCATAGGATATTCCATTAGGCCCGATACACTAGAGAAATGCGAGTATTTTAACATCAGTCTGGGTATGACACAAACAGATTTGAACTGCTCGACCTCTAGATACAGTGTTTGTGTGGTGAGTCGTGAATAACTTCTACAGCCTTCCCAAAAGAGCTACTAGTACATACATTTTTGTAAAACAAACTACAGAACCATCGCAATTCTAGAACAGCAACATTTGTCAAAATAATCTTGAATACATATTAAGCAACATTTGTTAAAATAATCTTGAATACATATTGAGCAACATTAATTTTGTTAAAATAATCTTGAAAACATATGTAAAAAAAACTTTTATTAGATTTCTTGAATATAAACTCTAAGTCTTAACAAAATATTACTTAAGGTCGACCTCTTGTCAGACAATCTACCCTGAACATATGTCCGCTATATCTGTTGGTTCTATTAATTTCATAGGATTATTGCTTTAAAAAACAAAATTGAGAATCATCTGCGTGGTTGTAATGATATCGTATTTCAAACACACAATTCAATGTTAACCAACTCAAGCAACGCCATTTCAATCATATTGCAACATTTTAAGTTATAAAAATATGTTGTTCAACTAGACACACATATCAGAACCCGATTGTTGCAGAAAAAATAATTTTACGCAATATCCATTATACCAGTATGAACCAAATTTAAGAAGAAAAAAACCCCCACTATTCTTCCAGCACTTAATCTGTATTTTGTTTTAATGTACATTAATAAATGTACGTAATTAGTTTAAATTGCATGGTGCTCTCTATCCATCATTCATTTTATTATTGTGTATTACGCGTACGTTTATTTTGATTCTAATTTCTGAGGTTAAACGAAAGTAACAATTTCAGTTGCCCGATGGAATGGATAGGAATGGTATAACCAGCCCGTCAGACAACACAAACGAAGGTCCAAAAGGTAGGACAGGAAGGATCTAGCTTTTTAGTAGCTTAATAACGTGTTCGTTATAGTACTTGCTACATATATTCAAAATATTTCGCTATTTTGTTTATGCATGTAACGGGTGGTATTCAATGGTAGGGACTGATCCTTCAACAACTGTAATTAATAAAAAGTGTTTTTAAAATTGTATAGAAGGTCCATTAAAAAATTAAAATTGTGGAAAAAAAATCTCCCGCTGTGATGGGAGACTTATGAGATATTCATGCATTTATTATTCTCATAAATCAACTATTTACCAGTAATTATCGCCATAACTAACTCTGGAAAAGTCCTACAAAATGTCTATTTCAGGGTTGGGTTTTTTCCTTTCATCTCCAGTTTTGTTTTTGTTTGTTTGTTTGTTTTTTTATTTTTTGATACGTTGAAATTATACTGTTTATTGTTATTGGTATAAATGATGGTCCCGTACACCATTCTTTTCTTTGGATTACAGGTCAGGAACAGACCGCCGTGATAGTCGGGGGCGTTGTTGGAGGTGTGCTGGGCAGCGCAGCCGTTTTTATCGTGTTGCTACTCTACACAAGGTAAATCTAATACATAGGAAGCAATATTTATTACATTTCTTTAAAAGGATGATCTGCCTAAACGTATGCCCCTTTCTATACGTTAAATTACAGAAAAGTCAACCATTATTTTGATATTTTTCAAAATAAAGTAAAAAAAAAAGTGACACATGTTGATTAATGTGAATAGTTTTGATTGCTTTACATTTCAATAATTGACGCATTATCAATGTGATTGTTTTATCTCAGATAGAAAAGGGATTATATAAGGGTACATATAAAAAAAAATTAGTACATGTAAAATGAAACAAAAAATCCGAAATTTTGTCATTTAAGTGGGGGTCAAATTTCACATCATCCTTTCTTTGAAAATCTGTGACAATGTTAAACCTGATTTTTGACAGATGGAAACGAAATCGACGTAAAGAAGACCGGACGACACCTAAAGACACCAACTCATTGTCTAAAGTATTGGACGAAAACGTTCAGCTGGAGTCTACATATAAACATTCAGCCGTAAATGGCAGAAGTACCGAGGAAGACATGTATTATGAGAGCCAAAATGACTATGATATTCTTGGCAAAAAGCGGTCAAAAATGAAAGTGCAAGAAGATAACTTTTACAACATATCTGAAAACCCAGTAAATCAGAATGAATACGCGCGAGCGGATCAAGTTTCTAAAAGGGTGTCTGATGCTGAGGACGTGTACGATCATACCCATGACAGCGACATGTATGGGGGGTCGCTTGCTATAGAGAATGAAAATGTATACAACCAAAGCTATAGCTGAGACCTACACCCGAGTCTAGGAGATGACAATTTAACACATTTAACTCACAGACACCGTATAATTTATTTTTAAGTATAATTTCAACCTCCTATTATAATTCCCATCCAATTCCCTGGGATCATGATTTTAACAAGTTTGAATATATACTGTCTGTTGGTGATTCCACACAAGTTTGAAATAAACGAATAAACTGAAATAAAAGATTTTGTATTCTCTCTATTTATTTTTAAGGATTATGTTTACTCAGGGGCGAAAAAAATTCCAATAATAGGAACGAAAAACTACTTATTTTACATTGTAGCCCTACTATTCACTGGTATAAAGCCGATATGCGTACCAAATGGTACGCATATCCTAAAATGGCGACAAGCTCTTTACACTGCTCTATTTATTTATCCAGGTCGTATTTCAGCGGGAAAAACATGAATGTATGAAGGGCTACTGAGTCTTCGCATAAGCGACTTATAAAATAAACCAAAACCGCATATTAATTGACATTTCCTTCATTAATGAAAATCCCGATGATATGCGTACCTACGACATGTTTTATTTTCTGGATATACGTACCATATTTTGATGATATGGGTACCAGCTACTTTCCTATTATATATTGTGTGTTCTTATTTTCATTGAACTGTGCGGTTTTGAGACGTTGAATGCAGTTGTATTATATTGTTTTATTATCGATATCCCCGGAGTGTCAGTATGTTGAAAACTTTGGCATATACTTCATAGAAGCAGGAAATAAATATTCAAATTGTCAATATGTAGTACAAAATCAAAATCATTGTTGAAAAAATCTGTTTTGATAAACGCAATACTGAACCTCGATTCTTGTAATACTTCTTTTTCGGAGTTTAGAAACAATAATGGATGAATCCCATGTAAGTAGGAAATAGTAGTATTCAAATATAGTTGTAAAGAAATAATCTTATTTAATGTCAGTTGTTTTAAAATGATAAATACGCTGAGAATTAAATGGTTCATGCTTTATTATTACATCAGAATTCCCTATTAAACGGTAGCATTTTTTAAATATAGTCTTTAATTTGTTTATTGTTTCATTAGTCATTTTTAAAATTTTGTAATGTATTTTTATTAACAAACTCATTTTTCAAATTTGAGTACTATTTTGGGAAAGACATTTGAAGGATTCTGCATATCTGTGTCATTCGAACTTGAATATTGAAAATAGAAGAAATTTTGGTAATCTGATGATTATATACGTGTAGCATGTAATTTGAATCACACATATTTCTCATTTATAGTTTTTATTCAAGTTGGTTTTTTATTTATGAAATACAGTGAAATGTATTTCGTTTTCTTTTTTCTTAATAATTATCAGCAATATTATTTTATATGAAATTAATTTGGAGTTTTTTCTGGTCTAAAAAGCCAGTGAATTTGATGGATCTCTGATCACTAGCACGCCAAAACAAAAACAACGGGTATGAACATACATATGTATTTCTTTACACTGTACGGTTTTTGTTTAAGATGGCTCGATGGTTGTCGCAATTTCTAACACTGTATTGATCTTATTTGAAACGATAGCTCTATATAAGAATATAGGACAGTGCCTAAATTGAAATGTAAAATATATACTTTTTCTTTACTATGAATAATAGTTTATAGCTAAAGAGATCATATCTTAAAATATAAGGAAGATTTGATGGCTAATTTGTTGACCACCTAGCCTCCTTAAATAATTACCGGCATATTCCACAATTTACTATTGATTATGTTTATTCTGATTTCCAATACATGTTGTCTACTCCCTTGTCAACAGTACATAGGTATTTTACGTGTAAAAAATATCTCTGTAAATATATTTTTATAAATGATGGTAAGGTATATGAAGTTTGCGGAAAGTTGTATGGTTCGAAGCAAGGTTTACAAGAACATAAAATATTGGAGCACACAAAGGAATTTATTAACATCAACATTAACATGTACCGATTAAATTCTCCCCTTTTTCTTAAGAAAAAAAAAAGATTGTGATTCATTGCTCTGAAGAAACTGACAGGACTAAAATCTTCCAAGCCCTGTTCATCGATTGGTCGAAACCTTAATCGACGTTAGAAAAATCTCATACACTATGATGATATCAGACTCAATTACTGTCGAAGACGATTTGGCTGCTTCTTTTATATACTTGTAACAAACTGATGTACAGTAACAATAAATAAGTTAATTTTACTTTCTTTTTACGATCAATTTATTAATTTATTTAAAGAATGACGTAAATATAACCAATAAGAAACTATCTTTGATGATCCATGCGGGTTATGAAGGTAGCGATCACTGCAGACGGGTTATGTTTTTTTTTCTCTGCAATTTTGCCACCTTCATATCCCGCATGGATCACTAAATAAAGCATTTTATTCTTTAAATAAATTCAGGCATTTTATTCTTTAAATAAGTTCAAGGCCAGATTTAAGTCACACCTGATGCTACATCTAAATGTAAGACATTTTTATATATTTATATTGATGAAGAAATAAGAACATTAGGTATCTACACTCATACACGCATGATGCACGCACGCTCACCCACCCACGTAGATCTTACCGATGGTACGCATATCCAGAAATTCTTATTTGTATTATGGTACGTATATCTGGTTTTGTAGGTACGCATATCATCGGGATTTTCATTAATGGAGGAAATATCAATTAATATGCGGGTTTAGTTTATTGTATAAGTCGCTACATGTGAAGACTCAGTAGCCCTTCAAACATTTATGTTTTAACCGTTGAAATACGACCTAAATAAATAAATAAATAAATATAGCAGTGTCAACTTCCGAACCTGCAGAACTTGTCGCCATGTTATGATATGCGTACCATTTGGTACGCGTATCGGCTTAATACCAGTGACTATTGTGGTGCTATTTTTCACTTTCAAATAACTAGGTCAATGACCTACTTTTTCTGCTAGTGACCTCTGAACGTTTATTGAAAAATTTGTCAAAATTGTCCTACCATACCAAGGTGTTCTTTATTTTGAAATTATTAGAAATAATAAAACAATAAGTTGGTTAAAAGATGATAAAATACAAATAGCTTTACTAACTTGATATTTCAATGAATCGTTTTAAGCTCATATTTTGAATTTAATTTAGTCCGAATTTCCTCTATCAATTTTCAAAATTTCACCCATTTTTGATCGAGTATTACAAAAAACTGACTAATAGGAGCTCCTTTTTAAGAGAAAGAAAGAAAATGAAAAAAATTAGTTCGAATTTCCTCTGTTTCAAAATAAATCTACCTTTCTCACAGCATATCTTCCTCAAATGAACAAATCATGGATATTAATGTCAATATTTGTTTAAAACATGGTTATTTTGTTTTTTTTAAAACAATTTTTAACTTCAGGTATTGAACTTGGTGAAATTTTATTTTGAAATCTCAAACCCTGAGTAAAAGTAATCCTTAAGTTAATTATTTCTTTTAAGTAAAATTTCAACCTCCTTTTATAATCCCCATCCAATTACCGGGGATTATGATTTTTGAACAAATCTGACGATGCTTGCACACAAGTTTCAGATAAACAGGCAAAATGTTTTATCAGGAATCTGTTTTATATGAATTTTGTCCATTTTTTCATATGTAAAAAATACAACCTCCTGTTGTGACTCTTGTGGATCATGGCATGCGCGGATCTAGAGGGGGGGTCGGGGGGGTCCGGACCCCCCCTGGAATTTTCAAAGAAAAAAATACAATAAAACAATTTATAAGAAAAATGACTCGACTGTTATGTTATAGATATTTCTGAATTAACTTTTTTTTGTATTGTAATCAAATCTTATTATTGCGTGATTAGAATCAAAATCACAAATGTTATTCGGGTTTCGAAACGAATTTAAAAAGGTACGATTTGTTTAATGTCCTATTACGAGTCATTGACGTCACAATCTTGTCATAATGCTAATGCATCGTCATTAACTAAGTCATCGGCTGTATTATAGCTCTGCTTCAGACTCAGTGTGACAGGCTGTCTCTCGAATTCTGTTATTCGGTAACTGATTCCAATTATTTGAATAATAGTTCTCTCAAAATAATCTTGATTATCATTTCCTTCCATGTTTAACGCTTGCTTGTAGTTTAGTTATAGATGAAAATATATCATGGGTGAAAGGGATTTTGATCTTTTGCAAGCCACCTTGCTGAAAGCAGCAGCAAAAGGCTGGCAAGCCTTGCAGTTCGATGTATCTTTGAGATACACAAGTTTGAAGAAAGACTACACCTATGATCTGAGTAAAATGAGGTCCGATGTATTGCCCAGAGACGGTAATGTGGACAACATTGCCGAAGCGATTTATCCAGCAGATGGCCCAGAAAATATTTGTCCTTTGAAAGTGTATGGGGATGGCAATTGCTTCTATAGGGCCCTCTCTAAAGCCATTTTTGGTTATGAAGGGAGACATACTGAACTTCGAGTCATGACTGTATTAGAACTGGTAAAAAATACGAGAAAATATGCGTCACAGGCAACTTACGACAAGATGTGTTCTAATCCTCCAAGTGTGCAATATGTTGTGGAGACGTCAGTATCGGACAGATCACTTGTTCCGGGGAATTTTCTCAAGTCTATTCAGAATGAAACTCTAAGTTCAATCAAATCAGGGGAATATTGTTCTTTAATTCATTTCTTCGCAGTGGCAAATGCTCTGAATCATCCAATATATAGCATCTACCCAACAATACAAAATGTTGCTGTAAACAGACATTATTTTCATCAAGAAATAAGGCCATTATCAGATGAAAAGGTACGTCAAGGTTCCCCCATCTACATCATGTGGTCACACACTGAAAATAGCAATCCAATCAATTGGTCACCAAATCATTTTGTTGTTTGTTTCTCAGTTTTACCTACAGATGTCCAAACCAATGAAATGAAGGAGCCTGCTCCTAAAAAGTCAAAACTTTGTATTGACTTAGATGATACCCCGGAGATCACCTTGGGCTCACAAAATGATAAAGCAAATAAAAAATCTGATGACAATGAATTTATTCAGACAACAGAAGATGAAATTGATAAAGATAAAACATCTATTGACGATTCAGGTTTTTCTGATCTTGGTAAAATTGTCACAGGTGCAATAAAGTTGAACACAATGTCCTCAGCTGAAAAGATAAGTTATATTCAGAATCAGCCCTTGCCAGACGATATCGCCAAGTTAAAAACAGGTCGTGCTCAAACAACGAATACAGGTGAACTAAAGAAGACTTTATCATTTCAATCTTCTTGGATGAATCAGTTTCCATGGTTGACCTTTAGCAAACTGTTAAATGGCGGTCTATGCAAGTTTTGTGTCATGTTCCCTCAATCAGATGTCCAACATCAAAATGCGTTTGTTACGCAACCTTTTACTGCGTATAAAAAAGCCCTTGGAAAAACATCTGCCCTTTTAAAGCATCAAAATTCAGAACACCACAAGAATGCCAAATCTGTTTATCACACAACCAAGATGACATCCGAAGTGCCATCTTCGTCTCTTCCGTATAAACTAAATCAGCAAAATCAGACACAGTATCAGCACAACATTAGGTTGCTTGAGAAAATAGTAGATGCGGTCATTCTGTGTGGGAAACAAAATATTCCTCTGCGAGGACACAGAGATGATAGTACAAGTGATTCTTCAAATAAAGGTAATTTCCTGGCAATATTACAGCTGTTGGCAAAGCATGATGAGCAGCTCATGTCTCATCTACAAACAGCAAAAAAGAATGCCTTATACACCAGCAAAACCATTCAAAATGAGGTTATCCAACTCATAGGAAATCACATCACAGGTAAAATTTTGAAGGGTCTACAAGGGAGGGGTTTTTATTCCATCATAGCCGATGAGGTAACAGACAAATATGCTAACAAAGAAGTTTTAGTCTTGTGTCTCAGATTTCTAGATACTAGAGAAAACCCTGCCACCATTAAGGAGGAATTCCTTGACTTTTCAAATATAGGCAGAACTACAGGGGAAGCAATTGCTGATAAACTCATTGAAATCCTCCGCTCGCTTGCAATTCCAATTGAGAACATGCGAGGGCAAGCATACGATGGTGCAGCAGCAATGGCATCGGAAAAACGGGGGTGTCAGGGACGAATGAAATCTCTAAACCAATTAGCTTTGTTTACACATTGTCGGAGTCATGTGTTGAATCTGAGCGTTGCTTCAGCCTGCAAATTACCTCTTGTAAGGAATATGATAGATGTCCTTAATTCAGTGTTTATTTTCTATGACAGTTCCCCCAAAAGACAAGGGTTTTTTGAGAATATTATAGAAAATGACGGGTCAGTAGATTTTTCCAAAAAGAAACTAGTAGGACTCTGTAAGACTAGGTGGGTTGAACGTCATATCTGCTTTGATGTGTTTTACACTATGTACAAGTTCGTCATCAAATGTCTTCAGCACATTATCAATCAAAACCTTGATGAAAGTACCAGTGAAGACTGGTCTTGGGATAGACAAACTAAAGTGACAGCACAGGGACTTTTGGCTTCGTTGACGTCCTTCTCTGTGTTGATAACATTTGTGTTTGTAAGGTACGTCCTAGACACAATAAAACCTTTAACTCTCAAACTTCAGAAGAGAGATATTGACATTTTCACTGCAAGTAAGCTAATCGAGGAACACGTTGATAGAATCAAAGAAATTCGTACAGCGGTAGATACGGAATTTGAGTCTTGCTTTGAAGACGCCAAACAAATTGCAGATGACCTTGATATAGTGATTAAAATTGCAAGGGTTTGCTCAAAGCAACAACACAGGGAAAATGTCTCCACAACTAATCCCAAAGATTATTATAGATCTGTCGTGGCCATTCCATTTCTGGACTTTCTTCTCAGTGAATTAAATTCAAGGTTTCAGAAAGAAGATCTGGTGGCATATTCAATATGCACTTTGTTGCCTATCAATATGACAAATCTCTCACAAGAGGAATTGTCCAAACTTGCCTCAGAACTTACATTTAGGGAGAGCGACCTACCTTGTCTTTCTGTAAAGGACTTGGAGAAGGAACTTGCAGATTGGAAAAGATATTGTGTTAACATGAGGAAAGAAACCTCAGAAAAGCTCTGTAATTTGATCTTTCTTTTCAACTTTGTCGATGGGGACGTTTTTCCGAACGTAAAAATTCTTCTGCACATTGGATGTGTGTTACCTATCACAACATGTGAGGCTGAAAGATCCTTTTCTGGATTAAGACGCATCAAAAGTTATATGCGCAGTACTATGCAAGACGACAGATTAACTGGGCTAGCACTAATGCATCTTCATCATTCATTAGAGATTGACCAAAAGGAAATAGTACAATCATTTATCAGGCAAGGGAAACGAAGATTATTTCAGTCAAGTCTTTTTAGCTAAATGACGCTTACAACCAAAAAAAAAGTTCCGTACGTGATGGAGTGGTCATCTAGGGCGTTTCGTTCTTGAGTTGAAAAATAAAAGGGTGAACATTTTATATATTGGGTTTGGTTTTCTGAAAAGGTTCGACCCCCCCTGGAAAAAAATTCTGGATCCGCGCCTGCATGGTATTGTATCATATGATATGACATTACAACAGTTAAGCACAAAATGCTTATTTTTGGATGTAGTTGGTCTATAACAAAATCCAAAAATAAGCATTCAGTGCTTACCGGTAACTGCTGTAATGTCATATCATTAAGCTTCCCCCGACTTCGTCTTAGTGAGCTAAAAAGTTAAAGAATAGAAACTATTCAGCTTAAAAACCCTAACCTCCAAGCATACTGGTCACATTTTCTTTTGAAGAATTTGGACATTCATTTGGATTCAGTACCACAGTTGTGTTATATCACACATTGTAAAATGAATGTAAAACATTTTTTCTATTTGATCAATAATTCTGGATTTTATTTGGTAAAATAAATCAACTTAAATACATTAAATTGCCATGTATATAAAAAAAAAATACAATAAATATTAAAGCAATAACATATACATTACATCATGCAAACATTACATTCTTTTTCTAGTCTCTTTGCATCCTTTGTTCCATGTTTGGAACATCAGCAATAACATATACATGTACATTATATCATGCAAACATTACATTCTTTTTCTAGTCTCTTTGCATCCTTTGTTCCATGTTTGGAACATCAGCAGCAGACTCGAATATGTAAAGCATACCAACAAAAATTTGAGTCTTAATTGTGAAGGGGTTAGATGTAAAATCTAAAAATGTTGGAAAAAATGTCTTTCTGGATTTGCCGTCAAAGGTTGTCAATTCTGTAGCATTTCTTTCACTGTTTGTGGATGGTACTTGTCAAGCGAAAGAATTTAACAAATCTATTCATCAATCCAATAATCAGGTACCACAGATTTCTGGCCAACTCTGACCGGGCAATGAGCACTCTCCACACTGCTATCAGGACAATGGTGTTGAAACAGTAACGAATGTTCCTCAACCTTAGAAAAGAGAAACAACGAAATTTTAAAATAGAGTCTGTCCAAAACAACAAAGCTATTTTTATTAATGTTGAATGAGTGTTGACTTGCTGTATAATTATGAAAATTGTCACAAAAACAGAGCCATATTTGTTGATGTTGAGTATGAGTGTCAACATACTTTCTCAAATGAGCTTTGGCAGCTGGTAACCCTGATAAATCTTCATTCAGAAGAAATTTTTTGGTTCCTAGGCAATAATTCTCAATGTACGTGGGCCAATGTAGACCTCGGGGATCAAAGTAAAAACACTGCAAGAAAAGAAAGTTTACAATTGGTATGGGAGTTAGAATACAATTGAAATACAACTTAGTACAGAACATTATATTTCCGCTGTCATAATCAAAAAGTAAAATATCTTTTTTGAGTCGTTGTGTCACTTTAATATTTCTCAGGTTTTACTGTATTTACATTATCAAGTCGTTTTGTATGGGTTATATATATTTTCTAGTTTATTTTAAAAATGTCATTTTGTTATATACCGGTGTTACCTTTTTATCCTCGGGTGTCATGTGACTGGTCAGCATGTCCAGATTGCTGTAGGACCACTCCCAGGAATGCATGGTAAAGTAGGTCAGTGTCCCTATGGCTTTGTGCAAACGATTGTAGATCTTCACCATCCTACATGAATATTAAAAGTGTTGTAGAAAAGTAAACAGGAATGAAAGAAAAAGTGAGCAACCAAAATTCCATAATTGCTGGACACATTTTGTTTAGAATTCTTCACTTGTGGTTATACAACTTATCAATTTTGTAAAAATACCATATAACGGGTATTTTTTGCGGCACAAAATTTTGTAGTTTAGTCCCTAAAAAGTATCAAATTATATTTTGGATTTCCAATTTTGCGATTACATTTGACCGCCAAGAAATGATATTGGACTGAAATGATACTATGTGTTAATCATGGGCAATTACCGAATACTGTCCACATTTTAGAATACAACCGGTAGATACGTTAATCATTACACATGTTACATTTAGTAAATAACTTCAGAATATTTTGTGATTTTAATTTCTGTGGATTATTCATGTCTGCAAAAAACTGCAAAAAATAAACAACCGCAGAAAATACCCGTTATACGGTAGCTATGAAAATCTTTCAGATAGAAAATACAAGTACCTTGGGCGTTTTCCAAGCAGACAATAGCCAAGATCTGCTACATAGGCTGGGAGCATGTGCTCAATAAATGTGTAAAAGTCATGCAGAAACCTACAACGTAAAGAAGACATACTTTTCCCAATAAAGTCTTTAAAAAGTGCAAGCTCCGGAGTTTCAAATATAGTAGTATATATATTCAAATACTCCTTACCCCGAGCTAGTTAGGGCAGCCTTCGGTCTTCTAAAGCAGGAATCAAGAGGCACTTTCTTCCAGAAATTCATTACAACTCCCTCTGAAAAATTATTTGAACAAAATCCATCAGCTTTTAAAATTCAGCTTTTAAAACTAACTTGTGTAAAAAAATGAAAAAAAGAAACCTAAAAAGTACATGTACATGTGCAATGTGAAATATCTCTTCTGGAAGCAAAAACTATAACTGAACTTTATATTAATTAAGTTCTCACAATTGATGATAGTACATGTAATGTGCATAATATCAACTTAATTTATCAGATGGTCTGTAAAAGAATGAAAAATAATACACAAATATTTTTAGCTCTGCATTTGTATCCATGAAAAAAAAAATGGGGTTTGGGATGAAACGTTAAAATAAATATATATTTATTAAAAAAAGAAAGGTACAGGTTTTTCGCTTCAGGTTGAATGGTACAAGTTGCAGACCTAATTCTCCCCAGGTGAATGGATTGACGGAGCCAGTGGTGCTGTGGTAGATAAGACAGGAGCTTGGTTTGGTGACCGCGGTGTACCAAGCGGCAGCAATGATCATGTTAACTGGAATATCAACCGGGATTATGTCTGCTACGCCGCGGTAATCTCCCTTCATGGATCTCAGGATCCCTTTCCCAGCCTTAAATAAAAAAATTAAAACAATTTAAATCATTAAACTTTCTGTCATTCTGTTAGAATACATAAAAAATATATTCAATTGTTATAAGTTATACTTACTGCTACATATAACCCACTGGGCCCATTGTAGTTGTCTATCCAGCCCTGAAAAATAAAAAAAAATCAGTTTGATTTCATTGTTTTGAATGATTGCTATCTTACTGTGTTTCTTGCATGGCTTATACATATTTTTAAAATGACTTCATTGATCTATAACTCTGAGTGAAGTAAAGAAACTGGTGTATACATACAGGCACTGGTTCTTTCCAGGCAGCCCCTACGATGGAGGGTCGGACGATGGCCAGGGGGAGGTCCGAGCCCTCCTTGACCAGCAGGTGCTCTGCCAGGTGCTTGGTGTAGGTGTAGGTGTTGGGTTTGTTACCTATCAGCTTGGGTGTGATTGAGGTGATCATGTCATCGTCCATCCATCTACAAATCGATCGAGTGGCAATTTAAAATAACATCTCTCAAAGTTTACTTTCAATATTCTTAAAAAGGCTTGCAGTCATAAAAAAGCATGGAATGAATTATAAAAACATTCCATTCAATTTGAAATGTAAACAAATTGATTCACAATTGTAAAATTTGTAATTGTGTGCACAGATATTTATCAGTTATAATTTTTATCTTGAATTTTAATTTTATTTTATCAAGAAGATCAACTCTAAAAAGAAAAAAAAAATGATGTACTGTCCTTTCCATATTGATACAATGTTCTTGTATTTCTTAATAAATGGATATTCTTTATAAGAATACTAACTCTAATACATCTATTAATTTCTGGGGATCCACGGGTGGATTATATACCATTTCCTCAATAAATGGACGATCACAGTTGGCATAAGCTGTAGATATGTGAATAAATACCTGAAAACACAAATTAGAAAACTGATGCAAGAACTCAACTAATATTGTTAACATTGTTAATATAAGCAGTTTTATTTAACACTATAGAGCAATTTTTTTTACAAATGAGAGAGAGAGAGAGAGAGAGAGAGAGAGAGAGAGAGGGCAGTCAAGAGAAAAATTGAAGTGCATCTACATGTAACTTTCACAAGATCCAACAGAAGAACAATCAAATCTACTGTTTCAATATGAAGGTCTAGGAAAACACAGCATGCAGAATGATCTGTGAAAAATTGTATCATAATTACCTCAAGGTGTTTGAACTGTTTGCACAAAACAGTCATCTTCCTGACTGCAATGACATTCATATCTACTGCTACCCTGTAAAATAAGAACTCTATTGGTCATATTGTTCACATGAGTAAATGCATCCTCTCAAGTGAATGAATGACAAATTTTTCTCAATTTTCTTGTATAAAATTTTGAACTTGGGTGGTTTAGGGGAGATGGATATGAGCATTTAAAACCAATTTGAATCTACACCACTTTTTTTTCCCTGATGCTTACATATGTACTGGTAGTTATATCAAAGATTGTAGCACTGCAGTGGCAGAACTGTATCTTTCCAGAAAAAAGTTCGGTAGGCAGACAGATGAGATACAATTCTACACATACAAAAAATGTGGACTTATTTCCCTTATTTTTTTGCATAGGCTTTGAATATGTTTCTCGTAACACAATTTTTAAAAAACATTTAGCTATGGTATTTAATTTATCTTTTTACCTACCTAAAATACAACATATTTTTTAACAAGATCACACAAAACTTCAGATGTGAAATGTTTTATATTTATTAACTGAAAGACAATCGTCCTTTTTACAAAAAAAACCCCTCAACTTTATGTGATGGAGGGTTGTTTAAATAATTCTGGAGAAATAAAATCAAATTAACTACACAATTATTTTAATTTTAATCTATATACAGAATGTATATAAATTAATGAAATCACTGAAGGAAGTCCAAAACTAGCTATGTTTTGCATCCTATTGGGCTTCATTGTTGGTCAGGGGTCATAGTTTGAACAATTTAGAATCCTAACCGTCATTCAAAAGTTCTGGAAAGATAATTTCTGGAATAAAAACATCCCACTTATTTTCACAGGTTTTTTATAAATTAACTACTACTTGAAAAAGATGTGACCTTTACTTTATTTTCTTATTCCTTTTTATCTTGCATGCTATATCAAAAATATGTTTTGAAATTGGCCACGTTGTTTTTCAGATGGAAAAAAAAAGGGATAGAAATATATACAGAAATGAATACCGGACAAGTGATCAGAAAGCTTACAGTTAAGATAAAAAAAAACCCATAATTTTTCTCTATTTTAAGAGAGCTTGATGGTCGTAGCCAATTTTAGATTCTAATCTTCTTGAGAAGAAAAGCTCCATATAAAATATAGGAAAACATTCAAATTTTTAAGCTAAAATACTTGCCAATGGGATACATGTATTTCTTTCATAAATGACAATTTATGGCTAAAATTACGGAAGATCTGATGGATAATTTGTTGACCATCCAGCCTCCTTAATGTATTTCAGAAAATTATGAAAACATATCGTAAATTACCGGTAAACAAATGTTGCTATTGATTACACTTTAAAACAGTACACGTACATCAAATCATCAAGTTTTCACCAGTGAGGTGCTTTTCCTTATCAACAACTATAACTGATGCTTGAATTAATTTGCATAGCTTTCACAGATAACTTGTATGTATATCTAATTCCCTGTATCATATACCTTAAATGTTCATCAAATCTAATCGTAGCAGCACTGTGGAACACAACATTCACTTTGTCACTAAGTAACTTCAGATCTCCTGGCTTTATTCCAAGTTCTGGTAAAGTTATATCTCCAAAGATTGGGACTAATTTTTCATGAAAGTTTGGTTGTTCCTTTCGCAGTTTGTCATAAACCTACAAAATCAAGATAGAATGATCAAAATAACCACCCAATACATCATCATAAACACAGCATATATTTCTAAATAATTCAAAACCATGCCAATAGTCTTTCAAATTTCAATTTTTAAATTAAAGTTTCACCTGGTAATATATTTTTTGTAAACAATACATTTTTCATCTTTACAGTTACTAATAAGAACAAAGTTCATTAGATTTTATTAAGAAATTGATATCAATTTCAATGAGTTATATTGTTAAATGAGCTGTGCAAATTAGTTTTGGGATCCACACATGTACATTGAATGTTCTCTTATATTTGGATAATCGGATTATCCACTCAAAATCTATAATAAAATTTCAATTCCTTGTAAAATTTTGCTTGATTTATTCTATGCTTTGTATTTTAAGGCAATTTAAAAAGAATATCTAATATCAAAATACTTATGGCATGGTTTGTGTATGTTTAATTGGTGTTTTTACATATTTTTCACCAAGACTAGTGTTTTCATCAAATATTTGGGGATTGGCTTATTGAAATGATGACTTACTGGACATTTACATATCTCCTCAACTCTCTGGTCAATGTCTTGTGATTTCTTAGGTCTCATTAACATAAATATTTTGTTCACATTAGGACAGCTTCTTAAAAGTTTTTCTATCAGCACTTTTCCAATGAATCCTGAGGCTCCTGTTAAGAATATGTTTTTTCCTGCATAATATTCCCCTATTGACGGAAGTCTGGAGGACGAATCCATGGTTGACATAATTATCACTTTCTTCTTCCTTCTGTATTGACACCTTTCTGTTAAAAAAAAAATGTAGGAAATAACATACAGAGTATTTTAAACAAGCTGTTAAATGCTAATTTCCTGAACATAATTTTATCATATCCTGTAAACAATTTATATGGGTAGTTTTTAGGATCGTTAGGAAAACAAAGTCCAAGCAAAAACCGATATGTAATTGTGTTGGTTTGTGAGTCTGAGTATGAACGTGAGTATGAACGTGTGTAATTGTGATGTTGTAACCTATGAAACTTGGGCATAAACTTTTAAGATTTGACTTTACAGCTCCTTAATCTTGTTCCTTCATATGATGCACATTTTGCAGTTTGATTGGTTTTGTTAACTAATAACCTTCAACTTTGCTGCACATTTTCAATCTGTAGTTTCTGCATTTGTATCTTCGTTCTCCGAAATACACATCTAACATGTTACAAATCAATAAATGTACAGTCTACAAGCCACTTTAAACATGATCTGAAACAGTTGTTCATTATAATCAGATGTTACCATCTATCTTGGTGTTACTCAACAAAACAAATTAAAAAGCGTTAAAAAAAAATGGTATGGTAAGGATCTGAGGATGGGTATCTCAAAACAATTATTGCATAATTTATATACATACATGTATAGCTGTACAAGTATCTGGGAGCAAATTATTCCCATTTACATATATATGATTTTTAATCAGATTGTGTGTAGCGCAAATTTGTGAGCCAAGACTCATTTGTCATGTTTGTGTAAGGTATATGTACTATAAATCAAATTAAAATAAATTTACTGACCAATTAGGGGCCCTCATGGGGCAACAGGATGATTACAATCTTGTAAGTAAACAATGAATTTATGCACAATAAACACATATACAAGAGGTAAAGAGTTGGATGAATGAAAGAAGACAGACATAAACATTATGTATATTGCGCAACTTGAATCGCACTGTCAACTCACCATCACCCCCCCCCCCCCCCCCCAAATCCATGTAATTTCTTATTAATATCATTAGGCCTGTCATTTTACAAATTTCTATTATGTCAGATGAATCATTTGGTGTTTTTTTTTTCATGATAGATTATAGTTTAATTTTATTGTTGATAAACACTGGCGATTCCGTGAAGAATTTTCGCGTTTGAGATCGACTATAGCAACTACAAACAGAAGGGACATAACTCTGGCTAACATCGATTTACCTTTTATCCTGCAAATTAGGCCCTTACAAGAAAATGTTAACATGTTCTTTAAATAAATTGTATTGGAATAAAACAAAAAAGCGGATGTGGATAGTTGATAACACAGAGGATCAAATTTGATCCCGAGACACCGGCAGCCCAGCCCACTTTACACACGTCTATATGTATGATATATATATCTATACGATCATGGGCGCGTCAACCATAATGTCTGATTTGTGATTTAAAATACATCCGCAACATGTTTAACCATACCTTATAACAAGACTCCCATCACCCGGTTCAAAACGTTTCACCCGTTCAAGAAATCGGTATCACGTCCTCGTCGATTGATTCACTTTGACCCTTGGGTTCATTCTTCCGATTGGACAATTTTTTCGGCCTTATGTATGGCGGAAGTTTCGCCTCATTGGTATTTATCAAAAAAAAAAAAAAATATTTATTTCCGGATTATGTACATCCCATGCTATGTGCACAATCAGACGATAATGAAAAAATAAATAAATGAATAAATGCAGTTGTAAGAAGCGAGATTTTAGTGATCAGAGCATAAACAATTAAAATTGCTGGTTATTTTTTGTTATTTGATTTTTTGGATTGTTTTTGTTGTAATTTCGTGTGTATATGTGTGGGGTTTTCTTTTCCAATTTGCTTTAAAAAAAATGTACCATGTCTGCGCAGAAAATGAATCCACTTGTTTTTTAAATTATTCATTTGATATTATTCAGCTTTAAAAGAATAATGCAAGACCTTCAGAAGAATTTTAAATAATAGTCTATTTTAAGCAAAACATAGAAACAAAAATCTTCAAAAGAAACTTAAATAACATGTATTAGAACAAATGACAACACGAGATTTTGTAAAACAGTTGAAGAAAAACAACATAAAACAAATGTATAAACATTTTACCAACAAAAAACAACACAAAAAATTTCGGTCACGGAGTTTTTCAGTTCTTCGACCACTTTCCAAAAAGAGATCTTCGTCTATATTAATTTCCACTGCAAAATTTACGGATATTAAATTCTCAGTAGTAATGGGGTTTTTAATGTCTGTGTGTGTTTTTTAATCAAACAAAGGAAGGTGAAGCTTATTCCGATTTCTGGCAGGTTGTTCAAACTATAGACGCAATTTTGCTATTAAAAGTTCAAAACTAAACAATTGTGAATAGTAAATGATAGTGAACGAGATTATATATATATATATATATATATATATATATATATATATACACGCGTCATGATGCGCAAAGAGCAATAACTCAAATTAATAAGGTGGGTCTCTAAAATTGTTTCAACACCACCTAATCTTTTAATACTAAAGGCGCATGGTCACGATTTTGGTCAAATATTATTCCTCCGATTTTAATGTTCACAAAGCTTCAATTAGGCATTTCTAATAGGCAACCAAAATTTGAGTGTCATTCTTTGAGTTATAAGCGAGTTACAGAGAACTTAGTACAATTCTTTACTATGTAAACAAAGCTTGTGTTTACATTTTGAATGTTGAAGTAAAAAATATAGTTTTAGACTTTAAATGAATGTTTTAAACGTTAGGAACTGTTTATTTATGCTTAAAATGAATAAGAAGATAGACAAATCAGCTTTAAAAAGATATTTTAATGGTATATTGAACCTATGTAAACAAAAACAGGGCACGAGCCTTGTTTACATGACAAAGAATTGTGAGCCCTGTATCCTGCTTATAACTATACGACTGACTCTCAAATTCCATTTGATCACTAGAAATACATCCCTAAAGTAATAGAATTTTACCAAAATCGCGACCATGTCCCTTTAATGTACAGTATACATATATAAATGAACAGGCAATCTGCATTCATCATTGCAGATATTGCCAAAATGAAGCTTTCACTGAATTCTTAGCGATTATATTGGTTCATATTAAAAATACCCTGAATATGATTGATTAAGGTGGAATGTCCCTCTGATAAAAGAGATAACTTCTGTAGAAAATAATCTCACTTTGTTTCTGTTAACTCACAATTATTAAGACATGTAGCAACAAGGGAGGCGATGCTTGGCCTCAATTTATGTTGGAAGGCAACATTTATTTATAAATTTAAATATAGAAAAAAGGAAATTTGAATGGAACGAACTAAACCCCAACTGTTAGCAGGGAGCAAAAAAGTATTGAAAAAATTTACAAAACATTTCAAGGAACTAGTCATATCAATCAAATTTCGAAACCTCTCCCTCTATTCCCCCCCCCCCCCCCCCCAAATGGATTAAATATTTTTCAAATATAACTAAATTGCAAGTAATAGTACAGTATATGAACAGTACGATGTTTTAGGCTAGATAATATTTGGATTGAAAATTTTTATTTCTTTCTTTGTAACTCGTTCACAGAGGTAAGTGAATTATAATTGGGAAAAACGTGACTAAGACAATTGCAAACTCTAGACTTAGTGTAGTTATCATCATTTGAAACTTATAACATTTCCAATGTCTAAAATTGAATAAGAGTTTTCTATTCTGAGAGAGCAGATATGGGAAAACAAAATTTTAAAATACCCAATATCACATTTGTAAAATTATTCAAGACAATATATTTCTATATTGAGATCACACCAATTACTCGAAGATCATTTTCATTTGATCCCCTTTTTGTGTTATAACAAAATGCTCTGGTTTACATTTTTAGCATTTCTAAAACATGTGGATTCATTTACTATTATCTAATACAATTTTAAAAACAGAAAAACTTTCTGAAAAATTAGAAACTATGGCAATTTATCATGTACTGTATGTAAAACCTGTATGTAAAACCTTCAATAGCTTATGTTAAAGATAACTCTTGCTGATTGAAGTAATTTTTGTTACAAACCTATACAACAAAGTGCTATTCTGAAGTAAAAACCAGCGCTTCATTATGTTTTGTAAAATCAATTGACAATGTATATACCTACCTACCTACCTAGTCCTTATTGCACCCGGAGGCACATAGGGCAAGGACTAGGGATTACCATTCTTCTTTGTTCTTGGCTGTCCTTTCCTCTTCTCCCTGGGTATGGTTCATGTCCTTAAGTTTTCTTTCGACAGTTCGCCTCCATGTTGTTCTTGGTCGTCCTTTCCTCCTTTTCCCTTCTGGTGTCCATCTTAGTGCCACTCTTGTGATGTCGTTTGTTGGCTTTCTTAATATATGACCTATCCATTTCCATCCGTATTTTCTAAGTAATGTCCTCATATCTGTTGTTTTTGTGTAGATTTTTGTTGGAAATTTTTGCTGGCCAAAATATCTTCAAGATCTTTCTGAGGCAGCCATTATGGAAACTTGATAGTTTGTTTATGTCCCTTTCTGTCATCCTCCAGCAGTCAGCGACATACATTAATTAGGACAGATAGTACCCAGCTGTTATATATCGTAATCTTAGTGCATCTTCTGATGCTATTTAATTTCCATAAATTCTGAAGCTTGACAAAGTCTCCCCTGGCTTTACCTAATCGTCCTACAATATCCTTGTCAGCACCGCCCTCTGATGTCACTACACTTCCAAGGTATGTAAAATGGGATGTGCTTTTAATATCTTTTCCATTCAGTTGTATTTTTTGTGTTTTTTTTTTGTACTAAGAGACATTACTTCAGTTTTCTTTATGTTGATGTTCAGACCGATTTTGCTGGCATTACTTTGTGAATTAGATGTTTTCCTTTGCATTTGCGTTTTCAGATAGGATACCGGTAGTGAAGCTAGGTCATCTGCATAATCTAAGTCCTCTAGACTGCTGAAAATGGTCCACCTGATACATGTGTTGTCTTCACTGAGGGTTGATCTCATTACCCAGTCTACTGTTATGATGAATAATAAGGCTGATATTACACATCTTTGCCTCACTCCTAGCTGATTTCACAAGAAAGCTTGTGTTTGAGGAGCTACCAATAGTGCATTTAAATTCTATGTGGAATGCTTTTATTAGGTCGACTATTTTGGATGGTATACCATAATGCCTTAGGATTTTCCATAATTAACTATCTCTGTGAATACGATCAAAAGTTTTCTTCAAAGTCAATGAAATTAGTGATGAGTTGTCTTTGACATTCAGTGCTTTGTTCTATTATGTTTCTTAATATAAAAATTTGGTCACAGCAGCTCTTTCCTTTCCTGAAGCCTGCCTGTTCTTTCCTTAGCTTGCTGTCCACTGCCGTCTTGATTCTGTTTACAGTTATTTTACTGAAGATCTTGCTTGTTATAGAGAGTAAAGTAATACTTCTCCAGTTGTTACAGTCTGTGAGATCTCCTTTTTTTTTTAGTTTGATGATGTTACCTTCAGACCATGTTGTTGGTACCATGCTGTTCTTCCATATCTTGCAGAAAAGAGGATAGAGAATATCTGCGGCTAGGATAGGGTCTGCTTTGAAGATCTCAGCTGGTAAGTTGTCATTCCCAGGGGCTTTATTGTTCTTTAAACTCTTGATAGCTGCGATATTATTTCTAATTTTGATGGTTCGTCTGTATTGATTTCCAAGTTGGTGTTTGCTTCAGGTATTTCTGTTCTGCTGTATGGATCTGGGCGGTTCTATATCTCCTCAAAATGTTCTTTCCATCTTTGCTCTTGCCCTCTCTTGGATGTTATCACTGTGCCCTGTTCGTCTCTTATTGGCATACATTCATTTCTCTTTTGTCCACATAGCTTCTTTGTGATTTGATAAACATCACCCATTCTCTGTTCAGATTCTGCTTTCTCAGCTTCGTTTGCCATGTTTTCAATGAAGTTCTTACGGTCCGTCTTTGTGGCTTTCTTTACTTATCTGTTACTGCTTGAGTATTGGTATCTCAGATTTCCTTTGATTCTTTCTGAATGTGTGCTACACATTTCCTTCTTTAGTTCTCTTCTGTTGTCGATGAGTTTCCATGTACCTGGTGTTTTACATTCTCTATGTACCTGTTTTCTAAAACCTATGACTCTCTCGCTTGCGTTGTTAAACGCATCCTTCTCTTTTTGACATTGCTCTTTTATCTGTTCTTCATCTACATCATTGCTCTGTAGGATATGGAATCTGTTTCTTGGCTCAAATCTAAAATCTTGCTTGTTTTTGATGTCATTCAATTTACCAGTGTCAAATCTTTTCCTGCTGCTTTTGGGTACTGTTTTCACCAGCTTGAGCTTAAAACATACAGTTACTAGTGGTGGTCACTGCCTACATTTCTTTTTCTAATAACTATATGTCTAACTTTCTTCATATCATCATTAGACCAATTATTAATTTTTGAAAAGTCTACCAGCGCTTCATCACTTCAACTTAATTTGTTTCTTTTGAATCTATTGATATTGACTTTGATAAAAATCAATATGAATTTTCTTTAAAAATATATGATAAAATTAATAGCAGAGGGATATTACACCTTAAAATGAAGTACCTATGTACAGGTTGTTCAAGAATCGTTTACGTGTTTTTGACTCAAATTTATCATGGATCGACCAGTGTTATATAGTGCCTTTTCCTCCTAGCCATCTCCCCCCCCCCCCGGAGAGATGGCTATATAGCAGTTCCCCCCCCCCCCCCCCCCCCCCCCCCCCCGGTGAAATGGCTATATAGCAGTTTTCCCCCCGGTTCTTCACCGGATTTATTAATTTACCTTTAGTTAGTAACCTCCATAACATTAATTTTTTGTAATTGGTAGTTTTTTTTAATTGGCCTTGCACACCGTTTTACAGACATGTGATTGTTATTTGCACACCACATGAATGCTAATCTGAGGAATATTTAGGATTTTGATTAATGAGATTAACTATTAGGCCAGAAAAGCTGTTACTTGTGCAGGAGGCCCCTCAGGTAGTGTAGATTCAAGTTTGTTCGAATCATAACCCCCTGGGGTAGGATGGAGCCAAAATGGGGAGAGGGCCGAATTTTTAAATAGGAATATATAGAGAAAAATCTTTTAAAATCCCAAAAACCATTTGGCCAGAAAGCTGTAACTTGTGTGGGAGGATTCTCAGGCAGTGCATGTAGATTCAAGTTTATACAAATCATGAACCCTGGGGGTAGGGTGGGGCCTTCGTGGGTGGTCGAATTTTTACATAGGAAAAATTCTAAATTATTTGCAAAATTCAAATGTTATAATATATGGTATTACTTATATGTAAACATTTTGACATTTTGTTGATTCTTTTAAAATTGTTTAGACTGTGGCCACTGGACAACTCTTGGGCCCCACAAGGGGTTTAAATTTTGATGTAGGTTGATATCTAAATAAACAGTTGTTTAAGATCTTCTTGAGAACTACAAAGCTTATTATGTGATATGACTATAAAACCATCATAATACAAAAGGGGCTCAATGTTTAGCATAAATATATCTGTAGAAAAATTTGAATATCGTTTTACATGATCTATTTTACTACATTGTCCAGATATTTTGTATATGACTCCATAAAGCTGATGTTATGGATATTGTTGCTCAGGTGAGCTATATGGCCCATGGGCCTCCTGTCTTAATTTACATGAGTGTATTGTACTGGCACCAAAGTATCCCAGCTTATTTAATAGTCTCTGGTGGTGGACTTTGTCAAATGCTAAGAAAAGTCAAGTAGAATTATGTCCACCTGTCTTTCTAAAATTCGAGCTATGGTATTTAGTTCTGGTGATGGCTAGCTGCACTTAAAAAACAATGATTAGTTTAGATGAAATCTTGGCCTTGCAAATTTAGCCATCTTAATTATTCTGTTCGTGAATTTTTGAAAATTATTTTTTAGTGAAAATTTAAGGATTAAAATATTATTGATTGTTTGCATAGAACTATGAGCGCTCTTGTATTATGATTTGAATTTATTGTTTTTTGAGCTAATAATTGATCTAGTTTAGTATATCCTAGTTTTTGGTTAGATATACGTGTGTAGACACACATGCATCAAAATTCCTATATAAGTATGCTACAAATTTCATGCATACATCAATTTATTGTCTCAAGCCCGCTATTATAAGCTCTCTCCAGGCCGTGGTTTGCGACGATGAAATCAGTTTTGTACATGTATAATTAAAAACGTTTCATTTTCGGCCATTTATTTCTCGCAACATTATTCACAATCCCAGTTATCCAATAATTATTGAATTTCCAATTTCCGCTCTAAAAAATAAACAAATAAAAAAATTCAACAAAGGCCATGACATTGTGGCGTAAAAAAATAAATGTTATGCTTCACAATACCAAGTTAAGATGTAAACATAATAGGAGAAAGTCCTCACTCTTTCTCACAAATGAAGTAGTGGGAATTATCGCATTGGTCGTCGTTCCACAGATAGTTCCTAGAGTGAAACAACAGGGCACAGTCCTCGTTATGCCCATTATCTGGCTGCCCGGGGGCCCAGGCAGTGTACCCGGGGGTGGCCCCAGCTGGAAGCCATTCCCAATGACCCTCCAGTGAATCGTCCGTCAAACCAATCCAGAAATCGGCTGCAAAAAAGTATGACTAACTAGAATCAAAGTACGGAAAGTACTCCTGTGTACTGGACTTGGAAATCAACTTAAGTTCCAATAAATTTAAAGTTAATCATTTTTAGGTGAAAAATCTATTTAAGTAGATAATGTTTGAAATATTGAAAGTTGATTAATCTTCCATTCATGAGCTGCTTCATCTAGACAAGAAAATGCAAGTTATGCAGTTTGGCAATTTGAACAACAAAAAATAGTGTATAACAAAATCACCAAACACTGATACAAGGTCTCTTTGGTGCCAGGTAATAGTGCGAGTAGTACATACATAAATTAGTCATCATACCATTTCAATCCTCTTTCAGACTTGCAAACTAAAAGAAATGTTCCTCCTCTTTTCATTAAACAACAACAATAAATTGTCAACGACTCAATGAAACCAAATTCTCAATGGTATTCAAACTACAACTGCAACTGCATTTAAGGGGGCTGGTTGGTCAACAAATTAGTCATCAGATCTACCTTAAATTTTTAAGCTGTAAACTATTATTAGAAAAGAAAAATTAATATACATGTAACTATATACAATTGTAAGCTTTAAATTTTGAACATTTTCCTATATATTCATATAGAGCTGTTCATCTTAAGGAGAGATATATATAGTCTAGAAATGGCGACCAACATCCAGCTGTCTTAATGCATTTTTATCCTGCTCATGCTTACCATGAACTCCCATGGCAGTCAAATGTTTGCTTAGAAAATCATTTTCTGTTGCTGAGTTTATTTCAACCAAATAAGCCCCATGAAGGCTACAAGAATACTGTGAAAAAATTGATATCATTAGTTTGAACAGTTTCTCCTGTTTGCATATATATATATATATATATATATATATATATATATATATATATATATATATATATATATATATATATATATATATAGGTAAAGAACGTTACCTGCGGCGAAAAGGAGATTATAAATTTTTCATAAATTATAAAATTGAATTTTACCTCGGATTATAAGATGAATGATCACGAGAGATTTATTGAGAAGAAGGGATGTTACATTTCGGGAAAACATCCATAAGATCTTACCGAAGCCATTGCCCAGTGTTCACGTCCTGACATCACAAACGAGTAACATGACGTGGCGTGAGGTTCCCAACCCCCCGGGCACTGTATTGCGCTAGCAACAAAAGCTTTAATAAAAACATAGGTAATCACAGATTACAGAGGTCACCGAGACAAAGCAACACCTTTATGAAACCACCTTGATCATAATACATGTATATAAAAACATAGTTAATGATCTCTTATATCAAAATATTAGATATTGTTGCGTGGTTTAACACAATATCATATTATACAAAATTGAATGACCCAATATTTATCAATACACTTCCTTACAATACAATATTGTATTGTATGATACTTTATAATATTGTGTCATCTGATATAACATATAATACAGTATTATATCATGATAACAATATAATATTGTATCATATGATATTGCATCGTTTGAAATCTGAAGCTACCTCCATTTACACACCAATAGTTATATTAAATGTATAAGTCTGACTAGGTATGTACAAAATTTACTACATTTTGTAACCAGCTCCAAGACCCTAACACAATTTTAGTTGTTCTAAAATTTTAAACCTGCCTAAGCATCTAGATAATCAAGATCCCTCTCCGTATCCGTGGCTACCTCTGTGATTCTTTTACATAGTTAAATCAACCATGCAAGTTTGAATAAGTACTATTATTTACATAAACATGTGACTAGCTCCAAAAATCTTAACCTCATCCAGCATCCGAAACTTACGGCTCAGATTCAGCATTCAAGCCTGTCAAGTGCATAAGTATCATCAGATGCACCATCAATCCATTTTTAGTAAAGATTGAACAATAAAAACGAAGATTTGTCTATCAAAGGGCACCTGCTCCAAAAACTTTAACCAGCTCCAAAAACTTTAACCTCGTCCAGCATCTCAAACCTTTGTCTCAGATTCAGCATCCAAGGCTGTGGAGTGCATTAGTATCACAAGATGCACCATCCATGCAAATTTGGTGAAGATAGGACCAGTAGCAATTTAGATATGGCCATCAAAGGGCACCTGCCCCAAAAAACTTTAACCTGTTCCAAAAACCTTAATTTCCAGTATCTGAAATTCATGGCCCAGATTCAACATCCAAGTCTTTCAGCTTCATAAGTAGGTCCAGATGCATCATCCATGCAAGTTTGGTGGAGATAAGACAAGTAATAACTTAGATACAGGACCTGCTCCAAAAACTTTAACCAGGTCCGGACGCCGACGCCTGGGGTATAGCATAAGCTCCCCCTGACCTCGTCTCGGTGAGCTAAAATTTTTTTTGGTTATAATTAATTAAACTATAATATTTCATTTCAAATCTGGTTATGTAACATGCCTACAGTAAGCTAATGTCACTTATTACTGTAAACGTATTATGTTTTGCGTGTACAATATTTGGTGAAAAATATTTGTAGTTTTTCAATTAGTTGGCGTAGATTTGAATTAGCGTTACTTTTCTTATACATATTTGCATGACATTTAGCGATGTACTTGATCTAGCGGAAGCCGCATTCCGCCAAAAACGCTAAATAGAATACACAGCCAAATGTAATACATTTACAGTAATTCCCTTGATGTCTCAAGGCATTGTGAGTGAAATTAAAAACAAAGGATATAATGATAAGACTTTGTGGAGGTCTATATTTGTGATTTATGATCCAAGTTATGGCTGAGGTTATGCTATGGTTGCAGTTGAATAAAATGAAACATAATAATAATTTCATTCTGTTTCTGTCGATGATGAATATAATAAATATAGATATTTCATTAAAAGTATAGTATATAATGAATGATAATATTCTATTACCTTTCAGAAAGAGGACGAACAGGAGTTTCATACTGGACCGTATGGTTTACAGAGATAACGGCCCGCGAGGTCTTCCCCGACTTTGTTACACGTCATGGTGACATATTTAATCCACACCACACACGAGTCTGATTTCAGATAATCCATGACTTTTTTCTTCTTTTTTTCATCAATACATTATCAGATTTCAAGGACTTCTAGTAACATTCAGTGTATATTTCCCTTATAATTGCATTGGAAATATGTGACTTTCAATGACACACGTCAAACCTGACCACGGCGTGTGAGCACAAGTAAACGTCATCATACGTTTTGAATAGATTTATTATTGTTAGATTTAATGAAACGTTCAAACTTATCTAACCAATTTAATATGTACTTTTGACAATAATTGTTATGGTTTCTCCACCCTTGGTGTTTTCATGGTGTAATCCATGTACTTGCTGTTTAAATTTGAAGATCAATGTGTTAACAATAAAAATTGAGCAAAAATATTGGTATGTTGAAAACATTTTGTTCATGCTGTAGGAGCTAACACAGGTACACTATCAATCATAGTGACGACTGCTCCCCGATCAAACATCACATAAACTCTTTGAGATTTCATAAAATAAAGCTTATTTTTTTACAGAAATTAATCACAATCCTTTATTTCATGTATTTTAACATTTATAGGCCATTTGAACTTGCCAGTGTGAATGGTATCACATTTACAGTGCATTTTGGCGCAATTGTTCTATCATGAAGACAAAAAGCATGTGACGAGCCTTTGTGGATGGATACTATATCTTATTGGTCTCTACAGGTTGTAAACTATCAGAAAATAAAACCCATAAGACTTGATTAGCCCTTTATTTATTGTAACACTGTATAAATACATGTACATGTAAATCACAATAATAAAACAATATAATGAAATATGGTATGGCCGTCTACTGTCTATCAATAATAGCTGTACAGATTCTGTATTAAGTGACATGTAGATATTTGAACTGTAATATTTTCAAGGGTCAAATATTTTACCGGTAAATATCCATAGTCCGAAGAAGTTATATGATGTTTCCAATTAAGATCGAATTTTGAAGAAAATGATAATGTATTAATGTCTATCACAATATTTTTTTTTATAATATTCCCAGTATGATCACATTGTGTTGATTTCTCCCATTATATTGACCACTCTATCCTTGTAACGATTTGATATCTCCGACTCCATCTGTAACAAAAGAACACAAATACATGCATGTTATTTTAAGCAGTTTTACATAATTTTTGAAAAATTAATCATACAGAAGATTTTTTTTTCTATGAACGTGGACCAAGTTGTGTCCCTTTCACATACTTAAGAACCTGAAAATTCTTATTACATGAACAAGACCCCTGGTACTTATTGTGGTCCTTGTCTAAACCCAAGGGAGTTGTCAAATATTCTACAATAATTATTTCTAACAAACTTGCTTTCCTATAAATTTAATCAAATTTGAACTTTGTTTTGCTTCCAATTTTTTTCTGTAAATTTTGATGTAAAATTGAAACCTGCTAGTGTTGCCCCTATCTGTCCCCAAGTATTATGATTTGAATAATTGTAAGAACATTTTCATAATAGTTTGCTCCTACACTTTTATGCCCTAGGGGGCCATTTATATGCCATGTATCACCTAATTATCATACATCTATAATATAAAAGATATTCAGAAAATAAAAGAGATGATTTTCTGATCAAATAAGTATAATAATTAGCATTTAAACAACCCTGACCTGCTTCTGCATTTCCTTGGTGCGCTTTATGACTAGCTCGAGTTTAGGCTGGGTTTCCCTTTGCTCGGAATCTGCATCTTTGTACTTAACGACCATCTGTTTCTCTAAGAACACCATCTTGTCTGCCAGACTCAACATCTGTTTCAAAGTCTCTTTCAGACGATCAACATACCTGTAATACAAGTGATTTAGATGCACCTATTGTGTTTTCTCATCATAAGTTACAGAAAAATATATATATCAAGGCAATCTATCTCAAGTTCACTGGTCCAACTAACTCTTATGTCAATATAATCAAATGATATAGCAAAAACATTGAGTGGGATAAAAACATATGTAAACTTGCTTAACAAACACTCCATGAACATACCGTGGAGAATTCCTAATGGACAGTAAATGATGCATCTTGACGGTACTAAATGCAGCGATGACGTCTCGGACCTGACTGACCATCTTGGTCACCACAGGTGACTGAAGTTGTAGGGAGGAGGGGGCGTCCTGCATCTGACTGCTGGACAACACGTCCCCTCCAGCCGAGTCCGAGTCCAGCTCAAATAACCGCTGCGTCAGGAATGCCTCCAACTACAAGTCAAAGACAGAAGAAATGAAACTATAAAATGGCTGCAACTTCAAGTTGTACTGACTGACAGAGAAAATGAAAAGTAAATCTTTATTGATTTGCTGCAGCATTTGAGAAGCTGTTGTGTATTAAATTCTGAACAAGAACATTGTTAACAAGAGTTTTCAATTTTCTAAATTCTAAAATTCTGAGAACTTCAACCATTTGAAAGAGAATCTGAAGAAGATCTGCTAAGCTTGGATTTACAAATGTTTACATCTAAATCTTCACATTTTTGGAGAAATAGAAAGTATTTCTACCTCCATCAAATCATCAATGAAGAGAATCCGCGTTCTTGGATTGTCTAGAAGTGACATGGCATCTTCTCCTTTGGCAACACCCTCTGAAGAGAAATGACATGAATATTTCTAAAATATGAAGGAAAGATGAATTTCTTAAATATAAAATTGAATAATTTATATTCAAGATTTTTAATTGGTTTTCACTGAACAAGAGTCATGAACTCTGTTAAATCCGCAACCACTACAGATTTGTTGTCGATTACTGACCAGCATCGGGTTTATCCACTATGACTACATCAGTCCAGTCTATCCCATTACTGTCACTATCATGCCCTGTGACACCAGTGTCAGGGTTCTACAAGAATAAAATGTTATCATCTCTTAAGGTGCGGTCACACAATGTAATTTTTCATCCACTTTTCTCATCCAATTTGCTTTAGACTAAAATTGTACCATGTGATCACCTAAGTCGAAAGCAAAGTCTAAAAATCGATTGAAAATCGGAAGCATATCTGGTGAGAATCGTGACGTCACAATGACTTTTCCCGTACAACAAAAATATTGAATAGGTTTTATTTATCGAAAATCGATTGTAAAATCATCTTGTGTGACCACCTCAATAATCAACTCCAATCGACCTACCTTAGCAAGTCAATTGAAAATAGGATGAAAAATTACATCGTGTGACCGCACCTTTAACTTTAAACATTTGACTTAGTGTCTACTAAAAAAATGTTGCTTTATCTTATTTTTGTGATAGTGTACTGGTACATGTTTATTTGTCAGTGGCCAATGAATATCTATAGTTTATAAAACTATCACAAAAAGTTAGCAAATTTATTTCAAAAATGTCACATGTATATTATAAGCACAAAAAAGTGAAATTCTGTTAACAAAAAACAGAAATGAAAAATGTAGTTTATCACTTTGTTATCTCTAAAGTGGTGATTAATAAAATACCTTCAGAGCCATGCAAAAAATTGTTGATTTTTATATTCAACACATGCATATTTTCTGTTTTATACATATTTCCTTTTTAAAACTGTGTCTACATTATAAACAATCATTGATTTATTTAAACTAGAGGAAGATAGCAAAAAATAATCACCTGGTCTCCTTCCTCCGTGCCTCCTGTCTCCACAGTAATGTCAGCCATATTGAAATCAATCTCATCTCCAAAATCAATGGCAGATTCTGTCATAGCACCTGGGTCTCCCCAGTCAATCTGGAAACAACAAAATGCAAGTATTTCACTAGTATACAACAGAGCTGAAACAAAAAGTCTGACTCAATAAAATTCTTTCAGGGTTCGAGGTTTAATCTAAAAATATGCACACAATGTCTATCAATATATTATTCATTAAAGTCATAACTAAGTTAAACATAATAATCTAATTATTTACTGACATTTATTTCATTGATATTTGAAGTTTCATTCAATTTGATGAAAAGGCATTTTTGTTACCCAATTTTAAAAACAACATGTTTCATCACCACAGAGGACAGTAACGTCCAAAACATGACACAGAGATGACGCATGTACAGTGTATTAAAATATCCTATCTATATATTACGCTTAGTCTCTTGTGCTTTTCACCCTGCATTTTATAACAGCTCTATACCAATTGACATCTTATACACTCTTACATTTGTTTAATAATCTTAAGTTAGTTCTTTAATGTTTTAATTTTTTTTTTTTTTTACCATGTACCGCTATCTTTCCTTATACAGTAGGAAAAACCTTGAACGTCAGATGACTCAGTAATTCTTTCGACCAAATATTTACTGACATTCTAGTTACTTTTTGGCTGTTTTGTGTCCAAATAACAGTTTCCACCCCCCCCCCCCCCCCCCCCCCCCCCCCCAAAAAAAATGTATTAAATTAGAACACAAATGTGTGAATAACTTTTGACGTTATTAGCATCATCGTGCATTTTCGCAGTTTACTTCTTTTGTTTTTTCCCAAGTTGAATCCACACTGTTATCACTTCTATTTGCTCCATGACGTCCCGCAACGTCATCTTTTTTTAACAAAAATTTAATGAATTTTAATGAGGACTACATATACATGTATCTGTCTTGAGTAACTGATTTCTGTTCAACAAAAAAATATGTCCTGATATAATTTGGTAACAATACTTAATTTGAGTTTTCAATATTATTTGGTTTTAGGCCTAATTTATAGAAACATTACTTTCGACATTATATGGTTTACTTTTTACATAACAAAAAATCTGGCTGTGCGCAGTGACCTCATTTTTGCAGTTTTGAGTTTTTAAAATACAGAATTATATATCTAATTTTCCGAGCTCAAATTGATTGAAATTACTGCTAAATTATGTCTACCAAAGTTGGTGATAATAAGACGTTAAGTAAAAATCTTTTGTTAAGTCTTCAATAAGACGTATTTTTTTATTGGCTCTTGTACACTCTTGGAAAACAGATTATTAATATTGCAGTCATAAGGCAGCAGATTATCAATGCACCACACTTATGCAGATTTATATCTTTTGAATTTAAAGTAAAAACTTGTCGACAAAATATTTGCTGATGAACATTTACTGAATGCAAATAACTTACATCATCTGTGACTTGGCCGACCTCATTTTCCTCTGAGGTATCAATGAATACTTTGGCCTCCTCTATCACCTCTGGTTTCTCTCCTGTCCTCCACTGATATGTCGTTGTGTTTCCTTTCTCCATTATATACTTCAACATTGGCACACTGTCTCTCTTTTCTTCAGATCTAAATAACATTAAAGAATATTCACATATACAGAGTATTTTCTCCCTTATTTCTTAAGAAAACCGATTGTGATTCATATCTCTATAGAAACTAACAGGACTGAAATCTACACAATCCAGTTCTAACTAGTTTATCGATCGACAGAAACCTTCAGCAATATAAGGAAAATCACGAACTGCATGAAATAATCATGATGATTTCACATTCAAAGCCCCACATATGGATAATTGGATTTTTCTTCTATCTAATGTACTGATGTACATTAACAATAATTTAGGTACTTTTACTATCTCTTTATGATTAATTCAATCATTTTTTAAAAGAGAGATGTAAATATAAACAATAAAACGCTATCTGCGATGATTTATGTGGGCTATGAATGAAGCGATCATTGCAGACAAAATTTATATAACCCGCATTAGCAGGTTACGTATTTTTTCTGCAATGTCGCTACCTTCATACCCGCATGAATCATCAAAGAAAGTATTTTATTGTTTAAGTATTGGCAATGAGTTTATGTCATGTCCAGACTCTTTTCTTCATAATCATATTACGTTTCAGGAATTTTAAAGTTACACTTCGGTATCTCAAACCCTGATATCTCAAATACCACAGATATCTCTAGGTATGTCTGTGGTCCTTGCCATTTTTACTATATAATTGATAAAAAAAAAATGGTATGTCGAACATCTCGAAGTAAATTTACAGCCCTATTCACTCAAAAACATTCGTTATCTCAAAGTAAAGTCAATTAACCACCTCAATAATTTCACACCTTCAGTACACTGTCTCTGTTATGCCGATTTTCAGGTCTATTGAACAGATCTGTTAGTGTAGCAAGGGCTTTTACAAGGGTCACCTGCGATTTTCACACGTTAATAGCCCCAAGCTGTGGAAACCCATTCTCTGTACGCAAGCCAGATTATCGTCAATGCTTATATAATGACATCGGATGACATGATAATTAAACCTAGCTTGGGATGATTTTTACGTAGAGAAAAAATGTATCAATGAAAATAACAAACGCTTGTAAGCTCATTAAGTAAACACCCAATGTAAGATGGTGTTGATTAAATAAATTGAAATGGAAATGTTGAGTTTCGTTTTCTGTCTTTGTTCTTTTTACCATTATCAGGTTTATCAATTTACAAAGTGTATTGCATATCCTGTTATCAGAATTGCTGACAAACAAAGATGAACACAACCCTTCTTTTCAAAAGTATTGCTTTACAAGAATATTTAAGAACATTTGATGTTTTATATATTTATTTTAGAAATAAAAAACATTAAATCTTTTAGTGTTTTATTATACACTATGAATTACAATAACAGATATGACTATAGACATATGTTTATACGCATGTATAGAAACATAATGTGTATACACATGTCTAGAAACATAATACATGTAATAGACTAACTTTCAACAGCTTCAATATCTCGAACCCTTGGATATCTTGAAGTTTTTACTTGTCCCGCCAAGTTCGAAATACCAAAGTTTAACTGTAGTACATGTAATATATATGTAAGGTAAGCAAATTGTGGTGAAAATTGGTAAATTTTCTATGATATTACACACTGTATACATTGCAAACAGGCAGAGAACCTTACCTTTTCGTAATGAAGTCTGCAAATTCGTCATAATATTGCACAGATTTGGACAATTTAGATGCAGCCTGTGAAATCTGATGAAACTGAGCAGGCAGATCCTGAACAAGGGCAGCCAATTCTGTTTTTATCTTTTTGCCCTGTGAAAACAAATATTATTATTAGATTGATGTATGTTTTTTTATCTCAGAAAAGGGCTTGATTGCTAAGCTATCTTTCTGAAAAAGTACAACTTTCAGGGCTGCCAACTCTGTTTTTTCTTTTTCCCCCAAGTATGTAAATAAATTATATCATTTAGGTTACACTGATATATTACTTTTTATCTTAGAAAAGGCCTATAACTGCTAAGCTATCTTTTTGAAAAAGTACAATTTTCAGTCACAATTACTTCTTCACTTTTCATTTGCTTAACGTCAATTGTTTGTTCAAAGAAGTAAAAATAAAAACCATACGATTTATTGATTATGCGCGAGGCTTATTTCATATGATCTTAATGATGCTTATACATATCTGTATCAAACCAAAAGGAAAATGTTACATAACAGAATGAATTGGCTTTTAAAGATCAGAAAACAATGTAAATGTTGTTGGTTGCTTATGAAAGGACATCAGTGGAATCATACCTCAATGCCCATCTGTTTACATGTTGCGTCATACTTTTTCCTGAGTTCCTCAGCTTTGGTGGTGTAATCTGTTTGCTTTCTTTCACTTTCCTTTAAAAACCAAACACACTGGCTCATTATTTACTCTGTTTTGTGTGGATTCAAATTAAAATATCAACTCCAGAATATATGCCCGTCAAAGGGCACCTGCTCCAAAAACTTTAACCTGCTCAAAACACCTTAACCTCTCCCAGCATCTGAAATTCATGGCCCAGATTCAGCATTTAAGTCTTTGAAGTTCATAAGTAGGCCCAGATGCACAATCGGTTCAAGTTTGGTGAAGGTAGGACAAGTAATAACTTAGATACAGGACCTGCTTCAAAATCTTTAACCAGGTCTGGAAGCTGACACAGATTTTGTCTCTGTGAGCTAAAAAGTGCCCCTTTCAAGTTTTTATAATATTTACTACTGAGAAAAGTGCCCATTTCACCACCTTTTCACATGCCCTTTTCAAATCCTAGATTTAACACTAAATGCCAGAACATGCATTAACAATAACCCACTTTTTTAATCTGCTGGCATTTTGCAATCTGTTTCTTCAGAGCTGGCACTTCATAGTTTACATTTCTTGCCAGCATCTGAGCAGTCTCTCCTGAAAAAAAGTATCATATTAAATAGCAAGCTGTCTACGATTCTTATCAAAGATTAGAGCATCATGCGCCATTAACTATGAATATAACATCTACATAACATTTACATTTTAAACTAGAATTGTTGAGATGGGGACCATCTCAAAGGGCCCTACTTAAATAATATTTTAAAATTATAATGTTAGGATGAAAAGCATTTCGGGGGATTTTGCTTTGACCTATGACTTAGAAAAATTGTCCAGTTGGTCAAGAAATTTAATTCAAGCTCATTCAACACCTAATACCTACAAGCATTCTTTTGGTTTAAATTGAGCAATATTAATCCAAATTGAAAATAATTTATGGTCTAATACTGGATTTTAAAAAGATCTGCTAGGACCTTCACATTTGAGCTTGAAACTTCATATAAGGTAACTGCACATCCTTTGCCCAATATCTCTGTTTAAGTGGAGTATAAGCCAGATAAGGCTAAGAGGGAGTATATATGCTCTGAACAAAGATTTTGTGTGTGGTCTATAATGACCTTGACCCAGAAACTTCATTCAAGGTCACTGCACACCCTTTGACCACTGGACCAAGGGGAAAGATTATTATGATACAGACAAAGATTTCCACATAATTCTGCTATGACCTTTTCCTTACACCTAGAAACTTGGTTCAAGGTCACTCCACACACTTGACCCAAAGGCACCCTAAAGACACTAATTATTGTATCATTAACTATGAATATAATATTTACAAGTCATGTAAATATATAGTTTACATTTTATTTCATATATTTAAATTTATAATTGGGTGAATGCTGAGAACTGATACAGTTTACATTCATTGTACATTTAACTGTATAACTGTTTTTTAAGAGAGTGCCAATTTTTGCTGAAAATGTTTTAGATTTCAGATTTTTTATCAACAATATGAAATTCACGTGAACATATCTCTAAAATGTTACTTTAGTTTACAGTTATAGGGTCACGATTTTGGTCAAATTTTATTTTATATGTAAACAAGGCGCATGCCATGTTTTTTGTTTACATTGCCTAACATTGGTTTAATATACCAATAAAGTTCTTTTTAAAGCTGATTTTTCTATCTGCTAATTCGTTTTGTACATAAACAGTTCCTAGCATTTTTCACATTCATTTAGGTCTAAACCTGGAATTTTCTTTTCCACATTCAAAATGTAAACAAAAATATGATCTGAGCTATGTTACATAACAAAGAATTGTGAGCTCTGTATCTTGCTTATAGCTTGACGACTGACACTCAAATTATGGTTGATTATTAGAAATGCATTAATGAAGTAATATTGTAAACATTAAAAATGGAAAAATAAATTTTGACCAAAATCGTGATCACACCCATTTAAGGTCTAGTAAATTATATGGTTTATGCTTAAACGAATCTTACCTAGATAGACTCCATCTTTTTCATACAACTTTATAACTTCTGACCAATCCTTCATGCAAATAAAAATGAATCTACATGTATATATAGGTATAGCATTGTAAAAACATACATAACAAATCAATACTCGTCTGGTATAAATTCAAAATAAAGCAGCAATCTTACTTTCATTCTTTGAGATGAATACTGTCCAAACACATTCTTTTTACCAGATTCTGCATCTTTTTTAAGCAACTCAATTATCTTCTTACAGTGAAAATAATTTATATCTGAAAAGGTAAGTTTAAATGTTAGTTCAGGTGAACAGTTAAAATCCTTTCAACATTCAAGCTTGGTTGTTTAAAAGAGACAGTAAAGTTCCCGAGAAATTGCAACAGAACAATTTGTTTGATGATCGTCATTTATGTGATATGTACAGGCGGTACACAAAATGTACAATGTACCATTTTTTTGGGACCACACTCGCAGGATCCCGGCAGGACATAAAAAATCATAGGAAATGAAAATTAATTTGTACCAGTATTTCAAATTTTTACGAAATGCTGCCATTTTTCTCGTTTGCAAGATACTGGAAAACATCACCTGTGTAAGACACTTGACCTTCCAATGCTTATGTAGTGTACACAAAACATTGCGTGTGAAGGTGTAAACTGTCATTTGGGATAATTTATCTAGCTATAAAAAAATATTAATATATCCCTTTATGTAGCTTTGTTTAGGGGTACCTAATTTTAACTGTTAATGTCAATGATAAGCGTTTCATTACTTGAAAGAATATATTTAACCAACTTTAAAAATAGACACGAATCTGACCAAGCTCTCCGTATGTAATATTATATGTTAATTGATTTTTTTCAGACTGATGAGCTACAGATCTGCAGCTATTATTAGGCTGTTCAAAATTAATTCTACGTTTAACGTAACCCGCACACGTAGGTTTCGGCGAAATTGTCGTTTTGAAAAAACAAACATCCGGATTTGAAAAAGTTGTTCCGGTTTGGGTTTTTATTTAGCGACTTAATTCTACATCCTGAGAGAAAATCATGCTCAAATATTCATTATTTATAATACGAAGAACATGAGTGTCTACGCCACTATCAAAGTAAAAAAAAGAAAAGAATATAAAAACGAACAACAATGTATCAATACATGATCGAAGTTGACGGTAGAATATTATTTCGAGACTGTATAATGCCGGTTGTCAAGTCACAGAGCCTGAACCATGCTGAACCAACTTTCGCCCAAATACGAGGTTTGTTGTATAATTATATTTATTAAAGTACATGTAGTATCAACAACTGAAATGACTACCCATCTTAATAAAAAAAAAAAATCAAAATGTGTACAGTGAAGTTACGATTTTTGCATTTTTTTTTTTAAGAAAGGGAAAGCTTAAGCAACTTCTTATCAACACTGTTGACAAAAGATATATTCAAAAGACTTTAAAAATTTATACCTTTCCCCATAGACTTCAATGTTAACTTCAAGATGTGATAAATTTGTTACTATTTCATTTTTGTTCAATTTCAAAGGTTAATGAACCCTTTAAAATCATGCTAAGATTTTAGTGTTCAAACTAACAATATTTGATTTTAAATATGATAGTTATGGATGTACCGGTAATACCTTGAACTGAAAGACAAAGAAGAAATATGACTGAGCCCCAATGCTATGCATCAAGTCAGCATAATTAATTTACTGATTACAGCTAGTTCTTCTTGCATGATAATGAGTGCAAATCCCTTACATTTGAAATGTATCAACATTTTTAAAAACATGTTAAGAAATAATAATAAATTCATACATAATATATAATAGGAAGAAACTAACAGGTGGCCCAGCTTAATGGAAGAACGGAAAGAAGTGGAATACACTTGTAGGGTGGCAGTTATTTCAAGAACCCTGTCTTGAGTTCTTAGAAGTAGGTACAGTGAATATTACAAACACGCTCTGATATGTTAAATTTCAAAATGAGTCATTATGAAAATGTATGAAATAATGTCATTATAACGGAGTATTATTTGAATTTGGAATTATTTTGATTCTTTGAATTTAGGGCTTTTAAGAAAATTGCCCTTAGTTAGACTAACTTAGACAAATAACATGAATTTTTATTGTTTGATGTGTTAGTTTTAACTAACTTAGTCAACTAACATGAATTTTCCTTATGAATAAGTCTAACTAAGGGCAATTAAAAGCCCTAAATTCCAAGAATCAAAATAATTCCCAATTCAAATAATACTCTGATTTATTTGGATTGTAGATAACCTGTGAGTCACATGTGTTGAGCAACTTTTTCCACAAAAGGAGAAGTTTTCCTTTGGTTTGCTATGTTTGTAATGATGAAAATACATTGGATGTACCACTGTATGTGCTTGCAAGTTACTCCAATTCTCGTCCAGTATAATGATGTACCCACAGAAAGGACATAAAACAAAATTACACAAAAGTATTTGCTTGGAAAATGCAAAAATTAACATGGACTGAATCCTACCATATGTATTATATGACAGTGTTGATGTATTGGTAACTGAATGGGTGACTTTCAATAAATACACATTTGTTTAAAATTTTTGTTTGTTTATTTTTTTCCTCCCTCCCTCGTAGGTTTTTAATTTTCATGTGAGGTTAAACGTAGAATTAATTTTGAACAGCCTTATAGATGTGCTGAACTGCATAAGAAAAAATGAATTGTTAAGTAGATGTATTTGTGGTATAACAATGATGTCTTATTTTTACATGTAACAAAAGTGAGGAACTCTGGACGAACAAAAGACATAAACTAATCAAGGGATTATCACACATATTGTAATAAGGTGGTTGAAATTGTTTCTTACGAGTTCCCTCTAGCAGTTCTAATATCTGGGGGTTTTGAGGCATATCTGTCAATGCCTCATTGATTTTTTCCCGGATTACAACCGCTCGGGCTGGCCATTCCTGAATACAGTGTCGTCTGTTGATTAACCAATCTGAAACATCAAAATGTTAATTTGTAATTTTGATTAAAAACAATGACCCAAATTCAAATTTATTAATATGATTATTTCAACCTGGTTATTAAGACTTACCTAGTAGTTTGTTATAATGAATGTCAATTGGAAGGTTTTCTAAACCTGACATTTTTCTTCAATCTGCAAGAAAAAAACCGGAACAGAGATAATTTTAAATTAAACTTGGTTTTAAAAGGAAGATCCTTTTACTGAATAACAATTAAAAGAATACACAACATTGGTTTAAATAAAGATACACCTACCCTACACTTCAAGTTCACTGTTTGTTAAACTAACAGATGTTTTTCCATACTGACGTGCAATACGTGTTTACATCGAGAGTTAGTTCCCGTAATCTGTATTTGAAGTATATCGAACCCGATGGAAAAAACATTTTTCGTGCATGACCGAAAAACTATTGGATCGGGTACATACATAGTATAGGGAAAGCATCATTTATCAAAAATATGTATTAGTAAATAATGCTTATAATACTAATCATTTACACAAAATTATATGTATCATAATAAACAATTATAAATATTTAACATTTTACTAGCAGAAGAAACATATGTCCAATTGAAACCATCTTCGCTAGCCAAGGGTGACGATCCACGGTGTTTCTCGTGATAGAGAAACACCGTGGATCGTCACCCTTGGCTAGCGAAGATGCATTCTGTGCTGAAAATATGTTAATATGAATCACTTTATAAATTTGGAAACCCGGCCCACGGCCAGTCTCGCATACGCTCACTTATTGCGTAATATTAAATGCGAGACTGGCCGTGGATTCTCGACAATGATTCATTAAGTATTCGGAGAAATATTGTACAGCTTTCTTTTGCATTAGCATTACATGTATGATACTATGATCTCATGAATGTTTAGAGTAAAAAATGATTAATTGCTGACATGTTGTGTTTATAAATACGAGTTTTAAAATTTGCATATTGTGATTTTTGGCAAGCGTTTGCTATACGTTGAGGCGAGACTTAAATTAGATTTGTATTGCGATTTTGGGTCAAATATTTTTTTTTTTCGAAATATCTTTATTTTTGTTATAGGAATTCATGCCGTTAAACATATCAATGTTTTCTTACAAAGGACAAAAATCAAACAGTGAACTAATTGAATATGCTTAAATTATGAATTCGTTTTAATTTTTATTTAAAATGGAGAGAGAGAGAGAGAGAGAGAGAGAGAGAGAGAGAGAGAGAGAGAGAGAGAGAGAGAGAGAGAGAGAGAAAGAGAAAGACAGAGAGACAGACAGACAGACAGACAGACAGAGAGAGACAAGCAGAGAGAACAAAGGAGAAAGAAAGTAAGAGAGATGGGGGAAAAGAATCAGAGAGATAGATTGAATATTTAAAATATAAAGGACAAAAATCAAACAGTCAACTAATTATCTATGCTTAAGTTACAAATTTGTTTTAATTTTTATTTAAAAAATAAAATGTAGAGAGAGAGAGAGAGAGAGAGAGAGAGAGAGAGAGAGAGAGAGAGAGAGAGATTTAGACAGACAGACAGACAGAGGGACAGACAGAGAGACAGAGAGAGACAGAGAAAAGAGAGAGAGAGAGAGAGATTTAGACAGAGAGAACAAAGAAGTGAGAAAGTAAGAGAGGTTGTGAGAAAACAGAGAGAAAGATAGATTGAATATTTGAAATACAAAGGACAAAAATCAAACAGTCAACTAATTGTCTATTCTTTAATCGGGAATTTGTTTTAATTTTTATCAACAATTTAAAATGTAGAGAGAGAGAGAGACAGACAGACAGACAGACAGACAGACAGACAGACAGACAGAAATAAAGGAGAGAGAAAGTAAGAGAGATTTGGGTAAAACTAAGAAAAAGATAGGTTGAATATTTGAAATACAAAGGACAAAAATCAAACAGTCAACTATATACATATTTAGTTGACTTTTGATATCTTCGGTTGGTGTGTCATTTCTGTATCTCTTTCTCCCTTTTATCTTTTCTCTTTCTCACTTTCTTTCTCTCTCTCCTTATCTTTTTTCTGTCAGTGAAGGTATCTTATCCCCCATCTTCTTTACATCTTTCTTTAACAAATTAATGACTGAATAGATCGCCAATTTGGGAAGGGTGAACATCAAACAATTTCAATTCTTTCCTTCAAATGATAATTCAAATTTGACACTTGCTAACGCGGGTTATGTATTTTTTCTCCAATGTCGCTACCTTCATGATCATATCCCGAAAGAATCATGCACCAAAGAAAGTATTTTATTGTTTAAATAAAATATAGCTGAGAAAGAATGAAATTTCTCCACCAGAAGCTATTTCTTCATCAAAAAGATAATTATACCCCCCCCCCCCTTTTCGGAAATTTCTGGATCTGCCTTGGCTTAATTAGTTACTAATTATAAATAATAATATCATAACAGTATTATCATTTCAAAGATCGCTTTTTAATCTCATACTGAGAAAGAATTAATGAAAATTCTAAAGCAGAAACCAAAGAAGATTATTAATATTCGACAGAATCATCACTTTTTTCAAATAAGTGGAAAAAGGAAAAATACTAGTGAGGGATCTGTGATTTGAATCGTGAACCAGTGCAGAATTTATAATCTAGTGCTCAACCACGTGGCTATCTTCGCTATTGATCTCCGTGTGCAATTTTCAGACGGTGGTTATAAATAGCTGGTCCTCGCCGGAAGAGTGTTTCTCACGGGGACCCTAGCGGATAAGGAACGGTAACTCTGTTTGGTATTCCTCAGTTACACTGCAGTGTTACAGGTATCACACCGGTAATTGTTTTCACTATATAACACTATAGAGGGAAAAAAATTCTTAAAAATCAGTTTGTATTTCTCATGACAAAATATTCGGAGGAAATGTTATTTGTTACCTATCTCATCAGCTAACACCAAAAAAATGGCACACGATACGGCATTTTCTCAAAATATCTAGCTTCAAACAGGTCTACCCTTAAAACCACGTGTTTTCTGTTTGTATGTAAACAGACTGCACACTCCCAAGGAAGCTGCTGCATGTGCCCTGAAAGAAGTAGTCCCTGCGAGAAAAGATCATCATCTAACAAAATACATGAAATATCCTTCTCAGTGGTACAAACAATTTTAAAACTGGGTAAAGGAAAATGTAAAAATGCAGTCAATGAAAAAAATAATTCTGAAGTATATATGGAACTACCTAAGTTCATTTTGATTGGTCGATTACCGGTGTGATACCTTGAAGGCAATGTTTCACCTATGTGTCGATTTCAGTTTGAAAACTAATTTACATCGTATCAGATATTTTAAGCATTATAAATAAATAAATAAATATATAGATATATAGATATATATATTTGTTGATAGAGACAGACCGTGTATGAATCATTTTTTTTGTGTCATGAATATTCATGAATATTCATGATGCATCAAAAGAATCTGCAAAATAGTGCAATGTTTATAATCAGTTTTATCTCTCTATAATCTACTTACATTAGTGGTGTTCAATATTTACTTTTGTGAATGAATGTTTTCACTGTAAATATTTTAGCATTTTTGCAATTACTAAGTTTAAGCTATTAAAAGTAAATTTTATATGCTCACCTTTTCCTGTTGATATTTTTTACGTTCATCAATTTCCTAGTATTATTCATTCTTGGTAAAACAATAAAATGTGGTGCATCATTTTCAAAACAAAATTAAATCATGATGTCCCAATTTATTACTTTTTGCTGGCATCATTCCATTTATAACAAACTATTTTGTGTCTTTCTGACTTGCTCTGCGCCTATCATTGTTAATAAATGAATACGTTTCCTTTATTTTTCATCATTATGTTATTTACGCCTCATTATAAGAAAACCATAAAACATTGAATATTTCACTGATGAATGGTGACATTTCGTACAGGTATTTAACAAGAAAAAAGTGTAAGATTTTACGTTTTTTCATTGTTTATTTCGATAGGAAGTATGTCACAATATGGAAGTGTCCCATACCAGCATAACACTTAGTTCAAATAATATAATTCTGGTTTAAGTTGCATTGATTAGACAAAAAGAATGTTAATTTTATATATTTACATTTGCAAATATGTTTCCTTATATGAACCTATAGAATAGCGAAAACGTTCAATTCTGTATGAACTTTTTCATGACGTTACAATGATCATAGTACTCGCTTATCGCTTGTCGCTTGGATTATTGTAAACATAAAATCTCGGTAATTTTAACAGTTGTGAACATTTGCCTTTTTAAAACTTAAATATAAGTAATAAACAGCAATGTTAAAAAGTTCACCGGGATATGAAGTTGGTTGGGTTTCACGGGATTAGATCACATGACCAACCAACTTCATATCCCGGTGAACTTTTTAAATTGCTGTTTATTTCTTAAAACTTGTTTTGCCCATGTTTTAATAGCAATAACGCCACAAATAATTCAGTAAATGAAAACAATATCCCAAGCGGGATTCAAACTCGGGATGTGCGGTTCACAAGTCCAATACCTTAACCACTCTGTTATGGAGTTTGTTGAATGATGTAGTCTATATAATCATTTTAACAAAACTAAATGGCTTTTCGAATGGAAGTCAGCCATCTAGATGCCTGCGTAGACTTCCCCATTAAAAGGTACATTTGTACATTTCACCTTCAGCTGCAAACAATTAAGTTTATTTATAAGAATTGAACTCAACTTCTACAAAAGTTAATGTAACTTGTGTTGAAGCAGTGTACCCTACCTATGTTTTGTAAAAAAAAAATGTATGAAATTATGCCTGGTTTTATTGTTTATTCTGATAGAGAGTATGTCATAATATGGAAGTGTCTCACCATAAGCTGCTGTATATATCTCACAGTTCACGCCACCGTCTATCAGTACTATCAGTACTTTGATTATAATAAAGGTATATGTAAATCACAGTTCACGACCTTCATTGTCATCGGCTGATATTAACTCACTTCACAGTTCAATTTCACCGACCACGTGACCAATAATTGAAGCGGTTTCTTCTGAGCATTGACCCGGTGAAGGTGAAAATTGCAAAGTTGCAGAAGTTCCCGCCGAAGAAAGTCCTCATTGTTTTAAAATTTTGAACAACAGGTATGCATAAATGTTAACTAATTCTTTCTCTAATATTATTGATATATGTTTTGTTTTTAATTTGTTTTTAATAAATGAGAAGCACTGATGTAAATTAAGTTAACAATGTTAAATTTGCCACCACCCCCTTATAAATCGGCCTTGTCTGACATTAGTATGGAAAAGTGGAGTAGTGTTCCCGTATTCAGGGGCGTCGGAGGGTATTACATATTGAGGCGACGAATTCAATAAGGTCTGTAGGAGGGGGGGGGGGGGGTAAACTAAATTTTGTTTGAAATTTAATATAATCAACGGTATCTTATCTATACTACTATTATAAAAATAATGAACTCGGCTTTTATGCTTCAGTACCGGAGAATCGAGAAAACATTGTCGTTTGTTTTAGCTATTAAAGACATTGTACCTACATGTAACTTTAGTTATTTAATTTTTCCAATCGGAACCTTTTTTAAAGCGTAATATATCAAATATCGGCAAAAAGGCCCCAAAACATCAGAATTTAAGTTGGAATAGATTTCTACTTTGTAATCGCCAAGACACTTAAAATTCTCGGGCGTATCCGACAAGCGAAATAAAACGTGTTTTTCCGAGCTCTGTCCCGGAAAGGCCCGAGAAGTTGCGATTGGGCCTGAGCTTCCGCTTCACATATGATTTCAGTAAAATGTGTTCAAGTTTCACAAAACCAGTGCATGCCCGAGAAAACGCATTTATTTTTATTTTTTATTTTTTTTGGGATGCGCACCAAAGCGGCAGTGTCATTAGTGGTTGATGGTGGCCGCAATCTGGTAGAAGTAGAAGTCCCTATTCGAGTGACGTCATCATTGATAGTAATTGCCCCAAGTTATGTTATGTCGTATAACAAAGGTAAAGGACACACCTATATTCCTCGGTTTTAGTTAAATTTCCTTGATAAATTATTTCTTCTTTATTTGCATTAAACCAGTTAATGTTAAAAAATCCAGGGTGCATTACCAGGCAATTTTCGAAGTTATAATATTTTGAACTTTTCTTTTAAGATCAATTCTATGTAAGAATCAAACTTCGGTGGCCACGAAGAGTCACGGATTTTCTTCATACTCTATAATTTGATAGACTTTGATGAGCAAAAAAGCCTAACACCATTTTTTGTTGCTATATGGTCCTGTTGCCATGGTAACAGAGGGTAACGATTCAAAAATGACATTTTAATGCTTATTTGAGAACATATTGTGAGTAATTTTGGGTTTCTAGGGTAGAATATATTATTAAACAAAATTGTCATTTTCAAGGAAAAAAAACATTTATGGAAAAACACATATTTTTAAAGTGTTTCCATGGTAACTAAAGAGAAATTTTAAAATATAAAAAATATATATATCGTATATAAAGTATAGATAAATTATATCAATTGATGAGGAAATATCAAGTATGTCCTGAACTTGAAAGAAACTTGAAAAAAATCTGGCATTTGCCGAAAATAATTGCTGTTGCTATGGACTTTTCAAAAAGTAAGAATTTCTGTGTGATTTTTTATGCAACTTTAATTTCCATAGCAACAACACTTCTGTGTTGAATTACAAAGTTGTTTGTGGTATATAATAAAAATAAAGGCATATGTTTACAAGTTCCATCAAAAACAATTGCTAAAAATTTCTAAAATCAGGAATTACAGCATATCAAAATCATCAAAATTTTTCAGTTTGTTCTATTTCTTGGCCTTGTTACCATAGCAACGGGTGTCAATTTTCATAAATAAATGTATATTGCATGAATATTGGTAAGGATATAAAGAATTAATAATTTCCCATTTCAGCTAATAAAAAAATGCAAAATACCAATTTCAAAAAGATCTTATGGTTTCCATGGTAACATTTTAAAAGTATTGGTTTTTCCATCAATCCATCAATTTTCTTCTATGAAATAAGAATTGACAATCAAAGATTGTTTTATGTCTTTGATATTTACATTAGTAGGCAAAAACCTTCTAATATGGCTTTAAAGTACATAAGTTTTGCTATCTTTCCACAGTTACCATGGCAAAGGTTACCCACAGCAGCCAACTTATAGTGTATTTTTGCGTTTTACACCTAGACGTTTCCATGTATGAAATGTAAAGAAAATTGGTTACTATGCGTGGCAAGACCCTTTTATAAACCATTGATTCTTACATAGAATTGATCTTAATAGCATGCAAAATGCAATTGAATGCTTATCAATAAAGTCATTGTATATATTTTCAATTGTAACTATATCCAAATTAATCGAAAAATATATAACATGAAAATATGATTTTGGAATTACGTAGTGGAAATCTTAACATTGCGGAGATAGGAAAAAAATAAAGAATAATGAAAGATAGCTAGTTGCGTCTGACCTTAAATTCACTCCTTCATTAACAGAATTGTATAGACCTTGAGTTAATAGTATTGCCTTAGTAGCATTTTTGAAGGGCAGGGGTAGCCTCATCGAAAAATCTTGACAAGCAAAATAAAGGAGGGAATTCTCAAGTCAAATTCATGAAAATCCTAATCCGGGGTGTGTAGTATTTCTTTAACTTCAATTTCACTGTTAATTTCCTTATTTTCACTTCTATTTATTACATGCTCCCAAAAAAGTGGGAGGGGGGGACTTCACGATTATTTAAATTTTTATTAGTAAATTTAAAGAAAAAAATTCTGTTGCGAGAGGTTTCGACAAGTAATGTCAATCATCCGAAAACCATTTAACTATTCGTCTCTTTTATTTGTGACCCATGTCACATACCATTTTGTTTTATAATATGGGGCCCAAAACAGAAATGATGATAAAACTTGGCATGGAAATTGATTATGTGAAGAAATCAAATATTTATTGTTTGAACTATTATATAATTAAGATTTTAATACACTCAGTATGAGGTTTAGTGCATGTAGTGAATATAAAAGTAATTAAGTCAAAGTTTAAAAAACTTTTCTTTACTGGTGGCCTCAAATGCCAGTGCATATTGATGTTAAGATTGTTAAAAAATTTTGGATTAGTCAAATTATAACGCAAATAAAAATATCATTAGTAATGTTATCCTTCAGAAACTTTGCAGACAAATAGACATCAATCTAATAGTCAGCATTTGGATATGAAGCTGTCAAGATGAAGTCTAAGAAGAGCTAAGAAGAGCTAAGAAGAGCAGCAGCCATGGGTTGAAGTCGACGCAGATCAGCATCGCCATCCTTAACATTGGATTCCAGCTCCCCCACCCCTGAGGACTGGGGTGGGTATCAAAGAATAAGTCCTCAGCACCGCTCCTTGCTTGTTCGTAAGAGGAGACTAAATGGAGAACGTGGTGTTTTGAAATTTGTCTCTTAATCATGTCTTAAATTCTGCCATTATCAGGTTAATGGTATAGATCGTTTACCGAGATTAAACGCTTTTCATGAACATTGTTTCTCTTTTCCTATCGTGTATCAATCCTATCGTATCTTGCGTGTATACTGTTCTATCGTGCGTTAATCCTATCCTATCGTGCGTGAATCCTATCCTATCGTTTATCTTGTAAAAAATAACGTTGCGGGTACTGTAACCTATTCTCAATTTCTACTCTCCGGTAAATATTCATTGCTGTGCCGCGGCAGTGATTGCGACGCAGATCAACACCGCCATCCTCAACGTTGGGTTCCAGCTCCCCCACCCCTGAGGACTGGGGTGGGTATCGAAGAATAAGTCCTCAGCACCGCTCCTTGCTTGTTCGTAAGAGGCGACTAAATGAAGAACGTGGTGTTTTGAATTTTGTCTCTTAATCATGTCTTAAATTGTATTCATGTTTCTAATCTATTCTCAATTTCTACTTACGGGTAAATATTTTTGATGCCAAGCCGGTGGCAGCGGCTAGAGCATCTGAATATGAAGCCGACAGGATGAAGTCTAAGAAGATCTAAGAAGAGCAGCAGCCATTGGTTGAAGTCGACGCGGATCAACATCGCCATCCTCAACATTGGATTCCAGCTATTTTTGGTCAGTATGTTTTCCTTTATATTATTTCTTTTTCCCCTCCCCCTCCCCTCCCCCCCCCCCCCGCCCCACCCCGCCCCGCCCCGCCCCGCCCCGCCCCTTCCCTTCCCCCACCCCACCCTCCTCCCATCTTGGTTAGGGAATTCTATTCATGAGCCTCTGGTAAGTGAAATAGAATTTAGGTTAGGGCTAGTAGTAATCACCCCCGGTGGACTTTGTTTAAATTTCCTGCATGTTCTAACCTATTCTTAATTTCTACTCTCCGTTGATTTGATCTCGGGTTGAAATGTTCGCGGTGATCAGCTAGGACGTTCCGTAATGAAAACAATGTTAACAATACAGAATTTATTGATTATTTAAGGTCATATAATTTTTTGATGATTCATTTTACTTGGTCATTTTTATACATTCTATAAATGATGCAGCGATGATAAACAACTCAGCATTTGATAATAACAAAAAATCCCGCGTATATCTTGATTCGTACGTGTTCTTTCTCAAATTCTGCCATTATCAGGTTAATGGTATAGATCGTTTACCGAGATTAAACGCTTTTCATGAACATTGTTTCTCTTTTCCTATCTTGTATCATTCCTATCGTATCTTGCGTGTATACTGTTCTATCGTGCGTTAATCCTATCCTATCGTGCGTGAATCCTATCCTATCGTTTATCTTGTAAAAAATAACGTTGCGGGTACTGTAACCTATTCTCAATTTCTACTCTCCGGTAAATATTCATTGCTGTGCCGCGGCAGTGATTGCGACGCGGATCAACACCGCCATCCTCAACGTTGGGTTCCAGCTCCCCCACCCCTGAGGACTGGGGTGGGTATCGAAGAATAAGTCCTCAGCACCGCTCCTTGCTTGTTCGTAAGAGGCGACTAAATGGAGAACGTGGTGTTTTGAATTTTGTCTCTTAATCATGTCTTAAATTGTATTCGTGTTTCTAATCTATTCTCAATTTCTACTTTTCAGCTCCCCCACCCCTGAGGACTGGGGTGGGTATCAAAGAATAAGTCCTCAGCACCGCTCCTTGCTTGTTCGTAAGAGGCGACTAAATGGAGAACGTGGTGTTTTGAATTTTGTCTCTTAATCATGTCTTAAATTGTATTCATGTTTCTAATCTATTCTCAATTTCTACTTACGGGTAAATATTTTTGATGCCAAGCCGGTGACAGCGGCTAGAGCATCTGAATATGAAGCCGACAGGATGAAGTCTAAGAAGATCTAAGAAGAGCAGCAGCCATTGGTTGAAGTCGACGCGGATCAACATCGCCATCCTCAACATTGGATTCCAGCTATTTTTGGTCAGTATGTTTTTCTTTATATTATTTCTTTTTCCCCTCCCCCTCCCCCTCCCGCCCCGCCCCGCCCCGCCCCGCTCCGCCCCGCCCCGCCCCTTCCCTTCCCTTCCCCCACCCCACCCTCCTCCCATCTTGGTTAGGGAATTCTATTCATGAGCCTCTGGTAAGCGAGATAGAATTTAGGTTTGGGCTAGTAGTAATCACCCCCAGTGGACTTTGTTTAAATTTCCTGCATGTTCTAACCTATTCTTAATTTCTACTCTCCGTTGATTTGATCTCGGGTTGAAATGTTCGCGGCGATCATCTAGGACGTTCCGTAATGAAAACAATGTTAACAATACAGATAATTTATTGATAATTTAAGGTCATATAATTTTTTGATGATTCATTTTACTTGGTCATTTTTATACATTCTATAAATGATGCAGTGATGATAAACAACTCAGCATTTGATAATAACAAAAAATCCCGCGTATATCTTGATTCGTACGTGTTCTTTCTCAAATTCTGCCATTATAAGGTTAATGGTATAGATCGTTTACCGAGATTAAACGCTTTTCATGAACATTGTTTCTCTTTTCCTATCGTGTATCAATCCTATCGTATCTTGCGTGTATACTGTTCTATCGTGCGTTAATCCTATCCTATCGTGCGTGAATCCTATCCTATCGTTTATCTTGTAAAAAATAACGTTGCGGGTACTGTAACCTATTCTCAATTTCTACTCTCCGGTAAATATTCATTGCTGTGCCGCGGCAGTGATTGCGACGCGGATCAACACCGCCATCCTCAACGTTGGGTTCCAGCTCCCCCACCCCTGAGGACTGGGGTGGGTATCGAAGAATAAGTCCTCAGCACCGCTCCTTGCTTGTTCGTAAGAGGCGACTAAATGGAGAACGTGGTGTTTTGAATTTTGTCTCTTAATCATGTCTTAAATTGTATTCGTGTTTCTAATCTATTCTCAATTTCTACTTTTCAGCTCCCCCACCCCTGAGGACTGGGGTGGGTATCAAAGAATAAGTCCTCAGCACCGCTCCTTGCTTGTTCGTAAGAGGCGACTAAATGGAGAACGTGGTGTTTTGAATTTTGTCTCTTAATCATGTCTTAAATTGTATTCGTGTTTCTAATCTATTCTCAATTTCTACTTTTCAGCTCCCCCACCCCTGAGGACTGGGGTGGGTATCAAAGAATAAGTCCTCAGCACCGCTCCTTGCTTGTTCGTAAGAGGCGACTAAATGGAGAACGTGGTGTTTTGAATTTTGTCTCTTAATCATGTCTTAAATTGTATTCGTGTTTCTAATCTATTCTCAATTTCTACTTACGGGTAAATATTTTTGATGCCAAGCCGGTGGCAGCGGCTAGAGCATCTGAATATGAAGCCGACAGGATGAAGTCTAAGAAGATCTAAGAAAAGAGCAGCAGCCATTGGTTGAAGTCGACGCGGATCAACATCGCCATCCTCAACATTGGATTCCAGCTATTTTTGGTCAGTATGTTTTTCTTTATATTATTTCTTTTTCCCCTCCCCCTCCCCCCGCCCCGCCCCGCCCCTTCCCTTCCCTTCCCCCACCCCACCCTCCTCCCATCTTGGTTAGGGAATTCTATTCATGAGCCTCTGGTAAGCGAGATAGAATTTAGCTTTGGGCTAGTAGTAATCACCCCCAGTGGACTTTGTTTAAATTTCATGCATGTTCTAACCTATTCTTAATTTCTACTCTCCGTTGATTTGATCTCGGGTTGAAATGTTCGCGGCGATCATCTAGGACGTTCCGTAATGAAAACAATGTTAACAATACAGATAAATTATTGATAATTTAAGGTCATATAATTTTTTGATGATTCATTTTACTTGGTCATTTTTATACATTCTATAAATGATGCAGTGATGATAAACAACTCAGCATTTGATAATAACAAAAAATCCCGCGTATATCTTGATTCGTACGTGTTCTTTCTCAAATTCTGCCATTATAAGGTTAATGGTATAGATCGTTTACCGAGATTAAACGCTTTTCATGAACATTGTTTCTCTTTTCCTATCGTGTATCAATCCTATCGTATCTTGCGTGTATACTGTTCTATCGTGCGTTAATCCTATCCTATCGTGCGTGAATCCTATCCTATCGTTTATCTTGTAAAAAATAACGTTGCGGGTACTGTAACCTATTCTCAATTTCTACTCTCCGGTAAATATTCATTGCTGTGCCGCGGCAGTGATTGCGACGCGGATCAACACCGCCATCCTCAACGTTGGGTTCCAGCTCCCCCACCCCTGAGGACTGGGGTGGGTATCGAAGAATAAGTCCTCAGCACCGCTCCTTGCTTGTTCGTAAGAGGCGACTAAATGGAGAACGTGGTGTTTTGAATTTTGTCTCTTAATCATGTCTTAAATTGTATTCGTGTTTCTAATCTATTCTCAATTTCTACTTTTCAGCTCCCCCACCCCTGAGGACTGGGGTGGGTATCAAAGAATAAGTCCTCAGCACCGCTCCTTGCTTGTTCGTAAGAGGCGACTAAATGGAGAACGTGGTGTTTTGAATTTTGTCTCTTAATCATGTCTTAAATTGTATTCGTGTTTCTAATCTATTCTCAATTTCTACTTTTCAGCTCCCCCACCCCTGAGGACTGGGGTGGGTATCAAAGAATAAGTCCTCAGCACCGCTCCTTGCTTGTTCGTAAGAGGCGACTAAATGGAGAACGTGGTGTTTTGAATTTTGTCTCTTAATCATGTCTTAAATTGTATTCATGTTTCTAATCTATTCTCAATTTCTACTTACGGGTAAATATTTTTGATGCCAAGCCGGTGGCAGCGGCTAGAGCATCTGAATATGAAGCCGACAGGATGAAGTCTAAGAAGACCTAAGAAGAGCAGCAGCCATTGAAGTCGACGCGGATCAACATCGCCATCCTCAACATTGAATTCCAGCTATTTTTGGTCAGTATGTTTTTCTTTATATTATTTCTTTTTCCCCTCCCCCTCCCCCCCCGCCCCGCCCCGCCCCGTCCCTTCCCCCACCCCACCCTCCTCCCATCTTGGTTAGGGAATTCTATTCATGAGCCTCTGGTAAGTGAAATAGAATTTAGGTTAGGGCTAGTAGTAATCACCCCGGTGGACTTTGTTTAAATTTCATGCATGTTCTAACCTATTCTTAATTTCTACTCTCCGGTGATTTGATCTCGGGTTGAAATGTTCGCGGCGATCAACTAGGACGTTCCGTTATGAAAACAATGTTAACAATACAGATAATTTATTGATTATATAAGATCATATAATATTTTGATGATTCATTTTACTTGGTCATTTTTATTCATTCTATAAATGATGCAGCGATGATAAACAACTCAGCATTTGATAATAACAAAAAGAAAAAATCCCGCGTATATCTTGATTCGTACGTGTTCTTTCTCAAATTCTGCCATTATCAGGTTAATGGTATAGATCGTTTACCGAGATTAATCGCTTATCATGAACATTGTTTCTCTTTTCCTATCGTGTATCAATCCTATCGTATCTTGCGTGTATACTGTTCTATATCATGAACATTGTTTCTCTTTTCCTATCGTGTATCATTCCTATCGTATCTTGCGTGTATACTGTTCTATCGTGCGTTAATCCTATCCTATCGTGCGTGAATCCTATCCTATCGTTTATCTTGTAAAAAATAACGTTGCGGGTACTGTAACCTATTCTCAATTTCTACTCTCCGGTAAATATTCATTGCTATACTGCGGCAGTGATTGCGACGCGGATCAACACCGCCATCCTCAACGTTGGGTTCCAGCTCCCCCACCCCTGAGGACTGGGGTGGGTATCGAAGAATAAGTCCTCAGCACCGCTCCTTGCTTGTTCGTAAGAGGCGACTAAATGGAGAACGTGGTGTTTTGAATTTTGTCTCTTAATCATGTCTTAAATTGTATTCATGTTTCTAATCTATTCTCAATTTCTACTTTTCAGCTCCCCCACCCCTGAGGACTGGGGTGGGTATCAAAGAATAAGTCCTCAGCACCGCTCCTTGCTTGTTTGTAAGAGGCGACTAAATGGAGAACGTGGTGTTTTGAATTTTGTCTCTTAATCATGTCTTAAATTGTATTCATGTTTCTAATCTATTCTCAATTTCTACTTACGGGTAAATATTTTTGATGCCAAGCCGGTGGCAGCGGCTAGAGCATCTGAATATGAAGCCGACAGGATGAAGTCTAAGAAGATCTAAGAAGAGCATCAGCCATTGGTTGAAGTCGACGCGGATCAACATCGCCATCCTCAACATTGGATTCCAGCTATTTTTGGTCAGTATGTTTTTCTTTATATAATTTCTTTTTCCCCTCCCCCTCCCCCCCCGCCCCGCCCCGCCCCGTCCCTTCCCCCACCCCACCCTCCTCCCATCTTGGTTAGGGAATTCTATTCATGAGCCTCTGGTAAGTGAAATAGAATTTAGGTTAGGGCTAGTAGTAATCACCCCCGGTGGACTTTGTTTAAATTTCATGCATGTTCTAACCTATTCTTAATTTCTACTCTCCGGTGATTTGATCTCGGGTTGAAATGTTCGCGGCGATCAACTAGGACGTTCCGTTATGAAAACAATGTTAACAATACAGATAATTTATTGATTATTTAAGATCATATAATATTTTGATGATTCATTTTACTTGGTCATTTTTATACATTCTATAAATGATGCAGCGATGATAAACAACTCAGCATTTGATAATAACAAAAAATCCCGCGTATATCTTGATTCGTACGTGTTCTTTCTCAAATTCTGCCATTATCAGGTTAATGGTATAGATCGTTTACCGAGATTAATCGCTTATTATGAACATTGTTTCTCTTTTCCTATCGTGTATCAATCCTATCGTATCTTGCGTGTATACTGTTCTATATCATGAACATTGTTTCTCTTTTCCTATCGTGTATCATTCCTATCGTATCTTGCGTGTATACTGTTCTATCGTGCGTTAATCCTATCCTATCGTGCGTGAATCCTATCCTATCGTTTATCTTGTAAAAAATAACGTTGCGGGTACTGTAACCTATTCTCAATTTCTACTCTCCGGTAAATATTCATTGCTATACTGCGGCAGTGATTGCGACGCGGATCAACACCGCCATCCTCAACGTTGGGTTCCAGCTCCCCCACCCCCGAGGACTGGGGTGGGTATCGAAGAATAAGTCCTCAGCACCGCTCCTTGCTTGTTCGTAAGAGGCGACTAAATGGAGAACGTGGTGTTTTGAATTTTGTCTCTTAATCATGTCTTAAATTGTATTCGTGTTTCTAATCTATTCTCAATTTCTACTTTTCAACTCCCCCACCCCTGAGGACTGGGGTGGGTATCAAAGAATAAGTCCTCAGCACCGCTCCTTGCTTGTTCGTAAGAGGCGACTAAATGGAGAACGTGGTGTTTTGAATTTTGTCTCTTAATCATGTCTTAAATTGTATTCATGTTTCTAATCTATTCTCAATTTCTACTTACGGGTAAATATTTTTGATGCCAAGCCGGTGGCAGCGGCTAGAGCATCTGAATATGAAGCCGACAGGATGAAGTCTAAGAAGATCTAAGAAGAGCATCAGCCATTGAAGTCGACGCGGATCAACATCGCCATCCTCAACATTGGATTCCAGCTATTTTTGGTCAGTATGTTTTTCTTTATATTATTTCTTTTTCCCCTCCCCCTCCCCCCTCCCCCCCCCCGCCCCGCTCCGCCCCGTCCCTTCCCCCACCCCACCCTCCTCCCATCTTGGTTAGGGAATTCTATTCATGAGCCTCTGGTAAGTGAAATAGAATTTAGGTTAGGGCTAGTAGTAATCACCCCCGGTGGACTTTGTTTAAATTTCATGCATGTTCTAACCTATTCTTAATTTCTACTCTCCGGTGATTTGATCTCGGGTTGAAATGTTCGCGGCGATCAACTAGGACGTTCCGTTATGAAAACAATGTTAACAATACAGATAATTTATTGATTATTTAAGATCATATAATATTTTGATGATTCATTTTACTTGGTCATTTTTATACATTCTATAAATGATGCAGCGATGATAAACAACTCAGCATTTGATAATAACAAAAAATCCCGCGTATATCTTGATTCGTACGTGTTCTTTCTCAAATTCTGCCATTATCAGGTTAATGGTATAGATCGTTTACCGAGATTAATCGCTTATCATGAACATTGTTTCTCTTTTCCTATCGTGTATCAATCCTATCGTATCTTGCGTGTATACTGTTCTATATCATGAACATTGTTTCTCCTTTCCTATTGTGTATCAATCCTATCGTATCTTGCGTGTATACTGTTCTATCGTGCGTTAATCCTATCCTTTCGTGCGTGAATCCTATCCTATCGTTTATCTTGTAAAAAATAACGTTGCGGGTACTGTAACCTATTCTCAATTTCTACTCTCCGGTAAATATTCATTGCTATACTGCGGCAGTGATTGCGACGCGGATCAACACCGCCATCCTCAGCGTTGGGTTCCAGCTCCCCCACCCCTGAGGACTGGGGTGGGTATCGAAGAATAAGTCCTCAGCACCGCTCCTTGCTTGTTCGTAAGAGGCGACTAAATGGAGAACGTGGTGTTTTGAATTTTGTCTCTTAATCATGTCTTAAATTGTATTCGTGTTTCTAATCTATTCTCAATTTCTACTTTTCAGCTCCCCCACCCCTGAGGACTGGGGTGGGTATCAAAGAATAAGTCCTCAGCACCGCTCCTTGCTTGTTTGTAAGAGGCGACTAAATGGAGAACGTGGTGTTTTGAATTTTGTCTCTTAATCATGTCTTAAATTGTATTCATGTTTCTAATCTATTCTCAATTTCTACTTACGGGTAAATATTTTTGATGCCAAGCCGGTGGCAGCGGCTAGAGCATCTGAATATGAAGCCGACAGGATGAAGTCTAAGAAGATCTAAGAAGAGCATCAGCCATTGGTTGAAGTCGACGCGGATCAACATCGCCATCCTCAACATTGGATTCCAGCTATTTTTGGTCAGTATGTTTTTCTTTATATAATTTCTTTTTCCCCTCCCCCTCCCCCCCCGCCCCGCCCCGCCCCGTCCCTTCCCCCACCCCACCCTCCTCCCATCTTGGTTAGGGAATTCTATTCATGAGCCTCTGGTAAGTGAAATAGAATTTAGGTTAGGGCTAGTAGTAATCACCCCCGGTGGACTTTGTTTAAATTTCATGCATGTTCTAACCTATTCTTAATTTCTACTCTCCGGTGATTTGATCTCGGGTTGAAATGTTCGCGGCGATCAACTAGGACGTTCCGTTATGAAAACAATGTTAACAATACAGATAATTTATTGATTATTTAAGATCATATAATATTTTGATGATTCATTTTACTTGGTCATTTTTATACATTCTATAAATGATGCAGCGATGATAAACAACTCAGCATTTGATAATAACAAAAAATCCCGCGTATATCTTGATTCGTACGTGTTCTTTCTCAAATTCTGCCATTATCAGGTTAATGGTATAGATCGTTTACCGAGATTAATCGCTTATTATGAACATTGTTTCTCTTTTCCTATCGTGTATCAATCCTATCGTATCTTGCGTGTATACTGTTCTATATCATGAACATTGTTTCTCTTTTCCTATCGTGTATCATTCCTATCGTATCTTGCGTGTATACTGTTCTATCGTGCGTTAATCCTATCCTATCGTGCGTGAATCCTATCCTATCGTTTATCTTGTAAAAAATAACGTTGCGGGTACTGTAACCTATTCTCAATTTCTACTCTCCGGTAAATATTCATTGCTATACTGCGGCAGTGATTGCGACGCGGATCAACACCGCCATCCTCAACGTTGGGTTCCAGCTCCCCCACCCCTGAGGACTGGGGTGGGTATCGAAGAATAAGTCCTCAGCACCGCTCCTTGCTTGTTCGTAAGAGGCGACTAAATGGAGAACGTGGTGTTTTGAATTTTGTCTCTTAATCATGTCTTAAATTGTATTCGTGTTTCTAATCTATTCTCAATTTCTACTTTTCAACTCCCCCACCCCTGAGGACTGGGGTGGGTATCAAAGAATAAGTCCTCAGCACCGCTCCTTGCTTGTTCGTAAGAGGCGACTAAATGGAGAACGTGGTGTTTTGAATTTTGTCTCTTAATCATGTCTTAAATTGTATTCATGTTTCTAATCTATTCTCAATTTCTACTTACGGGTAAATATTTTTGATGCCAAGCCGGTGGCAGCGGCTAGAGCATCTGAATATGAAGCCGACAGGATGAAGTCTAAGAAGATCTAAGAAGAGCAGCAGCCATTGAAGTCGACGCGGATCAACATCGCCATCCTCAACATTGGATTCCAGCTATTTTTGGTCAGTATGTTTTTCTTTATATAATTTCTTTTTCCCCTCCCCCTCCCCCCCCCCTCCCCCCCCCCCCCCCGCCCCGCTCCGCCCCGTCCCTTCCCCCACCCCACCCTCCTCCCATCTTGGTTAGGGAATTCTATTCATGAGCCTCTGGTAAGTGAAATAGAATTTAGGTTAGGGCTAGTAGTAATCACCCCCGGTGGACTTTGTTTAAATTTCATGCATGTTCTAACCTATTCTTAATTTCTACTCTCCGGTGATTTGATCTCGGGTTGAAATGTTCGCGGCGATCAACTAGGACGTTCCGTTATGAAAACAATGTTAACAATACAGATAATTTATTGATTATTTAAGATCATATAATATTTTGATGATTCATTTTACTTGGTCATTTTTATACATTCTATAAATGATGCAGCGATGATAAACAACTCAGCATTTGATAATAACAAAAAATCCCGCGTATATCTTGATTCGTACGTGTTCTTTCTCAAATTCTGCCATTATCAGGTTAATGGTATAGATCGTTTACCGAGATTAATCGCTTATCATGAACATTGTTTCTCTTTTCCTATCGTGTATCAATCCTATTGTATCTTGCGTGTATACTGTTCTATATCATGAACATTGTTTCTCTTTTCCTATCGTGTATCATTCCTATCGTATCTTGCGTGTATACTGTTCTATCGTGCGTTAATCCTATCCTATCGTGCGTGAATCCTATCCTATCGTTTATCTTGTAAAAAATAACGTTGCGGGTACTGTAACCTATTCTCAATTTCTACTCTCCGGTAAATATTCATTGCTATACTGCGGCAGTGATTGCGACGCGGATCAACACCGCCATCCTCAACGTTGGGTTCCAGCTCCCCCACCCCTGAGGACTGGGGTGGGTATCAAAGAATAAGTCCTCAGCACCGCTCCTTGCTTGTTCGTAAGAGGCGACTAAATGGAGAACGTGGTGTTTTGAATTTTGTCTCTTAATCATGTCTTAAATTGTATTCATGTTTCTAATCTATTCTCAATTTCTACTTACGGGTAAATATTTTTGATGCCAAGCCGGTGGCAGCGGCTAGAGCATCTGAATATGAAGCCGACAGGATGAAGTCTAAGAAGATCTAAGAAGAGCATCAGCCATTGAAGTCGACGCGGATCAACATCGCCATCCTCAACATTGGATTCCAGCTATTTTTGGTCAGTATGTTTTTCTTTATATTATTTCTTTTTCCCCTCCCCCTCCCCCCTCCCCCCCCCGCCCCGCTCCGCCCCGTCCCTTCCCCCACCCCACCCTCCTCCCATCTTGGTTAGGGAATTCTATTCATGAGCCTCTGGTAAGTGAAATAGAATTTAGGTTAGGGCTAGTAGTAATCACCCCCGGTGGACTTTGTTTAAATTTCATGCATGTTCTAACCTATTCTTAATTTCTACTCTCCGGTGATTTGATCTCGGGTTGAAATGTTCGCGGCGATCAACTAGGACGTTCCGTTATGAAAACAATGTTAACAATACAGATAATTTATTGATTATTTAAGATCATATAATATTTTGATGATTCATTTTACTTGGTCATTTTTATACATTCTATAAATGATGCAGCGATGATAAACAACTCAGCATTTGATAATAACAAAAAATCCCGCGTATATCTTGATTCGTACGTGTTCTTTCTCAAATTCTGCCATTATCAGGTTAATGGTATAGATCGTTTACCGAGATTAATCGCTTATCATGAACATTGTTTCTCTTTTCCTATCGTGTATCAATCCTATCGTATCTTGCGTGTATACTGTTCTATATCATGAACATTGTTTCTCCTTTCCTATTGTGTATCAATCCTATCGTATCTTGCGTGTATACTGTTCTATCGTGCGTTAATCCTATCCTTTCGTGCGTGAATCCTATCCTATCGTTTATCTTGTAAAAAATAACGTTGCGGGTACTGTAACCTATTCTCAATTTCTACTCTCCGGTAAATATTCATTGCTATACTGCGGCAGTGATTGCGACGCGGATCAACACCGCCATCCTCAACGTTGGGTTCCAGCTCCCCCACCCCTGAGGACTGGGGTGGGTATCGAAGAATAAGTCCTCAGCACCGCTCCTTGCTTGTTCGTAAGAGGCGACTAAATGGAGAACGTGGTGTTTTGAATTTTGTCTCTTAATCATGTCTTAAATTGTATTCGTGTTTCTAATCTATTCTCAATTTCTACTTTTCAGCTCCCCCACCCCTGAGGACTGGGGTGGGTATCAAAGAATAAGTCCTCAGCACCGCTCCTTGCTTGTTCGTAAGAGGCGACTAAATGGAGAACGTGGTGTTTTGAATTTTGTCTCTTAATCATGTCTTAAATTGTATTCATGTTTCTAATCTATTCTCAATTTCTACTTACGGGTAAATATTTTTGATGCCAAGCCGGTGGCAGCGGCTAGAGCATCTGAATATGAAGCCGACAGGATGAAGTTTAAGAAGATCTAAGAAGAGCAGCAGCCATTGGTTGAAGTCGACGCAGATCAACATCGCCATCCTCAACATTGGATTCCAGCTATTTTTGGTCAGTATGTTTTTCTTTATATAATTTCTTTTCCCCCTCCCCCTCCCCCCCCCCCCCCCCACCCCGCCCCTTCCCCCACCCCACTCTCCTCCCATCTTGGTTAGGGAATTCTATTCATGAGCCTCTGGTAAGTGAAATAGAATTTAGGTTAGGTCTAGTAGTAATCACCCCCAGTGGACTTTGTTTGAATTTCATGTTCTAACCTATTCTTAATTTCTACTTTCCGGTAAATATTTCTGCTGCGTTACCTTGTCAACAGTTGAAATGTGTGCAACTTAAATGTGAAATGGTAAGGGATCATCATCAGCAGCAGCAGCAGCCTGATTCCGACAACTTTTTGAGAATCTTGTGACTTTGCAACAGCACTCATCATTAACATTTACAAAAATATAAAAAACAGAAGGATTTAATTGAAAGCCATTTCTTTCATTGGTAAGGAGATACTCACAAAATGATGTTAGCAAAATGAGTTGGTAGAGGACAACTAATATTAACACAATGAGTTGGAGGAAGACAAAATCAATAGGGGTCAAATAATGTTATACAGCATCCACACATATTAAAGGGGGCCAACATTGAACTACTGCATCCAAGGAATGTCAACACAAAGAGTTGAGGAGGATAAACATAAAGGGGGGCCAACGATGGACTACGGCATCCAAAGGATGTCAACACAAAGAGTTTGAGGACAATGTAAAGGTTGCCAACGATGGAACCACTGCATCCAAATGATGTTAACACAAAGATAGGGCCAATGCTGGACTACTGCATTCAAAGGGTGTTAACTCAAAGAGTTGGAGGAGGACAACATAAAAGGGACCAACAATGAAATACTGCATCCAAGGGATGTCAACACAAAGAGTTGGAGGAGGATAAACATAAAGGGGGGCCAACGATGGACTACTGCATTCAATGGATGTCAACACAAAGAGTTTGAGGAGAGCAACCATGGACTACTGCATTCAAAGAATGTCAACACAAAGAGTTGGAGGAGGGCAACATAAAGGGGGGCCAACGATGGACTACCGCACCCAAAGGACTACTGCATCCAAAGGATGTTATCTCAAAGAGTTGGAGAGCACTCAAAATGAAAATTAACTTGCAGTGGGGAAATAATACATTAAAAGATTTGTGTGACATTTAACTGGATGTGTAATCAAACATTATTTGATTATGAGTGTACTTCATTGTTTACAATAAAATGAATTGTTGATACCATATATCTGGAAAAAAAAGAATTGTTGCACCAGTATTTTTTTTATGATTTAAAAAGATTCTAATAGCAATTAATTTCTGCGTACACAGTATTTCATTCTGTGATTCTGAAAAAAATGTGAAAGATATCATTGCAAAATAATCAGATATACGGTATCATGGTAATTGTGTTTTAATTTTTGCCATGCTTTGTTTTGGTTGTAGGTTGCCCCCACAAGCATTTGTTTGACAAATTGTTCTTACAAATTCTTTTTGCATTCAAAGTCTTGTGGAGGTTGTTATTTCTTTTAATGAGACTGTGAGTTGGTCAGGGTGAGTAACCTATTTTTATTCTGGAAACTTAAAATTATTGCAAACTTAAGAACATGTATATAAAGATTGTCATCATAAAGATTAGAAAAACCATAATGAAAAAAAAAGATTCCTGCTGGGTTAGAGATATTACTAGTTCTTATACTTCTCAAAACTTGCATGCTTGGACTCTGCTCAGTAGATACTTAGAGATAAGGATGCTGAATCTTAATTAGCAACGAATTTAATTCAATGTATAATGACCACGTTTTGTACCGAAAAAATCAATGGTCCAATATTTTTAATCATCGTACATGTATCAGGTTTTCTGAAATAAAAAATACTCCACCAGAAGAATTTTCAAAATTTTGATTAATGTAGATTCCTAATTAAACGGGGAAATTGATATCCGTGTAAAATCGTGAGAAGCACATCACGCAGATTTTAAAATCTCGGTTTTATTTTTTGGACAGATGTAAAATACATGTAAATGAAACTATGGAAAAAATTTGGCGTTCATTGTAAATATCTAGCAATACATATTTATTAATAATAATAATTAATAATGCTATCAATTGAGGCCAATTTGTGTCATTTTCTAATTTTTTTCCAAAGATCCAGGTTTCTTTTATTTTTAAGGTACATAGATATTGCATGATCCTACTGGAATATTTTTTTCTTCATAAAATATTTTTGTCTTTTTTGGACACTCTACATCTATCTCTCAGATAATTGTTATCAGGGGCGGATCCAGGATTTGAATTTAGACGGGGTGCCAGATTTAGGCAGGTGGTCTGAGGGCCGCCTTAAGGCCCCCAATGGGTCTAGGGCAAAGCTCTGTGGTGGGGGCTCAGGGGGCAAAGCCCCCCGGAAGCTCCTGAATTCTAGAGATTTTGTAGAGTAAAAATGAATTCTTCAAATTTAGACTTTCTTCTCATGATTATACTTAAAAATAACAAAATTATTTACAGTTTTAAAAGGTTTGTAGATTTAAAAACCTGCAGTAATTCCATCGAATCCTCTGCCTTTCAAAAATATAGGAAACATTTCATTTTATTTTTATGGGGACCCAGGAGGCTAAGCCTCCAGAAGCTCCTGGATTCTGGAGATTTTGTAGGGTATTACTAAAAATAAAGTCTTCAAATTAAGACTTTTGTGATATTTCTTCTTGTGATTTTATTATTTTCAATTTTTAAAGGTTTGTAAATTTTAGACCTGCAGTAATCCCATCAAAACGCTCTGCCATGCAGAAATATAATTAAGAAACATTTCCTTTTATTTTTAGCTCACCGAGACAAAGTCAGAGGGAGCTTATGCTATACCCCAGCGTCGACAATGCCGTCCAGACCTGGTTAAAGTTTTTGGTGCAGGTCCTGTATCTAAGTTATTACTTGTTTTATCTTCACCAAACTTGCATGGATGATGCATCTGGATCTTCTTATGAACTGTTTCTACTGGTCCTAACTTCACCAAATTTGCATGGATTGTGCGTCTTATGATATGCACCTGACAGGCTTGAATGCTGAATCTGAGCCATAGATTTCAGATGCTGGAGGAGGTTAAGGTTTTTAGAACTGGTTAAAGTTTTTGGAGCAGCTGCCCTCTGATGATTATATCTTAGTTATTACTGGTCCTAACTTCACCAAACTTGCATGGATGGGGCGTCTTATAATACTGATGCACTTGACAGGCTTGAATGCTGAAGCCATAGGTTTTGGATGCTGGATAAGGTTAAGGTTTTTAGAGCTGGTTAAAGTTTTTGGAGCAGGTGCCCTCTGATGATTATATCTTAGTTATTACTGGTCAAATCTTCATCTCTGGATGGTGCGTCTAGTATGAATCTGATGCACTTGACAGGCTTGAATGCTGAATCTGAGCCATAGGTTTCTGAATGAGGTTAAGGATTTAGAGCTGGTTAAAGTTTTTAGAGACGGTGCCCTTTGATAGAATTTTTTTTGTATCATATGATACGATATAATTGTATGATATGATATTGTATGATATAATATATAATTGTATCACATAATATTGTAGTATCATATAACATTATAATATATAATATTATATCATATGATATTGTTTAATATGATATTGTATTAAGTAATACATTATTGTATCACATGATATTGTATCATATCAGATGATATGATACAATATTGTTTTATGTGATATTATATTATGTATCATATATGATACAATATCATAATTTATTAAACAATATCATACTATGTCATACAATATGATATCATGTGTTACAATATTGTGATGTATTATGTGATATGATATTGTATCATATGAATCTATATTGTATCGTATATTATGTTATGATATTGCATTATATGATCAAATACAATAACATTTAGCGCAATACAATATCGTATCATATTATATGATACAATATCATATTTTGATATGACGTCATATCATATGTTACAATATCAGTTTGTATCATTATATATTACAGTATTATATTGTATCATATTAAATATCATATGACAGGATGTTGTATAGTATCATTGGAGGCAATATCATATTTTGTAGTAGTCTATTGATAAACTCTGTATCTTACAATACCATATAAAATAAACATAGGATTATCAAACAATTTCCTAACATATGATATACGATATTGTGTCAAACAACACTACAGTATCCATGAATATCCAACATCATTAACTGATTTTCATATAATTTGATAAAGGTGGTCTCATAAAGGTGATGCCTCATAAAGGTGATACCTCGTCTCGGTGAGCTTTGTAATCTGTTATTACCTATGTTTATGGTATTCTTGTCTGTAGAGGAACTGCTGGTCAATCATGGCTAGTCGTCGCTTACAGGAGTCCGAGTAACAACACTACATTATCCATGAATATCCAAGATCATTAACTATGATAAAGGTGATGCCTCATAAAGGTGATGCCTCATCTTGGTGAGCTTTGTAATCTGTGGTTACCTATGTTTTTTTTATACGAATGGCTGTAATTTACTGTATTCAGTTAAAAAAATCAAGTTCAATGGGACGAGGTAAATGAAGTTTTAAAAAAGATAACCATTCCAGCTTGTAGTATAATAAACAGGGAATAGTCACTAAAAACACTAGCTAGTATAACCAATTTCTTAAAGGTGGGTGACTGGTCACATTTGAATCCAAGGAGAGCATAACTTAAATGGACTTTCTATGTACGTTACACCATTAAACCCATGAGTTTTCTTCATACTACACCATTGAAATAAGTCTATTGTAGTGAAATTTCATGAGTTTCCAAATTTTTTGATTAAGACTCTCAAGCATTTTCTTTGCCAGAAGGAGTATGACTTTACTTAATTTTTACAATTTTAGGGGGACGCCTGGTGCGCCAGGTGCCCCCCCCCCCCCCCCCCCCAATCCATCACTGGTTATAATTTATTAGTAAAACTGTAATTAGAATATAACCATTTTTTTCATCCAATCAGCAGTCACTTAATACTTTTAATTTTCTTAATCTTTAAGAATTTCTTCAAGTAACAAATATTCGATTGACAGTTTAGAGAGCCAAAAACAAAAGAGTAATAATTAATATTTAAATGGCACAAAACTTTTGATCAGCCAATAAAAAAGTGGGTTATGTTCGATGTATATTGTCAAATCATATAATATTGCATTGATTTAAGCAATTAAGAAAAGCCTGGTTGCTTCGCTCCCTCCACCTCATTCTTTTAAAATCGCTATCATTTTATTTAATCAGATCTAACTATTTCTTAATCGTTTTAATTTGAAATCACGTACATAATAATGCTATAAGTTGCAATAAAGTCGACAATTCCAAACCACAGGAAGAACACTTGAAGACAGTACCGACCCCTCCCCCCCTCCTCAATCCCTCAACCCCCCCCCCCCCCCCCCCCCCCCCCCCCCCCCCAAGTATAAACCCCCGTAATAGTAATAGTAAATACTTTACTATTTTTTAAATTAAATTATCTTTTTATGACATATTTCTAGTCTAATAATACCCCCGCACACGAACTTTGGAGGGTGGGGTATATAGGAATCACCTTGTCCATCCATCTGTCCGTCCGTTTGTCTGTCTGTCCATATCTTTCTTATGAAGAAACATTGGAAGTTCTTACTTCACACAAAGATTGCTTATGACCTGAGGGTGTGTCATGATCTTGATCCAAGGTCATTTGGACAAGGTCAAGGTCACTGACAGGAAAAGTGCAAAATTCATGTTCGGTCCATATCTTTCTTATGGAGAAACATTAGAAGTTCTTCCTTCACACAAAGATTGCTTATGACCTGAGGGTGTGTTATGACCTTGACCCAAGGTCATTCGAGCAAGGTCAAGGTCAATGACAGGAAAATTGCAAAATTCGTGTCCGGTCCATATCTTTCTTATGGAGAAACGTTAGAAATTCTTAATTCACACAAAGATTTGTTATGACCTGGAGGTGTGTTATGACCTTGGCCCAAGGTTATTTGTGGAAGTACAAGGTCATTGTTTAAGAATTGCTTAATTTGATCCTCTCTGGGTCATATCTTTAATACTTGTAATGGAAATGATTAGAAGGTAAAATTTGACACAAAGCTTGCTTAATGGTGTCAGGCCATATTAAATTAATTGTTAGATTCTTATCCCCGCCCGCCGCAATGTGTTTTATCTTTTTTTGAAAAAAATAAATTGTGTGGGGAAAAATTTTCGGAAAAAAAATCGGGCTCGGTATACCAAAAACATTTAATGGCTGCTTGACATGTGGATTATCGTTTGATTCCAGTCATGTTTTTATCATAAGGATGCAAATGTCTTCATGCAATAACAGTTAAGTTGAAATAATGGAATTTAACATGTTTTACGGTGTGACCGTTGGGGCGAGCGCAGAAGGAACTAGTAGTACACATCTCTCATCATTGTTAAATGCAACCCGTGGACTTGCCCCAACCTAAAAAACTTTGGCTTTCTCTCGAAAACTGTTACCCCCGCAAGGAACCCAAAGTTTAAAACTACATGTATATATATATATATCCCATATACATAAACAAACTACCACTGAGCATGAATTAAATGTAAAACAGACTTATTAAAATATTTTGAAAAATTTATGCAAAGCCGTTAGTTTTTTTTTTATGCAAATACAATCATATATTATCATTCCTTTCATTTTTAATAATGATCAATAAAATCCGTAAACAATAAATTGCTTGCCTGTTTATTTCTCATGTTGGTCCTTGTTGTTATCTGAGTTTTAATTAATATTCCTATTTTGCCATCAATTTTGTTTTTAATTTTTAATTTTTGTATGCTATATCATGCGTTGTAGACATGTGTCCTCCCCCTTTTATGTGTGCGATATCCCAATATTATTACTTATTAGGTTTGTTATTGACTGTTTACAGAAATTTGTGGGGTCGGTAAAGTCCATAGAAGGCGGGCTTCTATGGACTTTACTGACCCCACAAATTTCTGTAAACAGTCAATAGCAAACCTAATAAGTGTTTTGTTTTGCCGAGGACCTAAAGTTTGTTATGTAAAGAAACAAAAGATAATATAACAATTAAATACATAGCTTAATTCTCTTGTTTTTTTTCGTTCCTCGCCAGTCATCTGCGAAAACCTGGATGCCATTGTAGGATCAAAATATTACGTCACGGGTAAAGGGGGATCACTCTAAATATTTGGGGGCTTAAAAATTAGAGATATGGTCGAACGTTTGTGTAAAAAATCAGCTTAAATAACGTTACGTCCGCCATGTTGCCGTATAAATTTTGACGCTCGCCGTTTAAAGAAATTTGTAAGGCAATCACGTGATGCGTTTCATCCAATGACATCAAGACATTCTAGTCCGAGGCAAAACAAATATTATTTAAAGGTTTGACCATAGCAACTTACAAATAGACATTTTAACAGTTTAATTTTTTTTTTTTAATTTATTTAAGGAATAAGGAATCATTCTTTGAGTATTATGAGGTGATAATTTCGGTTGGGGTGTAATCAAATCCAATAATTTAAAGCCCGACCGAAATTATTGCCTCATAATATTCAAAGAATGATTCCTTATTACATGTACTTATATATAATTTTCAGCAGTTTATTATGATTAAATATAATAATATTAATTATGCAAACCCGCTTGCGCCCCCAACAACATGTCTTTTGAATTTATTGGGCTGTATAATACAAAATCGATTCGTATTGTTATCACAGAGACGCTGGAAAATGTAAATACGTGTATTTATTACAAATGACGTTGCTGCATGTAGTTCTAACAATAATTAGACTTTTCTTTTTTTTTAAAATAATTTTTTGTCACCTACCTAACGTATTCATATACGGTTGGATCAATATGACAGTAAATAAGCATGGAACATGCATGTGTATTTTACTAAGCAAAAAAAAAAAAAAAACCAAAACAAAACTAATCAGCTGAAGAGTCGTCGTTAACACTGATAGCGAGTACTTACTTACACATTACACCCAGTACAGATGATTGATCCACCTTAAAATTTATTGCGGGAAATTATAGTGCAAGATCACTGTGATGTCGTACTTAATCTTTTGCTCTCTGCAATTCTCGTAAATTGTCGGATAAATTCGGGGGAGGAAATGACGTCATATGTCAGCAAAAGTTCAGATAGGTACAGTGTTTTTACGTAAGCATATGTGTTGCTTACTTAAAGGATTTTTTATTGTTAAATAAAAAAGATGTTTCCGATTAAGAGGTAAGATTTTTCCTTAGAAACGCTTCCTGTTCCACCATGTTGCTATGCACCGCAAAGGATTATTGGGATATGTAGAACTTTTCACACGGGTCCACAAAAATTTCTTTGAACAATGTGCAGATTTCAACTCAAATTTCCTCCATTCGTACACGTTGTCTATGGTGCTCGCTATATACAGTTCTAACATCTATTTGTTAGTTGCATGTGGTCAAACCTTTAAATAATATTGGGATATCACACACATAAAAGGGGGAGGGCATATGGCTACAACGCATATATAGCATACAAAAATTAAAAAAAACTAAAAACAAAATTGATGTAACAGAGGAAATTAATTAAATCTCTGATAACTACAAGGAACAAAAAGAGAAATAACACTGACAAGCAATTTATTTTTTACTGATTTTATTAATCTTTATTAAATAATACATGATTGTACATGTATTTGAATAAGAACCCCAATCCACTTTGTATTTATCAAAATATTTTAATAAGTATGATTTACATTTAATTAATGCTCAGTGTTAGTTTGTTTATGTGTATTAGCCTAGGGTGGGACAATTGGAATAAATGTTTATAACTTTGGGTTCTTTGTGGGGGTTAAAGTTTCGAGAGAAAGCCAAAGTTTTAGGTTGGGGCAAGTCCATGCGTTGTATTTAACAATGATGAGAGATGTGTAGTTCCATCTGTGCTCGCCACAACGGTCAAACGCTGTAAAACATTATGTTTTACTGTGCTACCATTGTGGCGAGCGCAGCAAGAATTACGCATACCTTGTATCATTGTCAACTTAGTGATATTTTGACAGTTATCAACTAACATCAAGGAATTTTTGATAGACAGATAGACAGACAGACAGATGGATGGATGGACGGACGGAGACAGAGAGAGAGAATTACCGTATATAATATTTCTAAGTTTAAAAAATTCTCACAAAATACATATAGGTGCTTCCCCTTAAAATCGCTCTTTACTTTTGGAGAGAATTGATCAGTCTGTAAAATGTTAGTTGTGTTTAATTTGGTCAAAAGTGTAAATGACAAATGCAGCATGTACAGTATTATTTTTCTTTTGTACATTGTTATCTGACTTTTATTTTTTTTTTCCTTGTTCATAATTTTTTTTAGATTTGTTTATATTTGCATTCTAGTTACATACGTTGTATCTGTGGCCCCGGTCCCTGTTTGTAGGTGTGTAATTTCCAATTTTCGAATTTAATGGTTTGACAATATTCAATATCTGCATATATTTTTTAACTGTTTATTTTTTCTCTTTATTCTTTTTTATTTTGTTCAAAATGACCCATTTTTTTTTTATATTTCCTCCTTACTTATACTTACTGTACATGCATGCAAAATTAGCTTAAAATTGGATCAATATGACTGTAAAGTATGGCTCTTGTTTGTATATATAAATAATCTCTCTATCAAAACCAAAAAATTAAAAATTAAAAACAAATCATCTGAGGCAGGTAATGGCATTGCAGTTTATACTGAAATAGCTAGTACACACATTACAGATGTTTGATCTGCCTCTAAAGTTATTGCAGGAAATATAGCGCGAGATCACTGTGACGTCATACGTTAAAATCTATAATCGTTTGTTTACGTCTCTCAGCTCAATACGAAGGAATGGAAGCATGTAAAAAATTTCTTGGGTCTCACCAAAGCTTGTGCAGTACTTAAAACGTATCTTTAAACCTCAAGGCACTGTAGATTATGAGTTAAATGTTAGCCATTTTTGGCATAGCACGATGGGAGAAAACATTAGAGAGCATTATGGGTAGGGCTGGGTATTGGGGGGAAATTTTGTGTTGCGATATATTGCGATATTTTAAAATGTATTGCGATATGTATTGCAATATTTTTCTTTATCAAATTTTGAATTTTATTTAATGTAAATGGACAAATTGAAAGATTAATGTATAAAATTCAATTGCACTATAAGTCCATATAAAATAAAAGAACAAATTATTTTTGTTGTTAAATCATGGATGTAGTATACACGTCCCTGGTTAAATTATAAACTGCTTACTAAATAAAAAAAAAATTAACAACTTGAGAAATTAGATGATTTATCATCTAGCAAAAGTAGACACAAGTAGTCAGTTAATTAGGTACATCTGGCACAATACAATTTAAGCAGTTCACTGATTTGATGAAATAAGAAAATAAAACGTGCAGCAATTATTCAATTACAGTAATGAATTTATAGTTACTATACGAAATGAATGTTTTGACTGGTTTTGGAGGCATAATTACAACTGCCACAGGGCCTACTTCTAATTCTTTATTAAGAATATAAGCATGTCAACATGTTTTGGTTTTAGGGAAGCTCTCAAAGCATCAGCCATTTTAAATTCAAATCAGAATTTTGGAATACCGAGCCCATAATGAAATTCCGAGTCCGATCAATTAAGCCAGTATACTGGTATTGAAAAAATGTATTGCGATACGATATTTTTTTCTCCACGTTCCACAATACACTGGAATACCGGTATTATTGCGCAGCCCTAATTATAAGATGTCGCCAAAAAAATTTTTGGATGAATTTTTAGCTCGTTCTTTTTCCTGCGTGCACTGGTTCTTATATCTCGCTTCGCTTGCCGGCGCGCATGCGCTCGCTATTAGCATTAACAATTTCAAAAAAATGGAGCAGTTTTTATTGATAGAATATGGACAGTTAAATAGATCATAGCATCCATCATTTTCTATAATAGAAAAATACTTGAGATATGATTTTTTTTCTTAGTGGTGGGTATCATTTGTGAGCTTGCTCACAGTATCTCTAGTTTGTATACACTCATTGCATAAAATTACCTAAAACAAACATTTTTAAAAAATCAGACTCTCTGTAGATATTACAATACATCAAGTACTTTTAGAATCCACGAACACTATATGGATTTGCACACACAATTATAACTATCATACAGAAACTTAAGATGGATTCACATATGTCAAGTCGTCCACTGAGGTTGAACCCCCTTTGGGCATGACAGAACCATTTTTAGTAACATTACATGCAGGAGAGACATTTTATGGATGTCTACTTTCTCCCCTTCTTTTTCTTTTTGTGACTGGAAAATTTGCAAAACCTGCATGGGAATGATAGAAAAAAACCATTACACTTTTTTTTTACTAAGACTCATCCTCTGGTTTCAATCCTATCATCAGCAAGTTACCTCAAGGTCTACAAGAGAAGTGGGTGTCTCAAGCGTCCAAGTATAAGAGATACATGTACTATTGTGTCCCAATTCCGCCATTCAGCTTCATTGTGAAATCCATCCGAGAATCAGCATTGTAAAAAATGATCCAGCTTTCCAAACTGAAGGATCTCTGACATCAACAACAGAGAAAAGAACTCCAACATCAACAACAGAGAAAAGAACTCCGTCATCAACAACAGAGAAAAGAACTCTGACATCAACAACAGAGAAAAGAACTCTGACATCAACAGCAGAGAAAAGAACTCTGACATCAACAACAGAGAAAAGAACTCCGTCATCAACAACAGAGAAAAGAACTCTGACATCAACAACAGAGAAAAGAACTCCGTCATCAACAACAGAGAAAAGAACTCTGACATCAACAACAGAGAAAAGAACTCCAACATCAACAACAGAGAAAAGAACTCCGTCATCAACAACAGAGAAAAGAACTCTGACATCAACAGCAGAGAAAAGAACTCCGTCGTCAACAACAGAGAAAAGAACTAACAAAACAAAACCAAATTTTCCTGTTCACAGTCGAAAAACCGAACTAACAAAAGATGATGGAATCAAACAAGAACAACAACCAAGATGTCCTATTTGCAAGGCCAACCATTCGTTAAATAATTGTAGATCCTTCCGAGCTTAACCTTTACATGAGAGGAAAGATCTCCTACGAGAAATGGATTTCTGTTATAAATGCCTGTGAATGCAAGTATTTAGCAAAAATTGTACAGCAACCATAAAATGTGAACTTAATGTGGAAGCTCTCGTCATCCTACAGCTATGCATATTGATCAGTGAAATTCTAAACTTAAAGTTAGATTGGATAAAGAACACAGTCATGCGAACAATAACCCTGGATTCGCTGACGGCAGGGAGAAAACTGTGAGAAAAACAGAAGTTTCCAACAAGTGCACTGAACTTTGTAGAACTACCTTCAATGTCGATCATGCGCAAATGTCCTTCCTGTTCGTGTATATCCTTCGGGCAGTAGTGAGCACGCTATTAAAGTGTACACAGTCATAGACGAACAGAGCAATCGAACACTCGTTAGATCCCAATTATTTGACTTTTTCAATATTCAGAGTGAATCAGAATCCTACACACTGTTGTCATGCAGCAGACAATCTTGTAGCGGAGGAAGAGTCAATGGATTAGTAGTAAAAGCCCTCGATGGAAGCTGTCAATTCAACCTCCCAACATTCATTGAATGTGATGAAATTCCTGACAACAGAGGTGAGATACCAACCTCAGAGGTAGCAGATAAATATTTCCATCTACGGGACGTAGCTGATCACCTTATGCCACTAGATTCAGGAATCAACATTCTTCTTTTGATTGGACGTGACCTTGGTGATGCACATCATGTACACAGGCAACTTCGCCACATATGATTCACATATGATTCACATATGTGGATCATATGATTTTTTTCATATGAGATCATAAAAAAAGGGCATCATATGTGAATCATATGTGACAAATCATATGATCCACATATGTGAATCATATGATTCACATATAATTTACATATGATACCCCTTTCATATGATTAACATATGAAAATCTTATGTGTGTTTGAAGTTATTTTCATGTGAGAATCATATGAAAGGGGCATCATATGTAAATCATATGAAACATATATATGGGATTTTTTTTTATCAAAAGGAAAACATGCACTTGTGCACACAGAAAATAAGGTATTTCTGCTTTAGATAAAATTTATCAATATATTTCTAAAGTTTGTAGATACATGCATATATATAGTTCTACAGATCCATCCCCAAAATGTCTTGTTTTCCATACAAAGAAATAGCTTATTTTACACAGTGCACATAATCTAATTATTCAAAGAATATAGAAAAACAAGTTATCATTTGTCGATACATATATTCTACTTAAGAATACAAATTATTGGACATTTGATTTCATAAATGTACAAGTGCAGTCACGTATACCAATGAAAGTCATATCATGAGTAAATATACCAAAAAACAAAGTGTATATTACAAAACTGAAATTTGAGTAAATGTAATGTCCAGCGCTTGTTTAGAAATCTCTGAACTAAACTGGAGAATTTCATGTTTTTAGTCCTGTTCTCTTGTTTTTCTGCTTGCTGTCCATGGTCATGAAATAATGGCCAGAATCTTCTTAGAATAAATATCTCTTTAATTCTTCAGTATCTCCTTTGTTGATGACTACATTTTCTTTGGAAATATATGGTCCCTTCAAAATGATGAAAAAAGTGTAATTTATAATGTACAATATTCACATCTTTAAATCAACTTCATTATAAATGAGAATAAAGCAATTTGCCTGAAAGATAGTAGACTTCATTAGTTTCTTTTTAATGACCTTTGCATGTGCTCATGATCTTGAATCTCTCAATAACTCTTGAATTTATTTGGAACTGAATGAAAAACAAATTAAATTTTTGATAGCAGCCATATAATACTTACCTTAAGCAAAAGTCTTTACCAATGAATCCCTCAGAATAAGTCACTTTTAGGCTTAAGAATGTAGTGCATATGATCCTTTTTGGCAATTTACTAAAATAAATAATTGAGCAATTACTCAACATAGTGGTACATATAGGCATAACTATTCTTCATTTAAAAGTAAATTTAAAAAATCAACACACATAATATTTTCAAAACATCTCAAAGTATTCACTTTAAAAATAATACAATGTGACTGGTTCTTTAAAATACAAGTAGTGCTTTAAATTACTATGAATGAAATGTTATGAACTTGTAATGCAATTTACAGTTATCATAAAGTTGCCAAATATGCTACCTTTGAAATCCTTTGATACCCAGAATTTGTGTATATATTTTTGTGTGCAGTTTTACTCAGTTGAAACATGCTTTCTGGTGAGTACTCAGCAATTAAAAACCCTAAAAAAAATAACCTTTCAATAAGCCAAACAATAAGTATATCTTATAGATAAATAGTAAAATCGTGGTCAATCTTAACTATATACTAGTCCGAAATATCTGACGTTTTCCTGGCTTTTTTTTAACGATTTTGATATTTTACTTGCCAGGAAAACGTCAGAACCGGCGCCATTACGAAAACTGGATATTCACCGCCTCCATCTGGAAGCGGCATTCTAGACTCGATGTTAAATAGATATATATATATTTAAAGTCAATAATACAGCTTAAAATATAATTTTACTGCACATTTTGATAATTACACTGATAAACAGTAGCTTTGTTGACCTATTTCTTCGCGGGATTTCAAAAATGCACGAAATCAAAACAAATCTCAACAGTTGGATAGAATGTGTTCAATAGTCTGTTTATGGGATGTAAGGACCCATAAAAGCGATATTAGTGAGCAGTAAAATCATCGTCTTATTAATTAGTTAATGAGTGAAACATTTAATTCAACTCGTAAATATTTAAAATCGAGCCGAGAATGCCGCCTTCAGTTGGAGGCGGCGAATTTCCAGTTTTTGTAATGGCGCCGGTTCTGACGTTTTCCTGGCATGTAAAATATCAAAATCGTTAAAAAAGCCAGGAAAACGTCATATATTTCGGACTAACTATATACATGTATATATATATAATTATATATATTGAAATGCGGATGCACTACTGAACATTTTTACTGACACCGTTTGAATGTTTTGCATTATTCAGAAATGCAAGTTAAAAATAAGATGTATAAATTCATAAAGGAAAGGAAAAATATCAATCAATGAATTTACTTGCAATACATTTTATATTTACATAGCAGAATATTTACCTGACTATACAATATCTGAGTTAGGATGATTTCTGTTGATCAATCATTTCATCCTACACGTACATTATGATTGATATCATTTAATCCTGCGAGGTGTGCTTTTTTTCCTGTCCATAACAATCGTCTTTCGTGTTGTGTCCGTCTTCAATTGGGATTTGTTACTGCCGATTTTCTCTGCTTTGTTTTCTTTTAAAACAAACATAAAGTGTTAAGCACAAACAATTCTGTAATTGTCTGTAGCTAAACGGGAAAATTCGGACTGACATTTATTTAACATGCAACAATTACAGTATTTCAGAGAAGGTGTGAGGCAATTGAAGCAACGACATGAATAAAAATTTTCTTGAAGAATGTTGGTATTATATGTACATGTAGCTCTGCGTCATTTTAACTCGAATTTTCCCTTAGGTAGTTGATCGTTTTTTCTCTACTTTCACTTTTGATGTTTTGTTTATTAAACGAAGTTTAACAGATAAACTGATAAATGTAACATATATCTATCAAAGATATGAATTGCACATCAGATTAATCATCTTAATAATGTTTTTGCTACAATATTACGCTAATATAATATAGGCCTACTGGTATGGCCCAACGTGTGTACCGATATTCTCACATACATATATAACAATCAGTACGGTGAGTGAATAGAAAATTTATGACAACCAGATTAAATAAATCTATTGTGCAAAATAATTTTTAAGTTAATGAATTGGGATAGGATAATGACAATCTTACCTACTTTAAAATCGCTCTCATCCTATCTTCTGCTTTTGGTGACGTAAAATGTGACGTATGTGACAAAACGAATTTAAAACCGATTCCGGTTCAATTCCCGGAATGAGATTCTAATATTTTTTTTTAGATAAATTAAATTTTTCTCATGGTTACTTATTCGTTTCAAAACGGATAAATGTGTATACCTAAACATATATTTTAAAATTAATTCTTCTAACACGCATGTCTGCCAACACACATGTACTACATGCATTAGCTGTGCCATCATTGACCTAAATACGGCGTATACAACGTTACAGGATTTGTAAACATTAAATCATGTTGTTCAAATTTGATTATATTAATAATATGCAAATTAAATATTTTCTTTATAAACACTAAAAAATTATTATGAAATTACTTACACAGATTTCTTTCATATGATTCTCATATGATTACGGTTGTGTTATACATATGATCTTCATATGAAGGAATTTTCATATGTGAATCATATGTATATTGCTTCATATGATCCACATATGAGTGTTCATATGATTCTCATATGATCAGCCACATATGATACTCATATGATTTGATATGCATATGATACACATATGATTATCATATGATTCTCATATGAAAGGCAATACATATGAGTATCATATGTGGCGAAATTGCCTATGTACTTGAGCAACGCATTAGACCTCCTATCGCTCCATACGCTCAGAAACTTCATCTTGGATGTGTTATTGTAGGAGGAGTTTGTCTTGGAAAAACTCACAGAAGATGTTGTAGTGGCAAACAAAGTTGCAGTTATGTCTGATGGAAGAACTACCTTATCTACCCCTTGTCCAAACAATATCATTGTCAAGGAGAACCTACCGAGACAGATACAGTGTGATGGAGTCTTCAAACATCCAAAAAGAAATGAACCAATCGGACAGAACATTTTCCAGACACCTCATGATGATGACAAGCCAGGACTGTCTGTGGAAGATAAAGATTTTCTAGCTATTATGGATAAGGAGTTTTGTCGTGACAAAACCTGACAGTGGGTTGCACCATTATCGTTTCGAGAACCTTGACGCAAACTTCCAGGTAATAGACAACAAGCACTAAGAAGAGCCATCATTTTAGATGCTAACCTTAGAAAGAACCCAGTCAAGTGTGAACATGCAGTAACTACACTTTGGTAATATGAATTAAAAACATCAGATCATAAGCAGGATCTAGATTATAAAGACTTAAAATATTTGAAATGCTGCGACATTTTTAAAAATCTAAAGCGTAAACTCTGTTGAGGAGCTTTTAATTAAAATCGTTCGGGCTCAAGGTTCTATATCAACCTCATGGCGGAAAAGGTCGCATACCACTATTTTTAACCCGTGCTCATTGACCACGCAAGTAGTTCCATTCTAAAATTGTATGTTTTTTTCCAAAAATTCCCAGGGGTGCTAAATGGGCGAATTTGGTTCCTTTTAGGGCATAGATAGAAAGAAGGAAAGAAGAAGGTATGAAAAAAAATACTAGTCAGAAAAAATGGTGAAAACCGATCTTTAAAGGCACAATAGGAAGGGCATAAAGAGGCCAATGTTTACAATTATTCCAAGTGAAAGTGGATATTGCAGGGTAGGGGTTATTGTAGGGGCCATATCTCAGCCCCTCTCGATTGATTTTCTTTACTTTGGATATGTTGTTGGACTAATGTTTGTCTGTTATTATTCCAAATTTGAATAGATTTGAGTCGGTGGAATTTTTTATATGATTTTTTGTTTTAAAGGAATAAGAGGGAAAAATAATTGTGGTCTGTGTCCTATCAGGTCAAAAGTGAAATTGATGATTATGGGTTCTACCCCCAATTTTTGATTGAATATCAATTGTTTAAGGTAATTTATGAAGAAATTTGGCCTTCTGTTTAATTATGAAACTATAATTTCACCAAAATATGGGGAAAATTGGGGGTGGGGGTTTCTTTATTGTTGGGTGATTAGTATGACCCTTATATTGGTTGAGGTTCCTGGTAAGTTATTCCTCCTGTAAATCATGGAGTGCAGACGGCGGCCTTCCATTGTTCTAGAGAATTTCACATTCTTGGGCATGTTAGCACGTGCAGATCTATGGTAGGACTTGTTGGCATTAGTGTCAGTCAGAAGTTTGATGGAAGAGATAGCCTCTACACTCAACTTCATTTTCAGAACTTCGGTCACAATTCTTAGGTCATTGTCATTCATTTGCAGGGCAATGATCCTATAGATGGCCAAGTTGCGGCTGAAGTTCCACCAGTTGGAGACCACTCTCCCGTCACAGACCACAGCACACATTGAACAGTCTCTGTCATAACACGCAGCTGTGGCCTCCAGGACTTTGTGTAAGAAACTGCTCATTTTCTCCAGGTCTCTGTCATACTTGGTGAATAGCTTCTTCACTTCATGGAACATTAATTCATTGCTAAACACCCTTTGTAACTCTTTTTTTTCTTCTTTTGCTTAGAATGGAACATTTCATCACTGTATACAGCTCGGTTGCTGGCACGGAACTGTGATTGCCCAAGATGGACAGGGTTTGCTAGGCGCTCTACCTTCCACAAGGGATGAAGAGCCAGCATGGCATTGTCCACTCCTTCGGCACCTTGGGCATCACCTTCCGTGGTAACATACCGGATTAGAACATCTTGCAGGCCAAGCTGAGTGCTGATATCCTTCCCCATCTCATATTCCGAGAACGGAACAGTCCTCTTCCATCCCTGTGCCACGCAACCATGCACCAGTCCAGCAGAGTTTGTTCTGTACAGCACAGGCAAGTATGTACTTTCTATCTGTATTTGTTCCTACTGCCAGAGAAAAGGCTTTACTGGCGTTCTGGCCGGGGGTCTTCCTACTGAACATGACGCTGCTGTTGTACCTCACATCTGTTGAAATGTTGATGATATTTTCAGGGTGTCCTCAAGTAACGTTGACTTCTTTGACTTTTTGTATCTTGTCATTCATGTCCAATTTGTTTAGCTCTGTCATTTTTCTGCTTGTTTTGCACAGGAGTGTCTGCATAAACAATTTGCTGGGAGCAGGTATGTCCAAACAGTGAGGAGTTCAATCAGCTTCTCGTCCCCGATGGCAGTGTCTTGAATGGCGTATGCGAGAGTGATGTTGGTTGCTGATGGATTACGGCCTGGTCCCGCTTGTTGATTCTCGTGATACAGGTTAAATGTTGGAGAGGTAAACGAACAATTTACGCATTTAACTTGTACTTCCAAGAGATGCCTAATTTTCTTGCCTCGAGGACAGCAAAATTTGGCATGGGGCAGGTGCTTGAAGTAACCTGAGCCAAGACGGGCTGTGCTCGTCATCATATCAATCATTTTCCCCTCACTCACTACACGTTGTCCCTCTTGATATTCCTTGCTGTTGGGATTTTGTAGGTATCTGCAGGTTTTTGGCTGTGGCTGAAGAATACACGAGGATCCACTCTCCCAATCACAGTCAGGAGTTATGTAGGACTGGCGGCTAAACTTGGTCGTGTTACCAGGGCATGATCCCCAGGGGATAGCCAGACAAAGGAGCATTTACGAGTTGTCTCTTGGACCTCTAATGAAGCCTTGGATCTGTTAGTTTTACCTTGCTGAAAAAACCTCCTGCTGGGCAGCTTTCTTTGGCAGAGTTTCCTCCCTTGGTTCCATGGCCTTTGGTTCTTCTGAAACATTTTGAAAACTTCTGTAAGTACTTTCTTCTTGCTGTATCAAAGGTGGATGGCTTTATTTCCATCATATTTATAGTCTTGTATGTTTGACAGTACTTCAAATAGCATTTTATACCTATCCATGTCATCTCTACTGTACCCAGTGCTAATCCATTGTGACCTGTCAGTGCCAATTCCTCAAGTTAGATGCAGTGGCCATGTTTGATTATCTGCTTACAACAAAGGGATTACTCACTGTTTATTTACTAGAATGTCTGATTTCTATAGTATATTAAATGTAGAAATTTTACATATTTTTAGCTCACCTAAGCTGAAAGCTCAAGTGAGCTTTTCTGATCACATTTTGTCTGTTGTCCGTCTGTCTGTCTGTCTGTCCGTTCGTCCGTCTGTCCATAAACATTCAAAGTTAAATCCCCTTTAAATCCCCAAAATTAAGTACCACGCCCTTATACAAAGGGAGATAATTAGGAATTATTGAAAATTTTTGAGAAAATTTCAAAAATCTTCTCCTCAAGAACCATTTGGCCAGGAAAGCTGAAACTTTTGTGGAAGCATCCTCAGGAAGTATAGATTTAAAATTGTGAAAATCATGACCCCGGAGGGTATAGTTGGGCCACAAAAGGGGTTAAATTTTTACATAGGAATATATGGAGTAAATCTTTAAAAATCTTCTTCTCAGAAACTTATAAGCCAGGAAAGCTGAAACTTTTGTGGAAGCATCCTCAGGTAGTATAGATTCAAAGTTGTGAAAATCATGACCCCCTGGAATAGGGTGGGGCCACAGTAGGGGATAGAATTTTTACAAAGGAATATATAGAGTAAATCTTTAAAAATCTTCTTCTCAGATACCAATTGGCCAGAAAAGCTGAAACTTGTGTGGAAGCATCCCCAGATAGTGTAGATTCAAAGTTGTGAAAATCATGACCCCCTGGGGTAGGGTGGGCCACAATGGGGGGAGGTTGAATTTTTACGTAGGAATATATATATATATATATGGTACATCTTTAAAAATTCTTCTTCTCAGAAACCAATTGGCCAGAAAAGCTGAAACTTATGTGGAGGGTAGATTCACGTTGTTGAAATCATGAACCTTGGGGGTAGGATTGGGTTACAACGGGGGTGGGGGGGGGGGGGGGGGGGGAGAGAGAATTTTTACATAGGAATATATATAGAGAAAAATCTTTAAAAATCTTATTCTAATAAAACATTTGCCTAGAAAAGCTGTAACTATAGTGAAAGCAACTGCAGATAGTGTAGATTCAAAGTTGTTAAAATCAAAATCTTGAGGAGTAGGATAGGGCCACATTGGGAATCCAATTTTACAAAGGAAAACATTTTAATTATTCACAAAAACTGAAATGTTATCATATATGGTTTTTTAGTTAATATGCAAGCATTTTGACATATTGCTGATTCTTTAAAATTGTTTAGACTTTGGCTCCTGGACGATTCTTTGTCTTCACAAAGGGTTCAGAGTTTGATGTAGATTTATATCCCATATATAAACAATTCATTAGGATGTTTTTTTTAGAACTGCAATGCTTAACATGAGATATGACAATAAATTCATCCTGTTAGAAAAGGGACTTGATTATAAACATAAGAATATCCAGGGGGAAATGGATTTTTATTTATACAGGATCTACATGTTTTATACCACATGTCCAGATATTTTGTATAATGACTCCATTAAGCTGATTTTATCATGCCCATTGCTGCTCAGGTGAGCGATGTGGCCTATGGGCCTCTTGTTTTCTACTGAAATATCTGTGTCTAAATATTTTATTTTGGGACTTTTTGGGGGATTTATAGCCTTATTTGGGGGTATTTTTTCTGAAAATTATTAAAATTACATAATACATATGTATTAATTTTGATAAGAAAAAATGTCAGATATCTGTGGGCAAAGAGTTGAAATATGACATATTTAAATTTCAAGGAAATTGATTGTAAAATGGGGTCATTATGAGTATTTTAGTGAAGTGAATTTTGTGCGAGATGCTAGTGTTGGCATGCAATTTCAGCTATTCCTGTACCTTTTTTCAGGAGCCCATAACTCTGATGTAAGGAGGAGGATTTTGACGAAACTTCTTGGAGACATTGGAAATACCCACTGGTGCCAACGTACCAAGTTTGATCAAAATCAATAAAGGTATGTAATTGATTTCAATTGGTTTTCTTTGATAGTTATGTGTATTATCAAATGAGCATAAAGTGAGAGAAAAAAAATAAGGGACAGAAAAATGTGCATACTTTTTTTGATGCTTTCTTTTTTATGAAACATATTTTTCTTCACAATTGTCAATTTCGATAATTATGTTGATTTTAGTTCTCCATTTTTAACACAGTCTTGCCCTTTTGATTTCATTTGTTCTTAAAATGCTTGCATTTTGCCAATTTAATCTCATAAAATATTTGGTATTTCCACACAATTTCAACCTTTTGATCTCCCTCTGATGACTTGTAGGGGAGACCGGATCCATGGAGTCAGCCAAAGGACCGGTGATCCATCCTTTCAGGGGAGACACTTACCTTTTTGCCATCTGCAGGGACCACAAAATCCAAGTTTGATCTACAAGGGTGGGTATCTGTATGGACATCAAGAATGATGGCCTCCCTCATCTTATTTGTAGTAGACGTATAATGAAATGGGAAATTCACTTTCCGATCATTATCTCAACAACCGTTGCACACATTCAACTCAAATTTGATGTATGGATGTGTCATAGGAATATACTCGTTGGGTTTGAATTAGGTTCCAGTCAGATGATTTTTGACAGAGTTGTACCTCTTGAATTTTAGAAATTAGAAATTTTCCGCTCTTTAATTTTTGAAGGGATGCATGTATAAAGCTGATATTTCTTCTGAAGGTTATTTACAAGAAAATACAGATCAAGTTCGAAATTAGTTCCGGTCCGATGATTTTTGACAGAGTTATGCCTCTTGAACTTAGGAAAAAATGGGAAATTCTTAGTTTCAGTTCTCTAACTTTTGAAGTGATGCATATGTAAAGTTGATATTTCATATAAGGTTTATTTATTAGAAAATACAGATCAAGTTTGAACTTGGTTCCAGTTTGGTGATTTTTTGAATTATGCCTGTTGAACTTAAAAAAAAAATCAGTAATTTTCATGGATTTATAACTTATTCTACAATAAAAAAAAATGTTATACTAAAGAGCTAGAGCCACGAAGGATCAAACATTGCCCTATCATAAAAAATCACCATATTTTGGTAAAATGTAGTGTAGAATCTTAGCTTTTCATAACTTTTTTTTTTTTCGATATCTATTATACTTTTTTATAAACGGAGTTTACAATATGGCACTGATTTGATTAAAAAATGTAAAACAGATGTCATTTTTTGTTAAATAACTGTCATGAAATGATAAAACTATGCATGACTTGAATTTAATAATATAAACAAAAACAAAATAAAATTATCTTGTAGACATTATAATCAATTTATGAAAATAAATTTATGAATGAAAATACCATGAAAAGCTTATTCACAATAAAGTTAAAAAAAATAACGGGGATCTTTGCTGAAGGTCAATATAACGGCGGAACATTTAAATATGTCGGTGTCTTCAAAGTTCTTTTTTCTGCAATTTGAAACTGCATGAAGTAATGCTTATGATTGGCAGTGTATAACTGAGGATTAATCATTGAATTCTACCGATATGATAACAAATTATTAAAAATAAATTTATAAACTACGGTAATTGAATTTAACAGAGATATATGTAATCTCAAATTTTGATGTATTACTGTAACAGTCTGTGTACATTATTCTGCATGATTTTTTTACTTGTTTCAAGTCTTCGATATTTTCACACAATGAATGAATATAGAACCACTGAGTTCAAAATGCATAATGTTAATAGTCAGTCAGACCACCGTGTCGCTCTTTACACTGAGCGATGCGCCGTTGCATGCTGTCTACCAAACTGTCTATATAGTTCTGATCCAGACCCATCCACGTTTCCATAATTGTAACTTTCCAGTCTATGATATTTTCTGGCTGAATTTTTTCCACACGATCTTTCATGATCTGCCAAACATTTTCTATCGGATTTAAATCCAGGGAAGCGGCCGGCCATTCCATTACGGTCACGTGATTCTGTGTGAACCAGTTACGAGTATAGGTTGCGGTGTGTGGTCTAGCGTTGTCCTGTTGTAAAACATATGGTAGATCGTTTGTCACAATATTAGACAACAGCAATCCCTCCCAAAAATTTCACAGTACTTGATTGCGGATATATTTCCATTCACAGAAACAAGTGAAGTTAAACCCAACTTGCTTATTCCACCCCACACCGTAACAGCTGGTGAGAACTTCGGCATCATTTTTTGACAATGTCCAAATTTTGCCCACCTTTTCCGAGTACATATGTAGAATTGAAATCGACTTTCGTCCGTAAAAATCACATTATCAAAATTGTAATTTTGATGAATGATACACCATGCCTCTCTTTTACGCTTGTGCTCTGCGGTCATTAGTGGCACCTGTTGCGGTACAGATTTAAAATAATTACTGCGAGCCAGAGTCCGACTCATAGTCCATTTTGACACTAACGCTGATCCTCTTCTTGCACATTCATTGGCAATTTGCTGTGCTGACCATAGCGGATGAGAAGCAGCAAGTTGTGCAGCCCGTCTGTTGTCATTCATGTCAAAAATTTTCTTCCTACCAGATCCCGGACACCGTATCTCGGACTTTCCTTCACGAAATCTTTTCAAATTGTCATACACTGTAGTCCTAGGTATGTTTGTTATTTCACATAGTTTTTGTGCTGAAGTAATTCCGCTTTCATAAAGATTAAGAAGACGTTTTCTGTTGTCAATTTCTGACATCGCTGAAGCCCGGAAACTTGTCGTCTGCTGAAAGCGTCATCACGTGACATCACATAGATACAAGGGGAATAACTCTAAAATCATCCCATTCATTTGTCGATGTCAAAATTTTTAAAAGAAACTATATACTTTAAAAAATATGCATGCATACGGTTTAAAAAGAAAAATCCGGATTTTTTTGCACTTTACTGTACATGCTATCGCTTATTCTACATATAGGTATAGGAATATTTATTTATTTGTCGCCATCAACTTACGTACAATGTTAACTTTGCCATTATTTTTTTCTGTTTGTTAACAATGTTCGTGTATCTCATACTCTACTGCCATTGAATAGTAACGTGGTACATAGAAATAATGCTTTTAAAAAATGCAGACTTTATGTTAAGTTCCATTGGCAAAATACTGAAAGAACTCAAGATTCCATGTACAGATTCAACTGATGTCGCAAACGTCAAACTATGATGTCATTGATGATGCACGATGTAAGCATGAATACACAGTATAAAATTACTAGATAAAACATGTTAAAGTTCAGTTTATAGGCATTTCTAGCACAAATATTCAATAAAATGATGATTTTGTAAATAATCACAAATAATTCTTTATCATTTTAATATAATTTCTGCTATTTCAATGAAAATAAAGCAAATAATTACCCCAAAATAGAGTGTTCTGTTTTATTTTCTGTTACTCAAATTTTCAAAATTTGTAAAATACATATTGGCCACACTTGAGTACCTCTAAGAAATTTTGCAGGCAGATAGATTTCTGCAATATCTCTCAGTTTTAAAAGTTTCAAAGAGGTACTCAAGTGTGGCCACATTTAAATTTGGGAAATACTGCAGTAAAATCAACAATTTTCAGCTATTTTTAATGACCATTGTATGTTTGAAGATGCGCATGTGTTAAATGGTGGGGCTGAGGTGAAAAATTTACATATTTATAGAAGCAGAATATTGTGCCCTACATTATAAGTAATTACAATTTGTATTGTTTCAAACTTGAGTTTTGTGAAGATTTTAAGGCACATTTTGATGCTTTGTGGCACTAGCTCTTTTGCATTTGAAATTTTGGTTGACTGCGGGGGCATTTGTGGCGTTATGACACATCTAGTTCCTATTTAATTTTTAAAACATCCAGATCTGTATATATAACTGCCAACTAACATTGTTAAAGCACATGCATAAGGTTAGCACTAAAATAAATGGCTTCATCATAACATCCGGTAAAACTATAAAATTTAAAACGTGTCTGTCAACCCGGAAAATTCCGAACTCTTGGAAACTCGAACTCATGATCCCTCGAAGTTTTTCCTCGGTCCTATGAAGTATCGAGCCATTGAGAGTCACCTGTACTGTAAATGTATTACATTTGGCTGTGTATTCTATTTAGCATTTTCTTTACTGGGGCAAATTTTTGCCTGCACTATACCATATACATTTGTATATCTGTTTTTTTTGTGTGTCACAAAATTTGTGAAAGTGGGGAATCAAAATGTGTAACTTTTTTATGGGCATCAGTCATGTTTTGCAATTTTAGATCGTTTATATGTATATGGTATGATTTATAATGGTGAATGCAATTTGCCATGTGATTCTCAGGTGCTGGCCACAAGCTGGTAAAAGTGATGACAAGTGATGCTGTCAACTTGCTGTTATGTGTTCATCTGAACTTTACAGAACGTAATCAGGTAAATTTCATATACATGTTGATTTCAATCAAAATCAAATTATTTTTAAATTTTTTCCCTAGTTTGTAATTTAATCCATTTAGTTATTACTAAATAAATGTATTATGCACTATATCAAAAAAAGTTTAATTTGCATATATTTTGTTCAGTGTTGTAAGATTAGATTTTACTAATTTGTAATAGAACTCCTAATGAATATGTAAGAAAAAGAAAAGAAATACAATATTCAATGAACATGTACATGTACCCTCAACAATGAAATATTTTTCTGTTGTAGTTTTGTTTTATACAACCTGAACTACAGAGTGGGCATTTGCAGCACATACATGTTGCGACAGTAGTGGGCGTGGCTGAGGATTTGATCAACTACTGTGTGACCGCGGATAAGCTGTGGACCCTATGGACCATAGCTCAGGGGAGAGCATTGCCCGAGTCTGCCACATGTCAGGGTAAGCTCCACCCGGTACTCAGTGGAAACAGGCATGACTCTCTCTCAGTCTGTGTCTTAGGGATATTTTTTACACTGGCTCATCATGTCTTAAACAGATGGGAAACAATTGTGACGTTTAACAGATATGAAGTCTTTGTTGTTGTTGGTTTAGCTCCCTAATATGTAAGCTTAAGTGATCTTTTTTATCTCTCATTATCTTGTGAAAATTTTTCACATTCTTTTCATCCAGCCTTCGGCATATCGGAGTATCAAGTAGCATTATTTCCTGGCTATTATGCTCGGGATCGCTCTTCAAAAAAGCTAAAAACCTACCTGGAAGTGACATCACATACCATATAAATAGTGTGTCCATTGTGATAAACACTCAAAAGGAAAGGTTCAGAGAATGAAAGAGGATCAATATGATCAGAATAAAACTCCAGAAATAATTCAATGTTCACTTAATAATCCTATTTGTTTATAAAAGTTAGATTGACCAAAGTAAGTTACCTGTTCAATTAGAATGAGATAAAAGAATAAGGAAGAGGCTATAGATGACCATCTTTTATTTCTATCCTGAACAAAGAATTTGATGAATGAAACTTTTAACAAATATCATGTTGAATGAGATCAAAAATAAGAAAAGCTAATTATTAGCTAGTCTAGATCATGCAATGCAAGCAATTTTTATCAAGACAAAATGTCAATCGAGATGTCGTGTAACGATTGTCTTTTGGGATAAAATCCAGTTATAAGGATTATACATGTAATAATAATAGAATATTGCAATGGAAGAGATACAGTTGAATGGTAAACTAATTGACAATTAATACAATTGAATATAGTATTGAATATACAATATTAAACATAAGGGATTTTATCTCATACGTGTGGTGTATACTACCCGTGTGATAAACCTTTGCTTTATTAAACGGGTGATGCTTTATCAAATACTTCCGGTCCGAACTATTTTTGACACAGCGCTTCAGTGATCTATTTTCGAAGACTTTCTAGTATTTTCCATATAAGCTATATCTACTACCAAAATTGATTTAAAATGGATTTTTTCGAAGATTTAAATTACAAATATAAAGGAAAACACATAACTGTGGAGTTTATAAAACTGCAAATCACGTTAGCTCTCAAAGAGTTCATTCTGACGACGCAATGAAAACAGAACTCTGGTTCTGTTTCTATACAAGAACTTACCGAAATAATGTCTCCCAAGACTTTTATTTCACCAGCAGTAAGCATCCTTATTCAATATTTTCAACTTCGAATCATTAGGCTAGTGTTTGTTTTATAAAACATCAACAACTGTTCCTCATTCGAGTCTATATTCAAACTAACGAGCATTCGCAACTTTATGTATGTCAACAAACTTGATTATTCAAGTCTTCTGATCAGTATTTCCATTTAATTAAGTGATAAAGCTCTAAGAAATATTATTTAGAGATAAAAAATTAATTCAAGGTCCATTTCAGTGAAACTTTACATTAAAACAGTTATATTTATCTCCGAAATGACGTACTAAATTGTATTGCGCAAGGTCACAATAACTGCATAACACAACGTTGCGTCATCGTTTAATCTTTGTAAAAAATCAATTCGGGTCATATAAGGGGCTGTCTCAAAAGCTTCATAATATAAATCAAATTGTATGAGATAAATAGAACATCTATAATTGTGTGATTTTATATTTGCTTTATCCAACTCGTTGAAATGGTTATATTCGCTCGGCAAGCCTCGCGAATATATACACCATTTCAACTCGTTGGATAAAGCAAATATAAAATCACACAATATAGATATCCTCTATATATTTGATAATCATTCGAAGACGTTGAAGTTCGATTTGTTGAGACTCTTTTAATAGAAGATGGGTTATATGATTAACTTGAATTTTGAATTACAATACACTTTACAACATGTTTACAATGTTCATATTAAGAAAAAACAAAGAAAACTGATTTGCATACATGTATTATATACCTACCATATATGTATTAGTTGATGCATTGGAATGTTTTCTGTTATACGTGAATAGTTATAGATTATATGTGTATCTCTTCAGAACTTATAATCAGGACTGATGTCTTCATGAAAAGACAAAATTTATTCACTTGCTAATGGTATCTATTATATAGGATATATTACAAATATTAAATCAAAATTAAAACATATCTGGTAATATTCAGAATTTGGAACAGAAAGAAAAATATCAATTTAACAAATATATGTGTAAAGACATTGTGTGAAAAGGCTATGTAGTAGCTTGAACAGAAAATTGAATTATGGGAAAAGTTTTAAAATTAAAGATGATTGAATTTCTTTTGCAAATGATTGGGAAAGTTCTATTTTTGTATTTTCTAACTGTGTTGTATTGATTGAATTATATTTATAAATTAACAGAAGTAAAAATGTTAATTTATTATTTTTCGTTTATTTGCAGACACATCATGAAGTTTGCTTATAAGTGTTTGTGAATCAGTTATTTCAAAATAGTGATTACGGTATGTTTAAATTATACCGCTCAAAGGACAAAGGTATTATATTAACAAGATTTAACTGTTGAAGAAATTTACTTTAATTTAGCTGCTGGTATATATTATACCTTGAATTCTAGAGCATATCTAATTCATAAATTCCAAGAAAAATTACGGGGGAAATATTTGTTCCCATTTAATTTTTGCTCTTTCGCCCCTTTGTTAGTGGGTGAATTAAGAATATGCGAATTCCAATGTCTCAAATTGTCTCTCTTTAAACACATTGAACTTTGTTTGGGCAAATTTTAATCGAATCAAAATCATTTACAAACGAAGAAAATAACAAAATGACAAAAATGACCTTGTATACAGTGCCCAATTGTTGGTCTTATTGTGATTACATGAATATACATATATTGACAATATTATTGACGGCAGAAAAAAATGACATTACAAAGAACTTAATATTAATTATATTTCATATCTTGTCATAAATGTGTTGATACACAAAAATTAATGTCATACAATTTTTCCGCTTCAATGATTATACATGTACATGTAAATAATAGATTGCTTTAGTTATTATAATGATATAGATTCATGGAAAATAAATATGAAATGTCTTAATATATTTTAAAAGAAACAGTACCTAGCTAGAGATAAATCTTTACATGGGTCATTTATATTAACTTATTTCATATTGAAGATGTAATTATCAAATTTAAGAAAGATTGCAAGTTTTGAAATTAGTTTTCTGAAGACTAATATTAATTCATGCAGAGTTTGGTTGCGTAGAATGTTAAAATGGACATGTTATGAAGGATTGGTGTTTTGATTTACATGTATATGGGAAAATACCTTAAACCAGAAAAGTAATAAATACTGATTAAGAATTTCAAAGGAATGAATATTAATGTTCGAAGACATCAGACAAGATTTTTAGGTTATTATTATTTACCCGACATACTTCTGTACACTAGGAATACTATTGCTTTTACTGATAATAAGTTTCAAAGGAAGCAGAACTTATCATATTAATATATAGCTATATAGTTATAGACAAAATAGGACATATAGAATTAATATGTCTTTTAATTTAATTTATAAAAGAATGATTGACATTAAGGTACTTCATTAAGAGAATAAATATTTCTCTTATCAAAGTCACTGACTCACTGTACCTTAATTATGTTGCAAAACTTAATTATACTTTAAATTAAATATGATATTTTATAAATACTCAGGGAAGAAAACAGTTGTTTTCTACATTACATTGGAAGCTAGAAGACCAGACATTTAGTTACACTATAGCTGTATAATGTGTGTATGTGTACCTTATATGCAGTAGAATCTGACATTTCAATGAATGCAATTCATTCTTCTTTCAATTAACATCTTACAGACTGAAAATTGCATAGTTTTGGACATTACAAAACATTATATTTATCTTATATATCACAGAGAATTGAGGCAGAATGGTTTTATTTTCTGAGGAAACATAATTCATACAACCACAATATGTACAGCAATTATTGAAATTGGTGGGGAAAATTAATGGGTATATTGTACGTTACGTGGCTAAGATGATCAAGCAATTTTGTTTTTCTACATGATGAAGCCAAACTTAATTTATGAAAATGGTCTATGTTGATTTAAATCAATGATTGAGAATCTTCTTTATTTGGAAGGATTTTTATTTATTGTCAAATACTTTGAAGATGCTACTTGATACTCCGATATGCCGAAGGCTGGATGAAAAGAATGTCTCTCTCATCCAAGCATTCCCCAGGATGTGATGGATGAGGGGCATTCTTGGAAGACAGCCTGGGGCTGAGGAGTATCAATGTTCCCTTCCTGTAAGGGTTTTAAAAATTGTTTTATCCCACCTCAAATAAAAATATATATTTGACAATAAATTGGCTTTAAAATTATGAGTGTTTATTACAATGGACACACTATTTATACGGTATGTGACGTCACTTCCAGTTAGGTTTTTAGCTTTTTTGAAGGGCGATCCCGAGCATTATAGCCAGGAAATAATGCTACTTGATACTCCTCAGCCTCAGGCTGTCTTCCAAGAATGCCCCTCATCCATCACATCCGGGGGAATGCTTGGATGAGGGGGACATTATATTTTTCTCCTGCTCCCCTTTCCTGTAAAATTGATTTAAATTGGTACAGTAAATTGCTTACAAGTTAATGCAACTTTTTCCTGTTCCTTTTTCAGGACACTTTGTGGTCCAAGATGTTCAAGTATCAGCTGGAATTGGGTCATAATGATGAAGCATACAATGCCATGGTTAGCAACCCTGACCCATCAAGGTTAGCAATTGCTTCTTGTATTTGTAACAGTTTGTTCATCTGTATACCAGTATCCTTTTATATGCATGTAGTAAGTACTGGATAATTTAATATATATTGTTCAATGTAATTTCATTATAGTAGACTTCACAAAACATAATGATGAGCACTTAAGTCAAAAAACTGCTTTTAAAGCGGAGTCAAACTTGTTTCATGTATATACAATTACCTGGTCAATTTTCTGTACATAGGAGGAAAGACTGCCTTCGACAGCTTCTGGTCACTTTGTGTGAGAGAGGGGATCTTCAAACACTTGTGGGGTTCCCATACATTGATCTTCAAGAGGAGGTGACTTTAACTGCTAGTCTTTTATATTTTCAGTAAAAAGTATTTTGTGTATTTACATGTATTTTTTTGGTTGCAATTGTCACCCAATTGGTAGAAAATGTCGATATTTGTTTAGATGTCCCTTTTCACTATTGATTTTTTAAAACTATGTTTAAATTATTTGAAACTTGTTTATAGAAGACAAGATAATCAGACTGTTTCACTATTTTTAATTTATGGTGTGCTTCCTATTAGCTTCATTGGAAAACCAGAAACAGTCTAGCATGCTCATATTAACTACTGTAGATTCCTTTTTTAACGTAAATACCTAATTCTATGATCTTGCCATTTTATATCAAAACGTGAAAACTTCAATTTGCGAGTGCTGAAGTTATAAATTATGATTCTATATAGCATACAACTTTAAAAAAATAAAAGCAAGATTTTAGAACATAGGAGAGGAGCTTCTCGCGATTTTATGTAGACACCGTAATTCATGCCTTGTTCCAACTGGCCTCTTCACCCTTGATGTTTTTGCTTACTTTTGCATCAATTAACAACTGCATATGTTTATTTACTTGATCTTCATTTCATATTTCATAATACTAAGTATATTGATTTTACAAATAAACTGGTGATGGGCCTATAGAGTATCTAAAGTCTTAATGTGGTTTGCAGGTGGTTTCTATTTTGGAGTCCGGAGACAGATCAGTGGACATCACTACACAGAACTACTACAACCTCTATGCTTTCTATTTGTCTAGAAACAACTTTGGAAAGGGTATGTTCATGCTTAAGTTAAAACTGAATTTTGAGATATTAATAGACCCATGGCTGGTGTTTTTCTGTGCTTTATGTTAAGTTAATGTGTAAATTTGGAAGACACAGATATAATTTGGAAGCCTCCAAACAGTTGACTTGTTTTGGGACTAATTTTGACCAGTTGTTGCATGTCCTTTGTAGGGGGGCTGTGATGTACGAGCACGGTATGAGGCTGGGGAGGGAGGTTCCCTTTAAACAGGGCCTCCAGAAGCAGGCCCACTGTTACTTAGCAGCCATGAATGCCCTCAGACTGGTCAACCTAATGTATGCATGGATTGAGAAACCTGCTCTTGGCAATGAGACGCAGGTGAGAGAGAGAGATATATATACGAGGGTTGTCCTAAAAGTTCGTGGACAAATGTAATTTTATTCAAAATAACGGCGCCATTATCACGAAAGTATTATAATATTTTAATTAGAGTATAATAATGTATATGCATAAAAATCAGAGCAATGTACATTTTTGTATTGGAGTTATCATTATATATACATTGCCTATACAGGCAGCACGGCCCAGTCCGATGTTGAGTTATAACGACATTTCTATAACGTCGTAGTCCTGGGTTAATCTGAGAGTAATATGCTGCATTCACCGTCTGGCCAGAGGGTACAATCACACACTCCATCAAAATATCGCTTGTGCCACTTGTGGATAAGTAAACTAGAACTATTTTGAAGTTTTTCCTGTTTCCTCCATCGTTTGTTTAGTTTCTATCGGTTTTACCTCAGTCGACACAATTTTATGATGTCGCGCTGTTCCGTGCGGTCAGATAACGTCACTTTTTCAGGCGTTTTTAAAGACATGTTCTTGCCGTAAAATCTTTTAAAAATCTGCTGCTAGTTTGAAAATAGCTTCATACGATGTATGAAAATGACGTACGCCATACAGACTACATCATAATAGAAGATTATGAAATTTTAAAATGCTTTTTAAAAACTGCAAATATTTATATCTAAAAACTCAATTACAAAGTTTGGACAATTTTTACGTTGGGCCATGCATACTTTCCGCGACCCTTTGATACATTAAAATTTTAGCTTATTTCTATGGAAAACATTCAAAACCACTTTAGTTTGATTTGTAATTTTATGACAAAGATTTTGATATACAATATGTATATATAAACCCATTTAAAATGACAAAAACGCGATTGTCCACGAACTTTTTGGACAACCCTTGTATATAGAGAGATAGGGTATAAACCCAGAATGAGGTATATATTTTTCAGTAGATAGGTCACTTTTCTATGAAATATATTTGAAGATAAAAAATTTTCGCAATAATTGTTGTACAATTAAAATCCTATTGTGACATTCTTTACTTATAGATACCTTTTAATCTAACCTTCTGGTATATCCTCTCTCTAGCTTTCAAATTCTAATCCCGACTCACTGCAATCTAATCCTGATGGTTACTGCCTTCTTTTAATATATATATATTATATGCTGGTATATACAAGGAGGAGGTATATAGAGCCTATACATGTTTCCCAATTCTAAATGAATTTATTCAATAAAAATCTAAATCACGTATAGCAGGGTTGTACATACTCTTATCTAGGTAACTAAGTTATATCAGTACACATGCATATAGAAGTGCATTAGTATCGTCCACAATTACAACAGGGTGTACTATCTGTCTCTTTCTCTGGAATAGAGGGCAAATGTTAGGTATGTGTAGGAGTATTCCATGTTGTAAAAGTCAAGCATGTTTAGTTGAATGAGTTGCATGTAACTGTTTCGATTATATTTGATAATATAAAGTTTCTGATGTTCATTTAGGTGATGAAGGGCATTATGTCAGGCAAGCGTAATTTTGATGGAGACAATAACGAAGAAATGACAGGTATTAAAAGAGATTTTTTGGTAAAGATTTTTGAATATGAACATTCATAAAGATATGTATATTTACTGTGAACTTGAAGTTTGATTAATTAATGTATTTTATGCTGTTGTAGCAAAAAAGAGAATGGAGACCTTGGAACTTCAGGACATTGAAAAGGAGTTTATATTAGTTGATTTCCATCTTCAGCTGCTAAAGCAAGACACAAGCAACTCAGTCGGATCAGGTTAGGCCATAAAAAATTAATCTCTTGGTTCTCGGCCATTATTTTCAAAAGCAGATGGAGTCGGGCGGTGATATTTTTTTCTTTTTATTTCATAATAAAAGGATGCTGCATTTTTTGTTTTATTTTAACAATTTGCGATCATAAAGATTCAGAAAATGCAGTGTTTTAAAGCAAATAAATTGTTACCTTGAAATGAATGTATCGGTCTTAAATTTACCTCAAATTAAATGAAATAAACAAATCATGTTCTTCAGAAAACAACACAGCTACGAGGCATGAGAAGTTTAAGCATAATGGGATATTTAGTAAAGTGCAAGCTGCAGGAACTCTCCTTCTATATGCATTTGAAGTTAAATGATTGTCCTTCTTCATGTCAAAACTAAAATCATTGCTGCCGCAATCATAACTTGAACACAGAGTCTTTTTTTTTTCAAAAATTAATTAAAAAAGAATAAACAATTGCATGCACAATTCATTGTTATGTAATTGCACTTATTTGTAAATAAAACAAATTAATGCTATTAAAAACCAAATCAATAACTTTATCTATAATTTTGATAGATTACATTATTCTAAATTGCAAGTATATACAAACTCCAATAATTGTTTAAATAATTAGGTATATGATGATGGCAAATTCATAAGTCTCTATTCAAAGGTCATCTCTGTTAAGAGGTCATTTTGGGTGCCTCCCAAAGGTGACTGCTTAATACAAGTTTGACTATTTAATTTGTGAGAGTGTTATTTTTTTTTTTTTAATAATTCTGTGTTATGTTTCAGGAGCTAAACTTTTGTGTCTGTACACGGACTATGACCAGCTGGAGGACACAGTGCTGCTGACCATAAAGTACGTGGAAGCCTTATGGGGACATACGCCGGCCCCGACTGTCCTGCATTCAATCTCAAGGTAACAAGTCATTGGAAACTTAATGATTTCTCTAATTACAAATATAGTAATGATAAAAACACATATGTAGCAAAATGCCAATGGATAAAATACTATGATTTGTTTTATGCAATTGTTATTTGTTGTATCAGAAGTTTAACTGAAAGTATATGGTAACTTATATAAGCCATGACTTTAATTAGCTATTTACCAGTGCGTAAGGTAAGGTTTGCGGCTTGCAAGTTTTAGGAATTGTACCAAAGTTAAATACCATTTTGTTCATTATACTAAAGTCTTTTTTCTCATGAAATTCAAATGATTTTGCCGGTCCCATTTTGTAACTACAAAAGGTCAAAGTTCATGATTTCAAATTTTCATGTTGATGAAATGTAAATAATTTTGTGAAAATATGTACATTTAATATGTGACTATTATGGGGGTTATTTATGCTTAAAATGTTGGAAAATAATGTCACTATTTATATCATGATTCATTTTTTTAAATTTCTTATCAACTATTTAAAGATAGAACAAAATGCAACAAAAGTCTTAATTTTGGAATACTACTATGTAATCGAAAACATCTTATTTGAAACCTTTCCAAGTCCACCGATTTCAGGAAAAATGTATCATAGTATAAGTGTAATCTGATGTTTCTAAAACACTATTTAAAACCATATGATGCAGACTTCATTTTTGTGGAAATTGATAAAATGCTTGTGTCCTGTTATTTTTTCAATGAAACTAAAAACCTCATGAAAAAAAACCTAAAATTTATTTTGACTTCATGTAAATTTTTATGCCATGGCTGAAATAAACGGTAGTTTGTGTTACGTCACAATGAAAATATGTGAGTTATCTCCCTGTAAGCGCAAACCTTACCGTAAACTTGTTCACTACAACTAATGTAACAAACGCTTAAAAGTGCATTAAAAGAATTGTTGGCAGCAAGATTTAAAAAATGCTTTGAATAAAAATCACTTGCTAAACGCATGCATTCATCAAAACTTGTTTGATGTAGCCCTGTTTCTATAGAGCATGTTTTAATTTTATTCTTAATTGAAATTTGTAATGAAAATTATTTTGAAAAATTTCTTGCCAACTTGATTTCAATTTCAGTCCTCTCTAAGGCCATCCCATTTAAACAATTGGTTTCCTTACAACTGCATAGACCAATTGTCCCGTGCTCTTAAAGACGTGAAACGAGATATGCTCTATGAAAGGGTATGAGTTCCTTTTTTCAAGAATTTATTTTCTACAACACACAGGACTTATGTGGATTCACATACTTATTCTGTCAGAAAACTTTCATTCTTTTATAGGACTTTTATTTTAACTTGAATCTATTTTTTTATCAAGTGTTTCTCATGGATATGAAAATGACGTGGTTGCATTATATAGGACAGCAAATACACATACATGTACATCTTTGTTACAGCTGGCTGAAATGCTGGAGTACAAGCTGCCTGTCTAACACCAGAAAATGAGACGTATCTCCGAACAGATTTTGACAAAATAACAGTGGCTACTCCTGTGTTCTCTGGGAGCACAGATTGAAGGACAAATAATGAATTTGGTATCATGATGAGAGGAAATGTAACATCGACCTGAAAAAGAGTGTATGTGCAAGGAAGAAAGAATATGACAGCATGCATCGCTATAGAGTGGAGAAAAAAGAAATTGTTGTATCGTTTTCATTTTGTCATCAATTGGAATAAATAGTAAATTTGTAATGCAAATAATTTTGTCTTCTGTATTCAAAATTTAGAATCAATTTACATGTAGAAGACACATTAATTGTGCTGACAATTATTGGTTATCTATCTCTAAATTATTTTAAACTTACATGTGTTTTAAAATGACTACACTCTAGCTGTACCTTTGATGACTTCTTTTGCAGAAACATTAAAAAAAGCCTCATTTTACTCAGAGAAATAAATGTTCATGGTACATGTATATATATTATATAGAAGATTATTAGCAGCATTTCTTTAATCTCAACAACATCAGTTGAAGAATTAGCACTTTCCTGGTAATAATTTTATAGCTATGGAAGACAAAACTTTAATGATGACAGTAGTCAGAACTAGACATCATTGAGATGGTAAAATAGGATAAAAGCAATTTGGAGGATTTTGCTTTGACGTTAACCTATCACTAAGAAATTTTCAGGTTGGCATAGAACATTGTCAAGCTCATTACTCCTTACCAACAGGCTTTTTGGGTTTTATATGAGCAAGCCAAAGGGTAATAATTCATGCCTTGAAACTTAGATTACAATTTTTTTTTGTTCCTATGAGATCTCAAAAACGGAAAACACTTGAACATCCAAACTTTGTGGAGTGATAGACCTATATATGTAGATGTGTTTAAACTATTTTGTTTGATTCGTCGTGACTTCCGGTCATCACCGGAAGTACTTCAAAAATTCATTTTTTTTCTTAATTTTTCTATGTTACATGTACATGGAATGAATATATCATTATTAAACCTTACATATGTCATCTACACAATGTTATATAAACAAAAACATTCAACTTCCAGTGAGATATCTCAAATATCTCGCGTAGGTTTCTTTTTTTCATATACTGGACCCGCGAGATCTCAGAAACTGTAAGTTATCAAGGTACAAAACTTTTGTGGATGATAGACATTTGGTAGAAGATTTGTTTAAAGGGTTTCATATTGTCAACTGTCACTTCCGGTTCTCACTGGAAGCATTCAAACAAATCAAGTCTTAAATAAGCTTAACTGTTTGTTCTTTGATTGTTTAGTTAGCCTAATTAATTATATTTTATATTAGGTAAATGTACACAAATGTATACTCTTTGATATCTTATGTTCGTCCGTCTCCAGTTCCGAGACAATTTTTTTTCCCCATGAGATCCCAGCAACGGAAAACACTTAGACATCTAAACTTTGGGGGGTGATAGACCTATATGTGTAGATGTGTTAAAACTATTTTGTTTGATTCAGCGTAACTTCCGGTCGTCACAGGAAGTACTTCAAAAATTCATATTTTTTCATATCTTTAAATTTTACATGGGATGAGTATGTCAGTACAAAAAAACCTTGCATATGTCTGATAAATTATATTTTATATTAGGTAAATGTACACAAATGTATACTCTTTGAAATCTTATGTTCGTCCTTCTCCGGTTCCGAGACAAATTTTTTTCCCATGAGATCCCAGCAACGGAAAACACTTAGACATCTAAACTTTGGGGGGTGATAGACCTATATGTGTAGATGTGTTAAAACTATTTTGTTTGATTCAGCGTAACTTCCGGTCGTCACAGGAAGTACTTCAAAAATTCATATTTTTCATATCTTTAAATTTTACATGGGATGAGTATGTCAGTACAAAAAAACCTTGCATATGTCATCTATACAATGTTAAATAAACAAAACAAAACAACTTCCGGTGAGATATCTCGAATATCTGAGGTAGCTTTCTTTTTTTTCAAATGTTGTACTCGCAAGATCTCAGAAACTGTAAAAAATAGAGATACGAAACTTTTATAGATGATAGACATTTGATTTATTATGTGTTTAACGGATTTCATTTTGTCAAAAGTCACTTCCGGTTCTCACCAGAGTTACAATAGCAAAGTAAGTGTACGTTCAGACAGTAAAGGTTTGTTTTTCTTCAGGAAAGTGCTTCAGACTGTGATGAAGTTAGATTATTTCATGATCTCTCAAAACTTTACATTGAGATCACAGATGTAAAGAAAGTTGTAACCTTTTAAATGGAATAATTGAATGTTTCTTTGATGTCATGAACTACAAAAAAAAATTGTTATCAAATCACCACCCTTGTTGTTCACATCCTATCACTGGTGCCTTAATCCTCATTTTGGGTTTTAATCAAACATTGCTAAACTCTGCAGTTTTATGAAAACCCTTTCTAGTTGTTTAGTTTCATCAGTTATCATCATGTGTACTAACTTGACATAGTAAAATACTACAGAAATATTCTAGAAATAATAGTTAAATGATTCAGAAATATTTTAGAAATACATTTATTCATATAAAGATGTTCACACCCCGTCAAATTCTCACTCCACATATTATTTTTGAAATCTACATTCTCTCTACATTCACTTGATTCTCTTGTTGTCTTATGTCCACTATATATCATTTGCAAACAACCAGCATTTGTTCAGTTTTATCCTTCATCCCTCTGCTGTCTGAAACAATGTACAGTGGTAATATATTTAAATTGAATAATTTGAAGAAACCTCTGTACAACATACACATTAACACATAAAGCACATGCAAAAATTTAGTTGCACACCAGCGATATTGGTCCCAGCTAGGATAGGATACTGTTATATGTCATCTTTGTTCACAAATGAAGTTTTGAACAGCATAGGCATAAAATCAAGAAATTAAAATAAAATAAATAACCATCCTTATATCAAAAGAAGTTTTATCTTTTCATTACATAAATGAATATGATAATATTGATAAATTACATTTTAAGATTTTCCATTACATTTTATGAATTTGTAGTATCACCTTTTTGAAAAAAAAAAACCCAAATGCAATAGAATTTCTGTCTCTTAGTGACAGCTTGTTGAAGGTTAAGTTGCAAATTAAACACAATTTGGACAAAGGCTCACAAAGCATCCATAAGGATCACAATTAATAACAGCAATATGTAAAACAATTAAACAATAAATTTATCTACATATATACTAAGAAAATATTATTTATGGTTCTCCACGGGCATCCATCGTCAACATCGTCAACGTCGTTCCACCATGCTCCACCACAATCCACCAAGATCCACCACGTCTCAATATATCACATCCCGTCCCATCAAGTTTACAATAAAATAAGAATTAACATTGGTCACCTACAATTAATACACGGTTTTCTAATAAATCATTACAAAAATAAGTTTTATGCAAACCCCCTAATGGCTATTGCTTTAAAAACAAGTAAATTAACGACATTAAAGTACACATCATAATACGTTCTTGTAGGTAAGTATTATCAAACGTTCTAGACAAATTATGTAATAAATAGCAATACAATTCATTAGTCAACAAAATATCACAATGTTAAACTTACTGAGTTGTGGCAATAAAAATACACAAAATAATGTAGGCAATCAGGTCTTGCAACGCCAACGCTAACGAGTCCACACAGGCTACCTGTTCCCGAGATCACACAGCAGGGGAGACACACCCAAGTTTCCACAGCAAGGGAGACACACCCAAGTTCACACAGCAAGGGCTCAAAATACTCGAAAATACTGCTCGGCGTCTAAACCTCTTCTCTCCAAAATCAGCCTACACTCTGTGTATATATAGCCAGCAAACTAACCAAACAAGTTTTACCACTCAAGATACTAAATATAGTGACATCCGGCAACATCCCTTATAAACATCTACGTAAACCTACCAAACAAGTTCGATGAGTATCCCAATCTAAATATAGTAACATCGAGAAATATTATTTATTTCGGTTGAACAGGGTGAATTTGAACAAAATTATTTTCTTTTGTAGAAACGCCAATAAGAGTAAGGGGCGGGGCTTAATGTTTTGTCGATTAGTCGTGTTCGAATTGTATTTATTCTGGCGTTCACACTTTGCACGGGAATGTTTAAAGTGTATGGTTGTGGTAATCAGTATGAGCTTCTTATTGAGTATACCGGTATAATGGTAGTGTGCTCTTGAACATATATGACAAGCTGCTTCACCTCTGCAAATGTGTTCGGAATGTTTTTTTTATCGTTGATAAGTATGTAATAAATGCAGACGTGCTCGAAAGAAAGTTCAAGAGACTTTCCCGAGATTTGTTTAGTTCCTGTGAAATTTCGGATAATATTCTCATAATACGTAAGTACTGGTCGTTTTTCGTATCATATCTTACTTTGATATATGTTAAAACATGAAAATCTATTAAGATTTATGTCTTATTTTATCATCTAGCGGTTATTTAAACTAAATAATAATATTCAGAACAGAGTTATCGTTCGTGTTCAACCACTTTGCACGTGGTTGAAGATATAAACATTGGGTTGCTTGATAAAATCATAGCCATGTTTGCTGTTTTGGTGTGCAATACCATGCTTTTTACAAAAAAAGGATGGGCGTATGTTTTGTGAAAAAACATAGTATATCGAGCCATTCTCAAGGAACATTCTGCATAAAAAAAGTATAGTCTGATTCACTATTGATGCTATTACTAGGTCAGGCGCGCGCGGATCAAAAATTTATTTGAGGGGGGATCGCTTCTAAGCATATTGTTGCAACATCAAAAAATAGTTATATTTCCTATTGTCACATTTATTTGTAGAACTCATTTTATCTACCAATTAATGAAGATAAAATTTAAAATCAATCCACGTCTAGATTTTATATTTGACTACAAATACCTAGATTATAGGAAATAGACTATAACCACGAGACAAGATTTTTACTGCGAAACTAAAAGGGTCAAATAAAACCAAGTGGTCTAAATTTAAATGACAATAACATTCGCAGGGGTGTGCTTGTCAAATGAAAACTTCAGAAGTTTTCAGATATGGTTAATGTTGAATATTGAAGATTGTGTGGAAGTGGCTCTCTGTAATGCAAGATCGCAAAATGCATAAAATATAAAATAATATTGTTTTTGTTTTTTGGTGTTTATTGTTCTTATGATGTGCAAGCACAAAAGAACAGCAGTTATAATATATAAGTAACCTTTTTTTTTCTAAACATTAATGTGATCATAAAGTCTAAATGACCTGGATAGAATTGAATGTTTATTTATCAAAATACTGACATTCATATCTCTTTCTCTCTCTCTTTCTCTTTCTTTCTCTCTTGCAACTTAAGTACAAAAAGCTAAGACAGTTTTCAACTGAATTTAAAAATCAAATTGATTTTGCCAATTTTATATACTTTTAATTAAAATCAGCAAACATTCGAATTATATTTACTTCTTTAATACATATTTAGTTGAAATTCTTTACTGATTTTCTTCTCATACCTCCCTCTCTTTCTCCCTTTCTTCTTTTCTCTTTCTTGCTTTCTTTTTCTCTCTCGTTATTTTTCTGTCAATGAAGATAACGGGTGGAAAGAACATTGATATCTTTAACGGTATGAATTCCTAAAACAAAATGAAAAATATTCTGGAAAAAAATTATTTAACCCAGAATTGCAATACACATATAATTTTAGTCTCGCCTCAACGTATAGCAAACGTTTATGGCACGCCAAATTCACAAAAATGAGCTAAACATAATTTCACATTTGATAAATTAGGTTTATCGACTGAAAACTATAGTTTACGAACCGCAAACTATAGTTAACGATTCGTTAACTACAGTTTTCATCTGTAAAATATATTTAACGGTTGTAAACTATAGTTTACAAATGATAATCTAAGTTCATCTGTCTGCAAATAACATTAACGATAGGTTTTGCTGATAAATATAGATTCACATCTGTAAACTATAATTTACATTCGTTAGCTATAGTTAAGAGTTGTTAATCATAGTTTAAAAATCGTGAACTATATTTATCAGATAAATTATGATTTGCAATCGCAAATGGTTATATTCAGTGTTAATTATAGTTTTTCACTTCTAAAACATAGATGGTCGCGTTAACTATGGTTTACAGATGTGAAATATAGATTAACGCGTTAAATAAAGTTTCACAGATGATAAACCTAGTTTATCGACTGTTAACTATAGTTTACGAACGTTAAACTATAGTTAACAATAGTTTATTGTTAACTATAGTTTACGAACCGTAAACCATAGTTCACGATTCGTTAACTATAATTAATGATCTGATAACTATAGTTTTCATCTGCAAAACTATATTTAACGGTTGTAAACTATAGTTTACGAATGATAATCTAAGTTTATTTGTATGCAAATAACGTTAACGATAGATTTTGCTGATAAATATAGATTCACATCTGTAAACTATAATTCGTTAACTATAGTTAAGAGTTGTTAATCATCTTAGTTTCACAATTGCAAAACTATATTTATCAGATAAACTATGTTTTGCAATTGCAAATGATTTATTTCAGTGTTAGTTATAGTTTTACACTTCTGAAACATATATGATTGCGTTAAGTTTGGTTTGCAGATGTGAAATATAGATACTCATCGTTAACTATAGTTTTATGTCCGTAAACTATAGTTTACAACCGTTAAACCTCGACTGTGAAACTATGATTAGCTCATTTTTGTGAATTTGAATTTGGCGTGCCATAAACGTTTGCCAAATATCACAATATGCACATTCTAAAACTCGTATAAACACAACATATCAGCAGTTACAATATATAAGTAACCATTTTTTCCTGAACATTCATGAGATCATAATGTCTAAATGGCCTAGAAAAAAGGGAACGTTTATTTATCAAAATACTGACACTCATTATTTTTTATATTTTGTTTTGATAGCAATAAGACAAACGTTGATACAATGAAAAGAAAGAATAGGGAAAAGAAAAAGTGCAATAAGCAAAGAAAGAAATAGAGAGAGAGAGAGAGAGAGAGAGAGAGAGAGAGAGAGAGAGAGAGAGATAGTGAGACAGACAGACGGAGAGACAGAGAGACAGACAGATATAAAAAGGAAAAGAGATGGGGAGGGGCAAAAAGAAAGATAATTTGAATATTTGAAATACAAAAGAAAAAATCAAACAGTCAGCTAATTGCCTATGCTTAAATTGTGAATTTGTTTTTAATTGAGAGAGAGAGAGAGAGAGAGAGAGAGAGAGAGAGAGAGAGAGAGAGAGAAGAGAGAGACAAAGAGAGAGACAGAAAAAAGAGACAACAAAAGGAACAAAGGAGAAAGAAATTAAGTGAGATTGGGGAAAAACAAACAGAGAGATAGATTGAATATTTGAAATACAAAGGACAAAAACCAAACACTCAGCTAATTGTCTATTTTTTAATTAGGAATTCGTTTTAATTTTTATCAAAATGTATAATGTGGAGAGAGAGAAAGAGAGAGAGAAAAAGTGACAGAGAAACAGAGAGAGAGTGAGACAGACAGATGGAGAGACAGAGATAGAGAGAGAGAAAAAGACTGAAAAACGCGGACAAAAGAGATAGAGAGTAAGAGAGAAATTAAAGAGAGAGTGAGATAAAAAAGAGAAAAAGAGCAAGAAAGAGAGGACAAAATAAATGTAAGATTTCAGAACGAATATATCATTTTCAAGGTTTCAGAGACAGAAAGAAATTTATTAAGATATCTCCAAACATTGCTTATTAGATAATAAACATCTATTTGAAATTTTCCTCTTATATTTTACCTGATAATTTTGTCCTTCTCTCTCTCTATTTCTTTCTCTTTTTGTCTCTATTTCTTTTCTCTGCTTATTGCACTTTTTTCTCTATTTTTTCTTTCCATTTTACCAACATTTGTTTTATTGTTATCAAAACAAATATAAAAAGTAATAAATGTCAGTATTTTGATAAATAAACATTCCTTTTTATCAATGTCATTAAGACTTTATGATTTCAAGAATGTTTAGAAAAAAATGGTTTCTTATATACTTTAAGTGCAGACATCTTGCGTTTATACACGTTTTAAAATTTGCATATTGTGATTTTGGCAAACGTTTGCTATACGTTGAGGCAAGACTAAAATTAGACTTGAATTGCGATTCTGGGTCAAATAAGTTTTTTCCGGAATATTTCTAATTTTGTTTTAGGAATTCATGCCGTTAAAGATGTCAATGTTCTTTCCACCCGTTACCTTCATTGAAAGAAAAAAATTCAGGAGAGAAGGAAAAAGAAAGCAAGAAAGAGAAAAGATGAAAGGGAGAAAGAGAGGGAGATACGACAAACCAACTCAAGAAAATCAGTGAAAATATCAACTGAATATGAATTGCAGTAAATATATTTCGAATTTTTGCTGAATTTAATTTTAAGTACATAACTTTGGGAAAATCAATTTGATTTTAAAATTCAGTTGAGAACCTTCTTAGATTTTTGTACTTACATTCCAAGAGAGAGAGAGAGAGAGAGAGAGAGAGAGAGAGAGAGAGAGAGAGAGCAGAGAGAGAAAAGGAGAGAGAAAAGGAGAGAGAGAGGAGAGAGAAAAGGAGAGAGAAAAGGAAAGAGAGAAAAGTAAAGAGAGAGGAGAGAGAGAAGCAAAGAGAGAGAGAGAGAGAGAAAAAAAGGAGAGAGAGAAGGAGAGAAGGAGAGATACAGAAGGAGAGAGAGATAGAGAAGGAAAGAGAGAAAACAAAAAAGACTAGATGCTGTCATTAGACAGTAATACCCGCACCAAGTGTTTCTAAATAACACTCTCTTGTACTAGTTTTAGTCAAAAAGAAGGCCACATGCAATATGTTACAATTAAATGATCTTTGTCTAAAGTTACATACACAACACAGGTGTACAGGTTGCATCGGGTACTAGTTTTACCCAGCTCTTTGGTTAGATGGATTTCACGTGGTGTACATGCATATGTTTTCTTGATATGCAGAATAGGATTAATTAACATGAATAAACGTTTCTTTTGTGGTGATCAGCTAAAGGAATTCGTATTGTGCTAATTGGATTATCATTATGATGTTGACCAATGTAGGTAAGTATAATACATGTAGTAGCACAATATTATGAGACACCGGTATACAAAACAGTTAAGTTTTACTTTCACTTTCTAAAATGTGATCTCCATTCGCCAGCATACTGTATCATCATCTGTATTTAAATAAGCTTATCTACAGTTTCTGTCATTTTAATTGCAGATTTTTTTTTATTTTTTCATTTGTCAGACTTACACTATTGAGTTGACTCCATATTGACCCTATTTTGTATTAAACTTGGGTATTAGATATCATGTTTATATGAGTTATGATAGGGAGGAAGGGGAAGGGGCCTTAACTGTTCCCCATCCCCAGGATGTGTGGATTAGATATACATTTTTAGTGAGAATGAAGGCATGCTGCAGCTTTTTTTTCCATTATACCCCCTACCCCATCATCATACACTAGTAATATAAAAAGAGTTAATGACTAATTTTCTTTTATTTTAAATTGCTTATTCTTTTTTGTCAAGAGATATGTGGTATGTCAAGATTTATGACTCATGAAAATTTGTGCATTTTAATCCTGATTGTTAACATACATGTATAATTATATATAAAAAAAAATACATGTGATATTATACTAGGGATCTTGCAATCAATTGCAGAATTGCCAATCGGTTATTTATAACTCATTTTGAATGATTAATTTGTTAATCATTTTGAAAATAAAGACATTTCTAAATACATGTATAGCATATTATCAATATTTTTTGTAGATTGATTTTGTAACTATTTAGGGCCCCACTCTGCAGATGACCTACAGTGATAATTCTGTCCAATTCTGCTGATCATGTCAAGATACATTTAAGACAAATTGGCCCCTGCCCCTTGGGTCATTCCTCCACCCCCGGAGTTGTTTTTAAACAACCACCCCCTCCTCTTAAATAGAAAACATGAATAGTTGAATATTTTTAAAATATCCTCAAAATCATCGAAATCCCCACTCCTAAACCATATATATTTTTGTTTCTTTAACCATGACCATGTCAAGGCAAATCTTTTTGTGGTATTAGTCGGTCATGGCATCTGGGGGTCACCCTAACCCCAACCCACCCTCCCAAAATAAAAAATGATCAAATAACTTGAAAAAAATGCTTGTGATCCCCACCCCTAAAGCATATATATTCTTCCTCCTTGTGCATCTTATGGTACGTTATTTCAATCACAAGAGATAAGAGAAGGCCAGGAATTAGGTTTTTTATGGGACGGAACATCATTTTGCAGATAGCATTGACCCTCAGAATCAAATTTATATTTCTAAAACCTTATTGCAAATCTATAGCTCAGCCTCTGTTATATCCCTCTAAATGATGTGGCTATTCATTAAATCATGAGAGGAGTTCTGGGAAGAAGGTTTTTTCAGGAGTGATAAACGTCAATTTTCAGCTTCTATTTGACTCCCTGGATGAAATTTAAATTTTTAAAACCTTATCGCATGACTATATGACAGCCCCTATCATACCCCAAGATATGATGTGGCTATTCATTAAATCATGAGAGGAGTTCTGGGAAGTAGGTTTTTTTTTTTTTTTTTTTTTTTTAGGAGTGATAAACGTCAATTTTCAGCTACTATTTGAATCCCTGGATGAAATTTTAAATTTTTAAAACCTTATTGCACATCTATAGGACAGTCCCTATCATATCTCAAGAGATGACATAGCTACTGAGGAGTTCTAGGAACCATATTTTTTTTTGCAAAAAAACGTCATTTTTTGATGCCCACAGACCCCTGTGGATAAAAACAAAAATTCTGAAACATGATTACACGTCAACATGATACCCCGAAGCATATCCTATTAGATCATTAGGCTACTGCAAAAAGAAATTGACGTTTTTTGAAACCAGAGTTTTTGTAAAAAAAAAAACGTCATTTTTCAGCCATTTAATGACCCCCAGGACAAAATTGAAATTTCCGAAACCTTATTGCGCATCTATAGGACACCCCAAAATATATTCCAAGAGATGATTTGTCTACTGTTGAAAATGTAAAAGGAGTTCGAGGGAGAAGGTTTTTTGTACAAAAAAAAACGTCATTTTTTACCAATTATTTGACCCCCAGGACTACCAGAGAATTTTTGAAACCTTTTTACAAAACAATATGACACCCCAAATCAAACTCCAAGCGTTCTCTCTTTATCTCTCTCCACATTATACATTTTTAATAAAAATAAAATGAATTCCTAATTAAAAAATAGACAATTAGTTGAGTGTTTGATTTTTGTCCTTTGTATTTCAAATATTCAATCTATCTCTCTGTTTGTTTTTCCCCAATCTCTCTTACTTTCTTTCTCCTTTGTTCTCTCTGACTCCTCTTTTCTGTCTCTCTCTTTGTCTCTCTCTCTCTATCTCTGTGTCTTTCTGTCTGTCTCTCCCTCTTTCTTGCAATTAAAACAAATTCAAAATTTGAGCATAGGCAATGAGCTGACTGTTTTATTTTTTCCTTTGTATTTCAAATATTCAATCTATCTTTCTTTTTGCTCCCCCTATCTCTTTTACTTTTCATCTCCTTTGTTCTCTCTGTATAATTCTCTTTTTCTGTCTCTCTCTGTCCGCTTTTTACTTTCTCTATTTCGTCTTTCTCTCTCTCTGTCCCTTTCTATCTCTCTCTGTCACCTCTCTCTCTATCTACTCTTTCTTTCTTTTTTTCTCTCTCATTCTCTCTCTCCTTTTCTCTCTCTCCTTTTCTCTCTCTCCTTCTCTCTCCTCTCTCTTTCCTTCTCTCTCTCCTTTTATATCTCTCTCCTCTCTCTCTCTCTTGGAACTTAAGTACAACACTCTAAGAAGGTTCTCAACTGAATTTTAAAATCAACTTGATTTTCCCAAAGTTATGTACTTTTAATTAAATTCAGCAAACATTTGAAATATATTTACTCGTTCAATTCATATTCAGTTGATATATTTTACTGTATATCTTGAGTTGGTTTGTCATATCTCCCTCTCTTTCTGCCTTTCATCTTTTGTCTTTCTTGCTTTCTTTTTCTTTCTCTCCTGATTTTTTTTCTGTCAATGAAGATAACGGGTGGAAAGAACATTGATGTCTTTAACGGCATGAATTCCTAAAACAAAAGTAAAAATATTCCGGAAAAAAATTATTTGACCCAGAATCGCAATTCAAGTCTAGTTTTAGTCTCGCCTCAACGTATAGCAAACGTTTGCCAAAAATCACAATATGCAAATTTTAAAACTCGTATAAACACAATATGTCAGTAGTTACAGTATATAAGTAACTATTTTTTTCCCTAAACATTCATGAAATCATAAAGTCTTAATGACATTGATAAAATGGAATGTTATATCCTCCCTCACTTCGTTCGTCCGAATATAAAATAATTATACTCTATTATAGTATGAATATGCTGAACCAAATGAAAAATAAACTCATGAATATGGATTGCTGCTCGTTAGAACGTTTATATTTCATCACAAAAAACACACACCAACACCATAGTATTGAACACACGTCATACATGTATATATAATAATATTATATAATATTTATAATAACAATTTACTGGTAGCCATCACACCTTCTCTACGTCCTAACGAGCGGTAGAATGACCACAAAGCCCGCGCAATTACTATATATATGACCATGTCACATGACCTCAAAACGCACAGATCCACCCCTTATACCACACAGCACACAGAAATCTACCCAAAACGAACATAAGTTTAATTATATTCTCCCTCACTTCGTTCGTCCGAATATACAATAATTATACTCTATTATAGTATGAATATGCTGAACCAAAAGAAAAATAAACTCATGAATATGGATTGCTGCTCGTTAGAACGTAGAACTTACAAAGAGATGGCGGCTGTAAACTGTAAAAAGAAACATATATTTATTAAATTCATTCAATCAAAATACTACGACAGTTTTAATTTATTATCAACAGAATATTTAATATAATTGTCCCTGGAATAATCAGTTTTCCACCGACCGTGTATTTTAATAAGACGTTCCGACACATTTTTCTCAGCTGCAGCTGTAGCACCTCCGCTTAGACTATGTAGCCCGAACGCCTTTGAATCTATTCCGACTTTTTCTAATGTTTCCATCAGTAATTCTCTAGCTCTCGTATACGATCTAGATTTGTTAATCTTGCAGAGCATATATTGTTCAGAAGATTTGCAAAAACGCACTGCTCTAAATATATAATCCTCTGAATTGTTTTCGATGTCGGCTAGTGACAAATAATGCTTGATCCACGACACAGGACACATTTTCCTTCCAGTCTTTGCTATTGTTATTTCAATTCCACGTCTGTATACGTCGGTTTTACTTGTTACGACACAAATGTTCATATACAAATCTTTGAAACTGATGTTTTTCACTTTTATGTTAGGCAGCTCATTAAATCTAAGAAAACCTGCAAAACTAAGCACCAGCATTGCTATTGTTATAACACTACGTAAATCACGGTTTTTCTCTCTGTCTCCAAATAAATCTATGACTTTTTCTAAAATGTCGGAAGAAATTGGTTCCTTCTTCTTCAAAGGTTTTGACAATATTCGTATTCCTCCTTCCATTAGTTTTTGAATAACACTATCATCACATGGATTATATAACACACAATGAAGATCATGATACCACTTTATACTATAGAAGAATGAACAAAAAACTGCTTCAGAAACGCCTTGTTGTATTAACCCGCTCAAGAATATAGCTATCACACTTGATCTTGCAGGAAAACTTGACTCCTTTTGAAATGCACCACTGAACAAATCGTTTAAAATACGGCTCATATTGCTTTACGGTGTTATTACTTTTCACATTTTTCATGATATGAAATATCGATAAATCCGCCGATTTAAATAGATCTTCTGTTGTCATGTCCTTAATTTCACTCCAAGTGTCACTGAAAATCTGTAAATAAATGTAAAATATATATCATATGCACATTTGCTGTGCTATCTCAATCTTTATCTAAAATCAATTTTTATCACCAAAACGTTACTTAAAAAGTTTCTTGTGCGAATATACTTGACTTGTCTGAGCCTGACTTAAAAAAATTGTTTAAGGTTTTTGTACTCAACATACTCTTGAACAAAATAATGGTAATGATTTTTACTTTTATCCCAAATCATCGGCCAAAATAAAGATGACAACCATATAACCAGAATAACCAATGTCCCGTGTGCATGGCACAACTGCATATGTTTTAACACATTACATACAAGAACAGGAGGAGGTACTATCCAACAATTTTCTCCAGACCAGTCATAGGCAAAAGCATTCATGCCTGTCGAACCAGGATTCCAATATTTTGAATAAAATCTGGTGACCTTATTATTTTTACAATTTGCGAACACATCAATAGTATACGGACCCAAACTTTTTCAAAATATCTGAATATATGATCTGATACACTCCAATCATCACTGTCGAAAATCCTGCTATAACTATCAGCACAATCATTGTAATTTCTTGGTATCCACTGCACTTCTAATAAAATTCCATATTTTACAGAAAACACCGAAAATACGCATTGCTAGCTGATGCAGCTCGTCAACCATACTACCTTTTCATGCGATGCGCACTACATTTTGATTGTCAGTAAATAACTTCACCAATCTTCCACTCAGTTCCTCTGCAAGACTTAATAAAATTACTTGTACTGTTTTTAATTCTCTCCAAGTAGAACTCTTGTGTTTTTCAAAATCATTCCACATGTAATGTACAATTTTCCCATTTCTTTCACATGTAAAACTTGCGCCAGCGTAACAACTTGCTTCTGAACAAATTATCTTTTCAGGCCTATTCTCAACACATCTGAAATATTTAAAAGAAATAGAATTGATGTTTTCTAACCAAAATTTTAATTCTTGTATGTTTTCACTATCTAAGTATCAAACTGAATCCCAACTTTCCTTACCATAAATAGTAATACTGAGATGCCTAGTCATTAATTGACAAATATTTCCAAAGGATGGTTTTAATGCAATGATCTTACCCACTATGGAAGACAATATTCTCGCAGATATGCTACTTTTGTTATCCAATATATTTTTCAAAATATCATTGATATCCTTTATTTTTTCAATGGGAACCTCTAACGTATCACTTTCCATATTCCAAAGAAATCCTAACCACACTATGCTGTTAGTAGGTTCAAGAACTGACTTTTCGGTATTTAGAACAAAACCTAGCCCTGATTTCTGTAAAAAAAAAAAAATTGTATTAAGTCTGATGCAGACTTGCAAGTTTTAAAATCATCACACACCCAACCATCATCCAAATACATTATCACTGGTATGCCACATGATCTCCAGTATTTCACTAACACTCTAACCACTTTTGTAAAAACATAACTTGCTGACGACAGCCCAAATGGTAAGACATTGAATTCAAAAAACCTGTTTTTTTCACCATATTTCCACGAAAACCTCAAATATTTATGAAAATCGGAGTGTATATCAATATGATGATATCCGGATTTTAAATCATACTTTATCATGTACTTATTTTTCTTTGCATATTGTAATGCTTCATTTACCCCTTCAAACTTAACTTTTTGCTTCTCAACAAATTGATTAACATGTCGTAAATCTAACACCAACTTTTTCTTACCTGTGGCATTAACTGAAACAGTAAGTGGATTAACAACGTATGTGCTATCTTCAAATACTTCATGAATGCAACCAGAAGACAAAAGATCATCGATAGCTGTATAAACAAAATCACCAAGAATAAGAGTTGACCTGTTATTCTTTTTTAAAAACACTTTTGGATGAGATTGAATGAATGATATTACATAATCGAACTCTATTGTATTTTTCACAAACACATTAGCAGACAACGTATCTTTCCAAAATTGTACACAGTTTTTTTAATCGAGATTTTACAGAAATAACTTAATCTGCATTAAGCTCATATTCATAAGAGCTGCTTACACAAACATCATTATCACTATACTCAACTTGATCTCCGCTACTGTTTGCTACTTGAGGTCGATGCGACAGCCGGGGTAGGCACTGGCACTTGTTGTCCTCTGGCGAAGGGGCAGTCCCTGACGTAGTGTCCGCTCTGTCGACAATAGAAGCCCTTTCGATCATGGAAAGCTTTCTGTCCTGATGCATAATCGCTTTGTTTTGTGGTTTGCTTGAACACTCCTGGAGTAAACGTTTGGCTGAAGCCACGAAAAAATTCATTGGCGGAAAATGCGTTTTTTCTACGAGCCTGACCAGTGTAAGAATATGGTTTTTCACGATAATTTCGTTTGCGAACGGCGCGATTCAAAGCACCCCGTAACTTTATCGCATCGTCGTTGTTGTCGGCCAATGGTTGTATTCTATGTCTTTCACGCTTGAACTCGAACTGACCGCCATTTGCCGGTTCCTCGTGATCTTCACTCGTGTTCGCGCGGTTTTCACTTGTCTGAGACTTTTACTGTCTAACAATAGAACTCACTATAACTTCGTTTTGCTGCTGTAAAGCTTTTCACAAAGAACTGTTAAACAAAGACACAGCATCGTCATTCGAAAGTTGCTCACCGTTAGTATAGCCTAATAAAACATCTTTGGACATATGTATGTCCGGATCCGGACTTGCATTACTGGTAGCCATCACACCTTCTCTACGTCCTAACGAGCGGTAGAATGACCACAAAGCCCGCGCAATTACTATTTATATGACCACGTCACATGACCTAAAAACACACAGATCCACCCCTTATACCACACTGCACACAGAAATCTACCCAAAACGAACATAATTTTAATTCATTTATAAAAATACTGACATATATGACTTTTTATATTTTGTTTTGATAGCAATAAAACAAATGTTGGTAAAATGGAAAGAAAGAACAGAGAAAAGAAAAAGTGCAATAAGCAGAGAAAAGAAATAGAGACAGAACGAGAAAGAAATAGAGAGAGAGAAGGACAAAATTATCAGGTAAAAGATAAAAGGAAAAATTTCAAATAGATGTTTATCATCTAATAAGCAATGTTTGGAGATATATTAATAAATCTCTTTCTGTCTCTGAAACCTTAAAAATGATACATTCTTACCGAAATCTTACATTTATTTTGTCCTCTCTTTCTTGCTCTTTTTCTATTTGTTTTATCTCACTCTCTCTTTAATTTCTCTCTTACTCTCTATCTCTCTTCTCCCTGTTTTTCAGTCTTTTTCTCTCTCTATCTCTGTCTGTCTCTGTCTCTCAATCTGTCTGTGTCACTCTCTCTGTTTCTCTCTGTCACTCTTTCTCTCTCTCTTTCTCTCTCTCCACATTATACATTTTTAATAAAAATTAAAATGAATTCCTAATTAAAAAATAGACAATTAGTTGAGTGTTTGATTTTTGTCCTTTGTATTTCAAATATTCAATCTATCTCTCTGTTTGTTTTTCCTCAATCTCTCTTACTTTCTTTCTCCTTTGTTCTCTCTGACTCTTTTTATTGTCTCTCTCTCTATTTCTGTGTCTTTCTGTCTGTCTGTCTCTCCCTCTCTCTCTCTCTCTCTTGCAATGAAAACAAATTCAAAATTTGAGCATAGTCAATGAGCTGTTTGATTTTTTCCTTTGTATTTCAAATATTTCAACTATCTTTCTTTATGTTCGCCCTATCTCTTTTACTTTTTATCTCCTTTGTTCTCTCCTCTTTCTTTCTTTTTTCTCTCACTCTCATTCTCTCTCTCCTTTTCTCTCTTTCCTTTTCTCTCCTCCCTCTCCTCTCTCTTTTCTTCTCTCTCTCTCCTTTTATCTCTCTACTCTCTCTCTCTCTTTCTCTATCTCTCTCTTGGAACTTAAGAACAAAAATCTAAGAAGGTTTTCAACTGAATTTTAAAATCAAATAGATTTTCCCAAAGTTATGTACTTTTAATCAAATTCAGCAAACATTTGAAATATATTTACTCGTTCAATTCATATTGAGTTGATATATTTTACTAAATATCTTGAGTTGGTTCGTCATATCTCCCTCTCTTTCTCCCTTTCATCTTTTCTCTTCTTACTTTCTTTTTCCTTCTCTCCTGATTTTTTTCTGTCAATGAAGATAACGGGTGGAAAGAACATTGATGTCTTTAATGGCATGAATTCCTAAAACAAAATTAAAAATATTCCGGAAAAAAATTATTTGACCCAGAATCGCAATTCAAGTCTATTTTTAGTCTCGTCTCAACGTATAGCAAACGTTTGCCAAAAATCACAATATACAAATTTTAAAACTCGTATAAACACAATATGTCAGTAGTTACAGTATATCAGTAACTAATTTTTTTTCCCTAAACATTTATGAAATCATAAATATTTTAATGACATTGATAAAAAGGAATGTTTATTTATCAAAATACTGACATATATTACTTTTTATATTTTGTTTTTATAACAGTAAAACAAATGTTGGTAAAATGGAAAGAAAGAACAGAGAAAAGAAAAAGTGCAATAAGCAGAGAAAAGAAATAGAGACAGAACGAGAAAGAAATAGAGAGAGAGAAGGACAAAATTATCAGGTAAAAGATAAAAGGAAAAATTTCAAATAGATGTTTATCATCTAATAAGCAATGTTTGGAGATATCTTAATAAATCTCTTTCTGTCTCTGAAACCTTGAAAATGATATATTCTTTCTGAAATCTTACATTTATTTTGTCATCTCTTTCTTGCTTTTTTTCTCTTTTTTATCTCTCTCTCTCTCTTTAATTTCTCTCTTACTCTCTATCTCTCTTCTCCCTGTTTTTCAGTTTTTTTTTATCTCTCTATCTCTGTCTGTCTCTCCATCTGTCTGTCTCTATCTCTGTTTCTCTCTGTCACTCTTTCTCTCTCTCTTTCTCTCTCTCCACATTATACATTTTTAATAAAAATTGAAATGATTTCCTAACTAAAAAAATAGACAATTAGTTGAGTGTTTGATTTTTGTCCTTTGTATTTCAAATATTCAATCTATCTCTCTGTTTGTTTTTCCTCAATCTCTCTTACTTTATTTGTCCTTTGTTCTCTCTGACTCTTTTTTTCTGTCTCACTCTTTGTCTCTCTCTCTATGTCTATGTCTTTCTGTCTGTCTGTCTCTCCCCTCTCTCTCTCTCTCTCTCTCTCTCTCTCTCTCTCTCTCTCTCTCTCTCTCTCTCTCTCTCTCTCTCTCTCTCTCTTGCAATTAAAACAAATTCAAAATTTGAGCATAGTCAATGAGCTGTTTTATTTTTTCCTTTGTATTTCAAATATTCAAACTGTCTTTCTTTTTGTTCCCCCTATCTCTTTTACTTTTTATCTCCTTTGTTCTCTCTGTATAATTCTCTCTTTTTTCTGTCTCTCTCTGTCCGTTTTTGACTTTCTCTATATCCTCTTTCTCTCTCTCTATCCCTTTCTAAATATCTCTATCCCCTCTCTCTCTTTTTCCTCTTTCTTTCTTTTTTTTTTATCTCTCTCTCATTCTCTCTCTCCATTTCTCTCTGTTTCCTTTTATCTCTCTCTCCTTCTCTCTCTCTCCTCTCTTTCTTTCCTTTTCTCTCTCTCCTTTTATCTCTCTCTACTCTCTCTCTCTCTTGGAACTTAAGTACAAAAATCTAAGAAGGTTTTCAACTGAATTTTAAAATCAAATAGATTTTCCCAAAGTTATGTACTTTTAATTAAATTCAGCAAACATTTGAAATATATTTACTCGTTCAATTCATATTGAGTTGATATATTTTACTGAATTTCTTGAGTTGGTTTGTCATATCTCCCTCTCTTTCTGCCTTTCATCTTTTGTGTTTCTTGCTTTCTTTTTCTTTTTCACCTGATTTTTTTCTGTCAATGAAGATAACGGGTGGAAAGAACATTGATATCTTTAACGGCATGAATTCCTAAAACAAAATTAAAAATATTCCGGAAAAAAATTATTTGACCCAGAATCGCAATTCAAGTCTATTTTTAGTCTCGCCTCAACGTATAGCAAACGTTTGCCAAAAATCACAATAGGCAAATTTTAAAACTCGTATAAACACAAGATGTCAGAATTTACAGTATATAAGTAATTAATTTTTTCCCTAAACATTCATGAAATCATACATGTCTTAATGACATTGATAAAAAGGAATGTTTATTTATCAAAATACTGACACATATTAATTTTTATATTTTGTTTTGATAGCAATAAAACAAATGTTGGTAAAATGGAAAGAAAGAACAGAGAAAAGAAAAAGTGCAATAAGCAGAGAAAAGAAATAGGAAGAGAAAAAAATAGAGAGAAGGACAAAATTATCAGGTAAAAGATAAAAGGAAAAATTTCAAATAGGTGTTTATTATCTAATAAGTAATGTTTGCAAATATCTTAATAAATCTCTTTCTGTCTCTGAAACCTTGAAAATGATCTATTCTTTCTGAAATCTTACATTTATTTTGTCATCTCTTTCTTGATTTTTTTCTCTTTTTGATCTTTCTCTCCTTAATTTCTCTCTTACTCTCTATCTCTCTTCTCCCTGTTTTTAAGTCTTTTTCTCTCTCTATCTCTGTCTGTCTCTCTGTCTCTCCATCTGTCTGTCTCTATCTCTGTTTCTCTCTGTCACTCTTTCCCTCTCTCTTCCTCTCTCTCTCCACATTATACATTTTTAAGAAAAATTGAAATGAATTCCTAATTCAAAAATAGACAATTAGTTGAGTGTTTGATTTTTGTCCTTTGTATTTCAAATATTCAATCTATCTCTCTGTTTGTTTTTCCTCAATCTCTCTTACTTTATTTCTCCTTTGTTCTCTCCGACTCTTTTTATTCTGTCTCTCTCTCTCTTTGTTTCTCTCTCTATCTCTATGTCTTTCTATCTGTCTGTCTCCCCCTCTCTCTCTCTTGCAATTAAAACAAATTCAAAATTTGAGCATAGTCAATGAGCTGTTTTATTTTTTTCCTTGTATTTCAAATATTCAAACTGTCTTTCTTTTTGTTCCCCCTATCTCTTTTACTTTTTATCTCCTTTGTTCTCTCTGTATAGTTCTCTCTTTTTTCTGTCTCTCTCTGTCCATTTTTGACTTTCTCTATCTCCTCTTTCTCTCTCTCTATCCCTTTCTAAATATCTCTATCTCCTCTCTCTCTTTTTCCTCTTTCTTTTTTTTGATCTCTCTCTCCTTCTCTCTCTCCTCTCTCTCTTTCCTTTTCTCTATCTCCTTTTATCTCTCTCTACTCTCTCTCTCTCTTGAAACTTAAGTACAATAATCTAAGAAAATTTTTTAACTGAATTTGAAAATCAAATAGATTTTCCCAAAGTAATGTACTTTTAATTAAATTCAGCAAACATTTGAAATATATTTACTCGTTCAATTCATATTCAGCTGATATATTTTACTGAATTTCTTGAGTTGGTTTGTCATATCTCCCTCTCTTTCTCCCTTTCATCTTTTGTCTTTCTTGCTTTCTTTTTCCTTCTCTCCTGATTGATTTTTCTGTCAATGAAGATAACGGGTGGAAAGAACATTGATATCTTTAACGGCATGAATTCCTAAAACAAAATTAAAAATATTCCGGAAAAAAATTATTTGACCCAGAATCGTAATTCAAGTCTATTTTTAGTCTCGTCTCAACGTATAGCAAACGTTTGCCAAAAATCACAAGATGTAAATTTTAAAACTCGTATAAACACAATATGTCAGTAGTTACAGTATATAAGTAAATGATTTTTTCCCTAAACATTCATGAAATCATAAATGTCTTAATGACATTGATAAAAAGGAATGTTTATTTATCAAAATACTGACACATATTAATTTTTTATATTTTGTTTTGATAGCAATAAAACAAATGTTGGTAAAATGGAAAGAAAGAACAGAGAAAAGAAAATGTGCAATAAGCAGAGAAAAGAAATAAGAAGAGAAAAAGATAGAGAGAGAGAAGGACAAAAATATCAGGTAAAAGATAAAAGGAAAAATTTCAAATAGATGTTTATTATCTAATAAGCAATGTTTGCAGATATCTTAATAAATCTCTTTCTGTCTCTGAAACCTTGAAAATGATATATTTTTTCTGAAATCTTACATTTATTTTGTCATCTCTTTCTTGCTTTTTTTCTGTTTTTTATCTCTCTCTCTTTAATTTCTCTCTTACTCTATCTCTCTTCTCCCTGTTTTTCAGTCTTTCTCTCTCTCTATCTCTGTCTGTCTCTCTGTCTCTCCATCTGTCTGTCTCTATCTGTTTCTCTCTGTCACTCTTTCCCTCTCACTTTCTCTCTCTCCACATTATACATTTTTAAGAAAAATTGAAATGAATTCCTAATTACAAAATAGACAATTAGTTGAGTGTTTGATTTTTGTCCTTTGTGTTTCAAATATTCAATCTATCTCTCTGTTTTTCCTCAATCTCTCTTACTTTATTTCTCCTTTGTTCTCTCTCACTCTTTTATTCTGTCTTTCTCTTAGTCTCTCTGTCTATCTCTATGTCTTTCTTTCTGTATATCTCTCCCTCTCTCTCTCTCTCTCCCTCTCTTGCAATTAAAACAAATTCAAAATTTGAGCATAGTCAATGAGCTGTTTTATTTTTTCCTTTGTATTTCAAATATTCAAACTATCTTTCTTTTTGTTCCCCCTATCTCTTTTACTTTTTATCTCCTTTGTTCTCTCTGTATAATTCTCACTTTGTTCTGTCTCTCTCTGTCCGTTTTTGACTTTCTCTATCTCCTCTTTCTCTCTCTCTATCCCTTTCTAAATATCTCTATCTCCTCTCTCTCTTTTTCCTCTTTATTTTTTGATCTCTCTCTCATTCTCTCTCCATTTCCCTCTGTTTCCTTTTCTCTCTCTCTCCTTCTCTCTCTCCTCTCTCTCTTTCCTTTTCTCTCTCTCCTTTTATCTCTCTCTACTCTCTCTCTCTCTTGAAACTTAAGTACAATAATCTAAGAAGGTTTTCAACTGAATTTTAAAATCAAATTGATTTTCCCAAAGTTATGTACTTTTAATTAAATTCAGCAAACATTTGAAATATATTTACTCGTTCAATTCATATTGAGTTGATATATTTTACTGAATTTCTTGAGTTGGTTTGTCATATCTCCCTCTCTTTCTTCCTTTCATCTTTTGACTTTCTTGCTTTCTTTTTCCTTCTCTCCTGATTTTTTTTTCTGTCAATGAAGATAACGGGTGGAAAGAACATTGATATCTTTAACGGCATGAATTCCTAAAACAAAATTAAAAATATTCCGGAAAAAAATTATTTGACCCAGAATCGCAATTCAAGTCTATTTTTAGTCTCGCCTCAACGTATAGCAAACGTTTGCCAAAAATCACAATATGCAAATTTTAAAACTCGTATAAACACAATATGTCAGTAGTTACAGTATATAAGTAACTAATTTTTTCGCTAAACATTCATGAAATCATAAAAGTCCTAATGACATTGATAAAAAGGAATGTTTATTTATCAAAATACTAACACATATTAATTTTTATATTTTGTTTTGATAGCAATAAAACAAATGTTGGTAAAATGGAAAGAAAGAACAGAGAAAAGAAAAAGTGCAATAAGCAGGAAAAGAAATAGGAAGAGAAAAATAGAGAGAGAGAGAGAAGGACAAAAATATCAGGTAAAAGATAAAAGGAAAAATTTCAAATAGATGTTTATTATCTAATAAGCAATGTTTGCAGATATCTTAATAAATCTCTCTCTGTCTCTGAAACCTTGAAAATGATCTATTCTTTCTGAAATCTTACATTTAATTTGTCATCTCTTTCTTGCTTTTTTTCTGTTTTTTATCTCTCTCTCTTTAATTTCTCTCTTACTCTCTATCTCTCTTCTCCCTGTTTTTCAGTCTTTTTCTCTCTCTATCTCTGTCTGTCTCTCTGTCTCTCCATCTGTCTGTCTCTACCTCTGTTTCTCTCTGTCACTCTTTCCCTCTCTTTCTCTCTCTCTCCACATTATACATTTTTAATGAAAATTGAAATGAATTCCTAATTACAAAATAGACAATTAGTTGAGTGTTTGATTTTTGTCCTTTGTATTTCAAATATTCAATCTATCTCTCTGTTTGTTTTTCCTCAATCTCTCTTACTTTATTTCTCCTTTGTTCTCTCTCACTCTTTTATTCTGTCTTTCTCTTTGTCCCTCTCTCTCTATCTCTATGTCTTTCTATCTGTCTGTCTCTCCCCCTCTCTCTCTCTCTCTTGCAATTAAAACAAATTCAAAATTTGAGCATAGTCAATGAGCTGTTTTATTTTTTCCATTGTATTTCAAATATTCAAACTATCTTTCTTTTTGTTCCCCCTATCTCTTTTACTTTTTATCTCCTTTGTTCTCTCTGTATAATTCTCTCTTTTTTCAGTCTCTCTCTGTCCGTTTTTGACTTTCTCTATCTCCTCTTTCTCTCTCTCTATCCCTTTCTAACTCTCTCTATCTCCTCTCTCTCTTTTTCCTCTTTCTTTCTTTTTTTTTGATCTCTCTCATTCTCTCTCTCCATTTCTCCTGTTTACTTTTCTCTCTATCTCATTCTCTCTCCTCTCTCTCTTTCCTTTTCTCTCTCTCCTTTTATCTCTCTCTACTCTCTCTCTCTTGGAACTTAAGTACAAAAATCTAAGAAGGTTTTCAACTGAATTTTAAAATCAAATAGATTTTCCCAAAGTTATGTACTTTTAATCAAATTCAGCAAACATTTGAAATTTATTTACTCGTTCAATTCATATTGAGTTGATATATTTTACTGAATTTCTTGAGTTGGTTTGTCATATCTCCCTCTCTTTCTCACTTTCATCTTTTGTCTTTCTTGCTTTCTTTTTCCTTCTCTCCTGATTTTTTTTCTGTCAATGAAGATAACGGGTGGAAAGAACATTGATATCTTTAACGGCATGAATTCCTAAAACAAAATTAAAAATATTCCGGAAAAAAATTATTTGACCCAGAATCGCAATTCAAGTCTATTTTTAGTCTCGCCTCTACGTATAGCAAACGTTTGCCAAAAATCACAATATGCAAATTTTAAAACTCGTATAAACACAATATGTCAGTAGTTACAGTATATAAGTAACTAATTTTTTCCCTAAACATTCATGAAATCATAAATGTCTTAATGACATTGATAAAAAGGAATGTATATTTATGAAAATACTGACACATATTACTTTTGATATTTTGTTTTAATAGCAATAAAACAAATGTTGGTAAAATGGAAAGAAAGAACAGAGAAAAGAAAAAGTGCAATAAGCAGAGAAAAGAAATAGGAAGAGAAAAAAATAGAGAGAGAGAGAGAGAGAGAGAAAGACAAAATTATCAGGTAAAAGATAAAAGGAAAAATTTCAAATAGATGTTTATTATCTAATAAGTAGTGTTTGGAGATATCTTAATAAATCTCTTTCTGTCTCTGAAACCTTGAAAATGATATATTCTTTCTGAAATCTTACATTTAATTTGTCATCTCTTTCTTTCTCTTTTTTCTGTTTTTTATCTCTCTCTCTTTAATTTCTCTCTTACTCTCTATCTCTCTTCTCCCTGTTTTTCAGTCTTTTTCTCTTTCTATCTCTGTCTGTCTTTCTGTCTCTCCATCTGTCTGTCTCTACCTCTGTTTCTCTCTGTCACTCTTTCCCTCTCTCTTTCTCTCTCTCTCCACATTATACATTTTTAATGAAAATTGAAATGAATTCCTAATTTAAAAATAGACAATTGTTGAGTGTTTGATTTTTGTCCTTTGTATTTCAAATATTCAATCTATCTCTCTTTGTTTTTCCTCAATCTCTTTTACTTTATTTTTCCTTTGTTCTCTCACTCTTTTATTCTGTCTTTCTCTTTGTCTCTCTCTCTCTCTCTATCTCTATGTCTTTCTATCTGTCTGTCTCTCCCCCTCTCTCTATCTCTTGCAATTAAAACAAATTCAAAATTTGAGCATAGTCAATGAGCTGTTTTATTTTTTCCTTTGTATTTCAAATATTCAAACTATCTTTCTTTTTGTTCCCCCTGTCTCTTTTACTTTTTATCTCCTTTGTTCTCTCTGTATAATTCTCTCTTTTTTCAGTCTCTCTCTGTCCGTTTTTGACCTTCTCTATCTCCTCTTTCTCTCTCTCTATCCCTTTCTAACTCTCTCTATCTCCTCTCTCTCTTTTTCCTCTTTCTTTCTTTTTTTGATCTCTCTCTCATTCTCTCTCTCCATTTCTCTCTGTTTCCTTTTCTCTCTCTCTCCTTCTCTCTCTCCTTTCTCTCTTTCCTTTTCTCTCTCTCCTTTTATCTCTCTCTACTCTCTCTCTCTTGGAACTTAAGTACAAAAATCTAAGAAGGTTTTCAACTGAATTTTAAAATCAAATAGATTTTCCTAAAGTTATGTACTTTTAATCAAATTCAGCAAACATTTGAAATATATTTACTCGTTCAATTCATATTGAGTTGATATATTTTACTGAATTTCTTGAGTTGGTTTGTCATATCTCCCTCTCTTTCTCCCTTTCATCTTTTGTGTTTCTTGCTTTCTTTTTCCTTCTCTCCTGATTTTTTTTTCTGTCAATGAAGATAACGGGTGGAAAGAACATTGATATCTTTAACGGTATGAATTCCTAAAACAAAATTAAAAATATTCCGGAAAAAAATTATTTGACCCAGAATCGCAATTCAAGTCTATTTTTAGTCTCGCCTCAACGTATAGCAAACGTTTGCCAAAAATCACAATATGCAAATTTTAAAACTCGTATAAACACAATATGTCAGTAGTTACAGTATATAAGTAACTAATTTTTTCGCTAAACATTCATGAAATCATAAATGTCTTAATGACATTGATAAAAAGGAATGTATATTTATGAAAATACTGACACATATTACTTTTGATATTTTGTTTTAATAGCAATAAAACAAATGTTGGTAAAATGGAAAGAAAGAACAGAGAAAAGAAAAAGTGCAATAAGCAGAGAAAAGAAATAGGAAGAGAAAAAAATAGAGAGAGAGAGAGAAGGACAAAATTATCAGGTAAAAGATAAAAGGAAAAATTTCAAATAGATGTTTATTATCTAATAAGTAGTGTTTGGAGATATCTTAATAAATCTCTTTCTGTCTCTGAAACCTTGAAAATGATATATTCTTTCTGAAATCTTACATTTAATTTGTCATCTCTTTCTTTCTCTTTTTTCTGTTTTTTATCTCTCTCTCTTTAATTTCTGTCTTACTCTCTATCTCTCTTCTCCCTGTTTTTCAGTCTTTTTCTCTTTCTATCTCTGTCTGTCTTTCTGTCTCTCCATCTGTCTGTCTCTACCTCTGTTTCTCTCTGTCACTCTTTCCCTCTCTCTTTCTCTCTCTCTCCACATTATACATTTTTAATGAAAATTGAAATGAATTCCTAATTTAAAAATAGACAATTAGTTGAGTGTTTGATTTTTGTCCTTTGTATTTCAAATATTCAATCTATCTCTCTTTGTTTTTCCTCAATCTCTTTTACTTTATTTTTCCTTTGTTCTCTCACTCTTTTATTCTGTCTTTCTCTTTGTCTCTCTCTCTCTCTCTATCTCTATGTCTTTCTATCTGTCTGTCTCTCCCCCTCTCTCTATCTCTTGCAATTAAAACAAATTCAAAATTTGAGCATAGTCAATGAGCTGTTTTATTTTTTCCTTTGTATTTCAAATATTCAAACTATCTTTCTTTTTGTTCCCCCTGTCTCTTTTACTTTTTATCTCCTTTGTTCTCTCTGTATAATTCTCTCTTTTTTCAGTCTCTCTCTGTCCATTTTTGACCTTCTTTATCTCCTCTTTCTCTCTCTCTATCCCTTTCTAACTCTCTCTATCTCCTCTCTCTCTTTTTCCTCTTTCTTTCTTTTTTTTGATCTCTCTCTCATTCTCTCTCTCCATTTCTCTCTGTTTCCTTTTCTCTCTCTCTCCTTCTCTCTCTCCTTTCTCTCTTTCCTTTTCTCTCTCTCCTTTTATCTCTCTCTACTCTCTCTCTCTTGGAACTTAAGTACAAAAATCTAAGAAGGTTTTCAACTGAATTTTAAAATCAAATAGATTTTCCTAAAGTTATGTACTTTTAATCAAATTCAGCAAACATTTGAAATATATTTACTCGTTCAATTCATATTGAGTTGATATATTTTACTGAATTTCTTGAGTTGGTTTGTCATATCTCCCTCTCTTTCTCCCTTTCATCTTTTGTGTTTCTTGCTTTCTTTTTCCTTCTCTCCTGATTTTTTTTTCTGTCAATGAAGATAACGGGTGGAAAGAACATTGATATCTTTAACGGCATGAATTCCTAAAACAAAATTAAAAATATTCCGGAAAAAAATTATTTGACCCAGAATCGCAATTCAAGTCTATTTTTAGTCTCGCCTCAACGTATAGCAAACGTTTGCCAAAAATCACAATATGCAAATTTTAAAACTCGTATAAACACAATATGTCAGTAGTTACAGTATATAAGTAACTAATTTTTTCGCTAAACATTCATGAAATCATAAATGTCTTAATGACATTGATAAAAAGGAATGTATATTTATGAAAATACTGACACATATTACTTTTGATATTTTGTTTTAATAGCAATAAAACAAATGTTGGTAAAATGGAAAGAAAGAACAGAGAAAAGAGAAAGTGCAATAAGCAGAGAAAAGAAATAGGAAGAGAAAAAAATAGAGAGAGAGAGAGAAGGACAAAATTATCAGGTAAAAGATAAAAGGAAAAATTTCAAATAGATGTTTATTATCTAATAAGTAGTGTTTGGAGATATCTTAATAAATCTCTTTCTGTCTCTGAAACCTTGAAAATGATATATTCTTTCTGAAATCTTACATTTAATTTTTCATCTCTTTCTTTCTTTTTTTCTCTTTTTTATCTCTCTCTCTTTAATTTCTCTCTTACTCTCTATCTCTCTTCTCCCTGTTTTTCAGTCTTTTTCTCTCTCTATCTCTGTCTGTCTCTCTGTCTCTCCATCTGTCTGTCTCTATCTCTGTTTCTCTCTGTCACTCTTTCCCTCTCTCTTTCTCTCTCTCCACATTATACATTTTTAAGAAAAATTAAAATGAATTCCTAATTACAAAATAAACAATTAGTTGAGTGTTTGATTTTTGTCCTTTGTATTTCAAATATTCAATCTATCTCTCTGTTTGTTTTTCCTCAATCTCTCTTACTTTATTTCTCCTTTGTTCTCTCTCACTCTTTTATTCGGTCTTTCTCTTCGTCTCTCTCAATATCTCTATGTCTTTCTATCTGTCTGTCTCTCCATCTCTCTCTCTCTCTCTTGCAATTGAAACAAATTCAAAATTTGAGCATAGTCAATGAGCTGTTTTATTTTTTCCTTTGAATTTCAAATATTCAAACTATCTTTCCTTTTGTTCCCCCTATCTCTTTTACTTTTTATCTCCTTTGTTCTCTCTGTATAATTCTCTCTTTTTTCAGTCTCTCTCTGTCCGTTTTTGACTTTCTCTATCTCCTCTTTCTCTCTCTCTATCCCTTTCTAACTCTCTCTATCTCCTCTCTCTTTTTCCTCTTTCTTTCTTTTTTTTGATCTCTCTCTCATTCTCTCTCTCCATTTCTCTCTGTTTCCTTTTCTCTCTCTCTCCTCTCTCTCCTCTCTCTCCTTCCTTTTCTCTCTCTCCTTTTATCTCTCTCTACTCTCTCTCTCTCTTGGAACTTAAGTACAAAAATCTAAGAAGGTTTTCAACTGAATTTTAAAATCAAATAGATTTTCCCAAAGTTATGTACTTTTAATCAAATTCAGCAAACATTTGAAATATATTTACTCGTTCAATTCATATTGAGTTGATATATTTTACTGAATTTCTTGAGTTGGTTTGTGATATCTCCCTCTCTTTCTCCCTTTCATCTTTTGTGTTTCTTGCTTTCTTTTTCCTTCTCTCCTGATTTTTTTTTTGTCAATGAAGATAACGGGTGGAAAGAACATTGATATCTTTAACGGCATGAATTCCTAAAACAAAATTAAAAATATTCCGGAAAAAAATTATTTGACCCAGAATCGCAATTCAAGTCTATTTTTAGTCTCGCCTCAACGTATAGCAAACGTTTGCCAAAAATCACAATATGCAAATTTTAAAACTCGTATAAACACAATATGTCAGTAGTTACAGTATATAAGTAACTAATTTTTTCCCTAAACATTCATGAAATCATAAATGTCTTAATGACATTGATAAAAAGGAATGTTTATTTATGAAAATACTGACACATATTACTTTTGATATTTTGTTTTAATAGCAATAAAACAAATGTTGGTAAAATGGAAAGAAAGAACAGAGAAAAGAAAAAGTGCAATAAGCAGAGAAAAGAAATAGGAAGAGAAAAAAATAGAGAGAGAGAGAGAAGGACAAAATTATCAGGTAAAAGATAAAAGGAAAATTTCAAATAGATGTTTATTATCTAATAAGTAGTGTTTGGAGATATCTTAATAAATCTCTTTCTGTCTCTGAAACCTTGAAAATGATATATTCTTTCTGAAATCTTACATTTAATTTGTCATCTCTTTCTTGCTTTTTTCTGTTTTTTATCTCTCTCTCTCTTTAATTTCTCTCTTACTCTCTATCTCTCTTCTCCCTGTTTTTCAGTCTTTTTCTCTCTCTATCTGTCTGTCTTTCTGTCTCTCCATCTGTCTGTCTCTACCTCTGTTTCTCTCTGTCACTCTTTCCCTCTCTCTTTCTCTCTCTCTCTCCACATTATACATTTTTAATGAAAATTGAAATGAATTCCTAATTACAAAATAGACAATTAGTTGAGTGTTTGATTTTTGTCCTTTGTATTTCAAATATTCAATCTATCTCTCTGTTTGTTTTTCCTCAATCTCTCTTACTTTATTTCTCCTTTGTTCTCTCTCACTCTTTTATTCTGTCTTTCTCTTTGTCTCTCTCTCTCTCTCTATCTCTATGTCTTTCTATCTGTCTGTCTCTCCCCCCCTCTGTCTCTCTTGCAATTAAAACAAATTCAAAATTTGAGCATAGTCAATGAGCTGTTTTATTTTTTCCTTTGTATTTCAAATATTTAAACTATCTTTCTTTTTGTTCCCCCTATCTGTTTTACTTTTTATCTCCTTTGTTCTCTCTGTATAATTCTCTCTTTTTTCTGTCTCTCTCTGTCCGTTTTTGACTTTCTCTATCTCCTCTTTCTCTCTCTCTCTATCCCTTTCTAACTCTCTCTATCTCCTCTCTCTCTTTCCTCTTTCTTTTTTTTTTGATCTCTCTCTCATTCTCTCTCTCCATTTCTCTCTGTTTCCTTTTTTCTCTCTCTCCTTCTCTCTCTCCTCTCTCTCTTTCCTTTTCTCTCTCTCCTTTTATCTCTCTCTACTCTCTCTCTCTCTCTCTTGGAACTTAAGTACAAAAATCTAAGAAGGTTTTCAACTGAATTTTAAAATCAAATAGATTTTCCCAAAGTTATGTACTTTTAATCAAATTCAGCAAACATTAGAAATATATTTACTCGTTCAATTCATATTGAGTTGATATATTTTACTGAATTTCTTGAGTTGGTTTGTCATATCTCCCTCTCTTTCTCCCTTTCATCTTTTGTGTTTCTTGCTCTCCTGATTTTTTTTCTGTCAATGAAGATAACGGGTGGAAAGAACATTGATATCTTTAACGGCATGAATTCCTAAAACAAAATTAAAAATATTCCGGAATAAAATTATTTGACCCAGAATCGCAATTCAAGTCTATTTTTAGTCTCGCCTCAACGTATAGCAAACGTTTGCCAAAAATCACAATATGCAAATTTTAAAACTCGTATAAACACAATATGTCAGTAGTTACAGTATATAAGTAACTAATTTTTTCCCTAAACATTCATGAAATCATAAATGTCTTAATGACATTGATAACAAGGATTGTTTATATATCAAAATACTGACACATATTACTTTTGATATTTTGTTTTAATAGCAATAAAACAAATGTTGGTAAAATGGAAAGAAAGAACAGAGAAAAGAAAAAGTGCAATAAGCAGAGAAAAGAAATAGGAAGAGAAAAAAATAGAGAGAGAGAGAGAAGGACAAAATTATCAGGTAAAAGATAAAAGGAAAAATTTCAAATAGATGTTTATTATCTAATAAGTAGTGTTTGGAGATATCTTAATAAATCTCTTTCTGTCTCTGAAACCTTGAAAATGATATATTCTTTCTGAAATCTTACATTTATTTTGTCATCTCTTTCTTGCTTTTTTCTGTTTTTTATCTCTCTCTCTTTAATTTCTCTCTTACTCTCTATCTCTCTTCTCCCTGTTTTTCAGTCTTTTTCTCTCTCTATCTCTGTCTGTCTCTCTGTCTCTCCATCTGTCTGTCTCTACCTCTGTTTCTCTCTGTCACTCTTTCCCTCTCTCTTTCTCTCTCTCCACATTATACATTTTTAATAAAAATTGAAATGAATTCCTAAGTTAAAAATAGACAATTAGTTGAGTGTTTGATTTTTGTCCTTTGTATTTCAAATATTCAATCTATCTCTCTGTTTGTTTTTCCTCAATCTCTCTTACTTTATTTCTCCTTTGTTCTCTCTCACTCTTTTATTCTGTCTTTCTCTTTGTCTCTCTCTCTATCTCTATGTCTTTCTATCTGTCTGTCTCTCCCCCTCTCTCTCTCTCTCTTGCAATTAAAACAAATTCAAAATTTGAGCATAGTCAATGAGCTGTTTTATTTTTTCCTTTGTATTTCAAATATTCAAACTATCTTTCTTTTTGTTCCCCCTATCTCTTTTACTTTTTATCTCCTTTGTTCTCTCTGTATAATTCTCTCTTTTTTCTGTCTCTCTCTGTCCGTTTTTGATTTTCTCTATCTCCTCTTTCTCTCTCTCTATCCCTTTCTAACTCTCTCTATCTCCTCTCTCTCTTTTTCCTCTTTCTTTTTTTTTTTGATCTCTCTCTCTCATTCTCTCTCTCCATTTCTCTCTGTTTCCTTTTCTCTCTCTCATTCTCTCTCTCCTCTCTCTCTTTCCTTTTCTCTCTCTCCTTTTATCTCTCTCTACTCTCTCTCTCTCTTGGAACTTAAGTACAAAAATCTAAGAAGGTTTTCAACTGAATTTTAAAATCAAATAGATTTTCCCAAAGTTATGTACTTTTAATCAAATTCAGCAAACATTTGAAATATATTTACTCGTTCAATTCATATTGAGTTGATATATTTTACTGAATTTCTTGAGTTGGTTTGTGATATCTCCCTCTCTTTCTCCCTTTCATCTTTTGTGTTTCTTGCTTTCTTTTTCCTTCTCTCCTGATTTTTTTTCTGTCAATGAAGATAACGGGTGGAAAGAACATTGATATCTTTAACGGCATGAATTCCTAAAACAAAATTAAAAATATTCCGGAATAAAATTATTTGACCCAGAATCGCAATTCAAGTCTATTTTTAGTCTCGCCTCAACGTATAGCAAACGTTTGCCAAAAATCACAATATGCAAATTTTAAAACTCGTATAAACACAATATGTCAGTAGTTACAGTATATAAGTAACTAATTTTTTCGCTAAACATTCATGAAATCATAAATGTCATAATGACATTGATAAAAAGGAATGTATATTTATGAAAATACTGACACATATTACTTTTGATATTTTGTTTTAATAGCAATAAAACAAATGTTGGTAAAATGGAAAGAAAGAACAGAGAAAAGAAAAAGTGCAATAAGCAGAGAAAAGAAATAGGAAGAGAAAAAAATAGAGAGAGAGAGAGAGAAGGACAAAATTATCAGGTAAAAGATAAAAGGAAAAATTTCAAATAGATGTTTATTATCTAATAAGTAGTGTTTGGAGATATCTTAATAAATCTCTTTCTGTCTCTGAAACCTTGAAAATGATATATTCTTTCTGAAATCTTACATTTATTTTGTCATCTCTTTCTTGCTTTTTTTCTGTTTTTTATCTCTCTCTCTTTAATTTCTCTCTTACTCTCTATCTCTCTTCTCCCTGTTTTTCAGTCCTTTTCTCTCTCTATCTCTGTCTGTCTTTCTGTCTCTCCATCTGTCTGTCTCTACCTCTGTTTCTCTCTGTCACTCTTTCCCTCTCTCTTTCTCTCTCTCTCCACATTATACATTTTTAATAAAAATTGAAATGAATTCCTAATTTAAAAATAGACAATTAGTTGAGTGTTTGATTTTTGTCCTTTGTATTTCAAATATTCAATCTATCTCTCTGTTTGTTTTTCCTCAATCTCTCTTACTTTATTTCTCCTTTGTTCTCTCTCACTCTTTTATTCTGTCTTTCTCTTTGTCTCTCTCTCTCTATCTCTATGTCTTTCTATCTGTCTATCTCTCCCTCTCTCTCTCTCTCTCTCTCTCTTGCAATTAAAACAAATTCAAAATTTGAGCATATTAGTCAATGAGCTGTTTTATTTTTTCCTTTGTATTTCAAATATTCAAACTATCTTTCTTTTTGTTCCCCCTATCTCTTTTACTTTTTATCTCCTTTGTTCTCTCTGTATAATTCTCTCTTTTTTCTGTCTCTCTCTGTCCGTTTTTGACTTTCTCTATCTCCTCTTTCTCTCTCTCTATCCCTTTCTAACTCTCTCTATCTCCTCTCTCTCTTTCCTCTTTCTTTTTTTTTTGATCTCTCTCTCATTCTCTCTCTCCATTTCTCTCTGTTTCCTTTTCTCTCTCTCTCTCCTTCTCTCTCTCCTCTCTCTCTTTCCTTTTCTCTCTCTCTCCTTTTATCTCTCTCTACTCTCTCTCTCTCTCTTGGAACTTAAGTACAAAAATCTAAGAAGGTTTTCAACTGAATTTTAAAATCAAATAGATTTTCCCAAAGTTATGTACTTTTAATCAAATTCAGCAAACATTTGAAATATATTTACTCGTTCAATTCATATTGAGTTGATATATTTTACTGAATTTCTTGAGTTGGTTTGTGATATCTCCCTCTCTTTCTCCCTTTCATCTTTTGTGTTTCTTGCTTTCTTTTTCCTTCTCTCCTGATTTTTTTTCTGTCAATGAAGATAACGGGTGGAAAGAACATTGATATCTTTAACGGCATGAATTCCTAAAACAAAATTAAAAATATTCCGGAATAAAATTATTTGACCCAGAATCGCAATTCAAGTCTATTTTTAGTCTCGCCTCAACGTATAGCAAACGTTTGCCAAAAATCACAATATGCAAATTTTAAAACTCGTATAAACACAATATGTCAGTAGTTACAGTATATAAGTAACTAATTTTTTCCCTAAACATTCATGAAATCATAAATGTCTTAATGACATTGATAACAAGGATTGTTTATTTATCAAAATACTGACACATATTACTTTTGATATTTTGTTTTAATAGCAATAAAACAAATGTTGGTAAAATGGAAAGAAAGAACAGAGAAAAGAAAAAGTGCAATAAGCAGAGAAAAGAAATAGGAAGAGAAAAAAATAGAGAGAGAGAGAGAAGGACAAAATTATCAGGTAAAAGATAAAAGGAAAAATTTCAAATAGATGTTTATTATCTAATAAGTAGTGATTGGAGATATCTTAATAAATCTCTTTCTGTCTCTGAAACCTTGAAAATGATATATTCTTTCTGAAATCTTACATTTATTTTGTCATCTCTTTCTTGCTTTTTTTCTGTTTTTTATCTCTCTCTCTTTAATTTCTCTCTTACTCTCTATCTCTCTTCTCCCTGTTTTTCAGTCTTTTTCTCTCTCTATCTCTGTCTGTCTCTCTGTCTCTCCATCTGTCTGTCTCTACCTCTGTTTCTCTCTGTCACTCTTTCCCTCTCTCTTTCTCTCTCTCTCCACATTATACATTTTTAAGAAAAATTCAAATGAATTCCTAATTACAAAATAGACAATTAGTTGAGTGTTTGATTTTTGTCCTTTGTATTTCAAATATTCAATCTATCTCTCTGTTTGTTTTTCCTCAATCTCTCTTACTTTATTTCTCCTTTGTTCTCTCTCACTCTTTTATTCTGTCTTTCTCTTTGTCTCTCTCTCTCTATCTCTATGTCTTTCTATCTGTCTGTCTCTCCCTCTCTCTCTCTGTCTCTCTTGCAATTAAAACAAATTCAAAATTTGAGAATATTAGTCAATGAGCTGTTTTATTTTTTCCTTTGTATTTCAAATATTTAAACTATCTTTCTTTTTGTTCCCCCTATCTGTTTTACTTTTTATCTCCTTTGTTCTCTCTGTATAATTCTCTCTTTTTTCTGTCTCTCTCTGTCCGTTTTTGACTTTCTCTATCTCCTCTTTCTCTCTCTCTATCCCTTTCTAACTCTCTCTATCTCCTCTCTCTCTTTTTCCTCTTTCTTTCTTTTTTTTTTGATCTCTCTCATTCTCTCTTTCCATTTCTCTCTGTTTCCTTTTCTCTCTCTCATTCTCTCTCTCCTCTCTCTCTCTTTCCTTTTCTCTCTCTCCTTTTATCTCTCTCTACTCTCTCTCTCTCTTGGAACTTAAGTACAAAAATCTAAGAAGGTTTTCAACTGAATTTTAAAATCAAATAGATTTTCCCAAAGTTATGTACTTTTAATCAAATTCAGCAAACATTTGAAATATATTTACTCGTTCAATTCATATTGAGTTGATATATTTTACTGAATTTCTTGAGTTGGTTTGTGATATCTCCCTCTCTTTCTCCCTTTCATCTTTTGTGTTTCTTGCTTTCTTTTTCCTTCTCTCCTGATTTTTTTTCTGTCAATGAAGATAACGGGTGGAAAGAACATTGATATCTTTAACGGCATGAATTCCTAAAACAAAATTAAAAATATTCCGGAAAAAAATTATTTGACCCAGAATCGCAATTCAAGTCTATTTTTAGTCTCGCCTCAACGTATAGCAAACGTTTGCCAAAAATCACAATATGCAAATTTTAAAACTCGTATAAACACAATATGTCAGTAGTTACAGTATATAAGTAACTAATTTTTTCCCTAAACATTCATGAAATCATAAATGTCTTAATGACATTGATAACAAGGATTGTTTATTTATCAAAATACTGACACATATTACTTTTGATATTTTGTTTTAATAGCAATAAAACAAATGTTGGTAAAATGGAAAGAAAGAACAGAGAAAAGAAAAAGTGCAATAAGCAGAGAAAAGAAATAGGAAGAGAAAAAAATAGAGAGAGAGAGAGAAGGACAAAATTATCAGGTAAAAGATAAAAGGAAAAATTTCAAATAGATGTTTATTATCTAATAAGTAGTGTTTGGAGATATCTTAATAAATCTCTTTCTGTCTCTGAAACCTTGAAAATGATATATTCTTTCTGAAATCTTACATTTATTTTGTCATCTCTTTCTTGCTTTTTTCTGTTTTTTATCTCTCTCTCTTTAATTTCTCTCTTACTCTCTATCTCTCTTCTCCCTGTTTTTCAGTCTTTTTCTCTCTCTATCTCTGTCTGTCTCTCTGTCTCTCCATCTGTCTGTCTCTACCTCTGTTTCTCTCTGTCACTCTTTCCCTCTCTCTTTCTCTCTCTCTCCACATTATACATTTTTAAGAAATATTCAAATGAATTCCTAATTACAAAATAGACAATTAGTTGAGTGTTTGATTTTTGTCCTTTGTATTTCAAATATTCAATCTATCTCTCTGTTTGTTTTTCCTCAATCTCTCTTACTTTATTTCTCCTTTGTTCTCTCTCACTCTTTTATTCTGTCTTTCTCTTTGTCTCTCTCTCTCTATCTCTATGTCTTTCTATCTGTCTGTCTCTCCCTCTCTCTCTCTGTCTCTCTTGCAATTAAAACAAATTCAAAATTTGAGTATATTAGTCAATGAGCTGTTTTATTTTTTCCTTTGTATTTCAAATATTCAAACTATCTTTCTTTTTGTTCCCCCTATCTCTTTTACTTTTTATCTCCTTTGTTCTCTCTGTATAATTCTCTCTTTTTTCTGTCTCGCTCTGTCCGTTTTTGACTTTCTCTATCTCCTCTTTCTCTCTCTCTATCCCTTTCTAACTCTCTCTATCTCCTCTCTCTCTTTTTCCTCTTTCTTTTTTTTTGATCTCTCTCTCATTCTCTCTCTCCATTTCTCTCTGTTTCCTTTTCTCTCTCTCATTCTCTCTCTCCTCTCTCTCTTTCCTTTTCTCTCTCTCCTTTTATCTCTCTCTACTCTCTCTCTCTCTTGGAACTTAAGTACAAAAATCTAAGAAGGTTTTCAACTGAATTTTAAAATCAAATAGATTTTCCCAAAGTTATGTACTTTTAATCAAATTCAGCAAACATTTGAAATATATTTACTCGTTCAATTCATATTGAGTTGATATATTTTACTGAATTTCTTGAGTTGGTTTGTGATATCTCCCTCTCTTTCTCCCTTTCATCTTTTGTGTTTCTTGCTTTCTTTTTCCTTCTCTCCTGATTTTTTTTTCTGTCAATGAAGATAACGGGTGGAAAGAACATTGATATCTTTAACGGCATGAATTCCTAAAACAAAATTAAAAATATTCCGGAAAAAAATTATTTGACCCAGAATCGCAATTCAAGTCTATTTTTAGTCTCGCCTCAACGTATAGCAAACGTTTGCCAAAAATCACAATATGCAAATTTTAAAACTCGTATAAACACAATATGTCAGTAGTTACAGTATATAAGTAACTAATTTTTTCCCTAAACATTCATGAAATCATAAATGTCTAAATGACATTGATAAAAAGGAATGTATATTTATGAAAATACTGACACATATTACTTTTGATATTTTGTTTTAATAGCAATAAAACAAATGTTGGTAAAATGGAAAGAAAGAACAGAGAAAAGAGAAAGTGCAATAAGCAGAGAAAAGATATAGGAAGAGAAAAAATAGAGAGAGAGAAGGACAAAATTATCAGGTAAAAGATAAAAGGAAAAATTTCAAATAGATGTTTATTATCTAATAAGTAGTGTTTGGAGATATCTTAATAAATCTCTTTCTGTCTCTGAAACCTTGAAAATGATATATTCTTTCTGAAATCTTACATTTATTTTGTCATCTCTTTCTTGCTTTTTTTCTGTTTTTTATCTCTCTCTCTTTAATTTCTCTCTTACTCTCTATCTCTCTTCTCCCTGTTTTTCAGTCTTTTTCTCTCTCTATCTCTGTCTGTCTCTCTGTCTCTCCATCTGTCTGTCTCTACCTCTGTTTCTCTCTGTCACTCTTTCCCTCTCTCTTTCTCTCTCTCCACATTATACATTTTTAATAAAAATTGAAATGAATTCTTAAGTTAAAAATAGACAATTAGTTGAGTGTTTGATTTTTGTCCTTTGTATTCAAATATTCAATCTATCTCTCTGTTTGTTTTTCCTCAATCTCTCTTACTTTATTTCTCCTTTGTTCTCTCTCACTCTTTTATTCTGTCTTTCTCTTTGTCTCTCTCTCTCTCTCTATCTCTATGTCTTTCTATCTGTCTGTCTCTCCCCCCCTCTGTCTCTCTTGCAATTAAAACAAATTCAAAATTTGAGCATAGTCAATGAGCTGTTTTATTTTTTCCTTTGTATTTCAAATATTTAAACTATCTTTCTTTTTGTTCCCCCTATCTGTTTTACTTTTTATCTCCTTTGTTCTCTCTGTATAATTCTCTCTTTTTTCTGTCTCTCTCTGTCCGTTTTTGACTTTCTCTATCTCCTCTTTCTCTCTCTCTATCCCTTTCTAACTCTCTCTATCTCCTCTCTCTCTTTTTCCTCTTTCTTTCTTTTTTTTTTGATCTCTCTCATTCTCTCTTTCCATTTCTCTCTGTTTCCTTTTCTCTCTCTCATTCTCTCTCTCCTCTCTCTCTCTTTCCTTTTCTCTCTCTCCTTTTATCTCTCTCTACTCTCTCTCTCTCTTGGAACTTAAGTACAAAAATCTAAGAAGGTTTTCAACTGAATTTTAAAATCAAATAGATTTTCCCAAAGTTATGTACTTTTAATCAAATTCAGCAAACATTTGAAATATATTTACTCGTTCAATTCATATTGAGTTGATATATTTTACTGAATTTCTTGAGTTGGTTTGTGATATCTCCCTCTCTTTCTCCCTTTCATCTTTTGTGTTTCTTGCTTTCTTTTTCCTTCTCTCCTGATTTTTTTTCTGTCAATGAAGATAACGGGTGGAAAGAACATTGATATCTTTAACGGCATGAATTCCTAAAACAAAATTAAAAATATTCCGGAATAAAATTATTTGACCCAGAATCGCAATTCAAGTCTATTTTTAGTCTCGCCTCAACGTATAGCAAACGTTTGCCAAAAATCACAATATGCAAATTTTAAAACTCGTATAAACACAATATGTCAGTAGTTACAGTATATAAGTAACTAATTTTTTCCCTAAACATTCATGAAATCATAAATGTCTTAATGACATTGATAACAAGGATTGTTTATTTATCAAAATACTGACACATATTACTTTTGATATTTTGTTTTAATAGCAATAAAACAAATGTTGGTAAAATGGAAAGAAAGAACAGAGAAAAGAAAAAGTGCAATAAGCAGAGAAAAGAAATAGGAAGAGAAAAAAATAGAGAGAGAGAGAGAAGGACAAAATTATCAGGTAAAAGATAAAAGGAAAAATTTCAAATAGATGTTTATTATCTAATAAGTAGTGTTTGGAGATATCTTAATAAATCTCTTTCTGTCTCTGAAACCTTGAAAATGATATATTCTTTCTGAAATCTTACATTTATTTTGTCATCTCTTTCTTGCTTTTTTCTGTTTTTTATCTCTCTCTCTTTAATTTCTCTCTTACTCTCTATCTCTCTTCTCCCTGTTTTTCAGTCTTTTTCTCTCTCTATCTCTGTCTGTCTCTCTGTCTCTCCATCTGTCTGTCTCTACCTCTGTTTCTCTCTGTCACTCTTTCCCTCTCTCTTTCTCTCTCTCTCCACATTATACATTTTTAAGAAATATTCAAATGAATTCCTAATTACAAAATAGACAATTAGTTGAGTGTTTGATTTTTGTCCTTTGTATTTCAAATATTCAATCTATCTCTCTGTTTGTTTTTCCTCAATCTCTCTTACTTTATTTCTCCTTTGTTCTCTCTCACTCTTTTATTCTGTCTTTCTCTTTGTCTCTCTCTCTCTATCTCTATGTCTTTCTATCTGTCTGTCTCTCCCTCTCTCTCTCTGTCTCTCTTGCAATTAAAACAAATTCAAAATTTGAGCATATTAGTCAATGAGCTGTTTTATTTTTTCCTTTGTATTTCAAATATTCAAACTATCTTTCTTTTTGTTCCCCCTATCTCTTTTACTTTTTATCTCCTTTGTTCTCTCTGTATAATTCTCTCTTTTTTCTGTCTCGCTCTGTCCGTTTTTGACTTTCTCTATCTCCTCTTTCTCTCTCTCTATCCCTTTCTAACTCTCTCTATCTCCTCTCTCTCTTTTTCCTCTTTCTTTTTTTTTGATCTCTCTCTCATTCTCTCTCTCCATTTCTCTCTGTTTCCTTTTCTCTCTCTCATTCTCTCTCTCCTCTCTCTCTTTCCTTTTCTCTCTCTCCTTTTATCTCTCTCTACTCTCTCTCTCTCTTGGAACTTAAGTACAAAAATCTAAGAAGGTTTTCAACTGAATTTTAAAATCAAATAGATTTTCCCAAAGTTATGTACTTTTAATCAAATTCAGCAAACATTTGAAATATATTTACTCGTTCAATTCATATTGAGTTGATATATTTTACTGAATTTCTTGAGTTGGTTTGTGATATCTCCCTCTCTTTCTCCCTTTCATCTTTTGTGTTTCTTGCTTTCTTTTTCCTTCTCTCCTGATTTTTTTTTCTGTCAATGAAGATAACGGGTGGAAAGAACATTGATATCTTTAACGGCATGAATTCCTAAAACAAAATTAAAAATATTCCGGAAAAAAATTATTTGACCCAGAATCGCAATTCAAGTCTATTTTTAGTCTCGCCTCAACGTATAGCAAACGTTTGCCAAAAATCACAATATGCAAATTTTAAAACTCGTATAAACACAATATGTCAGTAGTTACAGTATATAAGTAACTAATTTTTTCCCTAAACATTCATGAAATCATAAATGTCTAAATGACATTGATAAAAAGGAATGTATATTTATGAAAATACTGACACATATTACTTTTGATATTTTGTTTTAATAGCAATAAAACAAATGTTGGTAAAATGGAAAGAAAGAACAGAGAAAAGAGAAAGTGCAATAAGCAGAGAAAAGATATAGGAAGAGAAAAAATAGAGAGAGAGAAGGACAAAATTATCAGGTAAAAGATAAAAGGAAAAATTTCAAATAGATGTTTATTATCTAATAAGTAGTGTTTGGAGATATCTTAATAAATCTCTTTCTGTCTCTGAAACCTTGAAAATGATATATTCTTTCTGAAATCTTACATTTATTTTGTCATCTCTTTCTTGCTTTTTTTCTGTTTTTTATCTCTCTCTCTTTAATTTCTCTCTTACTCTCTATCTCTCTTCTCCCTGTTTTTCAGTCTTTTTCTCTCTCTATCTCTGTCTGTCTCTCTGTCTCTCCATCTGTCTGTCTCTACCTCTGTTTCTCTCTGTCACTCTTTCCCTCTCTCTTTCTCTCTCTCCACATTATACATTTTTAATAAAAATTGAAATGAATTCTTAAGTTAAAAATAGACAATTAGTTGAGTGTTTGATTTTTGTCCTTTGTATTCAAATATTCAATCTATCTCTCTGTTTGTTTTTCCTCAATCTCTCTTACTTTATTTCTCCTTTGTTCTCTCTCACTCTTTTATTCTGTCTTTCTCTTTGTCTCTCTCTCTCTCTCTATCTCTATGTCTTTCTATCTGTCTGTCTCTCCCCCCCTCTGTCTCTCTTGCAATTAAAACAAATTCAAAATTTGAGCATAGTCAATGAGCTGTTTTATTTTTTCCTTTGTATTTCAAATATTTAAACTATCTTTCTTTTTGTTCCCCCTATCTGTTTTACTTTTTATCTCCTTTGTTCTCTCTGTATAATTCTCTCTTTTTTCTGTCTCTCTCTGTCCGTTTTTGACTTTCTCTATCTCCTCTTTCTCTCTCTCTATCCCTTTCTAACTCTCTCTATCTCCTCTCTCTCTTTCCTCTTTCTTTTTTTTTGATCTCTCTCTCATTCTCTCTCTCCATTTCTCTCTGTTTCCTTTTCTCTCTCTCTCTCCTTCTCTCTCTCCTCTCTCTCTTTCCTTTTCTCTCTCTCCTTTTATCTCTCTCTACTCTCTCTCTCTCTCTCTTGGAACTTAAGTACAAAAATCTAAGAAGGTTTTCAACTGAATTTTAAAATCAAATAGATTTTCCCAAAGTTATGTACTTTTAATCAAATTCAGCAAACATTTGAAATATATTTACTCGTTCAATTCATATTGAGTTGATATATTTTACTGAATTTCTTGAGTTGGTTTGTGATATCTCCCTCTCTTTCTCCCTTTCATCTTTTGTGTTTCTTGCTTTCTTTTTCCTTCTCTCCTGATTTTTTTTCTGTCAATGAAGATAACGGGTGGAAAGAACATTGATATCTTTAACGGCATGAATTCCTAAAACAAAATTAAAAATATTCCGGAATAAAATTATTTGACCCAGAATCGCAATTCAAGTCTATTTTTAGTCTCGCCTCAACGTATAGCAAACGTTTGCCAAAAATCACAATATGCAAATTTTAAAACTCGTATAAACACAATATGTCAGTAGTTACAGTATATAAGTAACTAATTTTTTCCCTAAACATTCATGAAATCATAAATGTCTTAATGACATTGATAACAAGGATTGTTTATTTATCAAAATACTGACACATATTACTTTTGATATTTTGTTTTAATAGCAATAAAACAAATGTTGGTAAAATGGAAAGAAAGAACAGAGAAAAGAAAAAGTGCAATAAGCAGAGAAAAGAAATAGGAAGAGAAAAAAATAGAGAGAGAGAGAGAAGGACAAAATTATCAGGTAAAAGATAAAAGGAAAAATTTCAAATAGATGTTTATTATCTAATAAGTAGTGTTTGGAGATATCTTAATAAATCTCTTTCTGTCTCTGAAACCTTGAAAATGATATATTCTTTCTGAAATCTTACATTTATTTTGTCATCTCTTTCTTGCTTTTTTCTGTTTTTTATCTCTCTCTCTTTAATTTCTCTCTTACTCTCTATCTCTCTTCTCCCTGTTTTTCAGTCTTTTTCTCTCTCTATCTCTGTCTGTCTCTCTGTCTCTCCATCTGTCTGTCTCTACCTCTGTTTCTCTCTGTCACTCTTTCCCTCTCTCTTTCTCTCTCTCTCCACATTATACATTTTTAAGAAATATTCAAATGAATTCCTAATTACAAAATAGACAATTAGTTGAGTGTTTGATTTTTGTCCTTTGTATTTCAAATATTCAATCTATCTCTCTGTTTGTTTTTCCTCAATCTCTCTTACTTTATTTCTCCTTTGTTCTCTCTCACTCTTTTATTCTGTCTTTCTCTTTGTCTCTCTCTCTCTATCTCTATGTCTTTCTATCTGTCTGTCTCTCCCTCTCTCTCTCTGTCTCTCTTGCAATTAAAACAAATTCAAAATTTGAGCATATTAGTCAATGAGCTGTTTTATTTTTTCCTTTGTATTTCAAATATTCAAACTATCTTTCTTTTTGTTCCCCCTATCTCTTTTACTTTTTATCTCCTTTGTTCTCTCTGTATAATTCTCTCTTTTTTCTGTCTCGCTCTGTCCGTTTTTGACTTTCTCTATCTCCTCTTTCTCTCTCTCTATCCCTTTCTAACTCTCTCTATCTCCTCTCTCTCTTTTTCCTCTTTCTTTTTTTTTGATCTCTCTCTCATTCTCTCTCTCCATTTCTCTCTGTTTCCTTTTCTCTCTCTCATTCTCTCTCTCCTCTCTCTCTTTCCTTTTCTCTCTCTCCTTTTATCTCTCTCTACTCTCTCTCTCTCTTGGAACTTAAGTACAAAAATCTAAGAAGGTTTTCAACTGAATTTTAAAATCAAATAGATTTTCCCAAAGTTATGTACTTTTAATCAAATTCAGCAAACATTTGAAATATATTTACTCGTTCAATTCATATTGAGTTGATATATTTTACTGAATTTCTTGAGTTGGTTTGTGATATCTCCCTCTCTTTCTCCCTTTCATCTTTTGTGTTTCTTGCTTTCTTTTTCCTTCTCTCCTGATTTTTTTTTCTGTCAATGAAGATAACGGGTGGAAAGAACATTGATATCTTTAACGGCATGAATTCCTAAAACAAAATTAAAAATATTCCGGAAAAAAATTATTTGACCCAGAATCGCAATTCAAGTCTATTTTTAGTCTCGCCTCAACGTATAGCAAACGTTTGCCAAAAATCACAATATGCAAATTTTAAAACTCGTATAAACACAATATGTCAGTAGTTACAGTATATAAGTAACTAATTTTTTCCCTAAACATTCATGAAATCATAAATGTCTAAATGACATTGATAAAAAGGAATGTATATTTATGAAAATACTGACACATATTACTTTTGATATTTTGTTTTAATAGCAATAAAACAAATGTTGGTAAAATGGAAAGAAAGAACAGAGAAAAGAGAAAGTGCAATAAGCAGAGAAAAGATATAGGAAGAGAAAAAATAGAGAGAGAGAAGGACAAAATTATCAGGTAAAAGATAAAAGGAAAAATTTCAAATAGATGTTTATTATCTAATAAGTAGTGTTTGGAGATATCTTAATAAATCTCTTTCTGTCTCTGAAACCTTGAAAATGATATATTCTTTCTGAAATCTTACATTTATTTTGTCATCTCTTTCTTGCTTTTTTTCTGTTTTTTATCTCTCTCTCTTTAATTTCTCTCTTACTCTCTATCTCTCTTCTCCCTGTTTTTCAGTCTTTTTCTCTCTCTATCTCTGTCTGTCTCTCTGTCTCTCCATCTGTCTGTCTCTACCTCTGTTTCTCTCTGTCACTCTTTCCCTCTCTCTTTCTCTCTCTCCACATTATACATTTTTAATAAAAATTGAAATGAATTCTTAAGTTAAAAATAGACAATTAGTTGAGTGTTTGATTTTTGTCCTTTGTATTCAAATATTCAATCTATCTCTCTGTTTGTTTTTCCTCAATCTCTCTTACTTTATTTCTCCTTTGTTCTCTCTCACTCTTTTATTCTGTCTTTCTCTTTGTCTCTCTCTCTCTCTCTATCTCTATGTCTTTCTATCTGTCTGTCTCTCCCCCCCTCTGTCTCTCTTGCAATTAAAACAAATTCAAAATTTGAGCATAGTCAATGAGCTGTTTTATTTTTTCCTTTGTATTTCAAATATTTAAACTATCTTTCTTTTTGTTCCCCCTATCTGTTTTACTTTTTATCTCCTTTGTTCTCTCTGTATAATTCTCTCTTTTTTCTGTCTCTCTCTGTCCGTTTTTGACTTTCTCTATCTCCTCTTTCTCTCTCTCTATCCCTTTCTAACTCTCTCTATCTCCTCTCTCTCTTTCCTCTTTCTTTTTTTTTGATCTCTCTCTCATTCTCTCTCTCCATTTCTCTCTGTTTCCTTTTCTCTCTCTCTCTCCTTCTCTCTCTCCTCTCTCTCTTTCCTTTTCTCTCTCTCCTTTTATCTCTCTCTACTCTCTCTCTCTCTCTCTTGGAACTTAAGTACAAAAATCTAAGAAGGTTTTCAACTGAATTTTAAAATCAAATAGATTTTCCCAAAGTTATGTACTTTTAATCAAATTCAGCAAACATTTGAAATATATTTACTCGTTCAATTCATATTGAGTTGATATATTTTACTGAATTTCTTGAGTTGGTTTGTGATATCTCCCTCTCTTTCTCCCTTTCATCTTTTGTGTTTCTTGCTTTCTTTTTCCTTCTCTCCTGATTTTTTTTCTGTCAATGAAGATAACGGGTGGAAAGAACATTGATATCTTTAACGGCATGAATTCCTAAAACAAAATTAAAAATATTCCGGAATAAAATTATTTGACCCAGAATCGCAATTCAAGTCTATTTTTAGTCTCGCCTCAACGTATAGCAAACGTTTGCCAAAAATCACAATATGCAAATTTTAAAACTCGTATAAACACAATATGTCAGTAGTTACAGTATATAAGTAACTAATTTTTTCCCTAAACATTCATGAAATCATAAATGTCTTAATGACATTGATAACTTTATCAAAATACTGACACATATTACTTTTGATATTTTGTTTTTTAATAGCAATAAAACAAATGTTGGTAAAATGGAAAGAAAGAACAGAGAAAAGAGAAAGTGCAATAAGCAGAGAAAAGAAATAGGAAGAGAAAAAAATAGAGAGAGAGAGAGAAGGACAAAATTATCAGGTAAAAGATAAAAGGAAAAATTTCAAATAGATGTTTATTATCTAATAAGTAGTGTTTGGAGATATCTTAATAAATCTCTTTCTGTCTCTGAAACCTTGAAAATGATATATTCTTTCTGAAATCTTACATTTATTTTGTCATCTCTTTCTTGCTTTTTTTCTGTTTTTTATCTCTCTCTCTTTAATTTCTCTCTTACTCTCTATCTCTCTTCTCCCTGTTTTTCAGTCTTTTTCTCTCTCTATCTCTGTCTGTCTCTCTGTCTCTCCATCTGTCTGTCTCTACCTCTGTTTCTCTCTGTCACTCTTTCCCTCTCTCTTTCTCTCTCTCTCCACATTATACATTTTTAAGAAAAATTCAAATGAATTCCTAATTACAAAATAGACAATTAGTTGAGTGTTTGATTTTTGTCCTTTGTATTTCAAATATTCAATCTATCTCTCTGTTTGTTTTTCCTCAATCTCTCTTACTTTATTTCTCCTTTGTTCTCTCTCACTCTTTTATTCTGTCTTTCTCTTTGTCTCTCTCTCTATCTCTATGTCTTTCTATCTGTCTGTCTCTCCCTCTCTCTCTCTGTCTCTCTTGCAATTAAAACAAATTCAAAATTTGAGAATATTAGTCAATGAGCTGTTTTATTTTTTCCTTTGTATTTCAAATATTCAAACTATCTTTCTTTTTGTTCCCCCTATCTCTTTTACTTTTTATCTCCTTTGTTCTCTCTGTATAATTCTCTCTTTTTTCTGTCTCTCTCTGTCCGTTTTTGACTTTCTCTATCTCCTCTTTCTCTCTCTCTATCCCTTTCTAACTCTCTCTATCTCCTCTCTCTCTTTTTCCTCTTTCTTTCTTTTTTTTTTTGATCTCTCTCATTCTCTCTTTCCATTTCTCTCTGTTTCCTTTTCTCTCTCTCATTCTCTCTCTCCTCTCTCTCTCTTTCCTTTTCTCTCTCTCCTTTTATCTCTCTCTACTCTCTCTCTCTCTCTTGGAACTTAAGTACAAAAATCTAAGAAGGTTTTCAACTGAATTTTAAAATCAAATAGATTTTCCCAAAGTTATGTACTTTTAATCAAATTCAGCAAACATTTGAAATATATTTACTCGTTCAATTCATATTGAGTTGATATATTTTACTGAATTTCTTGAGTTGGTTTGTCATATCTCCCTCTCTTTCTCCCTTTCATCTTTTGTGTTTCTTGCTTTCTTTTTCCTTCTCTCCTGATTTTTTTTCTGTCAATGAAGATAACGGGTGGAAAGAACATTGATATCTTTAACGGCATGAATTCCTAAAACAAAATTAAAAATATTCCGGAAAAAAATTATTTGACCCAGAATCGCAATTAAAGTCTATTTTTAGTCTCGCCTCAACGTATAGCAAACGTTTGCCAAAAATCACAATATGCAAATTTTTAAACTCGTATAAACACAATATGTCAATAGTTGCAGTATATAAGTAACTAATTTTTCCCCTAAACATTCATGAAATCATAAATGTCTTAATGATATTGATAACAAAGAATGTATAATTATGAAAATACTGACACATATTACTTTTGATATTTTGTTTTGATAGCAATAAAACAAATGTTGGTAAAATGGAAAGAAAGAACAGAGAAAAGAAAAAGTGCAATAAGCAGAGAAAAGAAATAGGAAGAGAAAAAAAATAGAGAGAGAGAGAGAAGGACAAAATTATCAGGTAAAAGATAAAAGGAAAAATTTCAAATAGATGTTTATTATCTAATAAGTAGTGTTTGGAGATATCTTAATAAATATCTTTCTGTCTCTGAAACCTTGAAAATGATATATTCTTTCTGAAATCTTACATTTATTTTGTCATCTCTTTCTTGCTTTTTTCTGTTTTTTATCTCTCTCTCTTTAATTTCTCTCTTACTCTCTATCTCTCTTCTCCCTGTTTTTCAGTCTTTTTCTCTCTCTATCTCTGTCTGTCTCTCTGTCTCTCCATCTGTCTGTCTCTACCTCTGTTTCTCTCTGTCACTCTTTCCCTCTCTCTTTCTCTCTCTCTCCACATTATACATTTTTAATAAAAATTGAAATGAATTCCTAAGTTAAAAATAGACAATTAGTGGAGTGTTTGATTTTTGTCCTTTGTATTTCAAATATTCAATCTATCTCTCTGTTTGTTTTTCCTCAATCTCTCTTACTTTATTTCTCCTTTGTTCTCTCTCACTCTTTTATTCTGTCTTTCTCTTTGTCTCTCTCTCTCTCTCTATCTCTATGTCTTTCTATCTGTCTGTCTCTCCCCCCTCTGTCTCTCTTGCAATTAAAACAAATTCAAAATTTGAGCATAGTCAATGAGCTGTTTTATTTTTTCCTTTGTATTTCAAATATTTAAACTATCTTTCTTTTTGTTCCCCCTATCTGTTTTACTTTTTATCTCCTTTGTTCTCTCTGTATAATTCTCTTTTTTCTGTCTCTCTCTGTCCGTTTTTGACTTTCTCTATCTCCTCTTTCTCTCTCTCTATCCCTTTCTAACTCTCTCTATCTCCTCTCTCTCTTTCCTCTTTCTTTTATTTTTGATCTCTCTCTCATTCTCTCTCTCCATTTCTCTCTGTTTCCTTTTTTCTCTCTCTCCTTCTCTCTCTCCTCTCTCTCTTTCCTTTTCTCTCTCTCCTTTTATCTCTCTCTACTCTCTCTCTCTCTCTTGGAACTTAAGTACAAAAATCTAAGAAGGTTTTCAACTGAATTTTAAAATCAAAATAGATTTTCCCAAAGTTATGTACTTTTAATCAAATTCAGCAAACATTTGAAATATATTTACTCGTTCAATTCATATTGAGTTGATATATTTTACTGAATTTCTTGAGTTGGTTTGTCATATCTCCCTCTCTTTCTCCCTTTCATCTTTTGTGTTTCTTGCTTTCTTTTTCCTTCTCTCCTGATTTTTTTTCTGTCAATGAAGATAACGGGTGGAAAGAACATTGATATCTTTAACGGCATGAATTCCTAAAACAAAATTAAAAATATTCCGGAATAAAATTATTTGACCCAGAATCGCAATTCAAGTCTATTTTTAGTCTCGCCTCAACGTATAGCAAACGTTTGCCAAAAATCACAATATGCAAATTTTAAAACTCGTATAAACACAATATGTCAGTAGTTACAGTATATAAGTAACTAATTTTTTCCCTAAACATTCATGAAATCATAAATGTCTTAATGACATTGATAACAAGGATTGTTTATTTATCAAAATACTGACACATATTACTTTTGATATTTTGTTTTAATAGCAATAAAACAAATGTTGGTAAAATGGAAAGAAAGAACAGAGAAAAGAAAAAGTGCAATAAGCAGAGAAAAGAAATAGGAAGAGAAAAAAATAGAGAGAGAGAGAGAAGGACAAAATTATCAGGTAAAAGATAAAAGGAAAAATTTCAAATAGATGTTTATTATCTAATAAGTAGTGTTTGGAGATATCTTAATAAATCTCTTTCTGTCTCTGAAACCTTGAAAATGATATATTCTTTCTGAAATCTTACATTTATTTTGTCATCTCTTTCTTGCTTTTTTTCTGTTTTTTATCTCTCTCTCTTTAATTTCTCTCTTACTCTCTATCTCTCTTCTCCCTGTTTTTCAGTCTTTTTCTCTCTCTATCTCTGTCTGTCTCTCTGTCTCTCCATCTGTCTGTCTCTACCTCTGTTTCTCTCTGTCACTCTTTCCCTCTCTCTTTCTCTCTCTCCACATTATACATTTTTAATAAAAATTGAAATGAATTCCTAAGTTAAAAATAGACAATTAGTTGAGTGTTTGATTTTTGTCCTTTGTATTTCAAATATTCAATCTATCTCTCTGTTTGTTTTTCCTCAATCTCTCTTACTTTATTTCACCTTTGTTCTCTCTCACTCTTTTATTCGGTCTTTCTCTTTGTCTCTCTCTCTATCTCTATGTCTTTCTATCTGTCTGTCTCTCCCCCTCTCTCTCTCTCTCTTGCAATTAAAACAAATTCAAAATTTGAGCATAGTCAATGAGCTGTTTTATTTTTTCCTTTGTATTTCAAATATTCAAACTATCTTTCTTTTTGTTCCCCCTATCTGTTTTACTTTTTATCTCCTTTGTTCTCTCTGTATAATTCTCTCTTTTTTCTGTCTCTCTCTGTCCGTTTTTGATTTTCTCTATCTCCTC